>CM033476.1:8398302-8609926 GCA_019447015.1 Hymenochirus boettgeri | reverse complement strand
GTAGATAAACCACTGGTAAAATTAGTTGGCAACACAGATGGGTTAAATGCTGCAGGCAGGACAGATAATAGATGTACTTACCCTTTATTATACATAGATGTACTTACCCTTTATTACACAGATGTACTTACCTTTTATTACACATAGATGTACTTACCCTTTATTACACATAGATTTACTAGATGTACTTACCCTTTATTACACATAGATTTACTTACCCTTTATTATACATAGATGTACTTACCCTTTATTACACATAGATCTACTTACCCTTTATTACACAGATGTACTTACCTTTTATTACACAGATGTACTTAGCCTTTATTACACATAGATGTACTTACCTTTTATTACACAGATGTACTTACCCTTTATTACACAGATGTACTTAGCCTTTATTTATACATAGATGTACTTACCCTTTATTTACATATAGATCTACTTACCCTTTATTACACATAGATTTACTTACCCTTTATTTACACATAGATCTACTTACCTGTATCTCTGTCTGTGTAATGGAGATGAATGGCGAAGATCGGTCAGTCCTGTACCCGGACACACACGGCGCGATCTGTTATTGACCCTGGGGAAGCCGTTGTCATGGTAACTGGTGGAAACAGACAGGAGGGCGGGGCCTGGGACTCACATGGCAGCAACTTCCGGGAAAGCTGAAACCATTTCTATTCATCAATCAACCTCCATAACAGACCGAGTGTGACGTCATCACTGCGCGACCACCCGCTTGTCTGTTCTCAAGGATTCGCTGTACACCGGTCTGTCTCTCTCCCTGATTGGTCTGTCTCTCTCCCTGATTGGTCTGTCTCTCCCCCTGACCGGTCTGTCTTTCTCCCTGACCGGTCTGTTTCTCTGTCCCTCTGACTGGTCTGTTTCTCTGTCCCTCTGACTGGTCTGTCTCTTTGTCCCTCTGACTGGTCTGTTCTTGTCCCTCTTACTTGTCTTCTCTTTGTCCCTCTGACTGGTCTGTCTCTTGGTCCCTCTGACTGGTCTGTCTCTTGGTCCCTCTGACTGGTCTGTCTCTTGGTCCCCGACTGGTATGTCCCTCTGACTGGTCGGTCTCTTTGTCCCTGACTGGTCTGTCCCTCTGACTGGACTATCTTTGTTCCTGACTTATCTGTCCCCCTGACAGGTCTGTCTGTCTCTCTGTCTCTGACAGGTCAGTCTGTCTCTGTCCCTGACAGGTCTGTCTCTTTGTCCCTTACTAGTGTGTCTCTCTGTCCCTGACAGGTCTGTCTTTCTGTCCCTCTGTCCCTGACAGGTCTCCACTTGTGGGGATATTTAGATAATTGGTAGATATTTTCTCTATGATAACTGTCTAGTGGTTATACATTACACATCTCACTTGTGGGGATATTATAATATTTGGTAGATATTCTATGATAACTGTCAGTAGTGGTTATACATTACATCTCACTTGTGGGGTATTATAGTAATTTGGTAGATTTTCTATGTAACTGTCAGTAGTGGTTATACATTACATCTCACTTGTGGGGATATTTAGTTAATTGGTAGATATTCTATGATAACTGTCAGTAGTGGTTATACATTACAATCTCACTTGTGGGGAATTAGTTATTTGGTAGATATTTATGTTAACTGTCAGTAGTGGTTATACATTACAATCTCCTTTGGGGATATTATAGTTAATTTGGTAGATATTCTATGATAATAACCGTCAGTAGTGGTTATACATTACAATCTCACTTGTGGGGATATTATAGTTAATTTGGTAATATTCTATGATAACTGTCAGTAGTGGTTATACATTACAATCTCACTTGTGGGAATATTATAGTTAATTTGGTAGATATTTTATGTTAACTGTCAGTAGTGGTTATACATTACAATCTCCTTGTGGGATATATAGTTAATTTGGTAGATATTCTATGATAACTGTCAGTAGTGGTTATACATTACAATCTCACTTGTGGGGATATTTAGTTAATTTGGTAGATATTCTATGATAACTCAGTAGTGGTTATACATTACATCTCACTTGTGGGGATTTATAGTTAATTTGGTAGATTTCTTGATAACTGTCAGTAGTGGTTATACATTACAATCTCCTTGTGGGGTATTATAGTTAATTTGGTAGATATTCTAGTAACTTCAGTAGTGGTTATACATTACAATCTCACTTGTGGGGATATTATAGTTAATTTGGTAGATATTCTGATACTGTCAGTAGTGGTTTACATACAATCTCACTTGTGGGGATATTATAGTTAATTTGGTAGATTTCTATGATAACTGTCAGTAGTGGTTATACATTACAATCTCACTTGTGGGGATATTATAGTTAATTTGGTAGATATTCTATGATAACTGTCAGTAGTGGTTATACATTACAATCTCACTTGTGGGGATATTATAGTTAATTTGGTAGATATTCTATGATACTGTCAGTAGTGGTTATACATTACAATCTCACTTGTGGATATTATAGTTAATTTGGTAGATATTTCTATGATAACTGTCAGTTGTGTTTACTTACAATCTCACTGTGGGGATATTATAGTTATTTGGTAGATATTCTATGATAACTGTCAGTAGTGGTTATACATTACAATCTCACTTGTGGGGATATTATAGTTATTTTGGTAGATATTCTATGATAACTGTCAGTAGTGGTATACATTACAATCTCACTTGTGGGGATAATAGTTAATATTTGGTAGATATTCTATGTTAACTGTCAGTATGGTTATACATTACAATCTCACTTGTGGGGATATTAGTTAATTTGGTAGATATCTATGTAACTGTCAGTAGTGGTTATACATTACAATCTCACTTGTGGGGATATTAAGTTAATTTGGTAGATATTCTATGTACTGTCAGTAGTGGTTAATCCATTACAATCTCACTTGTGGATATTATAGTTAATTTGGTAGATATTCTATGTTAACTGTCAAGTAGTGGTTATACATACAATCTCACTTGTGGGGATTTATAGTTAATTTGGTAGATATTCTATGATACCGTCGGTAGTGGTTATACATTACAATCTCCTTGTGGATATATAGTTAATTTGGAATATTCTATGATAACTGTCATAGGTTAACTTACAATCTCACTTGTGGGATATTATAGTTAATTTGGTAGATATTCTATGATAACTGTCAGTAGTGGTTATACATTACAATCTCACTTGTGGGGATATTATAGTTAATTTGGTAGATATTCTATGATAACTGTCAGTAGTGGTTATACATTACAATCTCACTTGTGGGGATATTATATTTAATTTGGTAGATATTCTATGATAACTGTCAGTAGTGGTTATACATTACAATCTCACTTGTGGGGATATTATAGTTAATTTGGTAGATATTCTATGATAACTGTCAGTAGTGGTTATAACTTACATATCACTTGTGGGGATATTATATTTAATTGGTAGATATTCTATGATAACTGTCAGTAGTGGTTATACTTACAATTCACTTGTGGGGATATTAAGTTAATTTGGTGATATTCTATGATAACGTCAGTTAGTGGTTATACATTACAATCTCACTTGTGGGGATATATAGTTTTTGGTAGATATTCTATGATAACTGTCAGTAGTGGTTATACTTACAATCTCACGTGTGGGATATTATAGTTAATTTGGTAGATATCTATGATAACGTCAGTAGTGGTTATACATTCAAATCTCACTTGTGGGGATATTATAGTTAATTTGTAGATTTCTATGATAACGTCAGTAGTGTTATACATTACAATCTCACTTGTGGGGATTATAGTTAATTTGGTAGATATTCTATGTAACTGTCAGTAGTGGTTATCATTACAATCTCACTTGTGGGGATATTATAGTTTAATTTGGTAGATATTCTATGATAACTGTCAGTAGTGGTTATACATTACAATCTCACTTGTGGGGATATTTAGTTAATTTGGTAGATTATTCTATGATAACTGTCAGTAGTGGTTTATCATTACAATCTCACTTGTGGGATATTATAGTAATTTGGTAGATATCTATGATAACTGTCAGTAGTGGTTATACATTACAATCTCACTTGTGGGGATATTATAGTTAATTTGGTAATATTCTATGATAACTGTCAGTAGTGGTTATACATTACATTCTCACTTGTGGGGATTTTATAGTTAATTTGGTATATTTCTGATAAACTGTCAGTAGTGTTTATACATTACAATCTCACTTGTGGGGATTATATTAATTAATTTGGTAGATATTCATGATAACTGTCAGTAGTGGTTATCATTACAATCTCACTTGTGGGGATATTATAGTTAATTTGGTAGATATTCTATGTAACTGTCGTAGTGGTTATACATTACAATCTCACTTGTGGGGATATTATAGTTAATTTGGTAGATATTCTATGATAACTGTCAGTAGTGGTTATACATTACAACTCTACTTGTGGGATATTATAGTTATTTGGTAGATATCTATGATAACTGTCAGTAGTGTTATACTTACAATCTCACTTGTGGATATTTTAGTTAATTTGGTAGATATTCTAGATACCGTCAGTAGTGGTTATACATAACAATCTCACGTGTGGGATATTTAGTTAATTTGGTAGATATTCTATGATAACTGTCAGTAGTGGTTTACATTACACATCTCACTTGTGGGGATATTATAGTTAATTTGGTAGATATTCTATGATAAACTGTCAGTAGTGGTTATACATTACAATCTCACTTGTGGGGAATTAAGTTAATTTGGTAGATATTCTATGATTAACTGTCAGTATGTGGTTTTAGTACTTTTAATTTGGTGTAATATTCTAGAGGTGCAGTTTGTTAGTGGGGGGGGCTCCTGTACAGAAACGATGGGGGTACCTACATATAATTGTGTATCGTTGTACTTCGGAGTATCTGAGCTTTTCGCACCGTAGATTTTTGTGTGTAACCTTACGATAACTAGAGTAAAAAATGGGAAAAATCCATGAAAATGTGCAAATTTTTCATTTTTTTTACATATTTTACCCATAATTCCAGTAAAATTTCCAGAAAAGTTACAAAATTCTGTTACCATGTTAAAGTTCACTTTGTGCTGAAAAAAACAATGTATAATATTCCTGATTTACTGCAAGGTTTCCTACTGTAAAATGAGTCTAAAGCGATTAAGGACAAAATCCTGAAAATTCTTCTGGCAGTTAACGCAAAAAAAAATGAAAATCTCCTGGCAGTGAAAGGGTTAATTCCCAAAAAAGTAAGAAAAATAGAATCTTCTGTGAACAGGTTTAATTTCTCAAGTAGTAACAATAAATGCCAGGAAGAAATTTTTTTACGCCAAATATTAAAAGTTTTGTTCCAAAAAAACGTGATCTCTGAATTGTCCTATTTACAGTAAGTCACAGAAAGGTCTAGTTTTATTTCTCCTGTTTCTCTACTTTGTTCTTTTTGTGTTTAGAAAGTAATGGGCGCTCACAGCAGCCAATAAGATAGTTGCTAAGATTACAGCTCATTAGTGAAAGGGTCTGAAGTAAGCCAAACACTGCTTAGGGTTCCCATACGCTAGCGCTTACCTGCAGACTTTCCCGCAATGTGTGAGCAACTGCCCTGGAACAATAACAGGCGTAATGTTGTTCATGAAGCGTTATCCAGCTGGGGAACATTGCGGGTGAGATTGACTGTTGTATTAAACATTAAAGCCTATTAGTGATTCATCTATTGGCTTTAATGTTTAGCAAGTTTATAGCCAGACATTTGATAGATTTGTCATTCAATCAGCGATTATATTAAATGTCTAGACATGCCAAACCATGTGAGGTTTTACTGTAAGTCCGTTGCAATAAATATTGGGGTTACCTTCTGGGGTTGTGCGAACGAGGGAACGTTGGAAGGTAAAACTGGCTATACCTAACAAACGTACATGCCTGCATTGTACTGACAACCGCTTTAACTATTATTACTATCGTTATATTGATTGTAAAATCAGTTACAAACACGATCTGGTCCGGAAATGTCATGGGAACTTGGCAGGTAAAACTGCAGCTCTATATATCCACAGACTGGATGTCTAATTGGTTTAATGTCAAGGTAGTGCATGGGCAGCTTAAACGACTATGGACATCATTAGTTCAGAGGGAAAGAATCCAGTATTATCTGAATTAACATTTGTGTACAGATGTTTTGTGGGAAATTCGACATTCCTATATCTGCAGATTTTATAATATTGTTTATTACAGTCCTGGGATTGGTAGGCGCTTGTGTTAAAGGACGGCATTTGTTCATTCTGTTTCCATGCAGGTCCGCGGGTACAAGACCTTTCTCCGCCTTTTCCCCCATGAGGTGTCCGATGTTCAGCCTGCGTTGGAAATGATTTCTGCGCAGAACCCCAAAGATCACGAGGTACAGAAAGGTTTTGGCCATAGATGAAGGGATAATGCTTATTGTAATATTCTTAGCTATTTCCCAGACTCCCCAAAAGGAAATCCATTGTTAGACAGGCCCTTACCAGGGCAATGCAGTTGGCATAGGTTAGCAGCACTGCTTTAGCTTGTGAGATTTTCTTACCGGTACTTGTTCATCAACAATCAACTAATTCCTACCAGATGATCCTGAATAGAACCAGTCTTCATTATTGATACAATGATATTCACCCAATATTAATTTAGCATGGGGTGCCTAGTGAAGATTTACCGCAACTTTTTTTGATGTTTGATTGTGAAATTCAACTAACCAATGATCTGCTATAAATTAACATATGCCTAGGGATATGTGAAGATGGCGTGACCTTGGTGATACCAACCATCTACTTGTGATTAAGTAGATAGTGAATATGGTGTGACCTTGGGGATACCAACCATCTACTTGTGATTTAATAGATAGTGAATATGGCGGGACTTGGGATACCAACAATACTTGTGATTAAGTAGATGTGAAATATGCGTGACCTGTGTGATACAACCATCTACTGTTTGATTAAGTAGATAGTGAATATGGCGTGACCTTGGGGATACCAACCATCTACTTGTGATTAAGTAGATAGTGAATATGGTGTGACCTTGGGGATATCAACCATCTACTTGTGATTATTAGATAGTGAAGATGGCGTGACCTTGGGGATACCAACCATCTACTTGTGATTAAGTAGATAGTGAATATGGCGTGACCTTGGGGATGCCAACCATCTACTTGTGATTAGTAGATAGTGAAGATGGCGTGACCTTGGGTACCAACCATCTACTTGTGATAAGTAGATAGTGAAAGATGGCGGACTGGGGATACCAACATCTCTTGGATTAAGTAGATAGTGAAGATGGCGTGACCTTGGGATGCCAACCATCTACTTGTGATTGTAGTAGACAGTGAATATGGCGTGACTGGGGTGCCAACATCTACTTGGATTTGTAGTAGTGAATATGGTGTGACCTTGGGGATACAACCATCACTTGTGATTAAGTAGATAGTGTGAATATGGCGTGACCTTGGTGATACCAACCATCTACTTGTGATTTAGTAGATAGTGAAGATGGCGTGACCTTGGGGATGCCAACCATCTACTTGTGATTAAGTAGATAGTGAAGATGGCGTGACCTTGGGGATACCAACCATCTACTTGTGATTAAGTAGATAGTGAAGATGGCGTGACCTTGGGGATGCCAACCATCTACTTGTGATTTAGTAGACAGTGAATATGGCGTGACCTTGGGGATACCAACCATCTACTTGTGATTAAGTAGACAGTGAATATGGCGTGACCTTGGGGATACCAACCATCTACTTGTGATTTAGTAGATAGTGATATGGCGTGACCTTGGTGATACCAACATCTACTTGTGATTAAGTAGATAGTGATAGTGCGTGACCTTGGGGATACCAACCATCTACTTGTGATTTAGTAGATAGTGAATATGACGTGACCTTGGGGATACCACCATCTACTTGTGATTTAGTAGATAGTGAATATGAGGGACCTTGGGATACCAATATCTACTTGTGATTAAGTAGATAGTGAATATGGCGTGACCTTGGGGTACCAACCATCTACTTGTGATTAAGTAGATAGTGATATGACGTGACCTTGGGATACCACAACCATTACTTGTGATTAAGTAGATAGTGAATGACGTGACCTTGGGGATACCAACCATCTACTTGTGATTTAGTAGATAGTGAATATGACGTGACCTTGGGGATACCAATATCTACTTGTGATTTAGTAGATAGTGAATATGGCGTGACCTTGGGATGCCAACCATTATACTTGTGATTAAGTAGATAGTGAAATGGGGACCTTGGGGATGCAACCATCTACTTGTGATTAAGTAGATAGTGAATATGGCGTGACCTTGGGGATCCACCATCTACTTGTGATTAAGTGATAGGATATGGCGTGACCTTGGGGATACCAACCATCGCTTGTTTAAGTAGATAGTGAATATGGCGTGACCTTGGTGATACCAACCATCTACTTGTGATTAAGTAGATAGTGAATATGGCGTGACCTTGGGGATGCCAACATCTACTTGTGATTTAGTAGACAGTGAATATGACGTGACCTGGGGATGCCAACCATCTACTTGTGATTAAGTAGACAGTGAATATGACATGACCTTGGGGATGCCAACCATCTACTTGTGATTAAGTAGATAGTGAATATGGCGTGACCTTGGGGATACCAACCATCTACTTGTGATTAAGTAGATAGTGAATATGGCGTGACCTTGGTGATACCAACCATCTACTTGTGATTAAGTAGATAGTGAATATGGCGTGACCTTGGTGATACCAACCATCTACTTGTGATTAAGTAGACAGTGAATATGCGTCGTGACCTTGGGGATACCAACCATCTACTTGTGATTTAGTAGATAGTGAATATGGCGTGACCTTGGGGATACCAACCATCTACTTGTGATTAAGTAGATAGTGAATATGGCGTGACCTTGGGGATACCAACCATCTACTTGTGATTTAATAGATAGTGAATATGGCGTGACCTTGGGGATACCAACCATCTACTTGTGATTTAGTAGATAGTGAAGATGGCGTGACCTTGGTGATACAAACCATCCACTTGTGATTAGGTAGACAGAGAGTATTGCAGCACACCAGACTTAATAATTAAAAAAAAAAAACTGGACTACAGACCCTCTTTTCTGTATATTTTATTCCCTCATAGAGTAACATTAGGTTCACATTGAGCTATGACAGATTCTGTAAATACAACACTTCTTAAAAGTGAAAAAATGACTTGCCGTTATCCTTTTATATATTTTTAGTGCTGTCAGGAACTTGATCCCTTTTTGCTCTCAGTGCTCCCTGTCACTAGATCTCCTCATGTCCTGTTCAGCTCACTCCTAGTTAGTATGCATGTCTCCTCTCTATGTATCCACCCCCTCCCAAAATCAGAGGCACAGATAGAGTGTGGAGCATGTGCAGTGGAGATGATCTGTGCCCCACTACAGCCAATCGCATTCACCCAGTGATTTTGTGTTATAGTGAAAGTTAAAGTGCTTTGCTATGGGAAGGTAACAGCACTGGGAGCTGTAATCACTGCTTGAATCATGTAAGATTTTCTTTAAGCTGTAGGAGTGTGTGTGTGTGTGTGTGTGTGTGTGTGTGTGTGGTAATTGATTTCTTTAGGTTCAATGCTACAATGGGACTTGGGTAACACAGAGAGCAGCTAACTGCGGGGTTGGGTTTATCTGCACAGAAAGAGCTCAGAGCAACAGATAATGCTTATTCCTTTTCCTGAACTTAATGCTGCATCCATTATCCATGCACTGTCATAGAATGGAGAGTTTCTACATGTAGTGCCAGGGGCTGGGTGATTGACAGTTCTTTACTGACTAGCTGTGCCCCACCCCCTTTAAAAAGTGAAACTCCCAGAGGTAAAATAACAAGGGATAGGAAGGACAGAGAAGAAATAAAAAGCTGTGATTGGTGGTACAGTTTACATGGCCTTTAAAGGGTATATCCACCCTTCATTTCAATTTTTATATAGTGTAAGGCTTAGTCCCCCCAGCCCCAACCGCTATATTTTTAATGTAAGAAACTTCCCCGAACATTACTTACCTTCCCTCTTTCCTCCGCCGCACTGCCCGGCCCTCTGCTAGCGCAAAAATGTAAGCAGAGGGGCAGGACCGTCAGCCGCGTCTTTGATTGGCTGAGAGGCAGTCAATCACGGACGCGGCTGCCGGTAGATCTGAACGGCGGAGGAAAGAGGGAAGGTAAGTAAAGATCGGGGAAGTTTCTTACATTATAAATATAGCGGTTGGGGCTGGGGGACTAAGGCCTTTAATATATGGTTTTACTTACCTGGCACATGGCGCTCAACTTGGCCTATACTGTATATGCTGCGCTATTTCCTAAAATGGTTCAAAATGGTGCAGCCTCAGCTTTGTTAGAATAAAACCTACGTTAACCCGATAATACATTGGTTAGCTTACAGTTTTACACTCATTTACACTGATTTACACCGGGCCTATTCAGAAGCTGCTCCCCCCCCCCCCTATCTGTTATTTCGAAGGTATAAAGGGGGCAATGCCCATTAGTGTAATTCAGTAGGTATGGGACCAGCTTCTGATTTCATACTGGGCCCCCTGGCACCTAACAAAATGGAGGCACTTCCCATGAAAGGAAGTCATTAGTAGGGAATGTACTGTAATTGTTATCCCATTTTGTGTCCATGTTGAATATAGTTCCCCTTGGGTATCAATGCCCCAGTTGCAAGATGGGCACTGCTATGGAATCAGATCACTATAGAGCACTTAATTAATATTACAATGAACTTCAATTGATTTGTGTCCAGTGCTTAAACGTTGGAGCTTTTTATCTGATGTGACTACATGAAGTTAGTTTCTGGGCAGTTCTAAAAGGATCTTTATTGTTTCATTTTTACGCCTTATCTACATTAGGGTATTTGGGTGTCATGTATAGGGTTAAAAACATAATTCCTGTATTTTAAAATGACATTGCAAGATGGGCACATTTGTTGCTATACCAAATTCAGCCACCAGATGGCACTTTTAGCTGCAACTTTTTTATTGGATTGTTACATAGGACCTTAATTTGAGTTCTAAAGAGGAACATTTCATATATTTTACTTCCCTATTACAGGTATTTTACATTCTTTTTATTACCAGGCAGGAAACAATTATGCGCTCTGAATTTAGTTATGTTAATGCAAATAAAAGCCATATGGTTCTGCAAAAGGTGATTTATTACAAAAGGTGCAATTCATCTTGTTTTTATCAATATAATGGTATATTGTTAATGTTTTTTTTTAAAAGGTTTGCATCTTTCATTGTGTACCATTAGGCCAGGTATCCCAACCGGCATGATCCTATCTAATGGACTGGTAAGGATCTTGCTTAAAGGGTGCACCAGTAGCTTAAAGGGGCACTAAACTGAACTTTTATGTAGCTTCCAGATGGCTCTATTAATGACAGGGAGGTTGGATCGCACATGTACACAAGATAGGAGCAGGTCGAGACAGCGTGCCATCTGGTGTTCAGCTGTATTGACATTTCCACCCTCGTAAGAAACAATAGCCTCTGAGTTCATTACTGTATGCCTGCTATGCTTCTGGAGGCCTAATGGAAACTGAGCAATTTAGTGAGCTGCACTGAGCCTGGGCATGCTCAGAAGAGGCAGCTAGGGGATTAGCATTCAGTCATTGGCTGTGATGTCAAATCCATAACTGGAAGACCCAGGAAGCAGAAACAGGGGAAACAGGACATTGTGCAGGATTTCAGGTTAGACTTACATCTTTCAGATTTAAACTATTACCGTTTAGGGTTTTGGATGGTGATTAACCTGTATGTACATTTTCATTTGAGGGCTGGACTTGCCCTTTAAGTTCCCCATCCTTAAACCACAGTAGAATGACGTAAGATATTGAATGTATTATAATGGGTTGGCTTTTTAAAAGGGGTTAGGGGTTCCCAGATCTAGGGATCTAGTAGCCACACGTATAATGACTTTTACCTGTCCCATTAACCTTCTAACCTAACTTATTAATGTATTATTTGCAGACCTGGGAGACTCGCTATATGCTGCTTTTGTGGCTATCCATGGCTTGCTTGATACCCTTCGACCTTTCACGCCTAGATGGTCACCTCTCCGCAGAGTCGGGACACAAGCGAAGAGCCACGATGGACGCCATTCTCGATATAGCCAAGGTGAGTGGTACTGAGCTCTGTTCCGTAATGCCACTTATTTGAACAGACCATGTTCTCTTGTTTATAACCCAAATCCCCTTTGTTTTGTTTAGTCCTATCTGACGGTGAGCGACAAGGCGCGAGATGCCGCTTCTGTGCTTGTTTCAAAGTGAGTCTGACCCCATAGATTTCCACCTTGAACAGCTACAGGTTATCACAATGGTCCATACCCCATAGAGGAAATGTTCAGTGTGTATATATAATGTTCCGTTTATTTTTATTCTATACTGAATGTAATTAAGTAAAATAGCCACTAGGTGGCACACGAAAACAACTTGAACATCAAAGATGTGTCAATTCAGTTCTCATTGCCTGGGGCTATTTTTACACCTGTACAGCACAGCTTTCCTGTTCAGGCCTGTCTAGAAAAAGTGGAAACTCTTTGGTCTGTCTGAAGTGTAGGGTCACCATGCAAGGGTATGGCCAGCTTAAGGCGAGTGAAGGACAAGCCTTTCATTGTAAAATGTAGCCCCTTAAACGCTAAAAGCATCAAAAGGCTAAAAATGATTCATACTTTGGACAATAGGGATGCTGTCTAGGTGTCTGTACCATCATTAATAACCACAGTATGGCAGCTTTTCCCATATGTAACCATTTACAGCACTGCCATTTAATATGTCCCATTGGCATCAGCCTTTTATGTAGTGACGTTGCATGCCATCTGTTGTTGCTTTGACTTTGTACATTGCAAGCCATGGTAATTGTAAGGAGGATGGGATACTGCATCTCTTCAATGGGTGACACAGTCCTTCCTTAGCTTGGATAGTACAGACAGACACTATGCAGGTCATGCACAAAGACTTGTGGCTTCAAAATCTGTCCCCTCTGCTGGTCTCAAGTTGCTTCAGTTACCCTTTGAAATAGAGAATTTACTTATAAGCCCCTGGACCATTACGGAGCTCACACATTTTCCTGACCATCTTACAGAGCAGCTGTGTATCTTCCTTTCTGTACCTTAAGGACATGATTTTGATTATCTGAACTCTTTTGGAACTGAGCCATCAGGCACCTGTTAAAAACCTGTTTGGTTAATGAGTTAAACATAAAACTCCTTTGTATGACTGTCTTCTTCTTCTTCTTTTTTGTGTGTGTGTGTATAATTCACAACAGGTTTATTACTCGCCCTGATGTCAAGCAGAAGAGAATGGCCGACTTCCTTGATTGGTCACTTTTTACTCTGTCAAAGGCCAGCTACCTTACCATTGAAGAAGCCATAGCTATGGATGGGATGCTACAGGCACTGGTAAATCTGCTTATACTCCTTGTTGCAAGTTAGTAGTAACCATAAGTATTAAAGGATTGCTAGTCTTTCTCCTGATTGAAATGAAGTTTACATCTGTGGTCTCTTACAGAAAAATGTAAGGTTTGCAGACCACATTTCTATGGGAAGAACATCTTTCCTCTGAGGCCTGAAATAACATATAAATGATCTGGGAGTCCTGTTGTAAGGCTGTTGTGTGTAAGAGTAGAAATCCTTTCCTATGACAAGACGGGAAATACAGAAATCAATCATTCGTACTTCTCATGCCATAACCTAGAATTGTATTAAAGCCTCCGTTTTTATTTAGCAATAGTTTCCCTTTACACAGCAAAATCAGACCAATAATCCTGGAATGGCAACATACCAACCCTTGGACAGCGGGTAATTATAGCAAAATGCAAATGATGTGGGCACAGCCATTCCCGAAGAGGGTGTTGGCAGAATGTCCATGACTAAGTGTCAATTACTCTGCTGTATTCTGCACCATAACCCAGGGCATCACCTGTTGACTATAGTAAACACTCCATAGTTACCCCCAGAACTCTGGGACAGTGTACGATTTCTAGTCCTACTGCCCCTCTATAATATTTATTATTTGGTTGGTGATTTTCGCCCATTAGGTTTACCAGTCTTATCAATTTCCTTTTTGTAATCTGAAATTGGCAGGGGAAGTCAAGCTAGATTGTATATAGATTTATATGCAGCCCAAACCTTTTCTAACAGGTCAGGATTTCGTCATCTAGCCTTACCTGCCTTCTCCTTAAACTTCCTTCTTGTCAAGCTTCAACCCTGCTGTTATTCACCTGCTAAATAATCTGATAATGCTCATGGGTTTGGCTAGAGTTTTTGTTCACCTGCTCATTAAATGAAAACACTGAAGCGATACTACTTAAAACAACACTGAAACCATGTCTGAGTTATGCCTCCCAGCTAAGTATCTGTCTACTTGCAAACGCATAGTTTATGGGCATTTAAATATGAAGAAATCTCAGCTGCTCTGTGTTCTTTCCACCTGTTGATTTCCAGCTGCAAATTTCTTAGCAGGCTCAAACTAAACTTCCTATCGAGTAGAAATTTACCGGATTCCTGCAGACGGCGCTTGTTCTTTTAACGCCGCTCATCTTCCTTCTGTTCTTTCCTACGATGGGTTTAAAACAGATATAATGACAAGACGCTCAGTCTGACATTTCACTTATGTAAAAAGTGAATATCTTTATATGTTAAAAAACATATCTATGAATGTTTTTACATATTTCTCCTTGTCACCGGACTTTGTGTTCCGTTCCCGTAATCATAGATACTTTCACTCCGTATAACTCAAATCGACCAGTCACACTTTTTCCTAGACCACGACAAGCTTTATCCCGCTAAAAGGAGATACGATAGGTTTGTACACACGTCAGATCATTTTCACAAGATTTGCCCAAGGAACAGCGCATCGCACGAAATGCGAAAATGAAACTTTAACGACTTTCCAAGACAAACAATCCGCGACTGTTCTTTTCCAACGATCAGCCTGGCGGATTCATTCTGCCGATTTTCGTATGTTTGTACATCGTCGACAGATTGTTGGTAGAACGTGACGCAAGATTGCAAAATGTTGTGCATGCGCATTCCTTTTAAACGGGATATTATGGACATCAAGTGACACCTTTACCAACGAACACTATCCACTATCGCTGATGTATGTACAGGCGTCGTTGGCAGAACTAGTGTATAACGAGACGGCCGCTGTACAGTCATCGGGCACATCGCGTGAAAATTTTCTGACGTGTGTACAAAGTTTAAAAACCTTAAACTATTACTGCAAAAGATAATTAATATTAATAAGATCGCCACCATAAAACGTCCTAACGTTAATAGGGGAAATAGCTTGGTAGGTCCTCACCCCTGGAGGTGCCCTTACTGTTCCAATCAGGTCTGGTATTGCCACTTTATCCAATGGAAAGTCTCTATGCATGAAGCTGTACCCCCAGAGTATAGGGCTAGGTACAGCAAGCAGGAGATTTTTTTAGTTAACCTTTAAAGTACAACTATACTGTAAAAATGTACTTTTAAAAAGGGAAAAGTATCTGGGGTAGGGAGGTAGAATTCAGAATTTCCACCTCCCAATATTGTTTCATTGAGATGTAGTTTTCATTTGCCAGGTTTAGGCCCTGGGCCTTCCTATGTTAAAGATAGGGCTGAAGCACGCAGGAAGCCTGGCAGAAGCAGTTTTCTTCATGCTGACGAGCGTTGTCGCACGTGATTGTGTGCGTGATTCTTGTGCGTTTTGCCCTTTTTGCGTTATGGAAACTCATTCGTTAACGCACCAAAAATGGTGAACGCATGCATTACCAAAACGTGAACGGATGCGCATCAGAAATCGCGGGAATTTTCGCGTTCCTGCGATTTCCATTTTAGTGAAAATCGCGGGCGCAAACGCGCAAAAAGACGCGCTAGTGTGGCCTAGCCCTTAAAGGGCATGTCCACCTTAAAATTATTTTGATATGCTGCTCCCCCCATCTGGTAGCCCAACCGCATGGTAGTATTTTTCCAAAAGCTCCCCAACTCTTACTTACCTCCCTCGTTCCTCCCTGCACTGCCGGCCTCTGCTTGGAGATGCAAGCAGAGGGGCGGGACCGGCAAGCGTCTGTGATGGTGAGTGGCAGCCAATCACGGAGCGGGCTGCCAGTCATTCAGTGCAGGGGAGGAAAGAGGGGAGGTAAGTAAGAGTTTGGGGAGCTTTGGAAATGACAACATGCGGTTGGGGCTACCAGACATGGGGGAACAGCATATTAAAAGGGTTTTACGCTAGGGGGAGGGATAGTGGAACGGGAGGGAGAGGGAGGGGGAGAAGGGCTGCAGTACGCATGGCAAATATCTACCGGAGGCAAGGTAGTAGACAGAGCCCTGCTAGCCTCCTGGTGGACAGTTTTTGGGACTTTAGGGGGGGTCTACAGGAGAACCCTATGGAGCTGGGATGTGAGGTAAGGATTACACTACACTACATGGTGGGGCCAGTAGTGGGGGGGATTATAGCTTTGGGGGTGGACATGCCCTTTAATGAATAAACCAGCTCTCTAGAATCAGGGACACCACTTCTAGAACGGGCCTTGCCTGTCCCACCCCTGATAATTTAGACAAGATGTTAGGTCTTTATTCTCTGTCCTTTTTATAGTTTATTTTTTGTTCTAATCCAATTTGTCACCTCCCAGTAAAAAGAAAAGATGGAGAGATAAGAGACCCGAACGCTGATTTCCCCCAACTGGAAACTCCAGTTTTCATACAGATTAATTTATAGAACCAGCCATCAAACCTGTTTGGTCTTTTCTGTTTCCTCCCAGACTCCGTCTTCTAACAAACTTGGGCTTGGTGGATGCTCTTGGGTATTTGTTATTAGATGTTAGTATTCGGCTTTATAGTTTGTTTTTCCCCACTAAGCTGTTAACAATCACAAGATTTAGACAATCGGTAAGATTTACATGGGGTTAAAATCCACCTTGCGTTCTTAGTCTGAATGACTGTGCTTCATAATACCGGGCTGAATGATCCTTTTAAAGAGCCCTAATAGTCTGTAATTAGCCGTATTGTGCCGTTTGATCTCCCGCTGTCAATCGGAGTCGTACGCTAATGTAAAAAAATAAATAAATCACATTTTGTTTCTATAAATTAAAGTCCCAACGGAAATTCCTGCCATTTCCATTAAATAAGAAGCTTTCACCTTGGTAAAGTCGGATTGTGTCCGGGCTCGTCATTGCACTCTGCGTGTGTACAGTGGGAGAAAGTCACGTGTGTGATCCAGCAGACAAACTTACGGGGGTCATCCTGCTTTATTTAAAGGACAACTCCACCCTCATAAGAACATCTTTTAGAAAGAATGGTCTCTTTATAATATGTTGATATATCATAGTTTGTCCTATGAATTCATTACTGTATGCCTGCTATGCTTCTGGATGCCTCATGGAAACTGAGCCATTTAAAAACCTGAACTGAGCCTGTACTGAGCCTGGGCATGCTCAGAAGAGGCAGACAGGGGATTAACATTCAGTCATTGGCTGTGATGTCAACTGTCAAATCCATAACTGACAGTTACTAACTGGAAGAACCAGGAAGTAGAAACAGGGGAAACAGGACATTGTGCAGGATTTCAGGTTAGACTTATAGATTTCACATTTCAAACTATTACCGTTTAGGGTTTTGGGGATGATTTACCTGTATGTAAGTTTTCATTTTGGGGCTGGACTTGCCCTTTAAAGGGCCACTAAAATTGCAAAACAAAGGTATACCTTTTAAGGGGTGGAAGGGACACACCTCTCCCTTAGTATTGAGATTGACTGGCGGCTCTCAACTTCTCCCACTTTTCGACACTACAACACCCGCCTTTTCTCTAACGCACACATGCCCACTATTTCAGAGAAGGAGGCCATCTTTGAATGAGGCAATGCCATCACAACGTTTAGAATATTAAAGGAGCTTTTTGAGGTTCCAGTGCTGATCCCCAATCTGCCCCATGGCTTTAGTTATTTGGCTTGGAGGCGACAAGTTTAATATAAGCTGATTAAACAATGGACCATTTCAATATATTGCTTCTTTTTATTGAATATAAGGGTAATCACACCTACGGATACACGTTAAGGAGTGACAGCACAATGCCCATTATTACAGGCAGGTCACAATTTACACAGTCCACACTAGACTTGCCTGGACACGCACTGAGTTGTACTGTCACATTCTCTGCCTTTCCTGGTAGCAGGTGGTTTATAACAGGTTGTTTTGCCTGCAGGTGTCTCTCTTACAGTGGCACGTGGAATAGTTTGGGCAGAAACCTTTGTCCTTAATCCCATTGTCAATTCCACATCATCTGGAGATTTCAATGTCCTACGTTTTTATATCAACTAAAGAACAATGTCCACCTCACGCCACTCTTAATAGTGCAAAGGCTAATGGGATCACATACCACAACATAAGTTTCCTAGACACACAAAGGACAATGAACTCACACCTATAGGTTAGATGGGTTATTTAGTGGGTAGTTTTGTCACAATAAACTTTACAAATGATAAACAGTCTATTTTTTGTGTATCTAGTATATATATTTATATAATCAGCAAACGCCGTCATTGTGACTTCCGTGCACAGACTTTTGACTGACGACTTAACTGCAAAGTATACATAGGGCTACGGGTGATTTAGCCCTTGAATTCATGCTGTATGAATCCTTTTAGTATCGTAAAGTATTAGAGGTTGAATAAAGACATACCGGTATGTCCATCCAGTCCAACCCATCTAGCAATATCCTCATTCCTGCCTAACTGTTGATCAGAGGAAGGCAAAAAAATCCCACCATATTTATGAAGGGGGAAAATTCCTTCCTGACTCCAAGTGGCAATCGGAAATTTCCCTGGATCAATCTACTTTATGTATCAATACCAGGTAACTTGTAACATTTCCGTTGTGTAGAAACTCATCCAGCTTTTTATTAACACGCAATGAACCTGCCATAACAACGTCCACTGGAAGACAGTTCCATAGTTTGACAGTTCTCACAGTGACAAACCCTTTCCCAACTCTACTATGTATCAATACCAGTAACTGTAACATTCCTTGTTTGTAGAAACTCATCCAGCTTTTTATTAAACTGACCATGAACCTGCCATAACAACGTCCACTGGAAGACAGTTCCATAGCTTTACCGTTCTCACAGTGACAAACACTTTCCCAACTCTACTTTATGTATCAATACCAGTAACTTGTAACATTCCTTGTTTGTGAAAACTCATCCAGCTTTATTAAACTGACCAATGAACCTGCCATAACAACGTCCACTGGAAGACAGTTCATAGCTTTACCGTTCTCACAGTGACAAACCCTTCCCAACTCTACTTTATGTATCAATACCAGTAACTGTAACATTCCTTGTTTGTAGAAACTCATCCAGCTTTTTATTAAAAGACCAATGAACCTGCCATAACAACGTCACCACTGGAAGACAGTTCCATAGCTTTACCGTTCTCACAGTGACAAACCTTTCCCAACTCTACTTTATGTATCAATAACCAGTAACTTGTACATTCCTTGTTTGTAGAAACCCATCCAGCTTTTATTAAACTGACCAATGAACCTGCAATAACAACGTCCACTGGAAGACACCGTTCATAGCCTATACGTTTCACAGTGAAAACCCTTCCCAACTACTTTATGTATCAATACCAGTAACTTGTAACATTCCTGTTTTAGAAACTCAACCAGCTTTTTATTAAAATGACCAATGAACCTGCCATAACAACGTCCACTGGAAGACAGTTCCATAGCTTACCATTCTCACAGTGACAAACCCTTTCCCAACTCTACTTTATGTATCAATCCAGTAAACTTGAACATTCCTTGTTTGTAGAAACTCATCCAGCTTTTTATTAACTGACCAATGACCTGCGTAACAACGTCCACTGGAAGACAGTTCAAGCTTTACCGTTCTCACAGTGACAAACACCTTTCCCAACTCTACTTATGTATCAATACCAGTAATGTAACATTCCTTGTTGTAGAAACTCACTCCAGCTTTTTTTAAACTGACCAATGAACCTGCCATAACAACGTCCACTGGAAGACAGTTCCATAGCTACCGTCTCACAGTGACAAACCTTTCCCAACTCTACTTTATGTATCAATACCAGAACTTGTAACATTCCTTGTTTGTAGAAACCACCATCAGCTTTTTATTAAACTGACCAATGAACCTGCAATAGCAACATCCACTGGAAGACAGTTCCATAGCTTTACCGTTCTCACAGTGACAAACCTTTCCAACTCTACTTTAGTATCAATACCCGAAACTTGTAACATTCCTTGTTGTAGAAACCCATCCAGCTTTTTATTAAACTGACCAATGAACCTGCCATTACAAACGTCCACTGAAGACAGTTCCATAGCTTTACCGTTCTCACAGTGACAAACCCTTTCCCAACTCTACTTTATGTATCAATACCAGTAACTGTAACATTCCTTGTTTGCAGAAACTCATCCAGCTTTTATTAAACTGACAATGAACTGCCATTACAACGTCCACTGGAAGACAGTTCCATAGCTTTACCGTTCTCACAGTGAAACCCTTTCCCAACTCATGTATCAATCCCAGTAACTTGTAAAATTCCTGTTGTGTAGAAACCCATCCAGCTTTTAATTAAACTGACCAATGAACCTGCATAATAACGTCCACTGGAAGACAGTTCCATAGCTTTACCGTTCTCACAGTGACAAACCCTTCCCAACTCTACTTTATGTATCAATCCCAGTAACTTGTAACATTCCTTGTTTGTAGAAACTCATCCAGCTTTTTATAAACTAACAACCAATGAACCTGCCATAAACACGTCCACTGGAAGACAGTTCCCTAGCTTTACGTTTTCACAGTGACAAACCCTTTCCCAACTCTACTTTATGTATCAATACCAGTAACTTGTAACATTCCTTGTTTGTAGAAACTCATCCAGCTTTTTATTAAAACTGACCAATGAGCTGCCAACAACGTCCACGGAAGACAGTTCATAGCTTTACCGTTCTCACAGTGAAAAACCCTTTCCCAAACTCTACTTTATGTATCAATACCAGTAACTTGTAACATTCCTTGTTTGTAGAAAATCACCAGCTTTTTATTAAACTGACCAATGAACCTGCCATAACAACGTCCACTGGAAGACAGTTCATAGCTTTACTGTTCTCACAGTGACAAACCCTTTCCCAACTCTACTTTATGTTCAATACCAGTAACTTGTAACATCCTTGTTTGTAGAAACTCATCCAGCTTTTATTAAAATGACCAATGAACCTGCCAAACAACGTCACTGGAAGACAAGTTCCATAGCTTTAACATTCTCACAGTGACAAACCCTTTCCCAACTCTACTTTATGTATCAATACCAGTAACTGTAACACTTCCTGTTTTGTAGAAACCCATCCAGCTTTTTATTAAACTACCAATGAACCTGCCATTAACAACGTCCACTGGAAGACAGTTCCATAGCCTTACCGTTCTCACAGTGAAAAACCCTTTCCCAACTTGAAGCCTAAACCTTTTTTCTTCAAGTTTTAAGGATGTCCGTGTGTCCTTTGCATGTCTATTGGTGAACATTGCCCCAGATAGTTTATTGTATGGCCCGTTAATGTATTTATACACAGTAATCATATCCCCACGCAAGCGCCTTTCCTCCAGCGTACATAATTGTAACTTTTCCAGTCTCTCTTCATATTCAAGCTCCCCCAATCCCCTTATTAATTTAGTTGCCCTTCGCCGAACACTTTCCATTTCAAAGATGTCCTTTTTGTACACAGGATTCCAAAATTGCACTGCATATTCCAAATGAGGCCTTACCAATGCTTTGTAAAGAGGGAGAATAACACTTTCCTCCCTTGAATACCTCTCTTTATACAAGACAATACCATGCTGGCTCTGGCTGTTGCCGCCTGGCACTGCTTGCTTCCTTTAAGTTTGTTATCCACCAAAACTCCAAGATCCCTTTCCAACAGGGATTCACTTAACACAGAGCCATTTATAGTATAAGCAGCACAAGGATTTTTAAGTCCAAAATGCATCACCTTCCATTTATCAACATAATTTTGTGTCATCAGCAAACACAGAAACCTTGCTGACAATACCCACTTCCAAATCATTAAAGGAGAACTAAACTTTGTTTTTTCAGTTCCTAATGTGAAAGTTTTTCTCCCCAGAATACCTACATGTTGAAAGATTTTTCTCTAGTTATTTGCATTAGGTAGATATAAGTAATAGATTCTGTAACAAAGGAAGCTTCCATGTTGTTGCCAGTACAACTCATAGCCCATGTTGGCTTCAAAGAACCACGCCCCCTGACCCCAGGATTCACAGTTGAGCTGCTGGTGGCGCACCATGTAAATGCTGTGTGTTTAGGAACAAACAGACCAAGAAGTCACAAGTTCAAATCCCCTAGTTTACTTATGAAACAATGTAACATAGTCTACTGCCTGAGTTTAGTGCTTTTTTTGTTTGTTTGTTTCCATGTTTCTAGAAAAATATGGAGGATGTATTTGATCCGGTGCAGGAGATTTATTAATATTAACCTTATTTAGTTCTTTCTGTACCATATCCTCGGTTAACCAAAGTACACTTGAATCTTTTATACCATTATTGCTACTATACTCTATGATATATGTACTTGGATCTTCTATAGTGTATACAGAGGAACAAAAAGTATTCAAGACATTTGCTTTATCGCCATCCTCCGTAACTAACTTATCCCCATTAATTAATGGTGCCACATTCTCAGTCCTCATCTTCTTACTATTAATATACTTAAAAAAATGTTTAGGCTTAGTGATGCTTTGTTCAGCTATCTTAACTTCATTATTAATTTTAGCTAGTTTGATTGCTTTCTTACACTCCTTGTTACAGTTTTTATACTCCCTGATTCACACTGCTGCGTTTTTTTTGCGTTTGCGCTTGCGTTTGCGTTTGCGATTGCGCTTGCGATTTTTCGAAATTATTGAAAACGCGGCAACGCAAAAAAAACGCGCGTTTTTCGATGCGTTTGCGTTTGCGTTTTGCGTTCTGCATTTTTAATCGCAATCGCATGCGATTTCCTATACTTATTGAAGAAATCGCAAGCGCAAACGCAAAAAAATCGCACATGAAATCGCATGCGATTGCGTTTGCGTTTGCGTTTCAGTGTGGCCTAGCCCTAATAAGGCCCTTTCCGTTCCCTCTGCCTTAAAGGTTTTAAATGCCTTTTTCTTCCTTTCCATTTGCCTCTTTACATCAGAATTCAGCCACATGGGCGTGGGTTTATTTTTTTACATTTATTTCCCAAGGGTATAAATTTAGATGTGAACTGGCTTAAAATCCCCTTGAACACAGTCCACTTCTGTTCAGTACCTTTACCTGAAATACATTATCCCAGTTGACATTCTGAAGAGCTGCTTTTAAGCTGGGAACATTTGCTTTCCGAAATAAAGTCTTTGTTAACCCAGCGACTTTTCCTTCGATAACAAAGTCCAAACGCCACCATTTCATGGTCACTATTCCAAGCCTCCAGTTACCTTTATATCTATAATGCGCTCCACAATGTTAGATATTACCAGATCCAACAGAGCTCCTTTTTAGTAGGAACCTCAACCACCTGTGAGAGAAAATATCCTGCAGCAAATCAGGAACTCATCGCCTTTTTCTGTGATGGCAGTTCACCAAATCAATGTCAGGGTAATTAAAGTCCCCCCATAATGAGTACACTACACCAATCAATGTCAGGGTAATTAAAGTCCCATAATGAGCACACTCCCCAAACTTGTAGCCCTTGCCAACTGCATATGAAGCTGACTCACTTTAAGGGTGTATAGGTTGTTTGATATGCACTATTTGGATAAATAATTGATACAATTTAATATTGTTTAATATTGTCTGTTATACAGACATTATGGGTAGGGTATAAAGGTTGGACTAGATGGACGATGTCTTTAACAACCTCCAATACTATGTTACTATGTAACGTGTATATAGACATTATGGGTAGGGTATAAAGGTGGACTAGATGGACGTATGTCTTTATACAACCTCCAATACATGTTACTATGTAACTGTTATACGACATATGGGTAGGGTATAAAGGTTGGACTAGATGGACGTATGTCTTTATACAACCTCAATACTATGTTACTAGTAACTGTTATCAACATTAGGGTAGGGTATAAAGGTTGGACTAGGTGGACGTATGTCTTTATACAACCTCCAATACTATTACTATGTAACTGTTATACAGACATTATGGGTAGGGTATAAAGGTGGACTGATGGAAGTATGTCTTTATACAACCTCCAATACTATGTACTATGTAACTGTTATACAGACATTATGGGTAGGGTATAAAGGTTGGACTAGATGGACGTATGTCTTTATACAACCTCCAATACTATGTTACTATGTAACTGTTATACAGACATTATGGGTAGGGTATAAAGGTTGGACTAGATGGACGTAGTCTTATACAACCTCCAATACTATGTTACTATGTAACTGTTATACAGACATTATGGGTAGGGTATAAAGGATGGACTAATGGACATATGTCTTTATATAACCTCCAATACTATGTTACTATGTAACTGTTATACAGACATTAGGGTTGGGTATAAAGGTTGGACTAGATGGACGTATGTTTATACAACAACTCCAAACTATGTTACTATGTAACTGTTATACAGACATTATGGGTAGGGTATAAAGGATGGACTGATGGACGTATGTCTTATACAACCTCCAATACTATGTTACTATGTAACTGTTATACAGACATATGGGTAGGGTATAAAGGTTGGAATAGATGGACGTATGTCTTTTACAACCTCCAATACTATGTTACTATGTAATGTATACAGACATTATGGGTAGGGTATAAAGGTTGGACTAGGTGGACGTATGTCTTTATACAACCTCCAATACTATGTTACTATGTAACTGTTATACAGACATTATGGGTAGGGTATAAAGGTTGGACTAGATGGACGTATGTCTTTATACAAACCTCCAATACTATGTTACTATGTAACTGTATACAGACATTATGGTAGGGTATAAAGGTTGGACTAGATGGACGTATGTCTTTATACAACCTCCAAATATAGTACTATGTAACTGTTAACAGACATTATGGGTAGGGTATAAAGGTTGGACTAGGTGGACGTATGTCTTTATACAACCTCCAACTATGTACTATGTAACTGTTATACAGACATTATGGGTAGGGTAAAAGGTTGGACTAGAGATGGCGTATTGTCTTATACAACCTCCAATACTATGTGTACTATGTAACTGTTATACAGAAATTATGGGTAGGGTATAAAGGTTGGACTAGATGGACGAGTCTTTATACAACCTCCAATACTATGTTCATGTAACTGTTATACAGACATTATGGGTAGGGTATAAAGTTGGACTAGAGGACGTATGTCTTTTATCAACCTCCAGTGCTATGGTATATATGTAAATGTATACAGACATTATGGTTAGGGTATAAAGGTTGGACTAGATGGACGTTTGTCTTTATACAACCTCCAATACTATGTTACTATGTAATGTTATACAGACATTATGGGTAGGGTATAAAGGTTGGACTAGATGGACGTATGTCTTTATACAACCTCCAATACTATGTTACTATGTAACTGTTATACAGACATTATGGGTAGGGTATAAAGGTGGACTAGATGGACGTATGTCTTTATACACCTCCAATACTATGTTACTATGTAACTGTTATACAGACATATGGGTAGGGTATAAAGATTGGACTAGATGGACGTATGTCTTTATACACCCTCCAATACATGTTACTATGTAACTGTTATACAGACATTATGGGTAGGGTATAAAGATTGGACTAGATGGACGTATGTTTATACAACCTCCAATACTATGTTACTATGAACTGTTATACAGACATTATGGGTAGGGTATAAAGGTTGGACTAGATGGACGTATGTCTTTATACAACCTCCATTACTATGTTACTATGTAACTGGTATACAGACATTATGGGTAGGGTATAAAGGTTGGACTAGATGGACGTATGTCTTTATACAACCTCAATACTATGTTACTATGTAAATGTTATACAGAATTATAAGTAGGGTATAAATGTTGGAATAGATGGAAGTGTGTCTTTATAACAACCTCCAATACTAGTTACTATGTACTGTTATACAGACATTATGGGTAGGGTTAAAGGTTGGACTAGATGGACGTATGTCTTATACAACTCCAATACTATGTTACTATGTAACTGTTATACAGACATTATGGGTAGGGTATAAAGGTTGGACTAGATGGACGTATGTCTTTATACAACCTCCAATACTATGTTACTATGTAACTGTTATAGAGACATTAGGGTAGGGTTATAAGGTTGGACTAGATGGATGGATGTCTTTATACAACCTCCAATATACGTTACTGTGATAATGGGACATTTTTTTGGTAGCAGTATGGCAGTTTCTAGAATTTGCAGGATACATTTTACATATTGATGCAGCTTTGTGTATCAATGTTTTTGTTATTATAATCTCTGCATTATGTAGCTTATGACATACACTGATTGAACAGTTTGGAGTTAGCCTTTGTTGTGTGTTTTCACCTGTGTAATTAACAGTCCTAGGCAGAGACTGAATCTCCCAGTATCAAACATTAGATTGAAGCATTTGGTTATGTAAGTGTTCAAGCCTTTAATGGATTGATGTCATAGTGTTTGTAGGTCACTATTAAAGTTACAGGGAGTTGGAATTTCATATCCTTTAAGGAATGGAGTCTGTCTGTTTAGCAGAGAATGATGGGATGGCTTACAGCCTTTAAAAGACGACTGGTAAATGCCACAGTATCATTATGTGTATTTATGTAGCTTGGGGAGGCTGTTATGATGGAAGACATGTTCTTATTCCCAGAAATAAATAAAGAAACTAAGTACATCATTCGGAGAGGTTTTTTAGGTGTGGACAGGGTTTGGAAATTTCTTTTAAATTCCATTATATAGTGAAACTTCTCAGGGCATTTGAGATTCCCAAGCCTACAGGACAGAGATGAGACAAAATACCTGTTATTTTCCTGCTGTTGTTTAGCTGGGAATTTCAACTTCACCTTTAAAAAGTCTACTAATACTCTAGCCATCTTCCCCATCTCCATTCCCCAGTAACTCAAGTCTCTGTAAAGCTAGCCATGCATTGGTCGACAGATTGCTGTGCAAGAGTTGGGAGAACCAATCAAAATAAACCAATTGTCGGGAATTGCTGGATGTAATTGTAAAGGTGACCATACACTAGGCCGATTGATAAAACAATCCGACATTTCCATGATTGGCCAAAATTTGGACATTTTCCCGATCCTTATATGCGGCATTAACATCGTAATATCGTGGGAAAGCGATTGGTAAAATGATTGTAGTGTTTTCTGAAGTTCGATTAAGGGTTAAGGTATGAAAACCTCACAATGGATCCATTGTGAGTTTCATACATTAACCCTTAATCGGAACTTCAGAAAACACTACAATCATTTACCAATCGCTTTCCCATACGATATTACGATGTTAATGCCGCATATTAAGGATCGGGAAAAGTCCAAATTTTGGCATCAATGGAAATGTCGGATTGTTTTACAATCGGCCTAGTGTATGGTCACCTTTACAATTACATCCAGCAATTCCCGACAATTGGTTTATTTGATTGGTTCTCCCAACTCTTGCACAGCAATCTGTCGACCAATGCATGGCTAGCTTTACAGAGACTTGAGTTACTGGGGAATGGAGATGGGGAAGTGGCGTAGAGTATTAGTAGACTTTTTAAAGGTGAAGTTGAAATTCCCAGCTAAACAACAGCAGGAAAATAACAGGTATTTTGTCTCATCTCTGCCTGTAGGCTTGGGAATCTCAAATGCCCTGAGAAGTTTCACTATATAATGGAATTTAAAAGAAATTTCCAAACCCTGTCCACACCTAAAAAACCTCTCCGAATGATGTACTTAGTTCTTTATTTATTTCTGGGAATAAGAACATGTCTTCCTCATAACAGCCTCCCCAAGCTACATAAATACACATAAGTGATACTGTGGCATTTACCAGTCGTCTTTTAAAGGCTGTAAGCCATCCCATCATTCTCTGCTAAACAGACAGACTCCATTCCTTAAAGGATATGAAATTCCCAACTCCCTGTCTTAATAGTGACCTACAAACACTATGACATCAATCCATTAAAGGCTTGAACACTTACATAACCAAATGCTTCAATCTAATGTTTGATACTGGGAGATTCAGTCTCTGCCTAGGACTGTTAATACACAGGTGAAAACACACAACAAAGGCTAACTCCAAACTGTTCAATCAGTGTATGTCATAAAGCTACATAATGCAGAGATTATAATAACAAAAACATTGATACACAAAGCTGCAGTCAATTGTAAAATGTATCCTGCAAATTCTAGAAACTGCCATACTGCTACCAAAAAAATTCCCATTATCACAGTAACGTTTATTGGAGGTTGTATAAAGACATCCATCCATCTAGTCCCAACCTTATAACCCTACCCTAATGTCTCTATAACAGTTACATAGTAACATAGTATTGGAGGTTGTATAAAGACATACGTCCATCTAGTCCAACCTTTATACCCTACCCATAATGTCTGTATAACAGTTACATAGTAACATAGTATTGGAGTTGATATAAGACATACGTCCATCTAGTCAACCTTTACCCTACCCATAATGTCTGTATAACAGTACTAGTAACCTAGTATTGGAGGTTGTTAATAAAGACACACTTCCATCTATTCCAACATTTTATACCCTACTTTAATTCTGTATAACATTTACATAGTAACATAGTGTGAGGTTGTATAAAGACATACGTCCATCTAGTCAACCTTTATACCCTACCCATAATGTCTGTATACCAGTTACATAGTAACATAGTAATGGAGGTTGTATAAAGACATACGGTCCATCTAGTCCAACCTTTATACCCTACCCATAATGTCTGTATAACAGTTACATAGTAACATAGTATTGGAGGTTGTATAACATACGTCCATCTAGTCCAATCTTTATACCCTACCATAATGTCTGTATAACAGTTACATAGTAACATAGTATTGGAGGGTGTATAAAGACATACGTCCATCTAGTCCAATCTTTATACCCTACCCATATGTCTGTATAACAGTTACATAGTAACATAGTATTGGAGGTGTATAAAGAAACATACGTCCATCTAGTCCACCTTTATACCCTACCCATATGTCTGTATAACAGTTCATAGTAACATAGTATTGGAGGTTGTATAAAGACATACGTCCATCTAGTCCAACCTTTATACCCTACCCATAAGTCTGTATAACAGTTTACATAGTAACATAGTATTGGAGGTTGTATAAAGACAAACGTCCATCTAGTCCAACCTTTATACCCTAACCATAATGTCTGTATACATTTACATATAACCATAGCACTGGAGGTTGATAAAAGACATACGTCCTCTAGTCCAACTTTATACCCTACCCATAATGTCTGTATAACATTTACATGTAACATAGTATTGGAGGTTGTATAAAGACTCGTCCATCTAGTCCAACCTTTATACCCTACCCATAATGTTCTGTATAACAGTTACACTAGTACACATAGTATTGGGGTTGTATAAAGACAATACGTCCATCTCTAGTCCAACCTTTTACCCTACCCATAATGTCTGTATAACAGTTACATAGTACATAGTTGGAGGTTGTATAAAGACATACGTCCACCTAGTCCAACCTTTATACCCTACCCATAATGTCTGTTAACAGTTACATAGTACTATATTTGGAGGTTGTATAAAGACTACGTCCATCTAGTCCAACTTTATACCTACCATAATGTCTGTATACAGTTACATAGTAACATAGTATTGGAGGTTTTATAAGACATACGTCCATCTAGTCCAACCTTTATACCCTACCCATAATGTCTGTATAACAGTTACATAGTAACAAGTATTGGAGGTTGTATAAAACATACGTCCACCTATGTCCAACCTTTATACCCTACCCATAATGTCTGTTATACATTACATAGTAACATAGTATTGGAGGTTGTAAAAGACATACGTCCATCTATTCCAACCTTTATACCCTACCCATATGTCTGTATAACAGTTACATAGTAACATAGTATTGGAGGTTGTATAAGACATCGTCCATCAGTCCATCCTTTATACCCTTACCCATAATGTCTGTATAACAGTTACATAGAACAAGTTTGGAGTTGTTTATAAGACATACGTCCATCTAGTCCAACCTTTATACCCAACCCTAATGTCTGTATAACAGTTACATAGTAACATAGTATTGGAGGTTATATAAAGACATATGTCCATTAGTCCATCCTTTATACCCTACCCATAATGTCTGTATAACAGTTACATAGTAACATAGTATTGGAGGTTGTATAAGACATACGTCCATCTAGTCCAACCTTTATCCCTACCCATAATGTCTGATAACAGTTACATAGTAACATAGTATTGGAGGTTGTATAAAGACATTACGTTCCATCTAGTCCAACCTTTATACCCTACCCATAATGTCTGTATAACAGTTACATAGTACATAGTATTGGAGGTTGTATAAAGACATACGTCCATCAGTCCACCTTTATACCCTACCCATAATGTCTGTATAACAGTTACATTAATAGTATTGGAGTTGTATAAAGACATACGTCCACCTAGTCCAACCTTTATACCCTACCCTAATGTTGGATAACAGTTACATAGTAACATAGTATTGAGGTTGTATAAAGACATACGTCCATCTAGTCCAACCTTTATACCCTACCCATATGTCGTATAACGTTACATAGTAACATTTATTGGAGGTTTGTATAAAGACATACGTCCATCTAGTCCACCTTTATACCCTACCCATAATGTCTATATACACGTTTCATAGTAACATAGTATTGGAGGTTGTATAAAGACATACGTCCATCTAGTCCAACCTTTATACCCTACCCATAATGTCTGTATAACAGAACAATATTAAACAATATTAAATTGTATCAAAATTATTTATCCAAATAGTGCATATCAAACAACCTATACACCCTTAAAGTGAGTCAGCTTCATATGCAGTTGGCAAGGGCTACAAGTTTGGGGAGTGTGCTCATTATGGGACTTTAATTACCCTGACATTGATTGGTGTAGTGTACTCATTATGGGGGGACTTTAATTACCCTGACATTGATTGGTGAACTGCCATCACAGAAAAAGGCGATGAGTTCCTGATTTGCTGCAGGATATTTTCTCTTCACAGGTGGTTGAGGTTCCTACTAAAAGGAGCTCTGTTGGATCTGGTAATATCTAACATTGTGGAGCCGCATTATAGATATAAAGGTAACTGGAGGCTTAGGAATAGTGACCATGAAATGTGGCGTTTGGACTTGTTATCGAAGGAAAAGTCGCTGGGTTAACAAAGACTTTATTTCGGAAAGCAAATGTTCCCAGCTTAAAAGCAGCTCTTCAGAATGTCAACTGGGATAATGTATTTCAGGTATCAACAGCCAATCAGTAGAAATTACTGTTAGGAACATTCCAAGGTAGAGTGCATTCGGGAAGAAGGACCGTTACTGAACCTGAAATGGCAGCTCACTAATGTCAACAGCAGGGAACAGCAAAGGGAATGAAAGACTGTTTTTGAAAATGGGAGAGAATATGTAGAATACTAAGAAGGCATTACACTAACTAACAATTTAACAATATTGATCATTTCCACTGAACTGTCCTTTAAGATTACCTAGGTTATTTATACTGACTGGAAGGTGTCAATACATTACTGTGAAAAAAATCACAACATAGTAGCGGTGCCGATTATAACACGGAAGTTGTGGCACACGTAAGCTGCGGTTGGTCTCTACTGATCTTCCTTGAGCGCTTTACGATTACTGTTATAAGGAGAACAATATCAAAATGCTGAATAAAAAAGAGAACTAAAAATAAATACACATACAGGCATGAAGGGCTGTGCCTTTAAGGGAGCCAGCGCGCCATAGTCGCACGGTACCGAGACAACTTCCACCAGGAAGGAACAGATGGGAGATACACAATAGATTAAACGCTCCGTAGCTGAGACCAAGCAGGCATTTTGAGAGCATCCTTGTTTTCCATGCAATGGCGTGCTCCATCGAAGGAAAAGCCCCATTTCTGACAGTTGCAAATATGATTCTGCATTAGGGACGAAAATAAAACGCGCCAGGTGTTAATTAACCCTTTTCTCAGCATTTTAAGGGAAAGGTAAGCTGAAATATAAATTGTATAAATCCCAGTTTGATCACTGTAGTTTCAACAGCAATATGGAGACATTATCGGCCGGCTTTCTGTCTTTTTACCGGCGCTCACTGACCCAGATACACAGCTGCATATGCTCCTCCCTTTAACCTCCCTGATTGTCAATTAACTACATGGTGACCTGCCTGTGACCTCTATATAATCCCAGTGACAAACCAAGTAAGGTGGGGCCACATCAAAGCCATTTATACGCGATCCGATTGCGTGTTAAAGAAGCGCACACTATTGTGGTCACATTAGGTGCGCTGTGATCTGTTACTCGGAGTACATGCATCCCAAATTTTTTGCACGATCGTATGCGCTCCAATGCCACGTTGCAGTGTGTGCCTGCTGTCTTAACATTAGTAAGGGGGGCTGCGAGAAATCATAGGGTCCCCAACTTGTTCCTCCCACAGATACAGGCAACTGCTGTAGAGGAATCAGGGGGCCCCATTATAATTTTGGTGGGGGGGCCTTGTCGATTTCTAGTTAAGCCCACGTACACAGCCCACAATCGAGCCCCCCATAATGAGAATTGGTCACTTGGCTGCACTTTTTCATCACTATTATCCCCCTTGCAATGGCAAAAGAACTTTGGCAACAATGACCAATGGCATGACCAAGGTAAAAGCTCCATCACACGTGGGAACAGTCACCAGGATCCGACCGGATTTAACCACCAGGTGACACCAAATTATCGCTGTGTCATTTTCGATCGGCGGTCTGTTGGTTGGGTATATAGGGTCCCGTGTTGTACCAGCCCGTAGCCATCCTGGTAATAAAGACATTGATTGGGCAGGATCATTACCACTTTGTGCCACCCCAGGATGCATCAGAAACATAAAACAATAAAAAACATTATTTGTGTTAAACCAAGTGACTGGGTCAGTGGAGAGAGCAAGTAAATGAGAATGAATGGAAGGGGTTTAATGCCAGATGCCACATGATAGCACGGGGTTCTTGTTACATCTGGCAGAAGAAGTGATTTCAAAGCGAAGGCGTAAGGTAATGACGATTACCATGGCAACACGAGAATGCCCCACTTCAGCTCGCAAATAAATTTAAAGCGGACCGCAGACTCGAGGGGTGTCCCATTGTTGTACGGTGCGGAGAAATAACCTGGGGGGGGGGGGGATGGGATCAGTCAAGTCATAATTGTGGGGTCCCCTGAGCTCAGTTACAACCTAATACACAACATTCTGATGACATAGAGCAGAGGGAACAGTATCTCAGTACAACACAACTACATGGGGGGAGTCCAAGCTAATAGACAAATCAAATCAAAATCCAAATATGAGTCTTAGACACTCTTTATACAACCTCCAATACTATATTATTATGTAACTGTTAGACAGACATTATGGGTAGGGTATAAAGGTTGGACTAGATAGACGTATGTCTTTATACAACCTCCAATTACTAGTTAATATGTTGTAACTGTTAGAACAGACATTATGGGTAGGGTTATAAAGGTTGGACTAGATGGACGTATGTCTTTATACAACCTCCAATACTATGGTACTATGTAACTGTTATACAGACATTATGGGTAGGGTATAAAGGTTGGACTAGATGGACGTATGTCTTTATACAACCTCCAATAATATGTACTATGTAACTGTTATACAGACATTATGGTAGGGTATAAAGGTTGGACTAGATGGACGTATGTCTTTATACAACCTCCAATACTATGTTACTATGTAACTGTTATACAGACATTATGGGTAGGTATAAAGGTTGGACTAGATGGACGTATGTCTTTATACAACCTCCAATACTATGTTACTATGAACTGTTATACAGACATTATGGGTAGGGTATAAAGGTTGGACTAGATGGACGTATGTCTTATACAACCTCCAATGCTATGTTACTATGTAACTGTTATACAGACATTATGGTAGGGTATAAAGGTTGGACTAGATGGACGTATGTCTTTATACAACCCCAATCTATGTTACTATGTAACTGTTATACAGACATTATGGGTAGGGTATAAAGGTTGGACTAGATGGACGATGTCTTTATAAACAACTCCAATACATGTTACTATGTAACTGTTATACAGACATTATGGGTAGGGTAGGGTATAAAGGTTGGACTAGATGGACGTATGTCTTTATACAACCTCCAATGCTATGTTACTATGTAAATGTTATACAGACATTAGGGTAGGGTATAAAGGTTGGACTAGATGGACGTATGTCTTTATACAACACTCCAATACTATGTTACTATGTAACTGTTATACAGACTTATGGGTAGGGTATAAAGGTTGACTAGATGGACGTTTGTCTTTATACAACCTCCAATCTATGTTACTATGTAACTGTTATACAGACATTATGGGTAGGTATAAAGGTTGGACTAGATGGAATATGTCTTTATACAACCTCCAATACTATGTTACTATGTAACTGTTATACAGACATTATGGGTAGGGTATAAAAGTTGGAATAGATGGACGTATGTCTTTATACAACCTCCAATACATGTTACTATGTAACTGTTATACAGCATTATGGGTAGGGTATAAAGGGGGACTAGATGGACTATGTCTTTATACAACCTCCAATTATGTTACTATGTAACTGTTATAACAGACATTATGGGTAGGTATAAAGGTTGGACTAGATGGAAGTATTCTTATACAACCTCCAATACTATGTTACTATGTAACTGTTAACAGAATTATGGGTAGGGTATAAAGGTTGGACTAGATGGACCTATGTCTTTATACAACTCCAATACTATGTTACTATGTAATGTTATACAGACATTATGGGTAGGGTATAAAGGTTGGACTAGTGGACCTATGTCTTTATAAAACCTCCATACTGATGTAACTGTTAGACAGACATATGGGTAGGGTATAAAGGTGGACTAGATGGCCTATGTCTTTTACAACCTCCAATACTATGTTACTATGTAACTGTTATACAGACATTAGTAGGGTAGGGTATAAAGGTTGACTAGATGGACTATGTCTTATACAAAACTCCAATATGTTACTATGTAACTGTTATACAGACATTATGGGTAGGGTATAAAGGTTGGACTAGATGGACGTATGTCTTATACAACCTCCAATACTATGTTACTATGTAACTGTTATACGACATTATGGGTAGGGTATAAGGTTGGACTAGATGGACGTATGTCTTTATACAACCTCCAATACTATGTTACTAGGTAACTGTTATACAGACATTAGGGTAGGGTATAAAGGTTGGACTAGATGGACGTGTCTTTATACAACCTCCAATACTATGTTATATGTATGTAACGTATACAGACTTATGGGTAGGGTATAAAGGTTGGACTAGATGGAGTCTGTCTATACAACCTCCAATACTGTTACTATGTAACTGTTATACGACAATTATGGGTAGGGTATAAAGGTTGGACTAGATGGACGTATGTCTTTATACAAACCTCCAATACTAGTTACTATGTAAAATGTATACAGACATTATGGGTAGGGTATAAAGGTTGGACTAGATGGACGATATCTTTATACAAACTCCAATACTATGTTACTATGTAACTGTTATACAGACATTATGGGTAGGGTATAAGGTTGGACTAGATGGACTATTGTCTTTATACAACCCCAATACTATGTTACTATGTAAATGTTATACAGACATTATGGGTAGGGTATAAAGGTTGGACTAGATGGACCTATGTCTTATACAACCTCCAATACTATGTTACTATGTAATGTTATACAGACATTATGGGTAGGGTATAAAGTTGACTAGATGGACGTATGTCTTTATACAACCTCCATACTATGTTACTATGTAACTGTTATACAGACATTATGGGTAGGGTATAAAGGTTGGACTAGATGGACTATTCTTTATACAACCTCCAATACTATGTTACTATTTAACTTGTTATACAGACATTATGGGTAGGGTATAAAGGTGGACTAGATGGACCTAGTCTTTATACAACCTCCAATACTATGTTACTATGTAACTGTTATACAGACATTATGGGTAGGGTATAAAGGTGGACTAGATGGACTATGTCTTTATAAACTCCAATACTATGTTACTATGTAACGTTATACAGCATTATGGGTAGGGTATTAAAGGTGGACTAGATGGACGTATTGCTTTATACAACTCCAATATATGTTACTATGTAACTGTTATACAGGACATTAGGGTAGGGTTAAAGGTTGGACTAGATGGACCTATGTCTTTATACAACCTCCAATACTATGTACTAATGTAACTGTTATCAGACATTAGGGTAGGGTAAAGGTTGGACTAGAGGGACCTATGTCTTTATCAACCTCCAATACTATGTTACTATGTAACTGTTATACAGACAATTATGGGTAGGGTATAAAGGTTGACTAGATGACCATGTCTTTATATCAACCTCCAATTAAGATACTATGTAACTGTTATACAGACATTATGGGTAGGGTATTAAGGTTGGACTAGATGGACATGTCTTACAACAACTCCAATACTATGTTATATGTAACTGTTAGACAGAATTATGGGTAGGGTATAAAGGTTGGACTAGATGGACTATGTCTTATACAAACCTCCAATACTATGTACTATGTAAATGTTATTATACGACATATGGGTAGGGTATAAAGGTTGGACTAGATGGACCTATGTCTTTATACAACCTCCAATACTATGTTTACTATGTAACTGTTATCCGACATTATGGGTAGGGTATAAAGGTTGGACTAGAGGACTATGTCTATACAACCAATACTATGTTACTATGAATGTTATACAGACATTATGGATGGGTATAAAGGTTGGACTAGATGGACCTATGTTTTTACAACCTCCAAACATGTTACTATGTAACTGGTATACAGACATTATGGGTAGGGTATAAAGTTGGACTAGATGGAGTATGTCTTATACAACCTCCAACTATGTTACATGTAACTGTTATACAGACATTATGGGTAGGGTATAAAGGTTGGACTAGATGGAAGTATGTCTTTATACAACCTCCAATACTATGTACTATGTAACTGTTTTTACAGACATTATGGGTAGGGTATAAAGGTTGGACTAGATGGACTATGTCTTTATACAACCTCAATACTTGTTACTATGTAACTGTTATACGACTATGGGTAGGTGGTTAAGGTTGGACTAGATGGAGTATGTCTTTATACAACCTCCAATACTATGTACTATGTAACTGTATACAGACATTATGGGTAGGGTATAAAGGTTGGACTAGATGGACTTATGTCTTATACAACCTCAATACTATGTGTACTATGTAACTGGTAGACAGACATTATGGGTAGGGTATAAAGGTTGGACTAGATGGACGTATGTCTTATAAACAACTCCAATACTATGTTACTATGTAACTGTTAGACAGACATTATGGGTAGGGTAATAAGGTTGGACTAGATGGAGTAGTCTTTATACAAACCTCCAATACATATGTTACTATGTAACGGTAACAGACATATGGGTAGGAGTATAAAGGTTGGACTAGATGGAAGTATGTCTTATACAACCTCAATACTATGTTACTATGTAACTGTTATACAGACATTATGGTAGGGTATAAAGGTTGGACTAGATGGACGTATGTCTTTATACAACCTCCAATACTATGTTACTATGTAACTGTTATACAGACATTATGGGTAGGGTATAAAGGTTGGACTAGATGGTCGTATATCTTTATATAACCTCCAATACTATGTTACTATGTAACTGTTATACAGACATTATGGGTCCATTGTGATTTTCATACCTTAACCCTTAATCCGAACTTCGAAAACACTACAATCATTTACCAATTCCGCTTTCCCTCGATCTATTACGATTTAATGCGCATATTAAGATCGGGAATGTCGCAAATTTTTGGGCAATCATGGAAATGTCGGATTGGTTTGTTATCAATCGGCCTAGTGTAATGTCACCTTACAATTACAATCCAGCACTTCCCACAATTGGTTTTATTTTGATTGGTTCGTCCCAACTCTTGCACAGCAATTCTGTCCCAATGCAGGTAGCTTTACAGAGACTTGAGTTACTGGGGAATTGAGTGGTGGAAGCATGGCTAGAGTATATAGACTTTTAAAGGTGAGTTGAAATTCCCAGCTAAACACAGCAGGAAAATAACAGGTATTTTGTCTCAACTCTGTCCTGTAGGCTTGTGGATCTCAAATGCCCTGAGAATTTTCACTATATCAATTGGAATTAAAAGAAACATTTCCAACACCTGGTCCCACCTAAAAAAACCTCCCGAATGATGTACTTATTTCTTTATTATTTCTGGGAATAAGAACATGTTCATTCCTCACTAACAGCTCCCCAAGCTACATAAATACCATAATTAGATAACTGTGGCATTTACCATGTCCGTCTTTTAAAGGCTGTTAAGCCATCCCAAAAATTCATTCTCTGCTGAAACAGACAGACTCCATTCCTTAAAGGATGATGAAATTCCCAACTCCCTTCTTAAAGATTTATAGTGACCTGACAACACTATGACATCATCCATTAAAGGCTGAACACTTACAATACCAAATGCTTCAATCAATGTTTGGATACTGGGAGTAGTTCAGCTCTCTCCTAGGACGTTTATATACACACAGGTGAAAAACACAACAAAGGCGTATCCAAACTGTTCAATCAGTGTAGTTCATAAAGCTACTAATCGAGATTATATAACAAAAACATTGATACACAAAGCTGCCATTCCAATATGTAAAAGTATCCTGCAATTCTAGAACTGCCATACTCTAACCAAAAAAATTCCCATTTATCACAGTAACGTTTATTGGGGGAGTTTAGAATAACATCCATCCTCTAGTCCCACTTTATACCCTACCACTAATTGTCTCGTATAAACAGTGTACATAGTAAATAGGTATGTGGAGGTTGTTATAAAGACATACGTCCATCTAAGCCAACCTTTATAACCCACCCATAATGTCCCTGTTAACAGTTACATAGTAACATAGTATTGGAGTTGTACCGTGAAGGGCATACGTCCATTCTAGGTCCTCAACCTTATACCTAACCCTTCAACCAATCATAGATACTGAATATACTGTATCAGTCAACTTAAGCCTACCCTAATGTTGAAACATTAAGTTATTGAGTTGTCTATAAAGACACATTCCATCCTATTCCAAATCCTTATACCCTACTCCATATTCGTATCACTTTCATACGTACATAGTCGTGAGGTTGTTATAAAGACCAACGCCTCTAGTCCCAAACCTTTATACCCTACCCATAATGTCTGTATACAACAGTTAATAGTAACATAGTATTGAGGTTGTATAACGACATACGTCCCTCTAGTCCATACCTTTATGGACCCTACCTAATGTCTGTATAAATTTACATAGTAACATAGTATGGAGGTTGTATAAAGCATACGTCCATCTAGTCCACTTTATAAAACCCTGACCCATAATGTCTGTATAACGTTACATAGTAACATCGTATTGGAGTGTGTATAAAGACATACGTCCATCTATCCAACCTTTATACCCTACCCAATATGGTCTTTATAACAGTTACATGTAACATAGTATTGGAGGTTGTTAAGACCATACGTCCATCTAGTCCACCTTTATACCCTACCCATAATGTCTGTAATAACAGTTCATAGTAACATAGTATTGGAGGTTTTGTATAAGACAATCGTCCATCTAGTCCAACGCTTTATACCCTACCCAGCTAATGTCTGTATAACATCTTAACATAGTAACAAGTATTGGATTGTATAAAGACACAACGTCCATCAGTCCAACCTTTATACCCTACCATAATGTCTGTATAACTTTTACATATGTACCATAGCTGGTATTGACGTTATAAAGACATACGTCCATCTAGTCCATCAACCTTATACCCTACCCATAATGTCTGTATAACATTTACATGAGTTAACCATAGATTGGAGGTTGTATAAAGACCATCATGTCCATCTTAGTCCAACCTTTGACTACCGCTACCCATAATTCTGGTATGACAGTTAACATGAGTACGACATGAGTGGTATTTGGGGTTGTATAAGACATACGTCTCTGGTCCAAGCCTTATCACCCTACCCATAATGTCTGTAATAACATTACATAGTACAGGTATGGAGGTTGTATAAAGACATACGGTCACTCTAGTCATACCTTTATTATACCCTAACCCATAATGTCCTGTTAACAGTTACATAGTACTATATGTGAGGTTAGTATAAAGACCACGACGTCCATGCTTCCAACATCTTCATACCTACCCATAATGTCCCTGTATACAGTTACATAGTAACATAGTATTGGAGGTTTTATAAGACATACGTGGCCGATCTAGTTCCAACCTTTATACCCTACCCATAATGTCTGTAATAACAGTTACATAGTACAGTAGTATTGGAGGTTTGTATAAACATACGTCCATCTATGTCCACACTTTATACCTACCCATAATGTCTGTATAAACAGTTACTATAGTACATAGTATGTGGGAGGTTGGTAAAAGACATAACTCCATCTATGTCCACCCTTTATACTACCTCCCGACCCATAATGTCTGTAAACAGTTACATAGTAACACTAGTTTGGAGGTTGTAATAAGAGCATCGTCCATCTGTCCATCCTTTAATACCCTACCCATAATGTCTGTAATAACAGTTACATAGCTAACAAGTCTTGGAGGTTTATAAAGACATACGTCCATCTAGTCCAACCTTTATACCCCACCCCAATGTCTGTAATAACGTTACATAGTAAACATGTAATTGGAAGGTTATATAAAGACACATATGTTCCATTAGTCCATCCTTTATACCCTACCCATAATGTCTTATAACAGTTACATATAACATAGTATGGAGGTTGTTAGAGACCTACGTCCATCTAGTCCAACCTTTATCCTACCCATAATGTCTTATAAACCAGTTCATAGTACATAGTATTTGAGGTTGTATAAGACATTACGTCCATCTAGTTTCCACTTTATACCCTACCCATAATGTCTGTAATAACAGTTACATAGTACATAGTTGGAGGTTTATAAAGACATACTTCCATCAGTCCACCTTTATACCCTACCCATAATGTCTGTAATAACAGTTACATCTTCAATAGTATTGGGAGTTGTATAAAGACATACGTCCACCTAGTCCCAAACCTTTATACCCTACCCCTAATGTTGGATAACAGTTACATAGTAACATAGTATTGAGGTTGTATAAAGACATACGTCCATCTAGTCCAACCTTTACTACCCTACCCATATGTCGTATAACGTTACATAGTAACATTTATTGGAGGTTTGTATAAAGACATACGTCCATCTAGTCCTACCTTTATACCCTCCCATAATGTCTATATACCGTTCATAGTAACATAGTGATTGGGGTTGTCTAAAGACTCCGTCCATCTAGTCCAACCTTTATACCCTACCCATAATGTCTTATAACAGAACAAATTAAACAATATTACAATTGTATCACATTATTTATCCACATAGTGCATATCAAACAACCTATACACCCTTATAGAGTGAGATGCGCTTCATATGCAGTTGCAAGGGCTACAAGTTTGGGGAGTGTGCTCATTATGGGACCTTTAATTACCCTGACATTGATTGGTGTAGTGTACCTCATTTGGGGGTGACTTTAATTACCCTGACATTGATTTGGTGTAACTGCATCACAGAAAAAGGCGATGAGTTCCTGAGTTTGCTGGCAGGATACTTTTCTCTTCACAGGTGTTGAGGTTCCTACTATAAAAGGACTCTGTTGGATCTGGTAAATCTAACATTGTGGAGCCGCATTATAGATATAAAGTACTGGAGGCTTCTGGAATAGTGACCATGAAATGGTGGCGTTTGGACTGTTATCGCAAGGGAAAAGTTCCGCTGGGTTACAAAGACCTTTCATTTCCGGAAAGCAAATGTTCCCAGCTTAAAAGCAGCTCTTCAGAATGTTCAACTGGGATAATGTATTTCAGGTTAAGGGCTAGGCCACACTGAAACGCAATCGCATGCGATTTCATGTGCGATTTTTTTGCGTTTGCGCTTGCGATTTCTTCAATAAGTATAGGAAATCGCATGCGATTGCGATTAAAAATGCAAAACGCAAACGCATCAAAAAACGCGAGTTTTTTTTGCGTTGCCGCGTTTTCAATAATTTTGAAAAATCATTCTGAAGAGCTGCTTTTAACCTGGGAACATTTGCTTTCCTGAAATTAAAAGTCTTTGTTAACCCAGCACACTTTTCCTTTCGATAACAAAGTCCAAACGCCACTATTTCATGGTCACTATTCCCTAAGCCTTCAGTTACCTTTATATCTATAATGCGCTCCACAATGTTAGATATTACCAGATCCAACAGAGCTCCTTTTATAATAGGAACCTCAACCAACTGTGAGAGAAAATTACCCTGCAGCAAATTCAGGAACTCATCGCCTTTTTCTGTGATGGCAGTTCCACCAATCAATGTCAGAGTAATTAAAGTCCCCCCCCATAATGAGTACACTACACCAATCAATGTCAGGGTAATTAAAGTCCCATAATGAGCACACTCCCCAAACTTGTAGCCCTTGCCAACTGCATATGAAGCTGACTCACTTTTAAGGGTGTATAGGTTGTTTGATATGCACTATTTTGGATAAATAATTTTTGATACAATTTTAATATTGTTTAATATTTTCTGTTATACAGACATTATGGGTAGGGTATAAAGGTTGGACTAGATGGACGTATGTCTTTATACAACCTCCAATACTATGTTACTATGTAACTGTTATACAGACATTATGGGTAGGGTATAAAGGTTGGACTAGATGGACGTATGTCTTTATACAACATCCAATACTATGTTACTATGTAACTGTTATACAGACATTATGGGTAGGGTATAAAGGTTGGACTAGATGGACGTATGTCTTTATACAACCTCCAATACTATGTTACTATGTAACTGTTATACAGACATTATGGGTAGGGTATAAAGGTTGGACTAGATGGACGTATGTCTTTATACAACCTCCAATACTATGTTACTATGTAACTGTTATACAGACATTATGGGTAGGGTATAAAGGTTGGACTAGATGGATGGATGTCTTTATACAACCTCCAATACTATGTTACTGTGATAATGGGGACTTTTTTTGGTAGCAGTATGGCAGTTTCTAGAATTTGCAGGATACATTTTACATATTGACTGCAGCTTTGTGTATCAATGTTTTTGTTTATTATAATCTCTGCATTATGTAGCTTTATGACATACACTGATTGAACAGTTTGGAGTTAGCCTTTGTTTGTGTTTTTCACCTGTTGTAATTAACAGTCCTAGGCAGAGACTGAATACTCCCAGTATCAAACATTAGATTGAAGCATTTGGTTATGTAAGTGTTCAAGCCTTTAATGGATTGATGTCATAGTGTTTGTAGGTCACTATATAAAGTTACAGGGAGTTGGAATTTCATAATCCTTTAAGGAATGGAGTCTGTCTGTTTAGCAGAGAATGATGGGATGGCTTACAGCCTTTTAAAAGACGACTGGTAAATGCCACAGTATCAATTATGTGTATTTATGTAGCTTGGGGAGGCTGTTATGATGGAATGACATGTTCTTATTCCCAGAAATAAATAAAGAAACTAAGTACATCATTCGGAGAGGTTTTTAAGGTGTGGACAGGGTTTGGAAATTTTCTTTTAAATTCCATTATATAGTGAAACTTCTCAGGGCATTTGAGATTCCAAAGCCTACAGGACAGAGATGAGACAAAATACCTGTTATTTTCCTGCTGTTGTTTAGCTGGGAATTTCAACTTCACCTTTAAAAAGTCTATTAATACTCTACGCCATCTTCCCCATCTCCATTCCCCAGTAACTCAAGTCTCTGTAAAGCTAGCCATGCATTGGTCGACAGATGCTGTGCAAGAGTTGGAAGAACCAATCAAAATAAACCAATTGTCGGGAATTGCTGGATGTAATTGTAAAGGTGACCATACACTAGGCCGATTTGATAAACAATCCGACATTTCCATTGATTGGCCCAAAATTTGGACATTTTCCCGATCTTAATATGCGTCATTACATCGTAATATCGATCGGGAAAGTCGATTGGTAAAATGATTGTAGTGTTTTCTGAAGTTCCGATTAAGGGTTAATGTAATGTAACCTCACAATGGACGACATTCACAAAACAAATTGAATGTGGAACAATTTCTATAGTACATCTACATACAATTAAAATTGTACATCGGTCTATCAAAATATTGGTTGGTTTAAGATCGTAATTACGATTGTAATAGTGTATGGCCACCTTTAGTGTGTACCTAGCGTTAGCAAACAGTGCCAGACGGCAACAGCTAGAGCTAGCAAGATGTCTTGCATAAGAAGAGGTATAGATTCAAGGGAGAACAATATTTTGTTTTTCTTTCTTGCTGGCGAGGCCCCATTTGGAAGTTGCAGCTTTGAAATCCCATATATAAAAAATGAATACAATACAATAAAACTAGACCAGCTGTTTACATTGAAGAAGCTGCGATTGTGCAGGGATATGATTACTTTATACAAATATATTAACGGACCATATAATAAACTTTTGCATTGTTTACCAGCTTCCCGTTCTATTCAGTATCAAATGGATTATATCACTGTATAATTTAAATATTCCTTAGACCTCTGCCTAATGATGTAAACAAGGAATCTGCTATTTCTAGGGAATATCCTAATCAAACCTCATTGGCTGTTAAAGTGTCACACTGGGCCCTATAGTACAGGATGTAAACACTGGCACTGGGTAGCGTTTGAAACTCCCTCCAGTAGAATCCCAAGAACAACAGCAGCTGACAATTCCTGATTCCCATTCAAATTTATGCGCACGTTCCTCTATTGTGCCCAAGTCATTTTTGTCACTGAAACTTGGGGCTGTTTATAATCTGAATCCTTTCTGCTTCTCCACTGACTGAACAACCCAGTGGCCAAATTCATTGTATGTTAAGTCATTTGACTCTTGATTTGCCTAATGCTCTAGAGACCTTGATATGCTGATGAAAATGTTAGGGTCTTTCTGGCACCAACCCTTTTATTGCTACCTGTGGGAAGCAGCCCTGCGTCAGGCTGATACATCCTATGTCTGTTTCCTAATAGTAGTGAATTGGTGGATGATATTATTCAGTGCTAACTACTTCACAACGTTTGCCCAATCTCCCAGCACATTCATGTAATCATCATTACCTTGGGGGGGTTTGAGAATCAATGTTTCTGTCTTTATTATAATGATACAAGCTTGTCCTTGTGGGAAAAAAAATAATTGTTAGGCAATCGGCCATACACAGTCTGGCTTATGTATGATATCTGAGTGATATTGTGTGATTGGGGTTTGATGGTGTATGATTGATATAGCACAGCTCTGTGTAATGTACTTCTCTATAGTGTCCCTATTTAAAGGGGAATGTTGGAGAGTAGGAAGTGGAGGATAATGAAGTGATCCTGATCTTAGCACAGCTCTGTGTAATGTATTTCTCTATAGTGTATCTATTTAAAGGGGAATGTTGGAGAGTAGGAAGTGGAGGATAATGAAGTGAACCTGATCTTAGCACAGCTCTGTGTAATGTATTTCTCAATAGTGTACCTATTTAAAGGGGAATGTTGGAGGGTAGGAAGTGGAGGATATTGAAGTGAACCTGATCTTAGCACAGCTCTGTGCAATGTATTTTTCTATAGTGTAGGAAAAACAGATTGAGGTTCGCACTCCAAAATCAGTTGAATACTTTATTTAGTGACCAACATCAAAATCACAACGTTTCGGTGGGAGAAAACAGGTGCCTCCTTCTCACCTGACGGTGGTTAAAATAATGTGGTGTATGTCAATATGGGTGCAGGTGGCACACGGCAAATATCACTATTGATGGCCAAAAAACTGTAATGTTCAATCCCTGTATAGTAACCTGTACTATCATATATGCTATATATACCTGTAATCTCTCCTACATACGAATGGACCTTAACAACTGACAAATATTATGGAGAGGAATCTACCCAAGCTTCTTTAATTACCTGTTGGGGCAGAATTTGGGTCATTTCCCTGTTACCTAAGATGCCAATGTAATGGTGTAACTGGAACCAGACTCCCTTTGGAATGCAGATAATGGGAACACTGATAAATCTTATGGTTTTATTGAGATGATTCATCAATTTGGAACCGTCTGTCTTCTTACAAACAGGAGCTGCAGCCATGTACACACACACGCCACACACACTACACGCAGTATATGTACATGTCACTTGGTACTCGGGTACGCAGAGCTGCTCATTCTTCAAACACACAACATTTTAATTGGGAAAATACAAATGGAGATAATACAAATAAATACCTATACCCAATGGCGCGTATTGATTTCTGGCCTTTGACATTGGCTCCCCAGCTGATAGGCGATACCAACCTGCCTATCTGAATTCCAGTTCCCATCATGCTCAGCCAGGCAAGGCTGTTCTTTATAACCTAAACGCATGTAAAATGTTCCCCCCCATAATTAAATGGGTATTATTATTATATATTTCTCATTGCAGGCTCAACTCTTTAAACATGGAAAAAGAGAGGACTGTTTACCATATGGTAAGGATCCCTTTGAAGACTTTTCATTAAACTGCTGGGCCTATCAGGGGGTTTCTATTCTTTCTATACTTGTTGTTAGTGTATTGATTTTTTCCTTCAGGTCAACCATTCCTTCTGCTGTTACTGTGCCTCCTTTCCCTCTGCTGTTACTGTGCCTCCTTTTCCTCCTGCTGTTACTGTGCCTCCTTTTCCTCCTGCTGTTACTGTGCCTCCTTTCCCTCTGCTGTTACTGTGCCTCTTTCCCTCTGCTGTTACTGTGCCTCCTTTCCCCCCCTGCTGTTACTGTGCCTCCTTTCCCCCTGTTGTTACTACTGTGCCTCCTTTCCCCCCCTGATGTTATCGTGCTTTGCCTCCTTTCACCCCCCTGCTGTTACTGTGCCCCTTTCCCCTGATGTACTGGTGCCTCTTTCCCCCTGCTGTTTACTGTGCCTCCTTTCCCCCCCTGATTTAACTGTGCCTCCGTTTCCCCCCATGCTGTTACTGGCCTCCTCCTTCCTTCCTCACCTGCTGTTACTGTGCCTCCTTTCCCCCCTGCTGTTACTGTGCCTACTATTTATCCATCTCCATTTACTGTTATTGTCTGTACTCACATTCTGCACACAAATGGCTGTATGGTTGATTGGTTCACAAATATCGGCGATAATTTTTCCGCTGCGACCGACCAATCAAAATCGAATAATCGAATCAAATCAATCGAACATATTGATCTTGTTGGTCTCCTATGGACCACACGATCGGCTATTTTTGGTTTGAACTGTGATATTTCGACCCAGCAGGATGAACCGTTTTGGCGTTCGGTCAATCGGGTTTAAATATCTCCGTGTGTACTTACTGTGCCTACTAAGGGCTCGTTCACATTAGACGCGTTTTTATAACGCATGCGTAAGGATAATTCAAGGACGTAAATTTCACATGGGGATGTCATAATACCGTTCACACTACTGCGTTTTTGTGGCGCATTCAACACAATCGGGGGAGAGGAAGGAAACGCGCGTTTTATATTCGTGTTTTGGCATTTAAACCCAAAATGCAATAAAACGCTTTGAAAAACACAATAAACCGCATTGCAAAAATGCTGTAAATCGCAATGCAATTTAATGTGTTTTTTTAATGCTTTTTTGTTGTTGTGTAGTGTGAACGTATGCTTATTCTCTCCTGTTAGAGTTCCTCTTTCTTCCTTCCACATGTGCCCCCTTGCTCCTTGCTGTTACTGTGCCCCCTTGCTCCTTGCTGTTACTGTGCCCCCTTGCTCCTTGCTGTTACTGTGCCCCCTTGCTCCTTGCTGTTACTGTGCCCCCTTGCTCCTTGCTGTTACTGTTGCCCCCTTGCTCCCTGCTGTTACTGTGCCCCCTTGCTCCCTGCTGTTACTGTGCCCCCCGTTGCTCCTTCTGTTACTTTGTGGCCCCTTGCTCCTTGCTGTCTGGTGCCCCTTGCTCCCTTTCCTGTTACCTTGTGCCCCGTGCTCCTTGGCTGTTCTACTGTGCCCCCTTGCTCCCTGCTGTTACTGTGCCCCCTTGCTCCCTGCTGTTACGTGTGCCCCCTTCAAACAACGTTGGAACTGCACAGCCCCGATAAACACACCAATGACTTCCAAAGATAAAAACACAATCTTAATTCAAGTTCACACGACACTGCTGTGTTTATCTGGGTTGCGCAGTTCCAACATTTGTGTGTTTGCAGTTGCTGTGATTGGCCTAGAGAAGGGTTTTCCACACCTGCATCACAAACTTGCATCTGTCAGTTCACTTCTTTGCTCTCTACTAATTTCAATCATACGAAGGCTTCACTTACCTACCTGGGCTATTGGTTTCCCGTGTACACAGAGAGCGAAAAGGGCCGTGTGTTGCTTTTCCTTGCAGGTCTATATTTACTCTATATTGTTATACAACTACGTAAGTCTGCGGTTTTCAGAGATACACTCTACTGATTGCCTTCTGTTCCCCCTTGCCACCCGCTGTTCTGTCTCTTACCACCCGCTGGTACTGTGCCCCTTTGCCACCCCCTGTTATTATGCCCCCTTTCTACCTGCTTTTGCTGTGCCCCCTTTCCACCTGCTTTTGCTGTGCCCCCTTGCCACCTGCTTTTGCTGTGCCCCCTTGCCACCTGCTTTTGCTGTGCCCCCTTGCCATCTGCTTTTGCTGTGCCCCCTTGCAACCCTTTGTTACTTTGCTCATTGCCAGCAGCTGTTACTGTGCCCCCTTGCCAATGCATGTTACTGTGCCCCCTTGCAACCCTTTGTTACTTTGCTCATTGCCAGCAGCTGTTACTGTGCCCCCTTGCCACAGTAATACCGTTAATACCGTATTTGTCTGTCTTCAACTTAAAAAGCTGAAGAAAAGAAAGCGTAGAGAACTTTCAGACATTTGACCCTTTAAATAGAACAGGAGCTGAATGGTGATGTCAATATACTGTGAAGATTACAGAATCCATCCAGATCTGTTTACTAGAAGCTGAATGGTGATGTCAATATACTGTGAAGATTACAGAATCCTTCCAGATCTGTTTACTAGACTAAATATGAAAATCCGTATAAAGAGAAGTAACGTGATATGTTAGGGAAAGAAATCTAGATGTACTGTAAACCCTTCCATGGAATGAACAGAGCGTGCTTTGTGTATAGGCGTTTGAATGTCATTATTACATCTGTAGAGTTACTATGGGAAATAGCTGCAAACACCCTATAATTCACATGTGATTTTATTATTTATTATTCTTTGTATCATGCAGCGTCCGTTGTCCTGACTAACCTGGATAACTGTCGGCTGTCTGAATGTGACCAGATCGTCCTCCGCAAACTTGGCATTAAGCTGGTTCAACGCCTTGGTCTAACGTTTCTCAAAGCCAAAGTGGCACATTGGAGGTTTGTGGAGGCTGAAAGCAAAGTTATCAATGTTTCTTTTTACCCAGAACAACGTCCCATTTTTGTTGCGTTAATAATGAACAGAGCTGTAAATTGAGTCTTTTGTCCTTTCTGGTCACTGATTGGTTGCTTCTGCAGCCATCCAACTGCCTGATTGGTGTAAAGGCCAACGATGTGTATGAGTGCCAATGTCGGCCGACAATCCTGCCGTGTATGGCTTTTACACCAAACACACTCCTGTGTGTACCCAGCCATAGAAAGAGATTTGTTTTAAATGGTCAGATTTTCTTTTCAGTAACGACCAGAACTGCCTGAATGTTTCCCAGTCTTGGTACTGTAGTAAAGGGAGTTGCCTGAGATTGTTAGAGTGTATGGTAGTCCCAGACTTTCTATAGGAAGAACAATCAGGACTGTGTGTAGATACATCTTACAGATTCCGTCTTTCAAAGGTTGGCACATTATGTACCCAGCTTAAAGGAAAAATGTTATCCACACTTCCTATTGTGTAATCTCTATTCTAGGTTGCAGAAAGGCCTGGTACACACATCAGATTTACTGATCCGTTAATCAATCTGTAGTCCATTGGTCACAATGATATTTTATCCCAATCACTCATGGCCCAATTATAAAGCTTTTCCAATATTGGTGAAAGAAATGGTTAATAATGACCTGTAGTTTTGGATAACTTTATTGATCACCTAGCCAGTCTGACCAAAATATCTGTCTGGGTGATTGAATGGGACTAATATGAACTGGGTGTTCCAAACTCCAATTCACACACATTTGCCTTTCCACATTTTGATCAAATCCGTTTGTATTTGCAGATATCAGCGTGGGTCCAGGAGTTTAGCTGCAAATCTTCAACAGTCTTTTGCTGACGCCCAAAAATCCAAACTCGTCCCGTCCATAGAGGAGGAGGAGGCGTACGATATACCTGAGGAAATTGAGAATGTGATAGGTACGTCCAGCAGCTATTGAACGGTCATAGTGGGGTGTCTATGTGAAACTGGAAACCCATGTGGACAGCATCAAGCACAATAATTTATATGCTGGCCGTACACTAGTTACACATTACTAGCGATCCAACATTCCAGCTGCCTTACCATTTCTTACACCTGTGAAAATGGCCCAAGTTGCGGATGGCCAGTTTCCTGTTTCACCTTCTATATTTAAAGTGAATGGTCAGGTGTTTCTCTGGAATGTCAGCAGGTAAAGGTTCGTACACACCTGCAGATGTTTACCAGAGCCCCGCGACGAACGACCAATAGTCTCGCGTGTGTATGCGGTCCGTCGACGACCGAACGACCTATCGGCCGTTTGCCGCGGGTGTATGCCGGGCTCGGGGGTCTGGCAAACATCTGCAGGTGTGTACGAACCTTTAGGTGTGGGCACCTTTTATTTATACCAATGTTCTGCTGCCCTTCTAATTGACATTGAGTGGTTGAGGATCTAATGACCTTTGTGTTTTAGTCATTTGCTTGGGCCATTTTGTGGCTTTCAGGCATTGATGCCTTGAACTGGTTTTGTCAGGTGTCGGCCCTTAATGACATTATTTAGAAGATTTCTGCCTGTAAGGTGTGAATGGCGAAACATAATTCTAAGAAAAATGCAGATACCTGGGCACCCTGGAGGAATCGCTTCCCCTGTGGGCTAATTTTTCGACACATCCTCTTTAAACCTGGTGTAAAAACTCGTTTTACCTCATTTTATCTTGATATTTGCATTTGAACCTGTTTGAAGAATGTGGAATACGGAAAGAGGAATATGATCTATTTGGTCTTACAGACGTGTTATTTCTGTCGACGTTTTGTCCACACAATATTGGCAAATAGAAAAAGTCTAGTTTTGGTGGTGCCAGAATCTCAAACTACAAAACTTTACACATTCCAAAATCTGACAATCCAGGGATTTGTCTGCGCATTAATAATGACTGGCTTCCTGCACGACCTCTTGTGTCCATGCACATGTTTTGATCCATCCAACAGCCAATCAGAAATTACTGTTAGGAACATTTCAAGGAAGTGGTGCATCCTGGGATGAAAGGCCATTACAGAACCTGAAATGGCAACTCACTATTGACTATAGCAAAGGATATTTGCAAAAATGAAAAAAACTGTAGAATACTTAGGTATGTGTAATATAGATAAATAATTTAAATTGTAGTGATTTTGTTTCCCCCTTTAAGCACTTAGGTAATTTACTACACTTTTTGTATTTTGCTGTGTGTATAAAGAGAAAAAATACTTAATTTTGATTATTTTGACTCTTAGGGCCACACTGCAACGCAAATGCAATCGCAATCGCATGCGATTTCATGTGCGATTTTGTTGCGTTTGCGCTTGCGATTTCTTCAATAAGTATAGGAAATCGCATGCAATTGCGATTAAAAATGCAAAACGCAATCGCACCGAAAAGCGGTTTTTTTTGCATTGCCGCGTTTTCAATGATTTTTTAAAATCGCAATCGCGAACTCAATGGCAAACGCAAATAAAAACGCAAAACACAGCAGCAGTTGTGGCCTTAGCCCTTAAGGCTCGTACACACCGTGCGTCACGGACCCACGATCGCACGTGTTTTGTATAGCTTTAAGAGTTGTTTTTATTTACTCGCCTAAGGAGTGAGATCAAAAAGGCATTTTAACTTTGTATCTTCACAGAGCAATTGTTGGTTGGGCTTAAAGACAAAGACACCATTGTCCGTTGGTCTGCTGCTAAAGGGTGAGGTAACTTGCTTTGTGGTGTACAGTAAATTGTTTATTATTTTTTGGCCTATGTGTTAAAGGTCTTTCATGGTTCCAAATGCAAATGTTATTGTAGCAAATCAAATGAGCCCCTTGAGGCTGCAATATAACCAATGTAATGTTTTCCCAAACAATGTAATGTTTTCCCAAACAAGCAGATTCTATTAGATCCCATCTGAGATCTGTCTGGAATCTGCTAGATATTGGTACTGTGTACCCAGCCTTAGTATAAGGAGATCCAGTAGGACTGGTGAAGGCCAATCTGATCAGATCCCCAGGTGGAATCTAATAGAATCTGCTGCCTAGATATCAGTACTGGACCCAAGCCTTAGATAAGGAGCATCAAGTAGGACGGGAATCTGAAGGCCATATCTGTATCGATCCCAGGTGGAAAAATCTATAAGCATAGCTGTCTGCCTAGATCCAGACTGTGTACCCACAGGCCTTAGTTAAGGAGAGATCCATGTCAGGGACTGTGTGAAGCCATATCTGTATCAGACCCAGTGGAATCTCAATAGAATCTGTTATGATAGATATCAGGTACTGTGTACCCAGCCTAGTGATAAGGAGATCCAGTCAGGGACTTGTGAAGCATTACTGTATCAAGATCCAGACTGGAAACTATAGAATCTGTACTGCTAGAATCAAGTACGTGTACCCAGCCTTAGTAAGGAGATCAGTGGAGGACTGTGTGATAGCCATATCTGTTATCCAGTCCAGTGGAATCTAATAGAATCTGTCTGCTAGATATCAGTACTGTGTACCCAGCCTTAGTATAAGGAGATCCAGTGAGGACTGTGTGAAGCCATATCTGTATCAGATCCCAGATGGAATCCAATAGAATCTGTCTGCTAGATAATGGTTCCATCCCCACCCAAACTTAGACTGGGGTGGGACATGGTCAACTCGGCACTTCTGTACTTTAAAGGACAACTGCAAAAATGAAATTTGGGGCAGGGAGTTTGGATTGATTATTCCTACCTCCCAATGCTTAGTTGAGGAACTACAGCACATACAATTTTTATCTGCCAGGTTAGTGCCCTGGGCCTTCCTTTATTAATAATAGCACTGAAGCACTCCGGAGGCCTGGCACAAACAGTTTTCTTTGTGCTGCCACTCCTCCTGGAAATTGTATGGTAGGGGTACCAATCCTATCTCCCTGCCCCATGTACCCAGTACACCACATCCTCACTCCCTCTGCAATTGTTGCTGTTAACATTTCTATTCATCTTTTTATCTGAAGGATTGGACGGATAACTGGGCGCCTCCCTAAAGAGCTGGCAGATGATGTGGTTGGATCCGTTCTGGATTGCTTTAGGTAAATCTTGTGCTGTTGATTTGTCATCAATATAGATTTATTGATAAGATGAACTTTTTTAAAACATCTCATTCAAAATTTTGCCAACATCTCATTAGCATTTCTGGGTTTCCAGTGTCTGTTGGGAGACCCAGCACACGTGCTGGTTACGGCAATTCCATACCTTACACTTACCAATGGTCAGCCAAACCCCCCTAATACCTGTATGGACTCCTTAAAGGGACACTACACTGAAAAATTAATCTATAATTGAATACATGTAAGTTGCACTTACTCTGATTTGTGTGTGTTGCTGCATGCCTTCAATCCAGCACACATTTTGTTTAAGAACAGTATCCCCCCTCCCTCTTTTAACCACTCCCACTTCCATCCGACCTGACTTTTTCCCGACAAACCAGCTGTCTAGCCTGCACACAGCATTCCAACTGTCAAATCTCTGACACATTCCAGCTACAGTAACCTAAATAAATCCGGAATGTTCTGAACTGAGATTCTTTTATTCGTTTAGTTTCCAGGAAACCAGCAACGCTTGGCATGGCGGTTGTCTTGCTCTGGCTGAACTTGGAAGACGAGGGTTGTTGCTCCCTTCCAGGCTCCCGGATGGTAAGTTTCTTGGCTGTTGTGACTCCACTATACACTGCACACTTACTATTTTAGCTAAGCCAATGTCGGGCTTGTGGGGCCGCATAATTGCACAGCTACAGTGTGTTGTAGGAGTCCCCAATGATCTTGTAGCTCCATATACCAGTAGTCTATGTACATGTCTGTAGGCCTCCATCCTTACTTAAAGGGCAAGTTTAGTCAAAAATAAAGTTTAGCTATAAATGCTAATCACCCCCCAAACCTAGATTTGGCATAACTAATATATTCCAAAGATGTCCCTGAAGTCTCTTACCTGACCCTGTCCCTCGCCGCCTAGGTGCCATCCCCGGTTCCTGCTACAAGCTCGTTGTGAGCAAAAACCGGAGCAGAGGGCTTCAGCGCTGACAACCACTCCACTTCCTGGTTTAGGCTTTTAGGCAATTGGGCATGACGTCACATCGCGCCTTTACTGATAGCTGCAACCAGGAAGTGGAGCGGCTTTCAGCCGCAGAGCAGAGGAGCATTTAGCTCTGCTCTTGTGCTGTTCAAAGTGGGAGAGGCACAATGGTCGGCTGTCGGCCATGAGTACGGGCAGCCATCTTTTACGCAGGATTTCTGGACATTTAGAGTTCTTCCTGCTATACTCCCTTGTAAATGTAATGTACAGCTACAACTTTATTTAAAGAAGACGATTATCTACATAGTCTATCGTGATAAACACGTGTATCACTATAGAGGTCATTTAATAAAGTTATTATACATTTGTAAACCGATCACGTGTGCCATTGATGGCCGTAGGGATCGTACCTGTTCTAAGAACAATACCAGATTCCATGACACGATCGGTTCCAGTTATTATTTCTTTTCGACGCGTTTCTCAACATTCACATCTCATTGTCTCGCACGCATTCTTTATCTCATTGTGTTGCCTGTGGCCATCTACGGCTATGTATTCAATTTTCCTTTGCCTCGGGGGCAATGTTGCACAGCTGAATATTGTGGTTGTAACGGTGAGCATGCCCGGTTGCCACTTGTCCTGTCAGCCGTCGGCCTTTGCTTCTCATTGTCCTTTTAAATTCACTCCACACCCTAACAGGTTTCACCTGAGACACTTTCCTCTTCATCGTTTCTTATTTCAATACATCGAGTAACAGATCCCCCCCCCCCTCTTCTTTTTATTTAGTTTGTGGTTTATTTTTTACAAATCTAGGAGCTGGTGCAATAAAAATAAACATTACTTTGCCCAATATGCAGAACCAATCAGATGGTGCGTAATAGAGATGGACTAGAACTCGAACCTGAGTTCGAGCCAAACTATTCAAGTTCGAACAAACTCCGACTTCTCAAACTATCCCGGACCAGGGTTTTCGATATTTTCCAAACTTTGGTTAATTATCGAATGTTCGAACGTTCAAGGAACGCGAATATGTGAGTAAAATGTCTATTATACCTATACGCGAGCATCGAATCTGCAAGTAAAATGTCTATTATACCTATACACGAGTATCGAATCCGCGAGTAAAATGTCTATTATACCTATACGCGAGTATCGAATCTGAGAGTAAAATGTCTACTATACCTATACGCGAGTATCGAATCCACGAGTAAAATGTCTATTATACCTATACGCGAGCATCGAATCCGCAAGTAAAATGTCTATTATACCAATACGCGAGCATCGAATCCGTGAGTAAAATGTCTATTATACCTATACACGAGTATCGAATCCGCGAGTAAAATGTCTATTATACCTAAACGCGAGTATCGAATCCGTGAGTAAAATGTCTATTATACCTATACTCTAACGGCTATTATCGAATCTGCGGATTAGAATGTCTAAGTATACCTATACGCAGTATCGAATCTGAGAGTAAATTGTCTATTATACCTATACGCGTAGTTTAATCCGTGAGTAAAATGTCTATTATACCTATACGCGAGTATCGAATCTGAGAGTAAAATGTCTATTATACCATAACGCGAGTTCGAATCCGCATAAATGTCTATTATACCTATACGCGAGCATCGAATCCGCAATGTAAAATGTCTATTATATCTATACGCTCGATATCGAATCGAGAGTAAATGTCTATTATACCTATACGCGAGTATCGAATCGATAGTAAAATGTCTATTATACCTATACGCGAGTATTGAATCCGTGAGTAAATGTCTATTATACCTATACGCGAGTATCGAATCTGAGTAAAATGTCTATTATACCTATACGCGAGTATCGAATCCGAAGTAAAATGTTCTATTAATCCTATAACGCGAGCATCGAATTCCGCAAGTAAAATGTCTATTATATTATACGCGTATCGAATCCGCGAGTAAAAGGTCTATTATACCTATACGCGAGTATTAATCCGTGCAGTAAAATGTCTATTATACCTATACGCGAGTATCGAATCTGAGAGTAAAATGTCTATTATACCTATACGCAGTATCGAATCCGCAAGTAAAATGTCTATTATATCTATACGCGAGTATCAATCTGCAGTAAAATGTCTATTATACCTATACGCAGGCATCAAATTCCGTGATTAAAATGTCTATTATACCTATAACGCGAGTATCGAATCCGAAGTAAAATGTCTATTCTATCTATACGCGAGTATCGAATCCGCTATAAATGTCTATTATACCTATACGCGAGTATCGAATCCGCAAGTAAAAGGTCTATATATCTATACGCGAGTATCGAATCCGTGAGTAAAATGTCTATTATACCTATACGCGAGTATCGAATCCGTGAGTAAATGTCTATTATACCTATACGCGAGTATCGAATCCGAAGTAAATGTCTATTATACCTATACCGAGTATCGAATCCGCGAGTAAAATGTCTATTATACCTATACGCGAGTATCGAATCCGCAAGTAAAATGTCTATTATATCTATACGCTTATCAATCCGTGAGTAAATGTCTATATACCTATACCGAGTATCGAATCCCAAGTAAAATGTCTATTATACCTATACGCGAGCATCGAATCTGCGAGTAAAATTTCTATTATACCTATACGCGAGTATCTAATCCCAGTAAAATGTCTATTATACTATACGCGAGTATCGAATCCGTGAGTAAAATGTCTATTATACCTATAGCCTAGTATCGAATCCGTGAGTAAATGTCTATTATACCTATACGCGAGTAGCGATCCGCAAGTAAAATGTCTATTATATCTATACGCGAGTATCGAATCCGCGAGTAAATGTCTATAACTCATACGCGAGTATCGAATCCGCAAGTAAAATGTCTATTATATCTATACGCGAGTATCGAATCCGTGAGTAAAATGTCTATTATACCTATACGCGAGTATCGAATCCACAAGTAAAATGTCTATTATACCTATACGTGAGCATCGAATCTGCGAGTAAAATGTCTATTATACCTATTAGATGTCGTCTATTGTGTATTCGGGACGATCCGCGAGTAAAATGCTTATTAACCTAACGCGAGTATCGATATCCGCAAGAAAATGTCATTATACCTATACGCGAGATCGAATCACCACAAGTAAAGGTCTATTATACCTATACGGGAGCATCGAATCCGCGATAAAATGTCTTTATAGCTCTATACGCGAGCATCGAATCGGCGAGTAAAAGTCCTATTTAACCAACGCGAGCATCGAATTCCACAATAAAAGGCTATATCCTATACGGAGCATCGAATCCGCTAGTAAAATGTCTATTATATCTATACGCGAGCATCGAACCGGCGAGTAAAATGTCTATTATACCTATACGCGAGCATCGAATCCACAAGTAAAATGTCTATTATACCTATACGCGAGCATCGAATCTGAGAGTAAAATGTCTATTATACCTATACGCGAGTATCGAATCCGCGAGTAAAATGTCCTATTATACCTAAACGCGAGTATCGAAATCCGTGAGTAAAATGTCTATTTACCTATACACGAGCATCGAATCTGCAAGTTAAATGTCTATTATCCTATACGAGCATCGAATCTGCAAGTAAAATGTCTATTATACCTATACACGAGTACGAATCCGCGAGTAAAATGTCTATTAACCTAACGCCGAGTATCGAATCCGCGAGTAAAATGTCTTATATACCTATACGCGAGCATCGAATCCGCGAGTAAAATGTCTATATATCTATACGCGAGTATCGAATACGCGAGTAAAAATGTCTATTATACCTATACGCGAGTATCGAATCCGCGCGTAAAATGTCTATTATACCTATACGCGAGTATCGAATCTGCGAGTAAAATGTCTATTATACCTATACGCGAGTAAAATGTCTATTATACCTATATGCGAGTATCGAATCAGCGAGTAAAATGTCTATTATACCTATACGCGAGTATTGAATCTGCGAGTAAAATGTCTATTATACCTATACGCGAGTATCGAATCCGCGAGTAAAATGTCTATTATACCTATACGCGAGTATCGAATCCGCAAGTAAAATGTCTATTATACCTATACGCGAGTAAAATGTCTATTATACCTATACGATGAGAGCGAATTGCAAGTTAAAAGTCTATTTACCTATACGCGAAGCACGAATCTGGCAGTAAAATGTCATTATACCTATTACGCGAGTATCGATCGCGAGTAAAATGTCATTTATACCTATCGACGAGATCGAATCTGAGAGTAAAATGTCATTATATCCTAACGCGAGACGAATCTGAAGTAAATGTTATTATACCTAACCGAGGATCGAATGCGAGTGTAAAATGTCTATTTATACCTATAAGCGAGTACGAACACTGCAGTAAATGTCTATTAACCTATACGGAGTATCGAATCCGCGACAGTAAAATGTTATTATACCTATACGCGAGTATCGAATCCGCGAGTAAAATGTCTATTATACCTATACGCGAGCATCGAATCTGCGAGTAAAATGTCTATTATACCTTTACGCGAGTATCGAATCCGCTAGTAAAATGTCTATTATACCTATACGCGAGTATCAAATCCGCTAGTAAAATGTCTATTATACCTATACGCGAGCATCGAATCTGCGAGTAAAATGCCTATTATACCTATACGCGAGTATCAAATCCGCTAGTAAAATGTCTATTATACCTATACGCGAGTATCGAACTATACGCGAGCATCGAATCTGCGAGTAAAATGTCTATTATACCTATACGCGAGTATCGAACTATACGCTAGCATCGAATCTGCTAGTAAAATGTCTATTATATCTATATGTGAGCATCGAATCCGCGAGTAAAATGTCTATTATACCTATACGCTAGCATCGAATCCGCGAGTAAAATGTCTATTATACCTATACGCGAGCATCGAATCCGCAAGTAAAATGTCTATTATACCTATACGCGAGCATCGAATCTGCAAGTAAAATGTCTATTATACCTATACGCGAGTATCGAATCCACTAGTAAAATGTCTATTATACCTATATGCGAGTATCGAATCCGCGAGTAAATGTTCTATTATACAGAAACATACGAGTATCGAATCCACAAGTAAAATGTCTATTACCTATACGCGAAGCATCGAACCTGCGAGTAAAAGTGTCTATTATACCTATACGCGAGTATCTAATCCGCAAGTAATGTCTATTATATCTATATCACGCGAGTAATCGATCGCGATTAAAATGGCCTATTATACCTAATACGCGAGTATCGAATCCGCAAGTAAAATGTCGATTATATCTATAACCGCGAGTAGCGAATACCACAAGTAAAATGTCTATTATACCTATACACGAGTATCGAATCCGCGAGTAAAATGTCTATTATACCTATACGCCAGCATCGAATCCGCGAGTAAAATGTCTATTATACCTATACACGAGTTTCGAATCCGCGAGTAAAATGTCTATTATACCTATACGCGAGCATCGAATTCGCGAGTCGTTTATGGGATAATTATCGAATGTTCGAACACGAGAACTCGAAAGTAGCAAGTGAGAGTAAAATGGAGTTTTCGAAAGTCCTGGATATTGGAACATGTTCCCCAGACCATTTCCCAGGTCCCACAGCCATTTACATTAAGTTACCATTGATATTTTAATTGTATTTCATTCAAACTTTTTGAACTATTTGACTGGGTCCGTTTCTGAACTTTCGAACTTTCCATATAGTTCGAAAACAAACCGAACTTTCGAAAGTTCGCCCATCTCTAGTGCCTAACTGTATTTACCCAGTAAAAATCTAATGTCTGATTGGTTGCTGCAAATTTATAGCACAGGCAAACTTTTCTCCCTTTTATTGCATCGCGAGCCAGCCCCTTCGGGCCAGTACATACAAGCAGATATACCTGCGACCGAAATTGAATGATCGGACATGTCAGTAAATCACGCGCCATTGTGCTGCCTCCTATGGACAGCATTATCGGTAGTGGCAAACCGCTGGCCACAACTTTCAACGCAACCAACACTAATTCTCCTGGCCAATTGGTGGATAGGGGTGAACGATCTGCCGGGTCTTTCCATGTGTACCAGCCCCTAATATTTTTAGATCCACTTACTAGGTGGGGCCTGCACATGTCTGTATAAACACTGGCTATCTGTAGCACACCTATTAACTGCCTTTGGTGCTCTAACAAACATTCCTTATAGATCTGTCGGTGCATCATTATATTATCCATTGAATTATTGCTGAATGTGTGTTAGAATTGTCGTAGATTGGAAGGTTCACCATCAATCAGCCTAGTCCAGCCGGCAGTGGTGTAAATAGAAATAAATGGGCCCCCCAGCAAAACTATGATGGGGCTTCTATCCCTGATTCATCTACAGTGTTTTTCTGGGATGAAGCTTTACCTGTCATAAATAAAATTAGAAGATGCCCTTCCTGCAGTTTCAGGGTCTGCTCCCCAATTGTTTCGCCCCTGCCAGCTGGCACCAATAGCAGCAATGTAACTGTCGCCCTCCACTTTTTCTGGCTGCCGCATCTAAAAGTAAATGATGTACAAAATTGAGTATCCAGTAATATAAAGTATTCTTTGTCTTTATGTAAAAAGCATCTTGTCAGTTTAAAGGGCATATCTACCCCAAACTAAAATGCACATACAACCTAATAAACCCCCCCCCCCAAACCTAGACCTCGCATGGTTTAAAGGACAACTAAACTTATTGTGAAAGCTTTTCTCCCCAGAACACCTATACATTGATTTATATGTAAGTAAAAGATTCTGTAACTTCCATGTGGCTTACATGTTGTTGCCAGCCCATGAAGGCTTCAGTAAGCCATGTCCCCTGACCCCAGTTTTCTCTTTCTCTATGCACAGTGTTTTTCTAGTGAATGATAATGTTTCTAAATGTACCTTTATTCATTGTTCTATCTCTGGTGGTGTAAATATAATAATAAAAGTTTTTAGGAACACGCAGCCCAAGAAGTCAAAGGTTCATTTCCCCTGTTTTACTTTTGTAACAATACAAAATAGTTTAATGCCTGAGTTTGCTTTTTTTTGTTTGTTTCCACTATGTTTCAAGAAAAATATAATGTTTATATATGTATGTGCAACCTTTTTATAAGGCAGTTCTGTATTTGTATTTACTAACCAGTGTGAATTGCTGACAGTCTTCCAGGAGCAATACAAAATGGTGAAATGATTTCAGTGCCATTTTTTCCTAGCAAAAGATTAATGTTATAAATGCACCTGCTTATTCTGCATGTGCAGAGGGATCTTGTTGCTAAAGTGCTGGTTTTAGAAACCATTACAGGTTCATTTACCCAGGCATATTTTTTTTTTGTTTCCATTATGATAAAGATTCTACATGCTAGCTAAAAAATAAACTGCAATAATTTACTTTTTTTTAATGAAAATTAAAGGAATTTATTGTTGTTGGGGACAGGATTATGGGTGATGTGTTTACACAAAAATTGCACTGAAACCTGTGTTCTGTGTCAGAGGGAGGGATGATCTCTGAGCTGTAACATGATTGGCTGTCCGCTTCCAGGAACAGAGAGTACAAAACCTTCAACCATACAAAGCTCATAGTTTATTGAGCTTGATCTCTGCAAAGCTTGCAATACACCTTAAGATTTCATTGTGCAATCTTTGCAATATGAATGACTATTCAATGTCATTTGAATAGTTTTCCTACACGGGCCATTTTGTTACATAACGCTGGTCAGATTAATATTGTTTAACAAGATTGTAAGGAGTTTGTCCATCTTTACCATCTTGACCATTTGCCGCTAGAGTAGCCGTGGTTGATGGTTTGCTGCAACCTATTGCGTGATCCATAGGAGACCACACGATCCGCTATGATTAACCGGCATGTCTGAATGTCCAATTACAAAAACACTTCGGATTTTTCAGGCCGACCAACTGATACACAGAAATATTGGTTGGTCAGCCAGAAAAATCTTTTTTGTAGTGTACCCAGTCCTATGGGGTGCACGATCGGTCATGGAAAACTGTCAGCTGCTGATAATTTTGGAGTGACTGATTCACACCGACTGCTCACTAGTGGCGAACGGTTGTCCTGGATGAAGATCTTATGGTGTGTACCCAGCCTTACTTCCTTTCAAGCTGATTGTAGTTGTCCACGCCTGCTTATGGTGTATTGGGAAACCTAAGCAAGTAGTAGCATGTTGTAACTTGAAAAATATGGCAGATCAAATATTATCAGTCTCCTTTCAGGTCATTGTAGGTAAAGGATGTTTAGGGCCAAATGCGTTTTAATGAAAAAGATGGGGAAAAGGACCACAGCGAACAGCCCTTTTTTTTGGTCCTTTTCCGCCATCTTTTTAATTAAAATGCATCGGTTTCCAGTCAGAAATGGGTACAGTGGTGTGTGTGTTTGTTAACGTATTAGATCAATCTGATACTTAAAATAAAGAACACGCACCTCAATGCACGTTTCTGTCTGGAAACAGACAAAATGGTCTCTAGTGTATCCCGTAATCTTTTGCCCTCGAATTGTTTGCAAACTGCAACTGCAACTGCAAACATCTGGAGGGATGCAAGTTGGACTTCCTCATGGTAGATGCTAAAGGGAGTGGGAAAATTAATAATTTCTGCTCTATGACATTTAGGATAAACTATGGGACTGTTGTAATAAAAGATGCAAAAATTTCCCCATGCTATTAAGCTACCTCTACATGGGCTCCATTTTCGATCTGATCTCTCGAAAAGTCAAAACCCACTTATCGTTTTTCCGATCGTTCGAGTGGTCTATCGAAAAAACTAAGATCGCCCTAGAGGGAAAATTTGCCATCAACCCACATTATCTGTCCCTATCCCTATGCAGGTTTCAAGCTGAAATCTGCAGAAAGATTGAGGGCTTAAGGTAGGGAACATCAAGCTGTTCTTCCAATCGGATTTATGATCTCTGCCCTCGATCGTAAATCCGAAAAAAATCTGCACGTGTTGAGGTAGCTTTAATCTGCAACAACCAATTAGATCTTCTCTTACTGCAGTAACCCTGTAAAAAGCTATAACCTGATTGGTTGCTGCAAACTTTGCACCTTTTATTGCCTTACCAGTTAATTGCAGGAGGGTTTGCATTTACATTGCTTCCAGTTTGCTACCTTAAATTACGGTAAGCTTATTTTGCAGTTATATGTATTGTATATACATAGATATACTTGTGTATGCAAAGATAAAATACAATAAACAGTTATTTAATAACCAGCCGAGCATCCTAAAGGTTCTGTAGCTTTTAAGAGATTGGGAGATTAAAATAACTTGCATAGAATGAACCAATGTGTGTAATAAATGACCGCGCTTTATAGAATCATTTGTTTTTGGGTTTATTGATTGGATTTAAAGGGACAGACTTAGAACGCCTATTCCCAAACAATTTAGGCTAATACATTTCCTTCTTAGATATATAGATATATATATAATATTTATAAACTGTACAAAGGCCTCTTCTTTAGCAGTGCTCTCTTATATAAAAATAAATTACACAACATAGATAAATATTACACCGAGCACAGCCTACATTTATAGCTTTTCACATTTAAAACATTATTTCAATGAAACTTACCAAAACTTTATACATATATACACAATAAATTGGTTAACAAACACACAGAGCTTTGTTCCTTCAAGATTGAGGTCACTCAGCTCTAGCTAGCAGAAGGTATACTTCTAATTCTCTGTCCTTACCCTTAAAATAAAGAAAAGGGGATAGTAAATAGATATAGCAGCTTCATGTTGGCGTTCAGACTGGAGAAATCTGTAATGATTGAAAACTTCAAAAACCATTTACATCCGCGGACAATTCATTTCTATACAAAGCGAAGAATACATTGATTTTTGTTACTTATTGTTAATATGTCAGACTTTGGGTAATACTGTTCTTTCCAGTGCCTTAGTTATAGAGTGTGGTGTATTCTTAACTAGAGTTTGTAAATGTCTAGAAGTCCATGTAGGTATGGCTGCTGATTTAGGACATCCTCGGCCTTTTTCGCAATGTAAACATCCTTTCGGAATCTACAGATTTGGTTTTTTTGTTCAGTCCTTGAGATTTTCCATGTTCCTTAGAGATTGTTCTCTTCTGCAGCTTAACAATGGAATGAGTCTCTAGGTCTCGGTGTGCTGGAGGGCTTGTAGCCTTCTGCTGAGGGACTGCAGTCTTTTCTTCCTCTGTTACCTTTGATACAGTCCCAGGGCTGTAGGTAGCTAGCTGACAAAGAGCCACAGCGGCTGACTGTTTTTGCTCATCGCCGCAGTCCATGATGTTAAAAGTTTGTTTGACTGTTGGTACAAGTGTCTCGTTATCTGTGCTCCGTGTAACGGTAAAACCCGGAGACTGTTCACTTAATAGAACGTGGCTAGTCTCTGCAAACGGCACCTTTTCTCTCTTACCAGAATCTTTAATGGAAAGATTTAAAGGTACGTCTTGCAAATCCATGATGTCTGCAGGGTCTGTGCTTGAGCTGCTGTCGCCTTCCAGGTCAGCCTCATCTCCGGTCTCCACCTCTGGTCTCTTGGAAAGATTTAAAGGTGCCATAGGTGCGTCGTCTTTGCTAGGACAAGGCAAACGGTCACACATGATGCTGAAATCTGCTTGGAGCTGTGAGATGTCTCTTTCATAACTAGGAGGAAAACAGGAAGGGTGAATTTCAACAAGCCGCAACGGCACAGAACAAAAGCAAAAACCACTGATCTTTCCTTCATACCATCACTTATATCCGTTTTACTTACCACGGAGAGCTGTCTCTGCTCACTGCTGGCCGAGGGTCGGTGCTTCTTCTCACTGGTTTAAAGGCTGTCGGGTGTTTCTCTGTCTTTTCACATTCGGCAGAAGCGGAGTTGGGTTTACCAGAGAGGTTGAAGATGCCTTCATGACCCTGGCTGTTCTGGGTGAAGTTGGTTGGACTGGGTCTACCAGGGGATCCTGTTGCGGCACTGCCCGCTCTCGGGCTCATTTTTACACTTTCAGACTCGTTTTTCGAGTTAAGGTTTTTGGTCGGCCCCGGCGATGTTTCTTTTTGACATTCAGAAACTTTCTGGAAAGGCTCCTCGGGGTACAGCCTGGATACACTTGCGGAATGGTAAACATATGGGGAGCTCTCCACAGTTTGAGATGGGAGGTCTTTTGAAAGACTAGACATGGCGGGTATCTTTAAGCTGTAAGGAAGAAATGGGTGTTCTGTGGGCCTGTAGAACCCATAATGCAATTGGGGATTTTGCTGGAACTGATGCAAAAGTCTGTAATGTTCAAGTGAAGCATTTATAGGCTTTGGAAGAGGTAGCCCCGTGGCCTGCAAATGGTGGGAAAGGAATGGTCTTTGGTCTGGTGCATAGACTGAAAGCATGGGATTGTCACACTCTACTGGGGGGAACAAGTAAGAAGTAAACACCGCAGGAAGTCCTGATTCAGAATAAACCTGCGGAGGATATTCTGGTATCATAGGGCGGATATAACGGGGCATTGAGGTCTTCTGGCTGAAGTCTGGAGAAACAAGTCCAGATTTCCAAGGAGCATGAAGACTGTGAAATGCAGATTTAACACCGTGTCCTGGTTTGTCTGGTTCAGATGCCATTGTAGCCATTTCAGGGATGTTTATGTTTTCTGGTCTTTTATTAAACCTGTGTTCCCCGACAGGTATGAACGCTGAAGGCCTGCTGAGACCATCTACAGTTGGCGGCTTATGGATTGGATTTGGCGCCACTGACGCAGAGAGGGCCCCTTTTTTGTGAATGGTTGCCTGCTCAACGTGTGTTTTTGCATCGTTTTTAAAATCTAAATTCTCCTTTGCGTCATCTCTCATTAAATCGTTCTGAGCTTTGTGTTCAAGTCCATTTGTAGGGGAAGTGAGCTTTGTGTACGGTTCCTCGCCGGCTTGCTTCTGTTCCAAGGAGGCCGGTTTTTTGATGGACCGATCTTGATCACTGACCACGGTGATGGAATTTTTGCAGAGGCCGTATTTCATGTGGTTGAAAAGATGGGATTTCTCATTGCAGGTAAAGGGACATTGAAAACACTTGTACTTAAAGGGCTTTCCTGGAGGTCGGGGAATGTAATGAGGCTTTTTGGGTTTGCGCTCTTTGACCAGAGCCATTTTTTCCTGTTTTATGGGGGGGTTATTGGAACTGGTCCTCTCAATTTCTCTCTGTCAACCAGTTTTTCTAGTTTTTCCAAATGCTGGAGAGAAAACCGGTTCTTTCAAAAACGTTGCGGTGTGGCTTTAGCCGGTTGGGCAGGAACTGCAAATGACACAGAACGAGAAAAAAATAAATGAGGTTTTTCCTTCAGAAGAAAATCTATTTACCTTTCATTACACATTACTCGTTATTAGCAACATTTGCAAAGGCATCAGTTATTACCCAAGGACCTAATATTATCGTTACCAATACTTCTTTTTCTTTCAGAATGTTAAATTAAAAAAAGACGTGGTAACTGAGAATCTGTCCTAATAGAGGGTGGGACGAAGCAAAAATTCATTCAAATAAAGGGGGGGAAATAATTTATTTACATGGAATGCGGACAATTAAGTCGTCTTCCTGTCTTAAAGGGAGTGTTCTTAAGGTGAAGATTTAGTATGCAACATTGAATGTTAACATTCCCTTTAAGAGAGCATGATAATGAGCCTGGAAGGTGGCACTAGGAATGAAACAGCCGGGGGCACTTACACTGGCAGTAGAAGCAGAAAGGGGCACAGTATTGAGCTTGCAGTTGCAGAGCAGTATAACCATTCCTGCCCTGAATACAGAGATAAGGCAGACAGGCGTCTAGTTTTATGGTTTTATAAGTAGCTACATTAACTGATTTGTCATTCAATCATCTCTGCTTCCTTATGGAGCCCTAGATCTGCCAGGTAGATCTTGTGCCAGCATGTTCTTATATTCCCACCGTGAGAACTACCATGAGCAGAGTTCTCATAATCGTACACACATGGATATGTCATTTCAAGATTTCATCATAACCTTAAGCAACCTAAATCTGCTTGTTAGCAGTGTCTCTTGAAAACCTTAGAACTCATTTCTAAGAAGCCCTAGGGTATGTATTTCTATGGGTGTGTGTGTGATTTTATTCTTTTTTTATAGCGAAATATTAATCCTTTTTTAATGGTAATGAGCGTTGATTCAGTGGTAATCACATGCAGTAGCATTGGAAAAACAGCCAGGAAAGTTTTATATTTATACAGTTAAAAAAAAAAAAAGAATGCACCGACTATTATAACATATCAAGGTACTAAGAAGTTCCTAGATCATATAAACCCAGTGGTGCACAGAACACTGGGGATGTTCAGTGCAAATACATAGGCCTTTCGGAAAAAGGAGCAGTATTTTTTTTTAATCCCAATGACCTTAATCTACCCATTCAGCAAATGCAACCGAAATACTGACTTCCTGTTTGCAGGACCCCTAGTAGAGACCGTTATGGTCTTGCCCTTGACCCAGCGCCTGGGTTGATTCAGTTGCTCAGTAGAGATCTGAGCATGTTTGACCCATCCAACAGCCAATCAGTAGAAATTACTGTTCCAAAGAAGTGGTGCATTCTGGGAAGAAGACGGACCATTAAAACCTGAAATGTCAGCTCACTAATCTCAACAGCAAGGAACAGCAAAGGCTATGAAATCAACTGATTTTTCAAAATGGGAGAGAATATGTAGAATAACTAAGAAGGCATTACACAAACTAACAATTTAACAAATATTAATAATTTCCACTGAACTGCCCCTTTAAAATGAGGTTCAAAATTTTGCCTGAGCTATAAATCTGCTGCAACAAATCGAATGTTCCCTTTTTACTTGTCTCTAACAGTTAGAAATCTTTTGATTGGTTGTTGCAGACTTGTTGCACTGGCCAGATTGTGCACCTCTTATTGAATAATCCCATATAACTTCCAATAGCCATATATTTCTAGCATGATGTGCATTACCTTGTATAATAATTTATAATAATATTTCCTAATGACCTAGCTAAGTACCTTTTTATAAAGATATAATTTACAGGATGTTCCTGGCTCCTGCGTATTTCACACAGGATATTAACAAAATTAAAAAAAAAAAAAAAATTGTTTCCTTTTCTATACAGGGATGTTTTTTTTTTGTTTTTTTTGTTTAAATTAATTTCATCATTTTAATTTAAATATTTTTTTAACCAGTTATTAGAAATTATTTCTGTTCTTTCACTGCCCCCCTCCCTGTTTAATGTCCCTTTATTAAGCTATTTAATATAAAGAATGATATGATCTGTGTATGTAATATCTGAAGATTATTTCTCTAATTGACTGTAATAGGCGGACATGGCCAGTTCAGTTTCTACCTGTTATCTACCTGCGTATTCACGAAAGTGCCAGTGCTAATTGCCTTTGAAGGTGACTGTTTCCAAAACAAACCGGCAAAAAAAGCTAATTCACTAAGTTCCTCTGTTTATGACAACAATGTAAATTTCTCATTTCCATACCAACTAAAACAAAGCAAATTCAGTTGAAATGCTCGTCGGTTTCTGTTGAGTTTCTGTTAATATTTTAACGTGATAAGAGCTTTAAAAAAAAAAAAAAAAACCCAGATCCCTATGAATGAAAAGCATTTAGAGTTTGAACAAAATCTATTTATAAATATATTCTATTATAAAATATAGTGTTTGTACTCTATGCCCTATAGACTTACCTGGGCTTCTATTTCCTTGCTATAGATCGGAATGGATGACCGTAGGATCTACATAAGTTGGTCAAAGTACATAGTACTTTTACCAACTGCCACATATTAACCTCCCATATTAATGGGGAGGGGCTAGGTAGAATTTAAAGGGCATGTTCAAATTAAAACGTTTTTTTTTTTTTAGTGGTGTGGCAAGGATTGCATAACTCCGAGGTACCTGTTTGGCCAGGTATGTTGTAAGAATAAGGAGTTTCTATTTTTAAAGCAGTTCCCGTTTAAAGACTTTAAAAGTCGTCACCCGTTTGGCGTTTTAAAGCGACATTACAACAGGCGGCCAGATATTGCGTTTCGCCTAAACATTTTAAATTCAACTTAAATCTAATTCTCCAATGCAATAAATAAAAAGATACTTGATAATGCTTCAATGTAATTATGTATTTAAATTTAACGTATTTATATAACCGTTCAGTCTTAAATACACAGTTGAACCCTATAAGGACATTAGATAGCAGAACTGATTTAACTCAATTAAAGGACAAATCACATTCACCTTTCCATTGGTTTTTTGCAAATTAATAAATCCGTTGTACAGTTTAAATATAGTTTTTTACCTACACCATATAAGTACTAAACCAATAGGATTCCGTATAACTCTGAGATAGTAATATCTATGGGAAACTTTTTAAAAGGTAATTGTAGAAAAAGGAAACCTCCAAATTAAACACATTTAACTCCTTATAAAACAGCAAGGCTGGATAATTTGTGAATGGAAGTGAGAATTTTACAAACAGAGAAATGTGTCTGGGCAAAGCACCTGTTGATAGTTCAGACTGGGAATCCAGGTGTTCACCACGGGCACTAGAGACAAGACAGGGCAAAGAGATGCCAGGGCAGAGCGATAGTTACTAGGGCAGAACATTAATAGTTTGTGGGCAGAATGTCACTTACCATTGGTTGGTGCTGAGATCTGCTGGGAGAGAGGAAGAGGTACCTGTTACTCTGCCTCCTGACTAGGCACAAATGAGCTCCTGTCCCAGTGGGAGGGGTTTAAAGTACATGAGTTTTGGCCTCAGGCTTTGAAGATGATGCACCTGATATTTTTAATGCCCTGAGCAACAATTCATGTGTTTGTCTCTGTGCATCTCGGCAGCTACATCCTGCAGCCAGCCCTATTGTAAGGAATGTCTTTATTTGTACTGAGCCACAAGTGAGCGCGGTTCTGTGCACTAGGGCTAGCATATTGTTCCATCGACTATGGAATATAATAGAGCAGATTATTATATAGATATATATTATATAGGTAAAAGTTAGTTTATTGTAAAAAAATGTCACTGCAAGAGATCTGTAAATTCAATTGGGTAATTGTGGGAGCTGCCATACTGATTTTACTATTAAAGTGGACCCTACATCATTTTGCGTTGGGGGTAGGTTTAATGCTCCAAACTGCAATATTAAGAAAACAGGAGGAACCTGTCTGCCAGCTCTCTGTACAGGCATATACTAGTCATTAATTAGGTCATGGTATATTAAATGGGGCACGCACAAGGGGTTAAATAGCTAATTATTGTGTTCGTACAGCACATTCCTTAAATGTTTATTTCTATTTATACAAAGGCATAGGAGCTGCCATATGGTTTACAAGGTAGTGGGCTGCCCATGTAACACTGCATTGATGCCCATGGGTCGAATGTTTGGCACCCCTGTTGTAGAGTATGGCATATGTATTTGTGTTCACACAACACTACTTTTCTGTATTTGTTTATAATGTGTGGGAGCTGCCATGTTGTTTCCTTGGACAGTACAGTATAAAGGAAGATTTATTACCTGTATATTGTATGTAGGCATATGGGTGGGAGCTGCCATATTGTTTCTCCAAGTATGGGATTTTGGTCCAGATGAATATACCCTTTTTATTCAGTCGGGGTCACAGGTGAATAGGTAGGCTGCACTTCCTTCTAAACGGTACATCTTTATTGAATCACAGCATAAAAACAGCATCTTTGATAAGTCTACTGACTTCTGCCCCTTTGCCCCTGTCTGAGATTGCATAGAGGGACCATTGGTTAGATAGAAATGTATCTTGGGACTGAGCTGACGGATCCATAGAAAAAAAAAAAAGCCTTAGAGCGACAAAATGTAATCAAGACAAATTGCACTGGTAATTCTATGTGCTATGTCTATCTCTCCTCACCTGGGAAAGGTAGGGATGATGGATACATAGCCCATGTGGTACCAGTCTGCCAATCAGAATGGAGAATGCTGACATTTATGTTTAAAACTGGTAGGGCTGGTGAAATAATTGCCATATTTAATGCCAGTGTGATAAAAGACAGATGTATCTGCTGGAAAGACGGTCGCCTGCATTGTGTTGGGAAGGGGATTTCGTTTTCGTAGACCGTCTCAATGTACAATCTTCAGAAATCTTCCTATACCCACATAGTATGAGGCCCCAATATTGTTTATACCGATTTAATTGCTCGGAACAGAGACTTTTATTAAACAGTGGTAATGAGATTAAATAACGATTGAATGAATATTGTGCCATGGAATTGCATGGTGAATGGCCAGCTTTAGTACAGGATATTGCAGGTATTCTGGTGTTTTCACTGGTACATACAGAGTTCAGCACGTAGGTCCTGTGTCTCTGTGACACCTTCTGAGTTGGTTGTACGTGTTCTAGGCTGTCTCATCTGAAACCTAGTTCATTTCTCCTTTAAACCAGATCTAGACCCGTCTCAATCAGACAAAATGGCTTCAGTGAATGTTGAAATAGGATTTTATAAAGCCCCTTATGAAAGATTACAGAGTATTAGTACCCGGCTCCTCTATGTAATTAAAGCTACAAGCCTTTCCTCTTTCACTCACGTTGATCTTCTTTAAGATCTGCAGGCGTCTATACACACACAGCAGAAGATGACCTGATCTGTTCCATTTAACTTGTAGTTCTACCCCAATAAGAATCAACCACAGCCTCACTTTCCAGATTGTCAGATACTCAGATGGCAGCTTTGGGGAAAGATTAGTCAGGCCAAGATGCTATTTAATAATAATAGTAATAATAATAGTAATAGTAATAATAGTAATAATAATAGTAATAATAGTAATAGTAATAATAATAATAGTAATAATAATAGCAATAGTAATAATAATAGTAATAATAATAGTAATAGTAATAATAATAGCAATAGTAATAATAATAGCAATAGTAATAATAATAGTAATAATAATAATAATAGTGTTTCCCATCTATACTATGAATCCTTTCCTTTCCTAAAAGTTTTCATGCATTCATAGCTATAATCGGACTTTATGGGCTTATTTAATATCAGGTGCCAGTTTTTCTTTGTGTTCTAAATGCTCAGACAAATAAACAATGGGTGGTCTCACCCAGTGGGTCAATGAACACCCTATTGAGTGGCCACACATGTACCACAGTTCCTTGGTGGTTGCATGCTTCAATCATGTGTGTTCTGAGGCTAAGGCCCCAACAGACCGGAGCGCAGTACTGCCACATTCAATGCCCACATCTCGATTGGATTGCAGCAGTGGGGCTTAGCCCTTATTCTGAAACAGCCAATCAGATGTTACCTTTTTACTGGTCTGCTGCCATTGTAAAGGTTCTACAGAATCTGCTTGGTTACTGCATTTTAATAGGTAGCAAACATTTGCACCATTTATTTGAATTAGCCCAATAGTCTTTAGCTATTAGCCTAGCCCATAAAAGAGGATTTGGGAGGGTAACACTGAATTGTAGTTTACCTGTAATACAGGTTTTACTTTGCAATCCCCATAAAAACCTTAACACCGTGACTGCACTAGCTCTTTAAAGAGCCTTTTAATTTTGAAATAATTGATTTTCCATGAGCTAGGAAAGGGGGTGATTTAAAAATGAAATAACAGGTCATTAAATCTTAAAGAAGGATAAAATGTAAAATGAATTACCAGCGTCTTAGGGTTAGGCCACTCTATACTGGGCGGCATTTTCACGTGCGATGTCGCCTATTTGCGCAGGGGCCCACACAATGTTGTGCAATCAAAGTGCATGCAATTCTCAAAAAAAATAGTGATCGCCTGCACTCTGCGGATAAGCAGATTGCAGCTCACCTATTGTAGCTCAATTGGCCAACTGCTGTGGTGTGGCCTAGCATGTGTGCATGTGTTTTTTTTTTCTATGTTTCTGCTTTTATTCTCCTTTTAAAGTATTACCAAGGCCTGAGCTGCGATATAAAATATTCAGCGATCAGGATAAACTTGAAATTTAAATGGCGGTGTCAGGTGGTCCTGTAGGTGGATTGCCATTGGCTACTGTACAAAGCGTGTGCTCTTTCATATATTGTAACTAGTTAGTGAATTACAACCCCAGGAAATGATTGGTTACAACTGACCATGTCATTGCTGTAATAAAATGAAATAATAATAATCCGTATAAAAACATCTGCTTCCATATTAAAACCCAATGGTCCATTCATAAGGTTTTTATGAGGGAGAGCAGAAATGAATCAAAATTCCTGTACTTTCCCAATCTGCCCAGTGAGAACTAGGAAATAAACAGGTGTTTCTCCGGCACCTTGTACAGTGTGGCTCTACCTGCAACAGTCTTTATCCCTAATGCAATTATAGCGCGAAGAAACGGATAATTGCTTCTAATTTTAGCTAGTTAAAGGGCCGTCCTCTTACAGTGCGACACCTCTAACAGCTTTTAGTTGTTTATGGAAATAGCCTAAGGACTTGCGGGACTAATGAAGCAGAACTAAACCTTGGGTTCATGGTTTTAACTGGAACAAACCATCAGGGAAAAAATGACTAAGATTGATATATCTGTTTGTTTCTATTCATGTTTCAGTCCTATAATATCGACCTTAATAGTCTTGTAAAATTCAATCAGATGACACCCTGCTGTAATGTTTATTTAACCACTGTATAAATACAATTATTGGCAGTTAAGTCCTGCCTTTTATTACATACCCTCCAACATTCCCCTTTGAATAGGTACACTATAGAGAAATACATTACACAGAGCTGTGCTAAGATCAGGTTCACTACATTATCCTCCACTTCCTACCCTCCAACATTCCCCTTAAATAGATACACATAGAGAAAAAATTACACAGAGCTGTACTAAGATCAGGTCACTACATTATCCTCCACTTCCTACCCACCAACATTCCCTTTAAATAGGTACACTATAGAGAAATACATTACACAGAGCTGTGCTAAGATCAGGTTCACTACATTATCTCCACTTCCTACCCTCCCACTTCCCCTTTAAATAGATAACTATAGAGAATAAAACATTACACAGAGCTGTACTAAGATCAGGTTCATACATATCCTCCACTTCCTACCCACCAACATTCCCCTTTAAATAGGTACACTATAGAGAAATACATTACACAGAGCTGCGCTAAGATCAGGTTCACTTCATTATCCTCCACTTACCCTCAAACATTCCCCTTTAAATAGGTACACATAGAGAAATACATTACAGAGCTGCGCTAAGATCAGGGTCACTACATTATCCTCCACTTCCTACCCTCCAACATTCCCCTTTAAATAGGTACACTATAGAGAAATACATTACACAGAGCTGTGCTAAGATCAGGTTCACTTCATTATCCTCCACTTCCTACCCTCCAACATTCCCCTTAAATAGGGACACTATAGAGAAATACATTACACGAGCTGTGCTAAGTCAGGGTCACTACATTATCCTCCACTTCCTACCCTCCAACATTCCCCTTTAAATAGGTCACTATAGAGAAATACATTACACAGGGCTGTGTCATATCAGGTTCACTTCATTATCCTCCACTTCCTACCCTCCAACCTCCCTTTAAATAGGTACAATATAGAGAAATACATTACACAGAGCTGTGCTAGATCAGGTTCACTTCATTATCCTCCACTTCCACCCTCCAACATTCCCCTTTAAATAGGTACACTATTGAGAAATACATTACACAGAGCTGTGCTAAGATTAGTTCACTTCATATGCTCCACTTCCTACCCTCCAACATTCCCCTTAAATAGGTACACTATAGAGAAAACATACACAGAGCTGTGTAAGATCAGGTTCAATTCATTATCCTCCACTTCCTCACCTCCAACATTCCCTTTAAATAGGTACACTATTGATAAATATATTACAGAGCTGTGCTAAGATCAGGTTCACTTCATTATCCTCCACTTCCAACCCTTCAAACTTCCCCTTAAATAGGTACACTATAGAGAATACATTACATAGAGCTGTGATAAGATCAGGTCACTTCATTATCCTAACTTCCTACCCAACATTCCCCTTTAAATAGGTACACTATAGAGAAATACATTACACAGGGCTGTGCTAAGATCAGGTTCACTTCATTATCCTCCACTTCCTACCCTCCAACATTCCCCTTTAAATAGGTACACTATAGAGAAATACATTACACAGAGCTGTGCTAAGATCAGGTTCACTTCATTATCCTCCACTTCCTACCCTCCAACATTCCCCTTTAAATAGGTACACTATTGAGAAATACATTACACAGAGCTGTGCTAAGATTAGTTTCACTTCATTATGCTCCACTTCCTACCCTCCAACATTCCCCTTTAAATAGGTACACTATAGAGAAATACATTACACAGAGCTGTGCTAAGATCAGGTTCACTTCATTATCCTCCACTTCCTACCCTCCAACATTCCCCTTTAAATAGGTACACTATTGATAAATATATTACAGAGCTGTGCTAAGATCAGGTTCACTTCATTATCCTCCACTTCCAACCCTTCAACATTCCCCTTTAAATAGGTACACTATAGAGAAATACATTACATAGAGCTGTGATAAGATCAGGTTCACTTCATTATCCTCCACTTCCTACCCTCCAACTCCCCTTTAAATAGGTCACTATAGAGAAATACATTCACAGGGCTGTGCTAAATCAGGTTCACTTCATTATCCTCCACTTCCTACCCTCCAACATTCCCCTTTAAATAGGTACACATAGAGAAATACATTACACAAGAGCTGGCTAAGATCAGGTTCACATTCATTATCCTCCTTCCTACCCTCCAACATTCCCCTTTAAATAGGTACACTATGAGAAATACATTACACAGAGCTGTGCTAAGATTAGTTCACTTCATTATGCTCCACTTCCTACCCTCCAACATTCCCCTTTAAATGGTACACTATAGAGAAATACATTACACAGAGCTGTGCTAAGATCAGGTTCACTTCATTATCCTCCACTTCCTACCCTCAACATTCCCCTTTAAATAGGTACACATTGATAATATATTACAGAGCTGTGCTAAGATCAGGTTCACTTCATTATCCTCCACTTCCAACCCTTCAACATTCCCCTTTAAATAGGTACACTATAGAGAAATACATTACATAGAGCTGTGATCAGATCAGGTTCACTTCATTATCCTCCATTCCTACCCTCCAACATTCCCCTTTAAATAGGTACACTATAGAGAAATACATTACACGAGCTGTGCTAAGATCAGGTTCACTTCATTATCCTCCACTTCCTACCCTCCAACATTCCCCTTTAATAGGTACACTATAGAGAAATACATTACACAGAGCTGTGCTAAGATCAGTTCACTTCATTATCCTCCACTTCCTACCCTCCAACATTCCCCTTTAAATAGGTACACATAGAAAATACATTACACAGAGCTGTGCTAAGATCAGGTTCACTTCATATCCTCCACTTCCTACTCTCCCCATTCCCCTTTAAATAGGTACACTATAAGAAATACATTACACGAGCTGTGCTAAGATCAGGTTCACTTCTTATTATCCCACTTCCTACCCTCCAACATTCCCCTTTAAATAGGTAACATAGAGAAATACATTACACAGAGCTGTGCTAAGATCAGTTCACTTCATTATCCTCCACTTCCTACTCTCCAACATTCCCTTTAAATAGGTACACATAGAAAATACATTACACAGAGCTGTGCTAAGATCAGGTTCACCTTCATTATCCTCCATTCCTACCTCCAACATTCCCCTTTAAATAGGTCACTATAGAGAAATACATTCCCAGAGCTGTGCTAAGATCAGGTTCACTACATTATCCTCCACTTCCTACCCTCCAACATTCCCCTTAAATAGGGACACTATAGAGAATACATTACACGAGAGCTGTGCTAAGACAAGTTTCCTACCTTATCCTCCCCTGCAGCTCTGCACACTGTAGTTTCTACAAGGGGTGATGTTGGAGGGTATCTTAGGTCACAAAAGTGACCTTTCTGCAAGGACCCAGCAGGTGTTGGCTATCAGTGGTTGATGTGGTTTGTAGTCTTACCATATTTAAAGGGTTATATCGTGTTACATGTGCAGATATTTCATTTATCTAATGTCGTCAGGAAAATTAATCAACCTAGTGAAAATGTTAACCCAGTCGCATGGCCACACTGTCTGTTTGATGTGAAACACAGGCAGGTCGGTACACGGCCTTACAAAGTGAAAGTAAAAGGATTTTTATGTTGTTTATTTTATTTTTTGTACACTGCAAACCGTGTAACTACCCCTTGCGGGGCTGCCATAGTGCTGAGAAGGCAGGTTTATCCTGCACCGGAGAGATCTGGACTCATTTGGTCAGTGAATTCGGTAAATGGTGAAAATAGAGATTTTATTTCTCTAGAACTACAAACCTCTGCAAAAGGAGTTTTTCCTTTAATGAATTATGTCCTGTTAGCTTGATAAAGCTGCAGAAATCTCTAGCACAGAGGGTATAAATAAATAATCCCCTCCCTTGTATTTAATAGAGCTGCATGTCTGCACCCAGGGGGCCTGGTAATGAAACCGGCTGTACAATAAAACGCAGTGCTGTACGCAGTAGGAGATCTTTGTTCTAACCTGTCAGGCTGCTATGGGCGGTGCTCAGCAGGTGCCTATTGATACCTCCAGGCTACAGCAAGTGTGACTGAAATTTCATGTCTCACCACCAAGGAACTTAGCAGGTGGATAACGAGAGACAAGTCTCCAAAGAAAGGAAACCTGATGGAAAAATTGACATACCGTCCCTTAAATGTATTGGAACATTCCAGTCGTTGCATTTTTATACTGTATTCCCTTAATTCATTGTGTACAAACTGCCATATTGTTCACTGTGTGTTTGTATTTTGCTATATCGGTGGGAGCTGCCATATTGTTCACCTAGGACTGTTAATGAAAATTTGACTGTATATTTGTATCTTCTATATGGGTGGGAGCTGCCATATTGTTCAGATTGGATTATAAATGAAAACTTCACTGTATATTTGTATCTTCTATGTGGGTGGGAGCTGCCATATTGTTCAGCTTGGATTATAAATGAAAACTGCGCATTAAATAATGACTGGCTTCCTGCACGACCTCTTGTGTCCATGCACTGTTTTGATCCATCCAACAGCAATCAGAATTATGTTAGAAAAATTTCAAGGGAATTGGTGGCATCTGGGAGAAGGCCATGAAAGAAACCTGGAAATCGGCAACTCATATTGAATATAGCAAAGGATATTTGCAAAATGAAAAAACTGTAGAAACTAGGATGGTTAATATAGATAAATATTAAAATGGTAGTGATTTTGTTTCCCCCTTTAAGCAACTTAGGTAATTTACTACACTTTTGGTATTTTGATTGTGGTATAAAGAGAAAAATACTTAATTTTGATTATTTGCCTCCTTACGGCCAACAACTGCCATACACGCAAATGCAATGCAATCGCGATGCGATTTCATGTGCATTTTGTTGCGTTTGCGCTTGCGATTTCTTCAATAAGTATAGGAAATCGCATTGCAATTGCGATTAATTAAAAATGCAAAAAGCATTTCCAATATCGCCACGAAAAAGCGGTTTTTGCATTGCGCGTTTTTTTTCAAGATTTTTAAAATCGCAATCGCGACTCATGGCAAACGCAAAAAAACGCAGCAGTGTGCCTAGCCCTTAAGGCTAGTACACACCGTGCGTCACGGACCCGCGATCGAACGTGTTGTATGAAGACTTTAAGAAGTTGTTGTTATTTACCGCCTAAGGATGAGATTCAAAAAGGGAATTTTACTTGTATCTTCACAGAGCAATGTTGGTTGGGCTTAAAGACAAAGACCACATGTCCGTGGTCTGCTGCTAAAGGTGAGGTAATTGCTTTGTGGTGTACGTTAAAGTTTTAGTATTTTTTGGCCTATGGGTTTAATTAAAGGTCTTCATGGTTACAAATGCAAGGTTATTGTAGCAACAAATGAGCCCCTGAGGCTGCAAATATAACCAATGTAATGTTTTCCAAACAAGTAATGTTTTCCCAAACAAGCAGTCTATTAGGATCCCATCTGAGATCTGTCTGGACTCTGATAGATATTGGTACTGTGTACCAGCCCTTAGTATAGGAGTCCAGTGAGGATGTGGAAGCTCAATCTGTATCCGACACAGGTGGAATTAATGAATCTGTTGCTAGATATCAGTACTGTGTACCCAGCCTTAGATAAGGAGATTCCAGTGAGGGACTGTGTGAAGCCAATATCTGTATCGATCCAGGTGGAATCTAATAGATCTGTCTGCTAGATATCAGTAATGTGTACCCGCCTTATATAGGAGATCCATTCAGGACTGTGTTGAGCCATATCGTATCGACCCAGGTGGAATCTAATAGAATCTGTCTGCTAGAATCAGTACTGTTACCCGCTTAGTCTAAGGAGATCCAGTCAGGACTGTTGTGAAGACAAATATGTATACAGATCCAGATGGATGGAATCTTAATAGAATCTGTCTGCTAGATATCAGTACTGTGTACCCAGCCCTTCGTATAAGGCGATCCAGTGTGAGGACTGTGTGAAGCCATATTGTTTATCGATCCCAGGGGCATCTAATAGAATCTGTCGCTAGATATCAGTACTGTGTACCAGCCTTTAGATAAGGCGATCCAGTGAGGACTGTGTACGCCATATCTGTATCAGAATCCCAGATGGAATATCAATAGATTCGGTCTGCTAGATATCGTACTGTGTACCCCAGCCTTGTATAAGGAGATCCAGTGAGGACTGTGTGAAAGCCATATCTGTATCAGATCAAAGATGGAATCCAATAGAATCTGTCGGCTAGATAATGGTTCCATCCCCACCCAAAAATTAGACTGGGGTTGGGACATGGTCAAATCGGCACTTCTGTCTTTACAAGGACAACTGCAAAAATGAAAATTGGGGCAGGAGTTGATTGATTATTTCCTTACCTCCCAATGCTAGTTGGGAACTACAGCACAAAACAAATTTTTATCTGCCAGGTTAGTGCCCTGGGCATTCCTTTATTAATAATAGCCACTGAAGCATCCGGAGGCCTGGCACAACAGTTTTCTTTGTTTGCTCCAATCCTCCTGGAAATTGTATGGTAGGGGTTACCAATTCCTATCTCCCTGCCCCATGTAACCCAGTACACCACATCCTCACTCCCTCTGAATTGTTGAGGATGTTAACATTTCTATTCATTCTTTATCGAAGGATTTGGAGGGATAATGGGCGGCCCCCTAAAGAGCTGGAAGATGATGTGGTTGGATCCGTTCTGGATGCTTTAGGCTAAATCTTGGTGTTGATTTGCATCACTATAGTTTAGTGATAAGATGAACTTTTTAAAAAAATCTCATTCAAGTGTATTATGGGGGAGACCCGCACACGTATCTGGTTACGCAATTCCATACCTTACAATACCAATGGTCAGCCACCCCCCTAATACCTGTATGGAATCCTTAAAGGGGACACTACACTGTGAAAAATTACTTTGCCTCATCTAATCTATAATTGAATACATGTAAGTTGCACTTACTCTGATTTGTGTGTGTTGCTGCATGCTTCCAATCCAGCACACATTTTGGTTTAAGAACAGGATCCCCCCTCCCTCTTTTTTAACCACTCCACTTCCATCCGACCTGATTTTTCCAGACAAACCAGCTGTCAATCTGCACACAGCATTCAACTGTCTCAAATCTTGAAACATTCCGCTACAGTACTAAATAAATCCGGATGTTTGAACTGAGATTCTTTATTCGTTTAGTTTACAGGGGAAACCAGGCAAACGCTTGGCATGGCGGGTGTCTTGCTCTGGCTGAACTTGAAGACGAGGGTTGTTGCTCCCTTCCAGGCTCCCGGATGGTAAGTTTCTTGGCTGTTGTGACTCCACTATACACTGCACACTACTATTTTAGCTAAGCCAATGTCGGGCTTGTGGGCCCCAATGCACAGCGACAGTGTGTTGTAGGAGCCCCCAATCATCTTGTTCGCATCAATATACCAGTAGTCTATGTAATGTCTTGGTAGGCCTCCATCCTTACTTCAAGGCAAGTGTAGTCAAAAATAAGTTAGCATAAATGCTAATCACCCCCCAAACCTAGATTTGGGCATAACTAAATATATCCAAAGATGTCCTGAAGTTCTCTTACCTGGACCTTGTCCCTGCCGCCTATGTTGCCATACCCGGTTCCGCTACAGATCGTTGTGAGCAAAAACCGGAGCAGAGGGCTTCAGCCGCTGGCAACCACCCACTTCCTGGTTTAGGCTTTTTAGGGGCAATTGGGATGACGTCAAATGCTCCTTACCTGATAGCTGCAACCAGACGTGGAGCGGCTTTCAGCGCCACAGAGCAGAGGAGCATTTAGTCGCTCTGCTCTTGTTGCTGTCAAAGTGGAGAGGCACAATGGTCGGCTGTCGGACCATGAGTACGGGCGCCATACTTTTACGCAGGATTCTGGACATTTAGAGTTCTCCTGCTATACTCCTTGTAAATGTAATGTACAGCTACAACTGTATTTAAGAAGACGATTATCTACATAGTCTATCGTGATAAAAACGTGATCACTATAGAGGTCATTTTAATAAATTATTATACATTTGTAAACCGATCACGTGTGGCCATTGATGGCCGTAGGGATCGTACCTGTTCTAAGAACAATACCAGATTCCATGACACGATCGGTTCCAGTTATTATTTCTTTTCGACGCGTTTCTCAACATTCAATCTCATTGTCTCGCACGCATTCTTTATCTTCATTGTGTTTTTTGCCTGGGGCCATCTACGGCTATGTATTCAATTTTCCTTTGCCTAGGGGGCAATGTGCACAGTGAATTAATTGTGCGTTGTAACGGTGAGCATGCCCGGTTGCCACTGTCCTGCAGCGTTCGGCCTTTGCTTCTCATTGTCCTTTAAATTCACTCCACACCCTAACAGGTTTCACTGAGACACTTTCCTCTTCATCGTTCTTATTCAATACATTCGAGTACAGATCCCCCACCCCCTCTTCGTTTTATTAGTGTGGTTAATTTTTACCCAAATATAGGAGTGGTGCATTAAAAATAAACATTATTTGCCCAATAGGCCGAAACCAATCAGATGGTGCGTTAATAGAGATGGACTAGAACTCGAACCTGAGTTCGAGCCAAACTATTCAAGTTCGAACAAACTCCGACTTCTCAAAAAACTATCCCAGACAGGGTTTTCGGATATTTTAAAACTTGGGTAATTATCGAGAATGTCGAACGTTTCAGGAACGCGATATGTGAGTAAAATGTATGATACTATCCGCGAGCATCGAATCTGCAAAGTAGTAAAGGTCTATTATACCTATACCGAGGATCGCTCCGCGAGGTAAAATGTCTATTATACCTATACGAGAGTATCGATCGAAGAGTAAAATGTTCTACATACCTATACGCGAGTATCCGAATCAACGAGGTAAAGGTCTATTTATACCTATACGCGACATCGGAATCCGCAAGTAAAAATGTCTATTATACCAATACGCGAGCATCGAATCCGTTGAGTTAAAATGTCTATTATACCTATACACGAGAGTATAGAATCCGCGAGTAAACTGTCATTATACCTAAACGCGAGTATGAATCCGTTGAGTAAAATGTCTATTATACCTATACGCGAGCATCGAATCCGCAAGTAAAATGTCTATGATATCTATACGCGAGTATCGAATCTGAGAGGAGAATGGATATTATACCTATACGCGGAGTATCGAATCTGGAGTAAATGTCTATTAACCTATACGCGGAGTATTGAATCCCGTGAGTAAAATGTCTATTATACCTATACGCGAGTATCGATCTGAGAGTAAAATGTTATATACCTATACGCGAGTATCGATATCCGCAAGTAAAAAGTTCTATTATACCTATACGCGAGCACGAATCCGCAAGTAAAATGTCTATTATATCTATACGCGAGTATCGATCTGGAGTAGAATGCTATTATACCATACGCGAAGTATCGAATTGAGGAGTAAAATGCTATTATACATATACGCGAGTATTGAATCCGTTGCGTAAAATAAAAATGTCTATTATACCTATACGGAGTATCAGAATCTGAGAGTCAAAATGTAAATGCTATTATACCTATACGCGAGTACGAATCCGCAGTTAAATGTCTATTATACCTATCGCGAGCATCGAATCCGCAAGTAAAATGTCATTATATCTATACGCGAGTATCGAATCCGCGAGTAAAAGTCTATTATAACTATACGCGAGATTGAATCCGTGTGAGTAAAATGTCTAGATACCCTATACGCGAGTATCGAATCGAGAGTAAAATGTCTATTTATACCTATAAGCGAGTATCGAATCCGCAAGGAAAGGTCGCTTATATCTATACGCGAGTATCGAAATCCTGCAAGTAAAATGTCTATTAGTACTATACGCGAGCATCAATCCGGGAGTAAAATGCTATTATACCTTACGCGGAGTAGTATCGAATCCGAAGTAAATGTCTATTAATGATACGCAGAGTATCGAATCCGCGAGTAAAAATGTCATTATACCTATTACGCGAGTATCGAATCGCCAAGTTAAAAATGTCTATTATATCTATACGCGAGATCGAAATCCGTGAGTAAAATGTCTATATAAAACCTATACGCGAGTATCGAATCCGTGAGTAAAATGTCTATTATACCTATACGCGAGTATCGAATCCGCAAGAAAAATGTCTATTATATCTATACCGAGTATTCGAATCGGAGTAACGAAATTCTATTACCTATACGCGAGTATCGAATCCGCAAGTAAAAATGTCTATTATATCTATACGCGAGTATCGATCCGTGAGTAAAATGTCTATTATACCATACGCGAGTTATCGAAGCCACAAGGTAAATGTCTATGTATACCTAACGTAGCATCGAAAATCTGCGAGTAAAAGGTCTATATACCTATACGCGAGTATCTATCCGCCAAGTAAAATGCTAGTATATTCTATACGCGAGTATCGAATCCGTGAGTAAAATGTTCTATTGATACCTATACGCGGAGTATCCGAATCGTGAGTAAAAGTCTATTATAACCTATACGCGAGTATCGAATCGCCAAGTAAAATGTCTATTATATCTATGACGCGGTATCGATCGCGGAGTAAAAATGGTCTATTACCTTATACTGCGAGTATCGAATCCGCAAGTTAAATGGGCTATTATATCTATACGCGAGTATCGAATCCGTGAGTAAAATGTCTCTTATACCTATACGCGAGTATCGAATCCACAAGTAAATGTCTATGTATACATACAGTGAGCATCGAAATTGCGAGTAAAATGTCTATTATACCTATACGCCAGTATCATAATCCGCAAGATACAATGTCTATAATCTATACGCGCAGGTATCGAATCCGCGAGTAAAAATGTCTATCTATACCTATACGGAGGATCGGAATTCCGCAAGTTAAAAGTTATTATATCTATAGCGGAGTAGTCGAATCCACAAAGTTAAAATGTCTATTTATAACTCTACGTTGCGCATCGAATCCGCTCGTAAATGTCGATTATAGCTATACGCGAGCATGAAGCGGCGAGTAAAATGTCTATTATACCTATACGCGAGCATCGAAATCCACAAGTAAAATGTCTATTACCTATACGTGAGTCATCGAAATCGCTAGTAAAATGTCTATTATTAATTATACGAGGCATCGCAACCGGCGGTAAATGTCTATTATACTATACGCGAGCATCGAATCCACAGTTTTAAAATGTCTATTATACCTATACGCGGAGCATCGAATCTGAGAGTGTAAAAATGTCTATTATACCTATACGCGAGTATCGAATCCGCGGAGTAAAATGTTATATACCTAAACGCGAGTATCGAAATCCGTGAGAAAATGTCTATTTATACCTATACACGAGCATTCGAATCTGCACAAGAAAAATGTCTAATTATCCTATACACAGAGCATCGAATCTGCAAGTAAAATGTCTATTTATACCTATACACGAGTACGAATCGCGAGTAAAATGTCTAATACCTAAAACGCGAGTATCGAACGTGAGTTAAAAGTCTATTATACCGATACGCGAGCATCGAATCCGCGAGTAAAATGTCTATTATATCTATACGCCGCACCGTATCGAATTCCGCGAGTCAAATGTTCTATTATACCTATACGCGAGATCGAATCTGCAAGTAAAATGCTATTATACCTATACGCCGAGCTGCGAGCACAAATCGTGAGTAAATAAAATGTCTAGTATACCTAATAAGCGAGTATCGAATCCGAAGAAATGTCAGTTATATCTATAGCGAGTATCGAATCCGCGAGTAAAAGTCATTATTAACCTAGAAGCGAGTATCGAATCCGGAAAGTAAAATGTCTATTATATCTAACGCGAGTAGTAGAATAGTGAAGAAAAGTCTATTATAACCGATACGCGAGTACGATCCGTGAGTAAAAATGTTATTATACCTATACGCGAAGTATCGAATCCGCTAAGTAAAATGTCTATTATATCTAACGCGAGTATCGAATCCGCGGAGTAAAATGGCTATTATACCTTACGCGAGTTATCGAATCCGCAAGTAAATGTCTCTATATATCTATAAGCGAGTATCGAATCCGGGGTAAATGCTATATACCTATACCGAGTATCGAATCCACAAGTAAAAATGTCTAGTATCCTATAGTGAGCTCGATCTGCGAGTTAAAATGTCTTTTTAACCTATACGCTGTATCTAATCCGCAAGAAAATGTCATTATATCTATAAGCGAAGTATCGAATCCGCGAGTAAAAGTCTATTATACCTATACGCGAGTATCGAATCGTGAGTTAAAATGTACTATATAACCTATACGCGGGTACGAATCCGCAAGTAAAATGTCTATTATATCTATACGCGAGTATCGAAATCCGCGAGTAAACATGTCTATGATACCTATACGCGAGTATCGAATCCGCAAGTAAAATGGTCTATTATGATCTATACGCGAGTATCGAATCGTGGGAAAATGTCTATTATACATACGCGAGTTATCGATCAACAAGTGTAAAATGTATATTTACCTGTACGTGAGATCGAATCTGCGACAGTAAAAATGTCTATTATACCTATACGAGAGCATCGCGAATCCGGCTAGTAAAATGTCTATTATACCTATAGCGGATTATTCGAATCCGTGAGTAAAATGTCTATTATACCTATAGCGAGTAGCGAATCCAAAAGTAAAAATGCTATTTATCACCTTATACGTGAGCATCGAATCTGCGAGTAAAAATGTCTATTATACTAACGCGAGTAGCGAATCCGCTAGTAAATGTAATTAGACCTATACGCGAGTATCGAATCGCTAGTTAAAATGTCTATTAATCTATACGAGGAGCATCGAACCGGCGAGGAAATGTCTATTTAGACCTATACGCCAGCATCGATCCAAAAGTAAATGTCTATTATTTACCTATACAGCGGAGCATCGTCTGAGAGTAAAATGTCTATTCTACCTATACGCGAGCATCAAAAATCGGCGCGAGGGGTAAAATGTCTATTATACCTATAGCGGAGCATCGAATCCACTTAGTAAAAATGTCGATTATCTATACGCGAGCATTCGAATCCGCGAGTGTAAAATGTCATTATACTATACACGGATGAATCGCGAGTAAAATGTCTATTATACCTATACGACGAGTATCGAATCCGCGAGTAAAATGTCTATGAGACCTATCGCGAGCATCGGAATCCGCGAGGTAAAATGTCTTATTACCTCTATACGCCAGCATTCAATCGCGGAAGTAAAATGTCTATTATCATAACACGAGTACGAATCCGCGAGAAAATGGTTTCTTTTATACCTATACGCCAGCATCGAATCCGCGAGTAAAAGTCGATTATACCTATACACGAGTATCGAATCCGCGAGTAAAATGTCTATTATTACAGAGTAAGCGGCAGATCGAATCAGAGAGTAAAATGTCTATTATACCTATACACGAGTTTCGAATCGCGAGTTAAAATGTCTATTATACCATACGCAAGCATCGAATTCGCGAGGTCGTTTGATGGATAATTATCGAATGTGCGAAAAAAGAACTCGAAAGTAGCAAGTGAGAGTAAAAATGGAGTTTTCGAAAGTCTGGATATTTGGAAATGTTCCCCAGACCATTCCCAGTCCAACAGCCATTGTAATGAAGTTACATTGATATTTTAATGTATTCATTCCAACTTTTTTGAACTATTTGACTGGGGTCCGTTTCTGAACTTTCGAACTTTCAATATAGTTCGAAAAACAAACAGAAACTTTCGAAAGTTCGCCCATCTCTAGTGCCTAATGTATTTACCCACGTAAAAATCTAATGTGATTGGTTGCTGCAAATTTATTAGCACAGGCAAATTTTACTCCCTTTATTGCATCGCGAGCCAGCCCTTCGGGCAGTTTTTTTTTGACATACAAGCAGATATACCTGCGGACCGAAATTGAATGATCGGACATGTCAGTAAATCACGCGGCCATTGTGCTGCCTTCCTATGGACAGCATATCGTAGGGGCCAAACCGCTGGCCAACAGCAACTTTTCAACGCAAACCAACACTAATCTCCTGGCCAATTGGTGGAAGGGGTGAACGACTGCCGGGTCTGTCCCTGTGTACCAGCCCTAATATGTTTAGATCCACTTAATAGGTGGGGCTGCACCTGGTCGTAAACAATGGCTATCTGTAGCAACATATTAACTGCCTTTGGTGCTCTAACAAACTTTCCTTATAGATCTGTCGGTGCATCATTATATTATCCATTGATTATTGCTGAATTGTGTGTTAGAATGTTGTAGATGGAAGGTGCACCATCAATCAGCCTAGTCCAGCCGGCAGTGGTGTAATGTTGTAAAATAGAAGAAATGGGCCCCAGCAAAACTATGATGGGGCTTCTATCCCTGATTTAAATTACAGTGTTTTCTGGGATTGAAGCTACCTGTTTCATAAATAAATTAGAAGATGCCCTTTCCTGCAGTTTCAGGGTAGCTCCCCAATTTGTTTCGCCCCTGCAGCTGGCACCAGTAGCAGCAAGTAACTGTCGCCTCCACTTTTTCTGGATGCCGCATCTAAGTAAATGATATACAACATTGAGTATTCCAGGATATTTAAAGTAGTCTTTGTCTTTATGTGTAAAAGCATATTGTCAGTTTAAGGGCATATTACCCCAACACTAAAATGCAATACAAACCTAATAAACCCCCCCCCCCCAAACCAGACCTCGCATGTTAAAGGACAAAAACGAACTATTGTTGAAAGCTTTTCTCCCCAAGAACACCTATACATTGATTATAGGTAAGTTAAAAGATTCTGTACCCATGTGGCTACATGTTGTTGCCAAGCCATGAAGGCTTCAGTACACGCATGTTCCCCTGACCCCAGTTTTCTCTTTCTCTAGCACCAGTTGTTTTATAGTGAATGATAATGTTTCTAAATGTACCTGTACATGTTTTCTATCTCTGGTGGGTAAATATAAAATAAAAGTTTTTAGAACACGCAGCCCAGCAGCCCAAGAAGTCAAGGTTCATCCCCTGTTTTACTTTGTAACAATACAAAATAGTTTAACCTTTTCAGTGCAGACAGTTTTGCCAAGTGTTATACCTTTTTGCCAAAAGAATTTCAGGATTTTGCACTAATATGGTTTAAAAATTAATTTTACAGAGGAAACCCCCCAGGAGTAAGTAAAATTAGGGAATAGTATACATTGTTTTTTTCAGCACAAAGTGTTTTAGCTTAGCATGGTTGGTGGTATCACAAATTTTTTTAACTTTTCTGGAGGATTTAATTGAATTATGGGTAAAATATGTAAAAAATTAAAAAATTAGCATTTTTCACAAGATGTTTCCCGTTTGTACTTTCAGTATCTTAAGGTTACGACACCAAAATCTTACTGTTTCTAAAAGCTCTGATACTCCCGAGTACAACGATACCAGATATATGAGGTACCCGACTTTTCTGTACAGGAGACGCCACAAAACGAAAACTGCACCTTCAAGAAATTACACCAAATTAAAATGTTCAACCCACTACTGGGACAGTTAACATAGAAAATCTACAAATGAACTAAAAAATATCCCACCAAGTGAGATATTTTTAGAAACTCCACACCAGCCGGATATTATGAGCGAGGTAAGTTCGATCAAAAGCAGATACCCGGACGCAAACTCTTCGTCCAAGTAAGGTGATTTTCTCACCATTTCCTTTTTTCCTCAACTGTAAAATCAGAGACGAAATCAAATGCGAATTATTCAGCTAAAAAAATGTGAGGAAAGTCAACCGCATCCAAATATGAAAGCCTCTAATCCCTCCCGAATTAAAACGTTTATGCCACTTCATGGTTTGGTGTACCCAGAGACATGGTTCTACCAACTAACACAAAAGTGGGACTAATGCAAATGCAGAGTGACAGTAAAAAAATTGCCATCTTATATTTGAACATTCTGCAGTTTTTTACACTAAAACACCTGTAGCTTGGGAAATACCCCCCCAGAAACTAGTATATTTTTGGAATGTAGACACCTCAGAATATAGCGCTGTTATTGTAAATTCTTTCATTCATACCATCAATGGTATAGGGTGCAGTCTTCGTAGAAGTTCGCACTCGGCAGATTTTCTGAAAAAATTAACAAATTTCAAAGGTAGAATCATGCCAAAAACCCCAGGAATGTAAAAAAAGTTACGAAATATCAATCTCCCAAATGTCCTGAATCAAACAGTGTGTGCCATAGGTTTGGTTCACACGCGGACGTGGAAGTGAAAAGCCACAAAGTAGTGAGACAATGCCACGATGGCTCAGAAAACAGCGAAAATATTGAGCCAGATTCCGAAATTCGGACACACGTCTGCAGTGTTTTCCACAAACACCCCGTCGTAACTTAGAAGATACGCCCCACAAACTATATATTCCTGAAATCTACACACCTTCAGCTATGTAACACTGTAGTTTGTTCATTCATTACCCTCCAATGGTGGGGGCGCAGAGTTCTTCATAGAAGTTCGCATTGTCTGAAAAAATGAACAAAAAAACAACTCAAAGGGTAGAAATCATGCCCAACAACCTCACGGGATGTAAAAAAAAGGTTACCAAATACCAATCCCCCAAATTGTCTGAATCAAAGTTATGCTATGTGGTGGTTACACACGCGGATGTGGAAGCGAAAAAGCCACAAGTGAGACAATGCACGATGGCCTCAAGAAACAGCGAAAAATAGTTAGCCAATCGAATTCGGACAGTCTGCAGTTTTTTCCACAAAAACCCCCGTAACTAGAAATAACCCCCACAAACGTATATATCCTGAAATCTACACCCTCAGCTATGGTAACACTGTAGTTTGTTATCAACCATCAATGGTGTGGGCGCGCAGTTCTTCATAGAGTTCGCATTTGTTGAAAAAAAAATGAACAAAAAACAAACTCAAAGTTAGAAAATCATTGCCAAAACATCAAGGAATGTAAAAAAAAGTTTACCAAAATATCATCCCCAAATGTCCTGAATCAAACGGTAGCCATATGTGGTACACACGCGGCCGTGGAAGCGGAAAAGCACCCAAAGTGAGACCAAGTGCACGATGGATCAGAAACAGCGAAAAATATTTAGCCCAATTCGAATTCGGACAGCTCTGCAGTTTTCCCACAAAACACCCCCCTAGCTAGAAACAACCCCCACAAAACTATAATTCCTGAAATCTAAACACACCTTCAGCTATGTAAACACTGTAGTTAGTCATTCAATCCATTCAATGGTGTGGGCGCAGTTTTCTATAGAAGTCGCATTTGTCTGAAAAAATAGAACAAAAAACAACCAACAGGTTGAAAGGAAAATCATGCCAAAAACCTCATGGAATGTAAAAAAAAGTTAACACACATCAATCCCACAAATGTCCTGAAATCAAATGGATGCCATATGCATGGTACACAACGATGGACGGGAAGCTACTAGTCCGAAGTGAGACAAGGACGATGGCTTAAAAAACAGCAAACATTATTCAGTCAAATCACCAAATTACCACAAAACAACACCAAAACTCAGAAAATACTTCCCATAAACTAATATATCCATTGGAATCTACACACTTAGGTATGTAATGCTTTAGCTTGTATTCCATACCTTCCAACTGAGGTGTGGAGCAGTCTCTCGTAGAAGTTTGGAATGTTTAGCCCGATTTTCTGAAAAATTAACAAAAAAAACACTTTCAAAGTTAGGAAATCTGCCAAAATCCAAGTAATGTAAAAAAACAGTTACTAAATGATCAATCTCCCCAAAATGTCCTGAATCAAACAGTAGCCATATGCATGTGTTACACACGCAGACGTGGAATAGAGTAGTACAAAGAAAGCCAATGCACAGTGGGTCCCAATACAGCACACTTGTTCGATTTTGTCAAATAAAACAACCCTCTTTATAGAAATATATCCCCAAAAAACTATATATTCTTGGAATCTACCACACTTCAGCTATGCAACGGTGTGCCATTTCTGTTATGCATACCACAATGGTGTGGGCACCGTCTGCATAGAATTTCACACTTGTACCAGATTTCTGAAAAACTGGTACAAAATAAATTTCAAAGTTAAACATCATGTCAATTCCCATGCAATCATAGAAAAAAAAATTGTCAAGTATTCAATCTCCCAATGCCCTGATTTCAAACGGTATGCCATATACATGGTACACACAGGCGTGGAAGCCACTAGTCACCAAAGTGAGCAGCACACACAGTGCCGTTGACAAGAAAAAAAAATCAAAGAGTCTGTAATTTGAACAGTTACTCTTTTTCAAAGGAAACGGCCCTGAACCTTGGAAATGCCGCACACAAAAAAATAAAAAACCCACTAAAGTCAATCTTCCAATTCCGGAATCAAACGGTATATGCCATAATGTGAGTGCAAACAGAGGATGTGGGCACCAAAACTAGCTCAAATGGGACGCATGCAAAGGCAAATACAAGAAAAAAATTAAAGTGCTCGTTAATTTGAACGTTACCCCTTTTAAAGGAAACAGCCAGAAATCGTGGAAATTACCCCCCATGACTATTATTTTTGGAAAACTACTCACCTTCAGTACATCAATGTGCCATGCTTACATACATAAGAAGAATTCAGAGCGCAGTATAATCCATTAGAATCCCATGCTTGTTGGAGACTTTTGTGAAAAAAAAGTAAGATGATGCAAAGGTTTGAAATGCCCTACCTAAACCCACTTGACAAGCAAAAAAAACTCACTAAATGTGAATCTCACCACATGTCTGAATCAAACGGTATGCACATCATGCGTGTGGGTGCACACAGAGGTGTGGCCACGAACTAGCCTCAATGGGACGCATGCAGAAGGGCAATTACAAGAAAAAATCAGTGTTCTGTGATTTGAACGCCTATTCATACTGTGGAAATACCCCCCAAAAACATTCTATTTTGGAATTCACCAACCTTCAGCTATTAAACGGTATCATGTTTTCCAGACGCTGTTATTCATAGAACTCCGGCTTTAGGAGGATTTTCTGGAAAGAAAAAAAAAGAGGTCTCAAAGGTTGAATTCCTACCTAAACACCCAATGGCAAGAAAAAAAAACCCGCTAAATGGCAATCTCCCACATGTCCTGAATCAAACAGTTATACCCATGGGTGGGTTGCAAAAGCAGAGACGGGCGCCACCAACTAGCTCAAATGAAACCATGCGCAATTGCAATTACACAGACAAAAATTAAAAAACCGCCAAAACACCACCCACACCCCCCCTTTTAGTGGCTTATTTAGTGAAAAACGGTTTAGTACGGATGAGTCACACAAAGTTTTTGTCATACTTTACTGATTAAAATCTTCAATTCGGTCTTTTTTGGACCTCTACCTCTGCAAAATTTCTACTGAATAGGCTTAGTTTCCCTTGAAATCGGGAATAATGATCTGCCTGTTTTTACCGATATCACAGGGGGCATTGGGAAGCTTGGAAAAAGGAAAAGTTTTTGCTAATTTGAGAGTTTTAGGGTTTAAAAAAAAAAAAAGGGGTTGTGTATCACTTAAGAATTTTTTTGTGCGCATTTCCCTTTTTTTGGCTCATTGCCACTAGATGATCATCAGATATCTTAGGGAAGATAACAAATTGGACTACGGGCATAAATGCCCATTTTCCAATTTCGAAATCCTTTTTGATCGGAAAAATCACTTCCGGAAATCATTTTCAGGAGTGATTTTCATTCATTGGCAAGTCAATAATTGGTGATCAAGAAGTGACACCAAAATTTTGATCTCTGTCCCCATTTTTTTTCAAGTCTTGTAAGTAGAACAAAGACTTAGAAAAAAATCCTATTTGTGAATGAACTTTGGAGTTTCCATTCACAACAAAATGTATAGTAAAGTCTGTCAGCATGACAGCTTTACTATACAGCCGTACTGAAGCATGCTCTATAGAGAACACACGGCGCTACCCTGAATTGACCACTAGGGGGCATCAGAGAACTTGCAAAGGGAAGACCCCGGTGAAAGGGAAGCCGTGATGATACCGGGGTCTCCCTTGACCGATCTTAGCAGAGGGAGAGGAGGGAACCGGCAATAGAGGAGGGGAACCACTTCAGGCATGCTCATCTCCGATCCCCCAAGGATTTTATGAAAGCAAGGGGGGATGAGGGGGCTAGGGGGGCACCTGAACTGCTGGCCCCCGATTGCCCCTAGCAGTAATTTTGTTCGTATGCAGTTGAGCAAGCAGGACATAGTGCCTGCTGCTTACTGTCGGTGTGAGTAAACTGAGAGTCGGAGAACCATCTCGTTACTAGTCACTAGACCACAGGCAATATGGGGAGGACACCAAGGAAGCCCGACGTCCTGTGAGGTACGGGAACTCCTTTCCGAGTGCGCTCTGCAAGGAATGAAAGGTACCGGGAGTGGTGGCGGGGATTCCCTATACGATCGGCACTTAGGGGTTAATTTCTTGAGACCCCCATCGGGCGTTGGGACCAACCGAGGGGCGGATCGAGGGGGAGAGGGGAGGGACTTGAATAGTGCCTACGATCACACGGGGGAGCCTGTGGGAGGGATTTAAAGGGCATGCACCAACGTAAATTTACATGCTGCAAAAAAAAAGGAAGGAAATAGAGCACCGTAAAATATTTACATTGGTGTGCAAATGAAAGGGTAATGCCTGAGTTGCTTTTTTTTTGTTTGTTTCACTATGTTTCAAGAAAAATATAAGGTTTATTATCGGTATGTGCAACCTTTTATTAAAGGCAGTTTGTTTTGTATTTACTAACCAGTGGTGATTTGCCGACAGTCTCCAGAGCAATACAAAATGGGTGAACTGATTCAGTGCCATTTTTTTCTCATAGTGGCGAACGGTTGCCTGGGATGAGAGAGTCTTATGGTGTGTTACCAGCCTACTTTCTTTCAAGCTGATTGGAGTTGTCCACCCTGCTTATGGTTTGTATTGGGAAACCTAAGCAAGTAGTAGCAATGTGTAATTGAAGACAAAAATATGGAGATCAAATATTATCAGTCTCCTTTAGGTATTGTAGGTTAAAGGGATGTTTTAGGGCCAAAGCGTTTTAATGAAAAAGATGGTGTGGGAAAAGGACCACAGCGAACAGCCTTTGTTTTGCCTTTTACCCATCTTTTAATTAAATGCATCGTTTCCAGTTCAGAAATGGGTACAGTGGTGTGTGTGGTGTTTGTAAAGTATTAGATTCATCTGATACTTTAAAATAAAGAACACAGCACCTCAATGGCACGTTTTTGTACTGGAAACAGACAAATGGTCTTCGTGTATCCCGTAATCTTTTGCCCTCGAATTGTTGCAAACTGCAACTGCAACTGCAAACATCTGGAGGGATGCAAGTTGACTTCCTCATGGTAGATGCTAAAGGGAGTGGGAAAATTAATAATTTCTGCTCTATGAAATTTAGGAATAAACTATGGGACTGTTGTAATAAAAAGATTGCAAAAACATTCCCCATGCTATTAGCTACCTCTACATGGGTCCATTTTCGATCTGATCTCTTCGAAGTCAAAACCCACTTATCGTTTTTCCGATTAGTTTCGAGTGGTCTATCGAAAAAAAATAAGATCGCCCTAGAGGGAAAATTGCCATCAACCACACATTATCTGTCCCTACCCTATGCAGGATTTCAAGCTGAAATCTGCAGAAAAATTGAGGGCTAAGTTAAGGGGAACATCAAGCTGTTCTTCCAATCGGATGTATGATCTCTGCCCTCGATCGTAATACCGAAAAAAATCTGCACGTGTTGAGTAGCTTTAATCGCAACAACCAATTAGATCTTCTCTACTGCTAGGAACCTGTAAAAAGGCTAAACCTGATTGGTTGCTGCAAACTTTGCACCTTTTATTGCCTTACCAGTTAATTGTCAGGAGGGTTTGCATTACATTGCTTCCAGGTTGCTACCTTAAATTACGGTAAGCTTATTTGCAGTTATATGTATGTATATACATAGATATTACTTGTGTATGCAAAGATAAAATACAATAAACACGTTATTTAATAACCAGCCGGCATCCTAAGGTTCTGTAGCTTTTAGAGATTGGGAGATTAAAATAACTGCCATAGAAGAACCAATGTGTGTAATAAATGACCGCGCTTTATAGAATCATTGTGTTTTGGGTTTATTGATTGGATTAAAGACAGACTTAGAACGCCTATTCCCAAACAATTTAGGCTAATACATTCCTTCTTAGATATATAGAATATATATATAATATTGAAAACTGTACAAAGGCCTCTTCTTTAGCAGTGCTCTCTTATAAAAAATAAATACACAACATAGATAAATATTACACCGAGCACAGCCTACATTTATAGCTTTTCACATTTAAAACATTATTTCAATGAAACTTACCAAAAACTTATACATATATACACAATAAATTGGTTAACAAACACACAGAGCTTTGTTCCTTCAAGATGAGGTCACTCAGCTCTAGCTAGCAGAAGGTTACTAATTCTCTGTCCTTACCCTTAAATAAAGAAAAGGGATAGTAAATAGATATAGCAGGCTATGTTGGCGTTCGACTGGAGAAATCTGTAATGATTGAAAACTTCAAAAACCATTTACATCCGCGGACAATCATTTGATACAAAGCGAAGAATACATTGATTTTGTTACTTATTGTTAATAGTCAGACTTTGGGAATACTGTTCTTTCCAGGGCCTTAGTTATAGAGTGTGGTGTATTCTTAACTAGAGTTTGTAAAATGTCTAGAAGTCCAGTGAGGTATGGCTGCTGATTTAGGACATCCTCGGCCTTTTTCGCAATGTAAACATCTTCGGAATCTACAGATTTGGTTTTTTGTTCAGTCCTTGAGATTTTCATGTTCCTTAGAGATTGTTCTCTTCTGCGCAGCTTAACAATGGAATGAGTCTCTAGGTCTCGGTGTGTGCTGGAGGGCTTGTAGCCTTCTGCTGAGGGACTGCAGTCTTTTCTCCCTGTACCTTTGATACAGTCCCAGGGCTGTAGGTAGCTAGCTGACAAAGAGCCACAGCGGCTGACTGTTTTTGCTCATCGCCGCATCCATGATGTTAAAAGTTTGGTTTGACTGTTGGTACAAGTGTTCGTTATCTGTGCTCCGTGTAACGGTAAAACCCGGAGACTGTTCACTTAATAGAACGGGCTATTCTCTGCAAACGGCAACTTTCTCTCTACCAGAATCTTAATGGAAAGATTTAAAGGTACGTCTTGCAAATCCATGATGTCTGCAGGGTCTGTGCTTGAGCTGCTGTCGCCTTCAGGTCAGCCTCATCTCCGGGTCTCCACCTCTGGTCTTTGGAAATGATTTAAAGGTGCCATAGGTGCGTCGTCTTTGCTAGGACAAGGCAAACGGTCACACCAATGCTGAAATCTGCTTGGAGCTGTGAGATGTCTCTTTCATAACTAGGGGAAAACAGGAAGGGTGTGAATTTCAACAAGCCGCAACGGCACAAAACAAAAGCAAAAACCACTGATTTTCCTTCATACCATCACTATATCCGTTTTTACTTACCAAGGAGAGCTGTCTCTGCTCACTGCTGGCCGAGGGTCGGTGCTTCTTCTCACATGGTTTAAAGGCTGTGGGTGTGTTCTCTGTCTTTTCACATTCGGCAGAAGCGGAGTTGGGTTTACCAGAGAGGTTGAAGATGCCTTCATGACCCTGGCTGGTCTGGGTGAAGTTGTTGGACTGGGTCTACCAGGGGATCCTGTTGCGGCACTGCCCGCTCTCGGGCTCATTTTTACACTTTCAGACTCGTTTTTCGAGTTAAGGTTTTTGGTCGGCCCCGGCGATGTTTCTTTTTGACATTCAGAAACTTTCTGGAAAGGCTTCGGGGGTACAGCCTGGATACACTTGCGGAATGGTAAACATATGGGGAGCTCCCACAGTTTGAGATGGGAGTCTTTTGAAAGAATAGACATGGCGGGTATCTTTAAGCTGTAAGGAAGAAATGGGTGTTCTGTGGGCCTGTAGAACCCATAATGCAATGGGGATTTTGGGAAACTGATGCAAAAGTCTGTAATGTTCAATGAAGCATTTATAGGCTTTGGAAGAGGTAGCCCCGTGGCCTGCAAATGGTGGGAAAGGAATGGTCTTTGGTCTGGTGCATAGACTGAAAGCATGGGATTGTCACACTACTATGGGGGGAACAAGTAAGAAGTAGTAAACACCGCAGGAAGTCGATTCAGAATAAACCTGCGGAGGATATTCTGGTATCATAGGCGGATATAACGGGGCATTGAGGTCTTCTGGCCTGAAGTCTGGAGAAACAAGTCCAGATTTCCAAGGAGCATGAAGACTGTGAAATGCAGATTTAACACCGTGTCTGGTTTGTCTGGTTCAGATGCCCATTGTAGCCATTTCAGGGATGTTTATGTTTTCTGGTCTTTTATTAAACCTGTGTTCCCCGACAGGTATGAACGCTGAAGGCCTGCGAGACCATCTACAGTTGGCGGCTTATGGATGGGATTTGGCGCCACTGACGCAGAGAGGGCCCCTTTTTGTGAATGGTTGCTGCTCAACGTGTGTTTTTGCACGTTTTAAAATCTAAATTCTCCTTTGCGTCATCTCTTCATTAAATCGTTCTGAGCTTTGTGTTCAAGTCACATTGTAGGGGAAGTGAGCTTGTGTACGGTTCCTGCCGGCTTGCTTCTGTTCAAGGAGGCCGGTTTTTTGTGAGGACCGATCTTGATCACTGACACGGTGATGGAATTTTTGCAGAGGCCGATTTCATGTGGTTGAAAGATGGGATTTCTCATTGCAGGTAAAGGGACATTGAAAACACTTGTACTTAAAGGGCTTTCCTGGGGGTCGGGGAATGTAATGAGGTTTTGGGTGTGCGCTCTTTGACCAGAGCCATTTTTTTGGTTTATGGGGGGGTTATTGGAACTGGTCCTCTCAATTTCTTCTGTCAACCAGTTTCTAGTTTTTCCAAATGCTGGAGAGAAAACGGTTCTTTCAAAAACGGGCGGTGTGGCTTTAGCCGGTTGGGCAGGAACTGCAAATGACACAGAACGAGAAAAAATAAATGAGGTTTTTCCTTCAGAAGAAAATATTACCTTTCATTACCATTACTCGTTATTAGCAACATTTGCAAAGGCATCAGTTATTACCCAAGGACCTAATATTATCGTTACCAATACTTCTTTTTCTTTCAGAATGTTAAATTAAAAAAAGACGTGGTACTGAGAATCTGTCCTAATAGAGGTGGGACGAAGCAAAAATTCATTCAAATAAAGGGGGGGAAATATTTATTTACATGGAATGCGGACAATTAAGTCGTCTTCCTGTCTTAAAGGGAGTGTTCTTAAGGTGAAGATTTAGTATGCAACATTGAATGTAACTTCCCTTTAAGAGAGCATGATAATGAGCTGGAAGTGGGGCACTAGGAATGAAACAGCCGGGGGCACTTACACTGGCAGTAGAGAAGCAGAAAGGGGCACAGTATTGAGCTTGCGTTGCAGAGCAGTTATAACCATTCCTGCCCTGAATACAGAGATAAGGCAGACAGGCGTCTAGTTTATGGTTTATAAGTAGCTACATTAACTGATTGTCATTCAATCATCTCTGCTTCCTTATGGAGCCCTAGATCTGCCAGGTAGATCTTGTGCCAGCATGTTTATATTCCCACCGATAGAACTACCATGAGCAGAGTTCTCATAATCGTACCACATGGATATGTCATTTCAAGATTTCATCATAACCTTAAGAACCTAAATCTGCTTGTTAGCAGTGTCTCTTGAAAACCTTAGAACTCATTTCTAAGAAGCCTAGGGTATGTATTTCTATGGGTGGTGTGTGTGATTTTATTCTTTTTTTTATAGCGAAATATTAACCTTTTAATGGTAATGAGCGTTGATTCAGTGGTAATCACATGCAGTAGCATTGGAAAAACAGCCAGGAAAGTTTTATATTATACAGTTAAAAAAAAAAAGAATGCACCGACTATTATAACATATCAAGGTACTAAGAAGTTCCTAGATCATATAAACCCAGTGGTGACAGAACACTGGGGATGTTCAGTGCAAATACATAGGCCTTTCGGGAAAAAGGAGCAGTATTTTTTTTTAATCCCAATGACCTTAATCTACCCATTCAGAAATGCAACCGAAATACTGACATTCCTGTTTGCAGGACCCCTATAGAGACCGTTATGGTCTTGCCCTTGACCCGCGCCTGGGTTGATTCAGTTGTCAGTAGAGATCTGAGCATGTTTGACCCCACCAACGCCAATCAGTAGAAATTACTGTTCCAAAGAAGTGGTGCATTCTGGGAAGAAGACGGACCATTAAAACCTGAAATGTCAGCTCACTAATCTCAACAGCAAGGAACAGCAAGGTATGAAATCAACTGATTTTTCAAAATGGGAGAGAATATGTAGAATAACTAAGAAGGCATTACACAAAACTAACAATTTAACAAATATTAATAATTCCACTGAACTGCCCCTTTTAAATGAGGTTCAAAATTGCCGAGCTATAAATCTGCGTGCAACAAATCAATGTTCCTTTTTTATTGTCTCAACAGTTAGAAATCTTTTGATTGGTTGTTGCAGACTTGTTGCACTGGCCAGATTGTGCACCTCTATTGAATAATCCCATATAACTTCCAATAGCCATATATTTCTAGCATGATGTGCATTACCTGTATAATAATTTATAAAATATTTCCTAATGACCTAGCTAAGTACCTTTTTATAAAGATATAATTTACAGGATGTTCCTGGTCCTGCGTATTTACACAGGATATTAACAAAATAAAAAAAAAAAAAAATTGTTCCTTTTCATACAGGGATGTTTTTTTTTTGTTGTTTTTGTTTAAATTATTCATCATTTTAATTTAAATATTTTTTTAACCAGTTATTAGAATTATTTCTGTTCTTTCACTGCCCCCCTCCCTGTTTAATGTCCCTTTATAAGCTATTTATATAAGAATGATATGATCTGTGGATGTAATATCTTGAAGATATTTCTCAATGACTGTAATAGGCGGACATGGCCAGTTCAGTTTCTACCTGTTATCTACTGCGTATTCACGAAAGTGCCAGTGCTAATTGCCTTTTGAAGGTGACTGTTTCCAAAACAAACCGGCAAAAAAAAGCTAATTCACTAAGTTCTCTGTTTAGACAACAATGTAAATTTCTCATTTCCATACCAATAAAACAAAGCAAATTCAGTTGAAATCTCGTCGGTTTTGTTGAGTTTCTGTTAATATTTTAACGTGATAAGAGCTTTAAAAAAAAAAAAAAAAACCCAGATCCCTATGAATGAAAAGCATTAGAGTTTGAACAAAATCTATTTATAAATTATTCTATTATAAAATATAGTGTTTGTACTCTATGCCCTATAGACTTACTGGGCTTCTATTTCCTTGCTATAGATCGGAATGGATGACCGTAGGATCTACATAAGTTGGTCAAAGTACATAGTACTTTTACCAACTGCCACATATTAACCTCCCATATTAATGGGGAGGGGCAGGTAGTAATTAAAGGGCATGTTCAAATTAAAACGTTTTTTTTTTTTTAGTGGTGTGGCAAGGATTGATAACTCCGAGGTACCTGTTTGGCCAGGTATGTTGTAAGAATAAGGGTTTCTATTTTTAAAGCAGTTCCCGTTTTAAAGACTTTAAAAGTCGTCACCCGTTTGGCGTTTTTAAAGCGACATTACACAGGCGGCCAGATATTGCGTTTCGCCTAAACATTTTAAATTCAACTTAAATCAATTCCAATGCAATAAATAAAAAGTACTTGATAAGCTCAATGTAATTAGTGATTTAAATTTAACGTATTATATAAACCGTTCAGTCTTAAATACACAGTTGAACCCTATAAGGACATTAGATAGCAGAAATGATTTAACTCAATTAAAGGACAAATCACATTCACCTTTCATTGGTTTTTTGCAAATTAATAAATCCGTGTACAGTTTAAATATAGTTTTTTACCTACACCATATAAGTACTAAACAATAGGATTCCGTATAACTCTGAGATAGTAATATCTATGGGAAACTTTTTAAAAGGTATGTAGAAAAAGGAAAACCTCCAAATTAAACAATTTAACTCCTTAAAAACAGCAAGGCTGGATAATTTGTGAATGGAAGTGAGAATTTTACAAACAGAGAAATGTGTCTGGGCAAAGCACCTGTTGATAGTTCAGACTGGGAATCCAGGTGGTCACCACGGGCACTAGAGACAAGACAGGGCAAAGAGAGGCCAGGGCAGAGCGATAGATAAGTTACTAGGGCAGAACATTAATAGTTGTGGGCAGAATGTCACTTACCATTGGTTGGTGCTGAGATCTGCTGGGAAGAGAGGAAGAGGTACCTGTTACTCTGCCTCCTGACTAGGACAAATGAGCTCCGTCCCAGTGGGAGGGGTTTAAAGTACATGAGTTTTGGCCTCAGGCTTTGAAGATGATGCACCGATATTTTTAATGCCTGAGCAACAATTCATTGTGTTTGTCTCTGTGCATCTCGGCAGCTACATCCTGCAGCCAGCCTATTGTAAGGAATGTCTTTATTTGTACTGAGCCACAAAGTGAGCGCGGTTCTGTGCACTAGGGCTAGCATATTGTTCCATCGACTATGGAATATAATAGAGCAGATTATTAATAGATATATATTATATAGGTAAAAGTTAGTTTATTGTAAAAAAATGTCACTGCAAGAGATCTGTAAATTCAATTGGGTAATTGTGGGAGCTGCCATACTGATTTTACTATTAAAGTGGACCCTACATCATTTTGCGTTGGGGTAGGTTTAATGCTCCAAACTGCAATATAAGAAAACAGGAGGAACCTGTCTGCCAGCTCTCTGTACAGGCATATACTAGTCATTAATTAGGTCATGGTATATTAAATGGGGCACGACAAGGGGTTAAATAGCTAATTATTGTGGTTGACAGCACATTCCTTAAATGTTATTTCTATTTATACAAAGGCATAGGAGCTGCCAATGGTTTACAAGGTAGTGGGCTGCCCATGTAACATGCATTGAGCGCCATGGGTCGAATGTTTGGACCCTGTTGTAGAGTATGGCATATGTATTTGTGTTCAAACAACACTACTTTTCTGTATTTGTTTTAATGTGGGAGCTGCCAGTTGGTTTCCTTGGACAGTACAGTATAAAGGAAGATTTATTACCTGTATATTGTATGTAGGCATATGGGTGGGAGCTGCCATATTGTTTCTCCAAGTAGGGATTTTGGTCCAGATGAATATACCCTTTTTATTCAGTCGGGGTCACAGGTGAATAGGTGAGGCTTCACTTCCTTCTAAACGGTACATCTTTATTGAATCACAGCATAAAAACAGCATCTTTGATAAGTCTACTGACTTCTGCCCCTTGCCCCTGTCTGAGATTGCATAGAGGGACCATTGGTTAGATAGAAAGTTCTTGGGACGAGCTGACGGATCCATAGAAAAAAAAAAAGCCTTAGAGCGACAAAAAGTAATCAAGACAAATTGCACTGGTAATTCTAGTGCTATGTCTATCTCTCTCACCTGGGAAGTAGGGATGATGGATACATAGCCCATGTGGTACCAGTCTGCCAATCAGAATGGAGAATGCTGACATTTATGTTTAAAACTGGTAGGGCTGGTGAAATAATTGCCATATTTAATGCCAGTGTGATAAAGACAGATGTATCTGCTGGAAAGACGGTCGCCTGCATTGTGTTGGGAAGGGGATTCGTTTTTTTCGTAGACCGTCTCAATGTACAATCTTCAGAAATCTTCCTATACCCACATAGTATGAGGCCCCAATATTGTTATACCGATTTAATTGCTCGAACAGAGACTTTTATTAAACAGTGGTAATGAGATTAAATAACGATTGAATGAATATTGTGCCATGGAATTGCATGGTGAATGCCAGCTTTAGTACAGGATATTGCAGGTATTCTGGTGTTTTCACTGGTACATACAGAGTTCAGCACGTAGGTCCTGTGTCTCTGTGACACCTTCTGAGTTGGTTGTACGTGTTCTAGGCTGTCTCATCTGAAACCTAGTCTTTCTCCTTTAAACAGATCTAGACCCGTCTCAATCAGACAAAATGGCTTCAGTGAATGTTGAAATAGGATTTTATAAAGCCCCTATGAAAAGATTACAGGTATTAGTACCCGGCTCCTCTATGTAATTAAAGCTACAAGCCTTTCCTCTTTCACTCACGTTGATCTCTTTAAGATCTGCAGGCGTCTATACACACACAGCAGAAGATGACCTGATCTGTTCCATTTAACGTGTTACCCCAATAAGAATCAACCACAGCCTCACTTTCCAGATTGTCAGATACTCAGATGGCAGCTTTGGGGAAAGATTAGTCAGGCCAAGATGCTATTTAATAATAATATAATAATAATAGTAATGAATAATAAGAATATAATAGTAATAATAGTAATAGTAATAATAATATAGTAATAATAATAGCAATAGTAATAATAATAGTAATAATAATAGTAATAGTAATAATAATAGCAATAGTAATAATAATGCAATAGTAATAATAATAGTAATAAAAAATAATAGTGTTTCCCATCTATACTATGATCCTTTCCTTTCCTAAAGTTTTCATGCATTCATAGCTATAATCGGACTTATGGGCTTATTTAATATCAGGTGCCAGTTTTTTCTTGTGTTCTAAATGCTCAGACAAATAAACAATGGTGGTCTCACCCAGTGGGTCAATGAACACCCTATTGAGTGGCCACACATGTACCACAGTTCCTTGGTGGTTGCATGCTTCAATCATGTGGTGTTCTGAGGCTAAGGCCCCAACAGACCGGAGCGCAGTACTGCACATTCAATGCCCACATCTCGATTGGATTGCAGCAGTGGGGCTTAGCCCTTATTCTGAAACAGCCAATCAGATGTTACCTTTTACTGGTCTGCTGCCATTGTAAAGGTTCACAGAATGCTTGGTTACTGCATTTTAATAGGTAGCAAACATTTGCACCATTTATTTGAATTAGCCCAATAGTCTTTAGCTATTGCCTAGCCCATAAAAGAGGATTTGGGAGGGTAACACTGAATTGTAGTTTACCTGTAATACAGGTTTTACTTTGCAATCCCATAAAAAACTAACACCGTGACTGCACTAGCTCTTTAAAGAGCCTTTTAATTTTGAAATAATGATTTTCCATGAGCTAGGAAAGGGGGTGATTTAAAAATGAAATAACAGGCATTAAATCAAAGAAGGATAAAATGTAAAATGAATTACCAGCGTCTTAGGGTTAGGCCACCTATACTGGGCGGCATTTTACGTGCGATGTCGCCTATTTGCGCAGGGGCCCACACAATGTTGTGCAATCAAAGTGCATGCAATTCTCAAAAAATAGTGATCGCTGCACTCTGCGGTAAGCAGATTGCAGCTCACCTATGTAGCTCAATTGGCCAAATGCTGTGGTGTGGCCTAGCATGTGTGCATGTGTTTTTTTTTTCTAGTTTCTCGCTTTTATTCTCCTTTTAAAGTATTACCAAGCTGAGCTGCGATATAAATATTCAGCGATCAGGATAAACTTGAAATTTAAATGGCGGTGTCAGGTGGTCCTGTAGGTGGATTGCCATTGGCTACTGTACAAAGCGTGTGCTCTTTTATATATGTAACTAGTTAGTGAATTACAACCCCAGGAAATGATTGGTTACAACTGACCATGTCATGCTGGTATAAAATGAATAATAAATAATCCGATAAAAACATCTGCTTCCATATAAAACCAATGGTCCATTCATAAGGTTTTTATGAGGGAGAGCAGAAATGAATCAAAATTCCTGTACTTTCCCAATCTGCCCAGTGAGAACTAGGAAATAAACAGGTGTTTCTCCGGCACCTTGTACAGTGTGGCTCTACCTGCAACGTCTTTATCCCTAATGCAATTATAGCGCGGAAGAAACGGATAATTGCTTCTAATTTAGCTAGTTAAAGGGCCGTCCTCTTACAGTGCGACACCTCTAACAGCTTTTAGTTGTTTATGGAAATAGCCTAAGGACTTGCGGACTAATGAAGCAGAACTAAACTTGGGTTCATGGTTTTAACTGGAACAAACCATCAGGGAAAAAATGACTAAGATTGATATATCTGTTTGTTCTATTCATGTTTCAGTCTATAATATCGACCTTAATAGTCTTGTAAAATTCAATCAGATGGACCACCTGTAAGTTTATTTAACCACTGTATAATACAATTATTGGCAGTTAAGTCCTGCCTTTTATTACATACCCTCCAACATTCCCCTTGAATAGGTACACTATAGAGAAATACATTACACAGAGCTGTGCTTAGTCAGGTTCACTACATATCCTCCACTTCCTACCCTCCAACATTCCCCTTTAAATAGATACAATAGAGAAAAAACATTACACAGCGATGTACTAAGATCAGGTTCACTACATTATCCTCCACTTCCTACCCACCAACATTCCCCTTTAAATAGGTACACTATAGAGAAATACATTACACAGAGCTGTGCTAAGATCAGGTTCACTACATTATCCTCACTTCCTACCCTCCAACATTCCCCTTTAAATAGATACACTATAGAGAAAAACATTACACAGAGCTGTACTAAGATCAGGTTCATACACTTATTCCTCCACTTCCTACCCACCAACATTCCCCTTAAATAGGTACACTATAGAGAAATACATTACACAGAGCTGCGCTAAGATCAGGTTCACTTCATTATCCTCCACTTCCTACCCTCCAACATTCCCCTTTAAATAGGTACACTATAGAGAAATACATTACACAGAGCTGCGCTAAGATCAGGGTCACTACTACATTATCCTCCACTTCCTACCCTCCAAAATTCCCCTTTAATAGGTACACTATAGAGAAAAACATTACACAGAGCTGTGCTAAGACAGGTTCACTTCATTATCCTCCACTTCCTACCCTCCAACATTCCCCTTTAAATAGGGACAATATAGAGAAATACATTACACAGAGCTGTGCTAAGATCAGGGTCACTACATTATCCTCACTTCCTACCCTCCAACATTCCCCTTTAAATAGGTACACTATAGAGAAATACATTACACAGGGCTGTGCTAAGATCAGGTTCACTTCATTATCCTCCACTTCTACCCTCCAACATTCCCCTTTAAATAGGTACACTATAGAGAAATACATTACACAGAGCTGTGCTAAGATCAGGTTCACTTCATTATCCTCCACTTCCTACCTCCAACATTCCCCTTTAAATAGGTACACTATTGAGAAATACATTACACAGAGTGTGGCTAAGATTAGTTTCACTTCATTATGCTCCACTTCCTACCCTCCAACATTCCCCTTTAAATAGGTACACTATAGAGAAATACATTACACAGAGCGTGCTAAGATCAGGTTCACTTCATATATCCTCACTCCTACCCTCCAACATTCCCCTTAAATAGGTACACATTGATAAATATATTACAGGCTGTGCTAAGATCAGGGTCACCATTATCCTCCACTTCCAACCCTTCAACATTCCCTTTAAATAGGTACATATAGAGAAATACATTACATAGGCTGTGATAAGATCAGGTTCACTTCATTATCCTCCACTTCCTACCCTCCAACATTCCCCTTTAAATAGGTACACTATAGAGAAATACATAAACAGAGCTGTGCTAAGATCAGGTTCAATTCATTATCTCCACTTCTACCCTCCAACATTCCCCTTTAATAGGTAACATATAGAGAAATACATTACACAGAGCGTGCTAAGATCAGGTTCACTTCATTATCATCCCACTTCCTACCCTCCAACATTCCCTTTAAATAGGTACACTATAGAGAAATACATTACACAGAGCTGTGCTAAGATCAGGTTCACTTCATTATCTCCACTTCCTACTCTCAACACCCCTTTAAATAGGTACATATAGAGAATACATTACACAGAGCTGTGCTAAGATCAGGTTCACTTCATTATCCTCCACTTCCTACCCTCAACACCCTTAAAAGACACAAGAGAAAACAACAAAGAGCTGGCAAGACAGGACAACCCCACCACCCCACATTCCCCTTTAAATAGGTACACTATAGAGAAATACATTACAACAGAGCTGTGCTAAGATCAGGTTACTATTATCCTCCACTTCCACTCCAACATTCCTTTAAATAGGTACACTATAGAGAAATACATTACACAGAGCTGTGCTAAGATCAGGTTCACTACATTATCCTCCACTTCCTACCCTCCAACATTCCCCTTAAATAGGGACACTATAGAGAAATACATTACACAGAGCTGTGCTAAGATCAGGTTCACTACATTATCCTCCCCTGCAGCTCTGCACACTGTAGTTTCTACAAGGGGGTGATGTTGGAGGGTATCTAGGTCACAAAAGTGACCTTTCTGCAAGGACCCAGCAGGTGTTGGCTATCAGTGGTTGTGTGGTTTGTAGTCTTACCATATTTAAAGGGTTATATCGTGTTACATGTGCAGATATTTCATTTATCTAATGTCGTCAGGAAAATTATCACCTAGTGAAAATGTAACCCAGTCGCATGGCCACACTGTCTGTTGATGTGAAACACAGGCAGGTCGGTACACGGCCTTACAAAGTGAAAGTAAAAGGATTTTTATGTGGTTTTTATTTTATTTTTGTACACGCAAACGTGTAACTACCCCTTCGGGGCTGCCATAGTGCTGAGAGGCAGGTTTATCCTGCACCGGAGAGATCTGGACTCATTTGGTCAGTGAATTCGGTAAATGGTGAAAATAGAGATTTATTTCTCTGAACTACAAACCTCTGCAAAAGGAGTTTTTCCTTTAATGAATATGTCCGTTAGCTTGATAAAGCTGCAGAAATCTCTAGCACAGAGGGTATAAATAAATAATCCCCTCCCTGTATTTAATAGAGCTGCATGTCTGCACCCAGGGGCCTGGGATGAAACCGGCTGTACAATAAAACGCAGTGCTGTACGCAGTAGGAGATCTTTGTTCTAACCTGTCAGGCTGCTATGGGCGGTGCTCAGCAGGTGCCTATTGATACCTCCAGGCTACAGCGAAGTGTGACTGAAATTTCATGTCTCACCACCAAGGAACTTAGCAGGTGGATAACGAGAGACAAGTCTCCAAGAAAGGAAACCTGATGGAAAAATTGACATACCGTCCCTTAAATGTATTGGAACATTAGTGTTGCATTTTTATACTGTATTCCCTTAATTCATTGTGTACAAACTGCCATATTGTTCACGTGTGTTTGTATTTTGCTATATGGTGGGAGTGCCCTATTGTTCAACTAGGACTGTTAATGAAAATTTGACTGTATATTTGTATCTTCTATATGGGTGGGAGCTGCCATATTGTTCAGATTGGATATAAATGAAAACTTCACGTATAATTTGTATCTTCTATGTGGGTGGGAGCTGCCATAATTGTTCAGCTTGGATTATAAATGAAACTACTTGACTGTATATTTTTGTATTTATCTATATGGTGGAGCTGCCATTTGTTCCTTGGATTATAAATGAAAACTTCACTGTATATTTTGTATTTATCTATATGCCCGGCCAACTGTTTGCCACTAGCGAGTGTCTTGCCCGGACAAATCCTGGTCGTTTTGTGTCAATGTTAGCCCCGACAATCGTTTGCTCCTATCAGAGAATCACATGTTCGCCTTGAATTTTATACATACCCAACACCTTTTTGTTCAATCTGGACAAACGGTGGCTGAGATCGTTTGTGGTTGCCTGTACCTACACCATACAACATTGCCGACCGGTGCACTAATAGTTCAACACTTCGAAGTATTGTATGGTGTGGTGCTGGTATGTTGTGACCTATATTATGACAACGTGCTTACGATTTCCCTGTCTGAACCTGGGGCCTAGGCGGATCAGGTTGTGTGACAATAATTATCTGTGCTCCAGTTAAAGGTGTTTTATTTTAAATGGTAACTCCCTATCTAGTTTCCCGCCAACCTTTTAAGGCGTCTCCAGCGACTGTCCAACAAAATATGTTACGAGCCCAGAATGAAGGATAGAAAAAAATTTTTTCTATAACTATATATATTAAATATATATATTTATTTATGGACCATTGGCATTATTATTATTGTGGATTTATATAGCGCCAACATCTCTCCGTACGCTTTACAATTACACTGTATATATTCACATCCGGCCCTACCCCGAAGAGCTTACAATCTAAGCACATTTTTTGGACACATGCACCTATCATTCTTTATGATTGGTGGGGGAAACCGGAGTGCCCGAGAAAACCCCACGCAAGCACGGGGAGAACAACAAACCTACCTCCTGCAGATGTGTCCAAGGGTGGAATCGACCATGGACCTCACGCGATGCAAGGTATCAGTGCTAACCATGACCCACCGTGCTGCATCAGACAGCAATCCAAGTGCATGTCACTATGATGTCATCAAGCATGTGAGCGTACGTATGTGTATGCCGGGTGCGGACAGCTGAGTGGTTGATTTATTGCAGTTTAACCATGCCATTTATACCACTACGCAGTGTTTATGTGTTGTCAGGTCTTCATTGTGTAGCCAGTGGCTACGAGGAGAGATGCCTTGCCTCAATTTAGAATTGATGTGTGGCTCCATTCCTTTGGAACTAGATGCCCATCATGTTTGACAGTAAGCCACATTCTTAAAGGCAAGTTTAACTGCATTTTCTGACATCTCGGCTTTGTTTTGCCACCACAGAGCTACTAATAGTCCTTCTCGTAATCTCTTTTTAAGCTTTTTTGCTGGCTGCAAATTGGAGCTCCAGGGTACTTTATTGTACATGGACCTTCCGTGTAGATATTCTCCGGGTACTTTATTGTACATGGACCTTCCGTGTAGATATTCTCCGGTACTTTATTGTAAGCAGGGACCTTCCGTGTAGATATTCTCCAGGGTACTTTATTCTTGTACATGGACCTTCCGCTTAGATATTCTCCAGGGTACTTTATTGTACATGGACCTTCCGTGTAGATTTGTCCAGGTACTTTTATTGTACATGGACCTTCCGCGTAGATATTCTCCAGGGACTTTTATTGTACATGGACCTTCCGTGTAGATATTCTCCAGGGTACTTTATTGTACATGGACCTTCCGTGTAATATTGTCCAGGGTACTTTACATTGTACATGGACCTTCCTCGTAGATATTCCCAGGTACTTTATTGTCCATGGACCTTCCTGTAGATATTCTCCAGGTCTTATTGTACATGACCTTCCTGTGAATTACTCCAGGGTACTTTATTGTACATGGACCTTCCGCGTAGATATTCTCCAAGGTACTTATTGTACATTGGACCTTCCGTGTAGATATTCTCCAGAGGTCTTTATGTAATGACCTCCGTGAGAATTCTCCAGGGTATTTTGTACATGGACCTTTCCGTGTAGATATTCGTCCCGGTACTTTATTGTACATGGACCTTCCGTGTAGATATTCGCCAGGTAACTTTATTACTGGACCTCCGTAGGATTCGCCGGTACTTATTGTACATGACCTTCCGTGTAGATGTTCTGTTGGTTATAGACTGTGAAAGGGGCCTCAGTTTCCTATTGGATGCATTATAAAAATGTCAACAATTCATTTATATAAGGGCTCGTTCACACTAGACACGGACCACAATGGACAGTCTGTTTTTTCGGTCTATTTTCGGTATATTTTTTTGCTGTTTCTGGACAGAAATATGTTGCAGACGGTGCCATTTTATTTACTGGCCGGGTCAATCTGGTCACTAATTCGTATATAAATTTCCAGCACATTTTGTGACCTAAGGGAATCCGGTTATAATGTAGCGTGGCTAGGGGGGGGGATCAAGCCTCAGGCAATTAATGGCTATTAAGGGACCATCGTGCAATGTACATGCTACTATAAGGAGCCGCGTGCAATTAATGGCTATATAAGGACCAGCGTGTAATATAATGGCATATTAAGGAGCCAGCGTGCAATTAATGGCTAAATAAGGAGCACCTTACAATTAATGGCTATATAGGGAGCCAGCGTACCATTTATGGCTATATAAGGACCAGCTCAATTAATGCTATTAAGGAGCCAGCGTGCATTTGGCTTATAAGGAGCCAGCGTGCATTAATGGCTAATAGGGAGCCAGCGTCAATTACTAGGCTTTAGGAGCCAGCGTCTTATGGCTATATAATGAGCCAGCGTGCAATTAATGGCTTTAGAGCGTGCATTAATGTGCTTATAAGGAGCCGCGTGCAATTAATGTTCATAAGGCCAGCGTGCAATTAATGGCTAATAAGGAGCCAGCGTGCAATATGACTATATAAGGAGCCAGCGTGCAAATATACTATAAGAGCCAGCGGCATTCATGGCTATATAGAGCCACGTGCAATTATGGCTATATAAGGAGCCAGCGTGCAATTAACGGCTAAAGCCCGTACATTAATGTCTAAGGAGTCAGCGTAGCAATTAATAGCTATATAAGGCCACGTGCATTATGGCTGATATAAGAGCCGCGTGCAATTAATGCTATATAAGGAGCCAGCGTGCCATTAATGGCTATATAAGGAGCCAGACGTATGCAATTATGGCTAGAATAAGGAGCCAGCGTGCAATTATGGCTTATAAGGACCAGCGTGCAATTATGCTATATAAGGATCCAGCGTGCATTATGGCTATAATATTATGTTTATAATAAATTTGTGAATTCCACTAAGGACACCATTTATTCAATACAAATTCTTATCGTATAAAATGGTGCAACTTTACCCCAACCAATCAGATGTTGGCTTTCAAATTTTAAATAAGACTGATTGTTGGGCAAATTTAGCACCATTTTAACCAATAAAGAACTTTTATTGAATCTCCTGCTTGTTTATTCTCCTATAATTAGCCAGCATACCATTAAGGCTATAAATGGGCAGATAACCATAGAGCCAAATCCGTGATCTTTTTCTATTTTTAGATTGCCGTTGACAGTTTCCAAAGCTTAAATTGCTAAGTGTCCATACAAATTGTCACCGATTGGGACAGAGTGATCATTATCCAAGTTATTCGTAGTATATGTCGTGTTAGGGCAGTGCTGATGAACGACCATTTTGGCTTACGGCCGGTCAGGAAAACATAAAGTTTCCTCACTCGTTATTGGCTCCTTTTACTTTAAATGTGGCCATAACATTGCCAGTAATCCCCTATTGGCAGTGTGTAGGGCTGACAACGATCGTAGTTTTCCATTAGGTTGGTAGGAAGGACGTAGAACTTCCGTTGGTCAGAATCGGTTCTTTTTCCGTTAATGTGCCGACCATCCCCAGACCGGGTATGGTGATCGTTGGTCCGCGTTTCAGCAGGGCCCTAAACTAAGCGCAACTAGTCTAACCTTTCCCTAACAACTAATTAAAGCTAAACTAATATATAAATTATTCTAAACCCCATCATCTGTTTCCTTTTCTTCTTGACCGTCAAGGGAAAAACATTTTTTTCCACCACTGCCTGTCTGGCCGCCTTCTTCTTAAGTGCAGGGGTGCCGCCTGAAGACAAATGTCTCACTCCGGCCTATGGTCAAAATGGGGCCCTGCCTGCTTGCTATACAGCAATATGATTTTTGGTTTGCACCAGGTCGCTACAGATTAATGTGTTTACCATACAGTTGGCCTGAACTAGTGTAGAATGATGGGAATCGTAGTTAAGCTTTTTTTTTTTTTTGCATTTTGCCCTGAGGCCAACCGTTTGTTGGCTGTGGGTCTGACAAGGAAGAACCTGCTTTTGTCTCCTAATGTTCCTGCAGAACTGGCGCGGTCCTTGCTGCTTTCAAGCTCATTGTTCTTTGGGTGATACCGACTGCCAGACCATGCCCTCGCATGGGAATTTCAGTTGCTGTTTCTGTTGTACCCACGGCTATGCATATAATACTCCGGGCTATAAAGAAATGAATACTTGCTGCTAGTAGAACCTGCGCAGGTATACTAATACCACTGAGTTTGCCACAGGAAGTCCCAGGTGCAGAGAGCTGACAATGTTTTGCATTGTGTCAGGCTGATTGCACTGTCCCTGTACTCTGGGACTGGAAGCCAGAAAGGAAATTGTACCTGGCTGCTGGAGTGATCTTTTTCTTCTGGTTCTGCTATTTGTTAATCTCTATTGAATTTTTCAGGGGGAGTTGCTGCACTCCCTCCAGGGACCTTTAATTCAACAAAAACAAGACCATTTTATCTTAAGCCTCATACAAGCGAGCAATTGTGGGGGTCGACCCAGATTGCACAATGTGTATGCATGGCCGTTTTGGCGGCATTGTGCTGTGTGTATGGGCACTTTGTCGGGAGAAACTCCATTCCGGACGCGGCTCGTTGATGATCTGCCTGGCGGATAATCGCTCATACCGCACTATTATTGTCTGAAACACCATGCATCACATCGTGTGTCGCATGTTGGCTCCCCACTGTTCACATGGGTGTATGCACTAATGGTGAGACTGCCCCCTGTTATTCTCATATGGGCCTGATGCAATAAGATGTGCAAAAGTTTGTCTGTGCTTGTTAATGTGCAGCAACCAATCAGATTCGGCTTTTTACTAGGTTACTGCCTTTATGTGATTGGTAGCTGCATGACTAATAAGGCAAAATCAGATATCCTGTTCTTATGGACAAAGCAGACTCGTTTTCTACCCCTAGGTACATAAATAGACAGTTGATGGTGAAATATAAAAATGGGATATAAAATCAAATAAAGGGATCTAGAGAATCCAATTGGCTGTAACTCCATTCACCTATAGGTCCACCTATAGGAACCAAAGTGAATTATAATATGGAATTACAAAACACCTTGTATCATTAGAACTGTATTGCATTTAATAGGACTGAGGAAAAGTTAACCAACTGCCCTACACATTGTGTATTTGTGGGCAGGGAGAGTGGAATTCTATTAATATGCACCCCTCTCCTTTCGAGCAGTGTGTGTGCAACCTGGCTCTGGGATTTGTGCTTGACCAGTGACCAGTAAAGGGGCGGTGCTCTGTGCTGACATGCCTATAAGGTGGAAAAGTGGCCATTTTTAAACTGCTTTATATTTTTTGTTATAAAACCCACTGAGTAGTAAGATTTCGAATGGATGCTGCGGGTTAAACATGCAGAATATTGTAAAGAATATTGAGATGAATACCAGGCAAATGTTTTGCATGCAAGCCAGCCTAGATTTTTCATATAAGCCAGTTGTAGACTTGATACCTGCCACTCTCAAAGTTCCAATGAGTCAAGCTGGGTACAAACAGTTAAGGATAAAGCCCGACGGTATCGTGGGTTTTCCGCTACAGTGTGTGACCTTCCGTTTCTCGAACAGCGCGCGGCGCTGAACGATCGGGTTCGGCCGAAAGACAGAAATTTCGGAAAGACCGAAATTTACAGCGCCCGCGTTAGACTCCCTATAGAGGAGTTCCCAGCGCGGCCGTGAAACACACAGTCCCGAGCATTCTCCCCTTGATGTTGCATAGGGATAACACTCGGACTGTGTGTATGTAGATCTTGCAGAACCGTCACCTTAACATGCTGAAAATGTTTGTGATTTTCCCAGTTATGCATAACAATCGTATCTTTCTCTTTTATCTTTCAGTTGTTCCTTTTGATTTTAAAGCCTCTGGTCTTGACAAAGCGCGGCATGCAGTGTTTGGTCCACATGTAAGAGATGCCGCTGCTACGTTTGCTTGGGCCCTTTGCACGTGCCTATGAACCCATAGATGACCCCTTTGTTAATGAAAATAGCACAGGTATTAATTTGAATTAGAAGTCCTTACACATGCTCTAGTGCTTCTGTCCTTTTTATTTATTGCTAAGATCAGGCACACTGGGCAACTACTGCCTGATCCATGATCTACCGTAAGTGATGTCCAAGGATGTTTGGTAAACGAAGTTCTATGCACCACCTGATCCTGCAGATCGGCCAAAATCACTGACTTGTCTGCTTTATTTTTTGGCTATTATTCCTGAATATTTTGGCCAAAGATTTAAAAATGTGGCAGGCAGATTAAAATATTAAGCCTTGTGGTACCTAGCCAAAGCTGTGCACACGTGTTGGATAGTTGTCCCACTATCATAGATGACAAGAGTTCACACTCACGCAGTCATTTACACATTGCTTACATCCCCCATCTGTATATACGCAACGATAGTCGATAGATGTTAATCTCAAGATCTTTTGTTATGTCAACGTTCTTGTAGTCTCTACAGACATTGTTGTAGTGTACTCAGATTTGTATTCTACATTAGACGTTCTGTGGTCTACGTCAGACGTTCTTATAGTCTACATCAGACGTCTTATAGTCTCTTTAGAAGTTCTCTCGGCTACTCAACTCTTGTAGTCTACATCAGACGTTTTTTCTGAGTCTAATCTGCAACGTTCTTGTAGTCTCACATCATACGTTCTTGTAGTCTACACAGGCCGTTCTTGTGTCTACATCAGGCGTTCTTGTAGTCCTACATCAGCTTCTTGTAGATCTCACGGGTCTCTTGTAGTCTACATCAGCGTTCTTGGTGTCTATCAGTCGTCTTGTCCTACATCAGGCGTCTTGTAGTCTACATCGTTGAGACGTTCATTAGTCCAAGAAAAGCAAACAGTATCGTGACTTGGGTCGTTGTAATTAATTTTGCACAATATAGGCGAGGAACAACAAAAACATGTAACAAAACCTTAATAACAAGACATTTAACTTGCATTGTGTTACTGTGTCAGAACTAATACAGGGCTTTTCTGTGACATCCCAGTGCCTTCCTCTTAATCTTCCAATCCAGTACACAAAGAGCCCCTGTCGCAAACTCACAATCCTATTGCGATGTTTCTGTCGGCATTGGCCCATCCATGGATATTTCCGATATTCAGTAAATCGGATCCACGGATCCATTAACGCAGAATTAGACACGTTGTTAGGGATTTACTTAATTCGGGGATGACCACCCTAAGCCTCATACACACGGGCAGTCTGTGAGCTACCACAGTGTCTGCACGCCCGTTTCACTCGACAATCGTGCTTTGTTGGGCACTTTGTTTGGCCAAAAACGGGCGTTTGGTCATGGCTCATTGATGATCCCCTTGCGATCGGCAAGGAGCCCCACTGTTTCGGGCAGACAAGTGCCCATACACAGCATGATAATCGCCCGTGCATGCACATTGTGGCGTCGTAGGTCCGCCCCCACGATCACCCGTCTGACACCAGACCTACGATTGTTTAACCATCACTATTCTGACAGTCAGGAAATAAGTGTCTGTGACACTACGTTTTAGTCCAAGATCTTGCGTCCATTAAATCACAGGATCAACTCGTGATTTACTGGCAGGACCAATTACTAGACAGACTGTTCATTGACTCAATCATATTTAACACAGCTTCTGTTTATATATAACATCCCAACTCCTGGGAGCTTAACTTGCCCACCAGTAATTCAAAAGGCAAAAAGTCATTTTGGCCGTTGAGCCTTGATCCTTAGTTGGGACGCAAGTTAAGTCCTATTACCCCTCCTGATCTGTCTGTTATAAAAGGCTCAATTATCAAGGTGTGCGCCTGGCATTTGATATTCTTATGTGACTATGGTCAAGATCACAAGAGCGTATGACTCACCCTCGGGATTGAATTGATTAGGGCTTGGGTTAATATTTCAGGGCGTCGGCACCGTATGAATATAATGAAATTTAGGGCCGCGTTTTATTGAAGCCAAGAGCTTTAAGCTTTTGGAGAGGTGTGCCAACGATCTCGGTATCACCACTCCCTATATCAGTCTCCCGGGCATTATGTAAGGTTCAGTTAGTAGAAACTGCTTCCCTTTTTCATTTTCTACATTGAGTTGGCATGGCCATTAAGGTACAGTTTGTCACAGAGTTTTAAATGGCTTTTCACCTTTCAATGTTCCTGCAACATTCCAAAATTGTTCCTGTTCCAAAGAGGAAGCACATGGCGTGTTCTGTTTACGACTTGCGATCCCAAACCAATGAGCCAGATGTGAATGTTGTGGGAAGTTTGGAGGTAAAACTACCAGCCGGCAAGCTCCCGCTAAGACATTAAGGCAAGTCCGCCCTGAAATGAAACTTACTACAGGTAAATCACCCCCCACCCTAAACGGTAATAGTTTGAATGTGAAATATATAAGTCTAACCTGAAATCCTGCACAATGTCCTGTTTCCCCTGTTTTCTGCTTCCTGGTTCTCCAGTTAGTAACTGTCAGTTATGGATTTGACAGTTGACATCACAGCCATGACTGATGTTAATCCCTGTCTGCCTCTTCTGAGCATGCCCAGGCTCAGTACAGGCTCAGTATTGGTTTCTAGTTGCTCAGTTTCCGTGAGGCATCCAGAAGCATAGCAGCATCAGTAATGAGATTCATAGGGCAACCTATGATATATCACATATTATAAAGAGGCCATTCTTTCTACAGATGTTTATTATGAGGGTGGTTTGTCCTTTAAATAGATTTGGCGGTTAACAATGACAACTTTCAACCAATTCTCTCATTATGCACAAATTTATTTTTCAAGGCCAACACACCTAAAGCTGCCCCTCACTACAACTTACCTGTCGCCGTTCCAACATCCACCTGGCCGTTCATTTACAATTCGAACACAAACTGGACCGGCCAGGTCCATGGGATATTTGGCGCTCTGCTCAATTTTGAATTTGATTCAACGTTTATCTCCATCAATGTGTAATGTTGTGTTGTGGCCAGCTTTAGTTTATACAATGTAGCACGTACAAAAGCCTTAACAAAATCTAAGTGCACCACATCCACTGCTATCCAGGAACCTAATTAGCTTGTTCCGGTGAAATACTATTTTGACAATGTCTGTTAGGCTTGTTAGCTGATAATTTACAATTTGGCCACCCATGGATGATCCATTACTTTCATCTGAGAAGGAGTGTCCCCTCCACATAATTTGCAGCAATGTCCCATCTACTGAGTTTCACTCACAGTAAAACCAAGGGGAAAGTGAAAACCATTTAAATTAGGGACATAGATATTTAACCATCAACCCTCTGGTGCGATATTTCCTTTAAATTGAGGGTAAACGTCACTAATTTGTATCCATTTTGGTCACGCCAAGTATTGGTGGTACCTCTTTTATTTCCAAGATCTATTGCGTCTGTAACCTGTCGTGCAGGAATCCAGGCCCATGTGTACGGCCAGGTGCACCCAACTTGCACCCTGCACACACAGGCTACAAAATACCTGGTGCAAGTATTGTATATTATATATATATTTATGTACACACAGTCATAAGAATTCTGGTGCAATAGTTATGTAATAAGATTATTATATGTGCACACAGTAGAATATCTGGTGTAATATTGTATATTTATATAGATAATTTATTCACACAGTCAGTAGAATATCTGGTGTAATATTGTATAATTATAGTATATATTTATGTACACACAGTCAGTAGAATATCTGGTGTAATATCGTATATTAACAGATATATTTATGTGCACACGTCATGTATACACAGTCAGTAGAATATCTGGTGCAACTATTGTATATTAATAGATATATTTATGTACACACGTCATGAATATCTGGTGTAATATTTATATTAATGATATTTTATGTACACACTAGTCAGATAATATCTGGTGCATATTGGTATTATAGATATATTTATGTACCCAGTCCACGTAGAATATCTGGTGTAATATTGTATTTATAGAGATATTTATGTACACACAGTCAGTAGAATATCTGGTGTATTTGTATATTAATAGATATATTATGTGCACAGGCGTCAGTAAATATCTGGTGTGATATTGTATATTAATAATAATCTTATGTACACACAGTCATAAGAATATCTGGTGTAATATTTATTATAATATATTTATGTACACACAGTCAGTAGAATATCTGGTGTGATATTGTACTTTAATAGATTATTTATTACACACGGTCAGTAGAATATCTGGTGTGATATTGTATATTAATGACTATATTTATGTACCACGTCAGTCGTGAATATCTGGTGTAACTATTGTATTTAATAGATATATTTATGTACACACAGTCGTAGAATATCTGGTGTAATATTCTATATTATAGATATATTTATGTGCACACAGTCATAGAATATCTTGGTGTAATATTTCTATTACATAGATATATCTTTAATTACAATATTACACCAGACTTCTACTGACCGTGTGGCACATAATATATCTATTATATACATATTACACCAGATATTCTACGACCGTGTGCACAATAATATATATTTATGTACACACAGTCCAGTAGAATCTGGGTAATAGTGTGTCCTTAAAGATAAATTTTGTACACACGTCTGTAGAATATCTGTGTAATTATTGTATATTAAAGATTATTTATGTACACACGTCGTAGAGATTCTGGTGTATATTGATATTAATGATATATTTATTGTGCAACCGTAGAATATCTGGTGCAATATTGGTATATTAATAATATTTTATGTACCCACAGTCCAGTAGATATCTGGTGTAAATTGTATTTAATACGATATTTTATTGCACACAGTAGAAATCATCTGGTGCAATATGTATATTATAGATATTATTTATGTACACACGGTCTGTAGAATATCTGGTGGTCAATATTGTTATTAAATAGATTTATTATGTGCACACCAGTAAATAATCTGGTGCATATGTATATTATAGATATATTTCTGGTACACACAGTCAGTATAATACTGGTGTATATGTGTATATTAATAGATATATTATGTGCATACAGTAATATCTGGTGGCAATATTGTATATTAATAGATATATTTATACACACCGGTCAGTAGAATATCTGTGTAATATTGTATATTATAGATATATTTATTACCACAGTCTAGAATATCCTGGTGTATATTGTATATTAATAATGATATTTTAATGTGCCCACGTTGAAAATCTGTGGGCAATATTCGTATATAATAGAAGATTTATGTACACCAGTCAGTATTCTGGTGTACTATTGTAATATTACTTATATATTTATGGTGCACCGTAGAATATCTGGTGTAATATTGTATATTATATATTTTATTGCACCCAGTATAATTATCTGGTGCAATATTGTATATTAATAGATTTTTATGTACACAGTCAGGGAATATCTGGTGTAATATTGTATCTAATAGATATATTTTATGTGCAAACCAGTCAGTTCAGAATATCTGGTGTAATTGTATATAATAGATAATATTTATATGTGCACACAGTCAGTTAAAATATCTGGTGTGTATATTGGTGTATATTTATAATCTATTTAGTACAACACATTCATAGCATATCTTGGTGTAATATCGTATATTAATAGATACTATTTTATGTACACACCGTCAGTAGATAATCGGGTGTCATTTGTATATTAATAGATTATATTTACGTACACACAGTCAGTAAATATCTGGTGTAATACTGATATTAAATGATAATATTTATGTGCACACAGTCATGTAGAATAATCGGTGTATATCTTGTATATTATAGATTAATCTATGACATCCCAACGTCGTAGAATATCTGGTGTATATTTGTATCTATAATAGATCATATTTATAGTGCCTCAGTCAGTGAATATCTGGTGTATATTGTATATTAATATGATATCTTTATGTCCACCGTCATAATATCTCGGTGTAACTTGTAATTTAATGATATATTTTAGTACACACGTCAGTAAATATCTGGGTATATTGTATGATTAATATATTCTTTATGTGCACCGTCACGTATGACATCTGCTGTGTAAATATTGTATATTACATATATTCTATGTCACACACAGTTCGTAGAATTATTCTGGTGTATATTGTATATTAATAGAATATTTTATGTACACACCTCAGTAAATACTTGTGTTAATCAATTGTAATTAAAGACTATATTTAATGTTACAGTCAGGTGAATATCGGGTGTAATTATTGTATATTAATCAGATATATTTATGTGGCACACATATAATATCTGTGTAATATTGTATGAATATAGATATCTTTTAGTACACACAGTCCAGTAGAGAATTCTGGTGTATATGTTATTAATAGATATTTTTTTTTATGTCCCCACACGTCAGTAGAATATCTGGTGTAATATTGTATATTAAATAGATTATTTATGTACACACATCCATTAGTAATATTGGTGTAAATAAGTCGTATATTAATCGATTATTTATGTACACACGTCGTAGAATACTCTGTGTACATATCGTATGATTAAATAATGATATTTATGTACCACGTCGTAGATACCTGGTGTAATTTTGTATATATAATATATATATTTGGTACACACAATCAATTAGAATATCTGTGTAATATCGTATATTAAGAGATATATTTATGTCACACATCAGTAGATATCTGTGTAATACGTATATTATAGAGTTTATGTACACACAGTCGTAGAAAGCTGGTGTATATTCTATATTAATAGATATATTTTGTACACCCGCAGTAGAATATCTGTGTACATATTTGTATATTATGATTATTATGTCCACACATTCGAGTAAATCTGGTGGTAATATTGTATCATTATAACATATTTAGTACACACTACCTCCCCAGTAGGAATATCTGGTGCAATATTGTATATAATAATAATTTAGTGTACCAGTCCCGTAGAATATCTGGTGCAATATTTGTATATTAATACGTAAATTTATGTGGCAACACAGTTCAGTAACATTCGGTGTAAAGTTGTATTAATCAGATATATTTACCCGTTATTCAACAGCCGTAAAGATACTTGGTGTATATTTGTATATTAATAGATATATTTATGTGCACACATAATTATATAGTTAGAAATATCTGGTGTATATTGTATATTAATAGATATATTTAGTGGCACACGTCAGTAGAATACTCTGGTGTATTTGTATATTAATAGATACTTTTATGTACACCAGTAAGAAACCAAAAAAGAAGTATCTGGTGGTGATATGTAATATTAATAGATATATTTTGTGCACAACATCGTAGAATATCTGGTGTAATATTGTTATTAATAAGATATATTTTGTGCACCAGTCAGTAAACCATCTCTGGTGTAATATTGTATATTATAGATAGTTATGTGCACACGGTCTAGGAGATACTGCTGGTGTAATCTCGTTATTAAGATATATCTTTTATGGCCCAAAACCACGGTCAGTAATATCTGGTGTAATATCGTATATTAATAGATTATTTATGTGCACACGGTCCATAGAATATCTGTGTATATTTATATTATCAATATATTTTGTACACACAGTCAGTAGATATCTGGTGTAAAATCTTATAATTAATAGATTATTTTATGTGCACCATGTCAGTAGAATAGTCTGGTGTCATCATTGTAATATTAATGATATATTTATATGTGCACCAGTCAGTGAATATCTGGTGTAATATGTGTATTAATAGTAATTTATGTGTCACACGTCAGTAGAATTCTGGTGTCAATATCGTATATTTAATAGATATATGTATGTGCCACGGGTCAGTAGAATATCTGTTATATCGTATATTATCGCATAATTTATTTGGCCACGGTCAGTAGAGTAGCTGGTGTATAATTGTATATTATCAGATATAGTTATGTGCACCAGTAGAAATAGTCGGATGCAATATGTATATTTATAGATATATTTATGGTCCCACAGTCCAGTAAATATCTGGTGTTATGTAGTAGTTAGTATAGAATAGTTTTATGTCACACAGTCAGTAGAATATCTTGTGTTATTGTATATTTATAGATATAATTTATTACACAGTCATTGTATACTGGTGTCATTTGTATATTAAGTAGATATATTTTGTACACACACGTCCATAGATATCTGGTGTCAAATTGTGATATTAATCAGATATATTTATGTACACATCAGTCGTAGAATATCTGGTTATATTTATATTTATAGAGTAATTTATGTACACACAGTCGTCAGAATTAATCTGGTGTAATTTATTAATTAATAGATATTTATGTACACACAGTCAGTAGAATAATCTTGGTGTAATTTGTATATTTATAGATATAGTTATGACAAACAGTTCCCCATAGAATATCTGGTGGAAATTGTCAATATTAATAGATATTTTATGTACACACGGTTCCAGTAATATCTGGTTGTAATATGTATATTAATAGATCTATTTACTGTATCACACGGTCCAGTAGATATCTGGGTCGTAATTGTAATTTTTAATATACTCTATTTCACACGGTCAGTAGAATATCTGTTGTAATATTGTATATTTATGATATACTTATGTCCACCGGTCAGTAGAATATCCTGGTATAGTATGGTAATTTTATACGTATATTTCTTAACACACAGTCAGTAGAATACTGGTGTAATATTGTTATTATAGATATATCTTATGTACACACAGTCAGTATAATATACTGTGTATATTGTATATTAATAGCATAGATCTTTATGTGCACGTCGTAGAATAATCTGGTGTAATTCGCATATTATAGATATATTTATGTGCACCATCAGTAGACACAGTCGTAGAATATCTGGTTTAATCTTTATATAATGCGTAGTAGTTTCGGTGTACAGCACGTCCGGAGAATACTCTGGTGGCAATATTGATATTAATAGATATAATCTTTGTGGCACACGTCAGTAGAATATTCTTGGTACATATTGTATTTAATAATATCATTTATGTGTGCACACAGTCCAGTAGAATACTGTGTAAATTGTATATTACCTGATATATTATGTTGCACCCGTCCGAAAATATCTGGTACAATATTGTATAGTAAGAGATATATTTATGTGGCAACGTAGCACAGTCATAAATGTCCACAGATGTAAGATCTTAGTCACGAGTCAGTAAATATCGGTACAATATTGTATATTAATAATATATTTTATGTGCACACGATCAGTAGATCTCATGGTCCTATATTGTAATTAATAAGATTATTATGTGCACCACAGTCGTAGAACTACTGGTAGAATAGTTATATTATAATAGATATATTATGTACACACATCGTAAAGATCTGGTCTACCATATTGTATAAATAGTATATTTCTACACCAGTCATAAGAATATCTGGTGCAATATTTGTATATTATATGATATATTTTATGTCAAACAGTCGTAGTCTGTCATATGACTTAGACTGTGCACCTCCATAGAATATTAAGGAAACAGGCACACAGTTAGACTTAATATATTTAGATTTCAGACTTTTACAGTTATAGGTTTTGGGGGGTTTAATTTGAGGGCTGGCTTGTAAGGATGATCTGCATGTCCCACTGAAATGAACTATTGGTGAACATGCCCGGATGAGTTTATTAAACTCAAATCCATCAAACCTCCGTTATCAACATTGAATCTCATCTGCCATCCTTCTGCCCATTTTCCATAAGTCCATGAAGTTTTTCGTTTAATATGTGAAGACGGAATGTAGACAGCTTTGTCTTACCTCCGTTCTTCATTAATGCTAGGGCCATACTATCGCTCTTTTCGACCACACGTTTGTGCATTTGTGATTCGAGCCCACGATTTTCGTTAAAAATTGAAACCGTCGGCAAGGTGAAAATCCGTTTATTTCCGAGATGCCATGCGATTGCGCATCCCTTTCGTGTTTTGACACGCATGCGGTCCCATTTTCTTGGTGCCTTAACACATGCGTTTCCAACGGAAACGGCAACAATCGCATGTCAAACGCACAAAATCGCGCACAAATCTCGCTTTCGATAACGCTCCAATTTTGTGGCCCGATTCCTTGCGTTCTGTGTAGCACTCAGCCTACTGTTTTACAGGAGCCAGGAACACTTACTCAGTTACGCAAAAAGGAAAAGTTCACTTTCCTGAGATCTTTTCGGTATATTTTTGCTGTTTCTGGACAGAAACTTGTGCAGCGGTGCATTTTATTTACTGGCCGGGTCAATCTGATCTATTAAAAAAATGTACCGCAACTCAAGTTTCTGTCCGGAAATGGATAAATTCGTGTCTAGTTTGGACGAAGCCTAAGGCAATTAATGGCTATATAAGGAGCCAGCGTGCAATTAATGGCTATATATCAGGTTCACTACATTATCCTCCCCTGCAGCTTGCACACTGTAGTTCTACAAGGGGTGAGTTGGAGGGTATCTTAGGTCACAAAGTGACCTTTTGCAAGGACCCAGCGGTGTTGGCTATCAGTGGTTGATGTGGTTTGTAGTCTTACCATATTTAAAGGGTTATATCGTGGTACATGTGCAGATATTTCTTTATCTAATGTCGTCAGGAAAATTATCAACCTAGTGAAAATGTTAACCCAGTCGCATGGCCACACTGTCTGTTTGATGTGAAACACAGGCAGGTCGGTACACGGCCTTACAAAGTGAAAGTAAAAGGATTTTATGTGGTTTATTTTATTTTTTGTACACTGCAAACGTGTAACTACCCCTTGCGGGTGCCATAGTGCTGAGAAGGCAGGTTATCTGCACCGGAGAGATCTGGACTCATTGGTCAGTGAATTCGAGGTAAGATGGTGAAAATAGAGATTTATTTCTCGAACTACAAACCTCTGCAAAAGGAGTTTTTCCTTTAATGAATTATGTCCTGTTAGCTTGATAAAGTGCAGAAATCTCTAGCACAGAGGGTATAAATAAATAATCCCCTCCTTGTATTTAATAGAGCTGCATGTCTGCACCCAGGGGGCTGGTAATGAAACCGGCTGTACAAAAAACGCAGGGCTGTACGCAGTAGGAGATCTTTGTTCTAACCTGTCAGGCTGCTATGGGCGGGTGCTCAGCAGGGCCTATTGATACCTCCAGGCTACAGCAAGTGTGACTGAAATTTCATGTCTCACCACCAAGGAACTTAGCAGTGGGATAACGAGAGACAAGTCTCCAAAGAAAAGAAACTGATGGAAAAATTGACATACCGTCCCTTAAATGTATTGGAACATTCCAGTCGTTGCATTTTTATACTGTATTCCCTTAATTCATTGTGTACAAACTGCCATATGTTCACTGTGTGTTTGTATTTTGCTATATCGGTGGGAGTGCCATATTGTTCACCCTAGGACTGTTAATGAAAATTGACTGTATATTTGTATCTATATGGGTGGGGACTGCCATATTGTTTAGATTGGATTATAAATGAAAACTTCACTGTATATTGTATCTTCTATGTGGGTGGGAGCTTGCATATGTTCAGCTTGGATTATAAATGAAAACTTCACTGATATTTGTATTATTCTAATGGTGGGAGCTGCCATATTGTTCAGCTTGGATTATAAATGAAAACTTCACTGTATATTTGTTTATCTATATGTCCCGGCCAACTGTTTGCCACTAGCGAGGTGTCTTGCCCGGACAAATCCTGGTCGGTTTGTGTCAATGTTAGCCCCGACCAATCGTTGCTCCTATAGAGAATCACATGTTCGGCCTTGATTTTATGACCTACCCAATCACCTTTTTGTTCAATCTGGACAAACGGGTGGCTGAGATCGTTTGTGGTTGCCTGTACCTACACCATACAACATTGCCGACCGGTGCACAGTAATATTCAACACTCGGAAGTATTGTATGGTGTGTGCTGGTATGTTGTGACCTATGTTATGACAAAGTGGTGTAAGATTTCCCTGTCTGTACCTGGGGCCTAGGCGGATCTAGGTGTGTGACAATAATTATCTGTGCTCAGTTAAAGGTGTTTTTATTTTAAATGGTAACTCCCTATCTAGTTTCCGTCTAACCTTTTAAGGCGTCTCCAGCGACTGTCAAACAAAAAATATGTATCGAGCCCAAAGAATAGAAAGGAATAGATTTTTCTATAACTATATATATTATATAATATATTATTTATGGACCATTGGCATTATATTATTGTGGATTTATATAGGCCAACATTTCCGTAGCGCTTTACAATTACATGGATATATTCACATCCGGCCCTACCCCGAAGAGCTTACATTAAGCACATTTATTGGACACATGCAACCTATCAGTCTTTATGATTGGGGGGAAACCGGAGTGCCCGAGGAAACCCACGCAAGCAGGGGAGAAAAATACAAAACTCCTTGCAGATGTGTCCAAGGGTGGAATCGAACTCAGGACCTCAGCGATGCAAGGTATCAGTGCTAACCATGAGCCACCGTGCTGCATCAGACAGCAATCCAAGTGCATGTCACTGATGATGTCATCAAGCATGTGAGCGTACGTAATGTGTATCCCAGGGTGCGGACAGCTGAGTGGGTGATTATATGCAGTTTAACCATGCATTTATACCACTACGGAGTGTTCGTGTGTTGTCAGGTCTTTCATTGGTGAGCCAGTGGCTAGGTGAGGAGATGCCTTGCCTCAAATTTAGAATTGATGGGTGTGGCTCCATTCCTTGGAACTAGATGCCCATCATGTTCGACAGTAAAGCCACATTCTTAAAGGCAAGTTAACTGCATTTTTGAACATCTCGGCTTTGTTTTCACAGCCACAGAGCTACTAATAGTCCTATCGTAATTCTATTAAGCTTTTTTGCTGCTGCAAATAGTGGAGCTCAGGGTACTTATGTACAATGGACCTTCCGTGTAGATATTCTCCAGGGTACTTTATCGTACATGGACCTTCCGTGTAGTATTCTCCAGGGGACTTTATGTACATGGGCCTTCCGTGTAGATATTCTCCAGGGTACTTTATCGTACATGGACCTCGTGTAGATATCTCCAGGGTACTTTATGTACATGACCTTCGTGTAGATATTCTCCAGGGTACTTTATTGTACATGGACCTTCCGTGTAGATATCTCAGGGTAATTATTGTACATGGACCTTCCGTGTAGATATTCTCAGGGTACTTTATGTACATGGACCTTCCGTGTAGATATTCTCAGGGTACTTTATTGTACATGGACCTTCCGTGTAGATATTCTCCAGGGTACTTTATTGTACATGGACCTTCGCCGTTAGATGTTCTCCAGGGTACTGTTATTGTACATGGACCTTCCAGGTGTAGATGTTCTGTTGGTTATAGACTGTGAAAGGGGCCTTAGTTTCCTATGGGATGCATTATAAAAATGTCAAGCATTCATTTATATAAGGGCTCGTTCACACTAGACACGGACACAATGGACAGTCTGTTTTTTTCGGTATATTTTTGCTGTTTCTGGACAGAACTTGTGCAGCGGTGCATTTTATTTACTGGCCGGGGTCAATCTGATCTATTAAAAAAAATGTACCGCAACTCAAGTTTCTGTCCGGAAATGGATAAACGTGTCTAGTTTGGACGGAAGCCTAAGGCAATTAATGGCTATATAGGAGCCAGCGTGCAATTAATGGCTATATAAGGAGCCAGAGTGCATTAATGGCTATATAAGGAGCCAGCGTGCAATTTAATGGCTATATAAGGAGGCCAGCGTGCCAAATTTCCTGCCAACTGTTTGCCACTAGCGAGTGTCTTGCCCGGACAAATCCTGGTCGGTTGTGTCAATGTTAGCCCCGACCAATCGTTTGCTCCTATAGAGAATACACATGTTCGGCGCCTTGATTTATGACAACCCAATCACCTTTTTGTTCAATCTGACAAAAGGGTGGCTGAGATCGTTTGTGGTTGCCTGTACCTACACCATACAACATTGGACCGGTGCACAGTAATATTCAAACACTTCGGAAGTATTGTATGGTGTGTGCTGGTAGTGTGTGACCTATAGTTATGACAAAGTGCTGTACGATTTCCTGTCTGTACCTGGGGCCTAGGCGGATCTAGGTGTGTGTGACAAAATTATCTGTGCTCAGTTAATGTTTTTATTTAAATGGTAACTCCCTATCTAGTTTCCGCTAACCTTTTAAGGCGTCTCCAGCGACTGTCAAACAAAAAAATGTATCGAGCCCAAAGAATAGAAAGGAATAGATTTTTCTATAATCATATATATATATATATATTTATTATAGGACCATGGCATTATTATATTGTGGATTTATATAGCGCCAACCTTTCCGTAGCGCTTTACAATTACATGGAATATTCACATCCGGCCCTACCCCGAAGAGCTTACAATCTAAGCACATTTATTGGACACATGCAACCTATCAGTCTTTATGATTGTGGGGGAAACCGGAGTGCCGGAGGAAAACCACGCAAGCAGGGCGGGGAGAACATACAAACTCCTTGCAGATGTGTGCCAAGGGTGGAATCGAACTCAGGACCTCAGCGATGCAAGGTATCAGTGCTAACCAGTGAGCCACCGTGCTGCATCAGACAGCAATCCAAGTGCATGTCACTGATGATGTCATCAAGCCATGTGAGCGTACGTAATGTGTATGCCCAGGGTGGGACAGCTGAGTGGTTGATTTATATGCAGTTTTAACCATGCATTTATACCACTACGCAGTGTAGGTGTTGTCAGGTCTTTCATTGTGTAGCCGTGGCTAGCTGAGGAGATGCCTTGCCTCAAATTAGAATTGATGGGTGTGGCTCCATTCCTTTGGAACATAGATGCCATCATGTTTGACAGTAAAGCCACATTCTTAAAGGCAAGTTTAACTGCATTTTCTGAACATCTCGGCTTTGTTTTCCAGCCACAGAGCTACTAATAGTCCTTATCGTTAATTCTTATTTAAGCTTTGCTGCTGCACAAGTGAGTCCAGGGTCTTTATTGTACAGGACCTTCCGTGTAGATATTTCCAGGGTACTTTATTGTCAGACCTTCCGTGTAGATATTCTCCAGGGTACTTTATTGTACATGGCCTCCGTGTAGATATTCTCCAGGGTACTTTATTGTACATGGACCTTCCGCGTAGATATTCTCCAGGTACGTTATTGTACATGGACCTTCCGTGTAGATATTTCCAGGACTTTATTGTACATGGCTTCCGGTAGATATTTCCAGGTACTTTAGTACATGGACCTTCCGTGTAGTATTCTCCAGGGTACTTTATTGTACATGGACCTTACGTGTGATATCAGGTACTTATTGTACAGGACCTTCCGTAGATATTCTCCAGGGACTTTATTGTACATGACCTTCCTGTAGATTCTCCAGGTACTTTATGTAATGACCCGTGTATATCTCCAGGGTACTTTATGTAAGGACCTTCCGCGTTAGATATTCTCCAGGGTACTTTATTGTACAGGACCTTCCGTGTAGATATTCTCCAGGGTACTTTATTGTACATGGACCTCCGTGTAGATATTCTCCAGGTACTTTATGTTCATGGACCTTCCGTGTAGATATCTCAGGGTACTTTATTGTACATGGACCTTCCGTGTAGATATTCCAGGGTACTCTTGTACATGGACCTTCCGTGTAGATATTCGCCAGGGTACTTATTGTACATGGACCTTCCGTGTAGAGTTCTGTTGGTTATAGACTGTGAAAGGGGCCTTCAGTTTCCTATGGGATGCATTATAAAAATGTCAAGCAATTCATTTAATAGGGCTCGTTCACACTAGACCGGACCACAATGGACAGTCTGTTTTCGGTCTATTTTCGGTATATTTGCTGTTCTGGACAGAAACTTGTGCAGCGGTGCATTTTATTTACTGGCCGGGTCAATCTGATCTATTAAAAAATGTACCGCAACTCAGTTTCTGTCCGGAAATGGATGATAAATTCGTGTCTAGTTTGGACAAGCCTAAGGCAATTAATGGCTATATAAGGAGCCGCGTAGCAATTAATGGCTATATAAGGAGCCAGCGTGCATTAAGGCATATAAGGGCCAGCTGAATTAATGGCTATATAAGGAGCCAGCGTGCAATTATGGCTATATAAGAGCCAGCGTACAATTAATGGTATATAAGGAGCCAGCGTACATTAATGGCTATATAAGGAGCCAGCGTGCAATTAATGGCTATATAAGGAGCCAGTGCAATAATGGCATTAAGGAGCCAGCGTGCAATTAATGGCTTATATAGTGAGCCAGCGTGCAATTAATGGCTATATAGGGAGCCAGCGTGCAATTAATGGGTATAAGAGCCAGCGTGCATAATGGCTATATAAGGAGCAGCGTTCAATTAATGGTATAAGAGCCAGTGCAATTAATGGCTATATAAGGAGCCAGCGTGCAATTAAGGCTATATAAGGAGCCAGCGTGCATAATGACTATATAAGGAGCCAGCGTGCAATTAATGGCTATATAAGGAGCCAGCGTGCAATTAATGGCTATATAGGAGCCAGCGTGCAATTAATGGCTATATAAGAGCAGCTGAAGTAGGCTAGGGCCAGCGTCAATTAAAGCTATATAAGGAGCCAGCGTGCAATTAATCTATATAAGGAGCCAGCGTGCAATTAATGGCTATATAAGGAGCCAGCGTGCAATAATGGCTATATAGGAGCAGCGTGCAATTAATGGCTATATAAGGAGCCAGCGTGCAATAATGGCTATATAGGAGCCAGCTGCAATTAATGGCTATATAAGGAGCCAGCGTGCAATTAATGGCTATATAAGGAGCCGCGTGCAATTAATGGCTATATATATTTGTTTATAATAAATTTGTGAATTCCACTAAGGGACCAACATTTATTCAATAAAAGTTCTTATGTATAAAATGGTGCTAACTTTACCCCAACCAATCAGATGTTAGCTTTCAAATGTTAAATAAGATCTGATTGGTTGGGGCAAATTTAGCACCATTTTAAACAATAAGAACTTTTATTGAATCTCCCTGCTGTTTATTCTCCTATATTGAGCCAGCATACCATTAAGGCTATAATGGGGCAGATAACCATAGAGCCAAATCCGTGATCTTTTTCTATTTTAGATTGCCGTTGACAGGTTTCCAAAGCTTAAAGATTGCTAAGGTGTCCATACAAATTGTCACCGATAATGGTGACAGAGGATTTATCCAGTATTGTCGTGTGTAGGGGCAGTGCTGATGAACGACCATAGTTGGCATTACGGCCGGTCAGGGAAAACATAAAAGTTTCCCCAGTCGGTATTGGCTCCTTTTACTAATGTGGCCATAACATTGCCAGTAATCCCGTATTGGCAGTGTGTAGGGGCTGCAAACGATCGTAGTTTTCATTTGGTTGGTAGGAAGGACGTAGAACTTCCGTGGTCAGAATCGGTTCTTTTTCCGTATATTGGCCGACCCATCCCCAGACCGGGTTGGGTGATCAGTTGGGTCCGCGTTTCAGCAGGGCCCTAACTAACGCAACTAGTCTACCTTTCCCTAACAAACTAATTAAAGCTAAACTAAATATATAAAATTATTCTAACAACATCATATCTGTTCCTTTCTTCTTGACCGGTCAAGGGAAAAACATTTTTTTCCACCACTGCCTGTCTGCCGCCTTTCTTTAAGTGGCAGGGGTGCCGCCTGAGACAAAGTCTCACTCTGCCTAATGGTAGAAGTGGCCCGCTGCTTGCTATACAGCAATATGGATTCTTTTGGTTGCACCAGTGGCGCTACAGATTAATGTGTTACCATTACAGTTGGGCCTGAACTAGTGTAGAATGATGGGAATCGTAGTTAGTAGTTTTTTTTTTTTTTGCATTTTGCCCTGAGGCCACAGTTGTTGGCGTGTGGTGGTCTGACAAGAAGAAGAAACTGTCTTTTGTCTCCTAATGTTACTGCAGAACACTGGCGCGGTCACTTGCTGCTTTCAAGCTCATTGTTCTTTGGGTGATACCGACTGGCACAGACCATGCCCTCTGCATGGGAATTTCAGTTGCTGTTTTTTGTTGTACCCACAGGCTATGAATTACGGGCTATGAAAGAAGAATGAAATAACTTGCTGCTAGTAGAACCTGCGCAGGTTATACTAATACCACTGAGTTTGCCAACAGGAAGTCCCGAGGTGCAGAGAGTGACAAATGTTGCATTGTGTGCAGGCTGATTGCACTGTCTCCTGTTACTCTGGGACTGGAAGCCAGAAAGGAGAAATTGTACCTGGCTGCTGGAGTGATCTTTTTCTTTGGTTCTGCTATTTGTAATCTCTATTGAATTTTCGGGGGAGTTGTGACACTCCCTACAGGGACCTTTAATTCAACAAAAAACAAGACCATTTATATTAAGCCTCATACAAACGAGCAATGTGGGGGTCGACCGAGATGCACAATGTGTATGCATGGCCGTTTTGGGCGACAATTGTGCTGTGTGTATGGGCACTTTGTCGGAGAAGAACGTCCATTCGGACGCGGCTCGTTGATGATCTGCCTGGCGGAAAATCGCTCATACACGGCACTATTATTGTCTGAAACAGCCATGCATACACATCGTGTGTCGCATGTTGGCTCCCCACGTTCACATGGTGTATGCACTAATGGTGAGACTGCCCCCTGTTATTTCATATGGGCCTGATGCAATAAGATGTGCAAAAGTTTGTCTGTGCTGTTAATGTGCAGCAACCAATCAGATTCGCTTTTACTAGGTTACTGCATTATGTGATTGGTAGCTGCAAATGACTAATAAGGGCAAAATCAGATATCCTGTTCTTATGGACAAAGCAGACTCGTTTTCTACCCTGTACATAAATAAAGACAGTTGATGGTGAATATAAAACAATGGGATATAAAATAGAATAAAGGGATCTAGAGAATCCAATTGGCTGGAACTCATTCACCTATAGGTCCACCTATAGGAACCAGAGTGAATTATAATATGGAATTACAAACACCTGTATCAGTAAGAACTGTATTGCATTAATAGGATGATGAAAGTTAACCAACTGCCCTACACATTGTGTATTTGTGGGCGGGAGGAGGTGGAATTCTATTATATGCACCCCTCTCCTTTCCGAGCAGTGTGTGTGCAACCTGGCTCTGGGAGTTTGTGCTTGACAGTGACCAGTAAAGGGGGCGGTGCTCTGTGCTGACATGCTATAAGGTGGAAAAGTGGCCATTTTTAAACTGCTTTATATTTTTTGTATAAAACCCACTGAAGTAGTAAAGATTTCGAATGGAGATACTGCTGGGTTAAACATGCAGAAATATTGTAAAGAAATATGAGATGAATACCAGGCAAATGTTTTGCATGCAAGCCAGGCCTAGATTTTTCATAGAAGCCAGTTGTAGACTTGATACCTGCCACTCTCAAAAGTTCCAATGAGTCAAGCTGGGTACAAACAGTAACGATAAAGCCCTGACGGTATCGGGGGTTTATCGCTACAGTGTGTACCTTGTCTTCCGAACAAGCGCGCGGCCGCTGAACGATCGGGTCGGCCGAAAGACAGAAAATTTCGGGGAAAGACCGAAAATTTACAGCGCCCGGTTAGACTCCCTATAGAGGAGTCCAGCGCGGCCGATGGAAACACACAGTCCCGAGCATTCTCCCTATGATGTGCATAGGGAGAACACTCGGGGACTGTGTGTAGTAGCTTGCAGAACCGTCACCTTAACATGCTGAAAATGTTTGTGATTTCCCAGTAGCTAACAATCGGATCTTCTCTTTATCTTTCAGTTGTTCCTTTGATATTAAAGGCTCTGGTCTTTGACCAAAAGCGCGGAGCATGCAGTGTGGGTCCAATGTAAGAGATGCCGCTTGCTACGTTTGCTGGGCTGCTTTGCACGCCTATGAACCATAGATATGACGCCCTTTGTTAATGAAATAGCAAGGTATGTAATTGAATAGAAGTCCTGTACACATGGCTCTAGTGCTTCTGCCTTTTATTTATTGCTAAGATCAGGGACACACTGGGCAACTACTGCCTGATCCATGATCTACCGTAAGTGATGTCCAAGGATGTGTTGGTTAAACAGGAAGTTCTATGACACACTGATCCTGCAGGATCGGCCAAAATCACTGACTTGTCTGCTTTATTTTTTGGCTATTCCTGGAAATATTTTGGCCCAAGATTTAAAAATGTGGCAGGCAGATTAAAATTAAGCCTGGTACCTAGCCGAAAGGTGCACACGGTTGGATAGTGTGTCCACTACATAGATGACAAGAGTCAACACTCACGCAGTCATTACACATTGCTTACATCCCCCATCTGTATATACGCAACGATAGTCGATAGATGTTTATCTCAAGATCTTTGTTATGTCAGACTTCTTGTAGTCTCTACAGACATTTTGTAGTGTACGTCAGATGTTGTATTCTACCTTAGACGTTTCGTGTGGTCTACGTCCAGACGTTCTTATAGTCACATCAGACGTCTTACGTTCTTTAGAAGTTCTCATGTCTACATCAGACGTTCTTGTACTTTAGTCTACATCAGACGTCTTAGTCTAACAGACGTTCTTTAGTCTACATCAGACGTTTTGTAGTCTACATCAGGACGTTCTGTAGTCTACATCAGGCGTTCTTGAGTCTACATCAGGCGTTCTTGTAGTTATACACCTGCCGTTCTTGTAGTCTACATCAGGCGTCTTGTCGTCTACACAGGCGTTCTAGTCTACATCAGGCGTTCTTGTAGTTACATTTGACGTTCATTAGTCCAAGAAAGCCAACGTAGTCGTGAATTGTTGGTCGTTGTATATTGTTGCACAATCTAGGCGAAGGACAACAAAACAGGTGTACAAAACTTAATACAAGACATTTAACTTGCATTGTTACTGTGTCAACATAATACAGGGCTTTTCTGTGACAATCCCAGTGCCTTTCCTCTTAATCTTCCAATCCAGTACACAAAGAGCCCCTGTCGCAAACTCACAATCTATTGCGATGGTGTTCTGTCGGCATTGCAGCCATCCATGGATATTTCCGATATTCAGTAAATCGGATCCACAGGATCCATTAAGCGCAGAATTAAGACCGTTGTTAGGGATTTACTTAATATCGGGGATGAAACCCCTAAAGCCTTACACACGGGCAGGCGTGGGGAGCTACCACATGGGTATGCACGCCCGTTTCACTCGACAAAGTTGCTTTTTGGGCACTTTGTTGGCAAAACGGGCGTTCGGTCATGGCTCATTGATGATCCGCCTTGCAGATCGGGCAAGGAGCCCCAACTGTTTCGGGCAGACAAGTGCCCATACACAGCATGATTATCGCCCGTGCATGCACATTTGGGCGTCGTAGGTCAGCCCCCACGATCACACGTCTGACACCAGACCTACGGATTGTTAAACCAATCACTATTCTGACAGTCAGGAAATAAGTGTCTGTGACACTATTTTAGTCCAAAGATCTTGCGGTCCATTGAAAAAAACAGGATCAACTCTGATTTACTGGCAGGACCAATACTGAACAGACTGATCTTGACCAACATATTACACAGCTACTGTATATTATAACAATCCCCAACTCCTGGGAGCTTAACTTGCCCACCAGTAATTCAAAAGGCAAAAAGTCATTTTGCCGTTGAGCCTTGATCCTTAGTTGGACGCAAGTTTAAGTCTATTACCCATCCTGATCTGTTTGTTATAAAAGGCTCAATTTCAAGGTGTGCGCCTGGCATTGATATTCTTATTGTGACTATGGTCAAGATCACAAGAGCGTTAGACTCACCCTCTGGATTGAATTGATAGGGCTGGGTTAATATTCAGGGCGTGGCACCGTTGATATAATGAAATTAGGGCCGGTTTTATTGAAGCCAAGAGCTTTAAGCTTTGGAGAGGGTGTGCCAACGAATCGGTATCACCACTCCCTATTCAGGTCTCCAGGGCATTATGTAAGGTTCAAGTTAGTAGAAAACTGTCGCCTTTTTCATTTCTACATTGAGTTGGCATGGCCATTAAGGTACAGTTGTCACAGAGTTTTAAATGGCTTGTTCACCTTTCAATGTTCCTGCAACATTCCAAAATATGTTCCTGTTCCAAAAGAGGAAGCACATGGCTTGTTCTGTTTACGACTTGCGATCCAAAACCAATGAGCCAGATGTGAATGTTGTGGGAAGTTTGGAAGGTAAAACTACCAGCCGGCAAGCTCACGTAAAGACATTAAAGGGCAAGTCCAGCCCAATGAAAACTTACATACAGGTAAATCACCCCAAAACCTAAACGGTAATAGTTGAAATGTGAAATATAAGTCTAACCTGAAATCCTGACAATGTCTGTTTCCCCTGTTTCTGCTTCCTGGTTCTTCCAGTTAGTAACTGTCAGTTATGGATTTGACAGTTGACATCACAGCCAATGATGAATGTTAATCCCTGTCTGCCTCCTGAGCATGCCCAGGCTCAGTACAGGCTCAGTATTGGTTTCTAGATTGCTCAGTTTCCTGAGGCATCCAGAAGCATAGCAGGCATACAGTAATGATTCATAGGACAAACTATGATATATCAACATATTTAAAGAGGGCATTTTTCAAAAGATTTTTATGAGGGTGGAGTGTCCTTTAAAAGATTTGGCGGTTTTAACATATGCAAACTTTAACCATTTCTCTCATATGCACAAAATTTATTTTTCAAGGCCAACAGACCTAAAGCTGGCCACTCACTACAAACTTACCTGTCGCCGTTCCAACATCCACCTGGCCTGTTCATTTTACAATTCGCAACAAAAATGGACCGGCCAGGTCCATGGGAATGTTGGGCTCTGCTCAATTTTGAAATTGATTCAACGTTTATCTCCGATCAAATGTGTAATGTTGTGTGTGGCCAGCTTTAGTTTATACAATGTAGCACAGTATCAAAAGCCTTAACAAAATCTAAGGGCACCACATCCATGCTATGCCAGGAAATAATTAGCTTGTTTCGGTGAAAAATAATATTTGACAATGTCTGTTAGGCTTGTTAGCTGATAATTTTACAATTTGGCCACCCAGTGGATGATCCAATTACTTTCATCTGAAAGAAAGGAGTGTCCCCTCCCAAAACTTTGCAGCATGTCCCATTACTGAGTGTTCACTAACAGTAAACCCAAGGGGAAAATGTGAAAAACCATTTAAATTAGGGACATAGATATTTCAACCCATCAACCTCTGGTGCGATATTTCCTTATTGGGGTAACGTCACTAATTTGTATCCATTTGGTCACGCAAAGTATGGTGGTACCTCTTTTATTTCCAAGACTATGATCTGTAACCTGTCAGGCAGGAATTCCGGCCCATGGTACGAGCCAGTGTGCACCCAACTGGCACCATGCACACACAGGCTAACAATAAACTGGTTGCAATATTGTATATTATAGATATATTTATGTACACACAGTCGTAGAATATCTGGTGCAATATGTATATAAAGATATATTATGTGCACACAGTAGAATATCTGGTGTAATATGTATATTATAGATATATTTATGTACACACAGTCAGTAGAATATCTGGTTTGGAATTGTATATTAATAGATATATTTTGTCCACAGTCAGTAGAATATCTGGTGTAAATCGTATATTAATAGATATATTTATGTGCACACGTCAGTAGACACAGTCAGTAGAATATTGGTGCAATTGTAATTATAGATATATTATGTACACCGTCAGTAGAATTCGAATATCTGGTTCATATGGTATATAATAGATATATTTATGTACACACAGTCCAGTAGAATATCTGGTGCAATATTGTATATAATAGATATATTTTGTACACACAGTCAGTAGAATATCTGGTGTAATATTGTATATTAATAGTATATTATGTACACACAGTCCAGTAGAATATCTGGTGTAATATTGTATAATAAATAATTTATGTGCACAGTCAGTAGGAATATCTGGTGATATGTATATTTAAAGATTATTATGTACACAGTCAGTAGAATATCTGGTGTAATATTGTATATTAATAGATATAGTTATGTACACACAGTCAGTAGGAATATCTGGTTGTGATATGTATATTAATAGATATATTTATGTACAACGTCATCGTAAGAATTCTGGTGTGAATATTGTAATTATAGATATATTTATGTACACACAGATCAGTTAGAATATTGTGTATATTGCTATTAATAGATATATTATGTAACACAGTCATAGAATATCTGGTGTAATATGTATATTAATCGAGAATATTTATGTGCACACAGTAGTCAGTAGACTCTGGTAAGTGATAATATGTATATTAATAGTATATTATTTAATATACTATGACAACCAGTCTATCTCTGATTGACTTATAAAATATATTATTATATAATATACACAGTATGTGCAATATGACGTGATGAATAAGATAATTTATGTCACACAGTCAGTAGAATATCTGGTGTAATTTGTATATTAATAGATATATTATGTAACACAGTCAGTAGAATATCTGGTGTAATATTGTATATTATAGATATAGTATGTACAACACGTCAGTAGAATATCTGGTTGTAATATATGTATATTAAATAGATATTATAGTGACACACCAGTAGAAGATCTGGTGCAATATTGTATTATATAGATATATTTAGTAACACAGTCAGTAGAATTATTGAATATGGTTTTGTAATATGGTAGTTAATAGGATATTAGTGCACACTAGTCAGTAGAATATCCTGGTGCAATGTTATTAATAGATATATTATGTGTTACAGCCACGGTCCAGTAGAAAATCGTGGGGTAATGATGTGTAAATATATAGATAATTCTGATATGCTGCACACAGTCGTAGAATATCTGGGAACCTCGTGCACCCCCCTATTGTAGATTAATAGATGATATTTATGTGCTACCATCAAGAAATAGGTATTATTCACCCACAGGATATAGCACACGCAGTAGAATATCTTGGATGTTGTAATATTGATATAGTCACATTACGGTCCATCAGTTCACACACTAGGTGATGTTTATCACGATATCTCGCCATGTACACCAGTCATGTGATATTGGATATGTAATATTTATCTTTTAGTATTACGCACAGTCAGTTCAAGTACGAGTAGAAATTGGGTGTGGCCACTATTGTATTATAATAGATATATTTATGTACAAAAGTCAGTGAGAATATTGGGTACATATTGTTTTATTAATAGATATCTTTTATGTGCACACCAGTCAGAATATCTGGCAATATTGTATATTAAAGATATATTTAGGTGTACCACACAGTTCCGTGTAAGTAGGACAGCCCTCCCCTCAGATTAGATCCCCCCAGTAGGGAAATATGCTGGTTGGATTATAAATGAAAACTTCACTGTATATTTGTATTTATCTATATGTCCCGGCCAACTGTTTGCCACTAGCGAGTGTCTTGCCCGGACAAATCCTGGTCGGTTGTGTCAATGTTAGCCCCGACCAATCGTTTGCTCCTATAGAGAATCACATGTTCGGCCTTGATTTTATGACCTACCCAATCACCTTTTTGTTCAATCTGGACAAACGGGTGGCTGAGATCGTTTGTGGTTGCCTGTACCTACACCATACAACATTGCCGACCGGTGCACAGTAATATTCAACACTTCGGAAGTATTGTATGGTGTGTGCTGGTATGTTGTGACCTATAGTTATGACAAAGTGCTGTACGATTTCCCTGTCTGTACCTGGGGCCTAGGCGGATCTAGGTGTGTGACAAATAATTATCTGTGCTCAGTTAAAGGTGTTTTTATTTTAAATGGTAACTCCCTATCTAGTTTCCGTCTAACCTTTTAAGGCGTCTCCAGCGACTGTCAAACAAAAAATATGTATCGAGCCCAAAGAATAGAAAGGAATAGATTTTTCTATAACTATATATATTATATATATATATTTATTTATAGGACCATTGGCATTATTATTATTGTGGATTTATATAGCGCCAACATCTTCCGTAGCGCTTTACAATTACATGGATATATTCACATCCGGCCCTACCCCGAAGAGCTTACAATCTAAGCACATTTATTGGACACATGCAACCTATCAGTCTTTATGATTGTGGGGGAAACCGGAGTGCCCGGAGGAAACCCACGCAAGCACGGGGAGAACATACAAACTCCTTGCAGATGTGTCCATGGGTGGAATCGAACTCAGGACCTCAGCGATGCAAGGAATCAGTGCTAACCACTGAGCCACCGTGCTGCATCAGACAGCAATCCAAGTGCATGTCACTGATGATGTCATCAAGCCATGTGAGCGTACGTAATGTGTATGCCCAGGGTGCGGACAGCTGAGTGGTTGATTTATATGCAGTTTTAACCATGCATTTATACCACTACGCAGTGTTTCGTGTGTTGTCAGGTCTTTCATTGTGTAGCCAGTGGCTAGTTGAGGAGATGCCTTGCCTCAAATTTAGAATTGATGGGTGTGGCTCCATTCCTTTGGAACTAGATGCCCATCATGTTCGACAGTAAAGCCACATTCTTAAAGGCAAGTTTAACTGCATTTTCTGAACATCTCGGCTTTTGTTTTCACAGCCACAGAGCTACTAATAGTCCTTATCGTTAATTCTTATTTTAAGCTTTTTTGCTGCTGCAAATAGTGGAGCTCCAGGGTACTTTATTGTACATGGACCTTCCGTGTAGATATTCTCCAGGGTACTTTATTGTACATGGACCTTCCGTGTAGATATTCTCCAGGGTACTTATTGTACATGACCTTCAGTGTTTGTAGATATTCCTCCAGGGTACTTTATTGTACATGGACCTTCCGTGTAGATATTGTCCAGGGTACTTTATTGTACATGGACCTTCCGCGTAGATATTCTCCAGGGTACTTTATTGTACATGGACCTTCCGTGTAGATATTCGCCAGGGTACTTTATTGTACATGGACCTTCCGTGTAGATATTCGCCAGGGTACTTTATTGTACATGGACCTTCCGTGTAGATGTTCTGTTGGTTATAGACTGTGAAAGGGGCCTTCAGTTTCCTATTGGGATGCATTATAAAAATGTCAAGCAATTCATTTATAATAAGGGCTCGTTCACACTAGACACGGACCACAATGGACAGTCTGTTTTTTCGGTCTATTTTCGGTATATTTTTGCTGTTTCTGGACAGAAACTTGTGCAGCGGTGGGTGGGAGCTGCCATATGTTCAGCTTGGATTATAAATGAAAACTTCACTGTATATTTGTATTTATCTATATGTCCCGGCCAACTGTTGCCACTAGCGAGTGTCTTGCCCGGACAAATCTGGTCGGTTGTGTCAATGTTAGCCCGACCAATCGTTTGCTCCTATAGAGAATCACATGTTCGGCCTTGATTTTATGACCTACCCAATCACCTTTTGTTCAATCTGGACAAACGGGTGGCTGAGATCGTTTGTGGTTGCCTGTACCTACACCATACAACATTGCGACCGGTGCACAGTAATATTCAACACTTCGGAAGTATTGTATGGTGTGTGCTGGTATGTTGTGACCTAAGTTATGACAAAGTGCTGTACGATTTCCCTGTCTGTACCTGGGGCCTAGGCGGATCTAGGTTGTGTGACAAAAATTATCTGTGCTCAGTTAAAGGTTTTTATTTTAAATGGGAACTCCCTATCTAGTTTCCGTCTAACCTTAAGGCGTCTCCAGCGACTGTCAAACAAAAAATAGTATCGAGCCCAAAGAATAGAAAGGAATAGATTTTTCTATAACTATATATATTAATATAATATTATTTATAGGACCATTGGCATTATATTATTGTGGATTTATATAGCGCCAACATCTTCCGTAGCGCTTTACAATTACATGGATATATTCACATCCGGCCCTACCCCCGAGAGCTTACAATCTAAGCACATTTATTGGACACATGCAACCTATCAGTCTTTATGATTGTGGGGGGGAAACCGGAGTGCCCGAGGGAAACCACGCAAGCACGGGGGGGAGAACATACAAAACTCCTTGCAGATGTGTCCATGGGTGGAATCGAACTCAGGACCTCAGCGATGCAAGGATCAGTGCTAACCACTGAGCCACCGTGCTGCATCAGACAGCAATCAAGTGCATGTCACTGATGATGTCATCAAGCAAGTGAGCGTACGTAATGTGTATGCCCAGGGTGCGGACAGCTGAGTGGTTGATTTATATGCAGTTAAACATGCATTTAACCACTACGGAGTGTTTCGTGTGTGTCAGGTCTTTCATTGTGTAGCCAGTGGCTAGGGGAGATGCCTTGCCTCAAATTTAGAATGATGGGTGTGGGCTCCATTCTTTGAACTAGATGCCCATCATGTTCGACAGTAAAGCCACATTCTTAAAGGCAAGTTTAACTGCATTTTCTGAACATCTCGGTTGTTTTCACAGCCACAGAGCTACTAATAGTCCTTACGTTATCTTATTTTAAGCTTTTTTGGCGCGCACAAATAGTGGAGCTCCAGGGTACTTTATGTACATGGACCTTCCGTGTAGATATTTCAGGGTACTTTATCGTACATGGACCTTCCGTGTAGAGATTCTCCAGGGTACTTTATGTACATGGACCTTCCGTGTAGATATTCTCCAGGGGACTTATGTACATGGACCTTCCGTGTAGATATTCTCCAGGGTACTTTATTGTACATGGACCTTCGTTGTAGATATTCTCCAGGGTACTTTATTGTACATGGACCTTCCGTGTAGATATTCTCCAGGGTACTTTATTGTACATGGACCTTCCGTGTAGATATTCTCCAGGGTACTTTATGTACATGGACCTTCGTGTAGATATTCTCCAGGGTACTTTATTGTACATGGACCTTCCGTGTAGATATTCTCCAGGGTACTTATTGTACATGGACCTTCCGCGTAGATGTCTCCAGGGTACTTTATTGTACATGGACCTTCCGTGTAGATTGTTCTGTTGGTTATAGACTGTGAAAGGGGCCTCAGTTTCCATTGGGATGCATTATAAAAATGTCAAGCAATTCATTTATAATAAGGGCTCGTTCACACTAGACACGGACCACAATGGACAGTCTGTTTTTTCGGTATATTTTTGCTGTTTCTGGACAGAAACTTGTGCAGCGGTGCATTTTATTTACTGGCCGGGTCAATCTGATCTATTAAAAAAATGTACCGCAACTCAAGTTTCTGTCCGGAAATGGATAAATTCGTGTCTAGTTTGGACGAAGCCTAAGGCAATTAATGGCTATATAAGGAGCCAGCGTGCAATTAATGGCTATATAAGGAGCCAGCGTGCAATTAATGGCTATATAAGGAGCCAGCGTGCAATTAATGGCTATATAAGGAGCCAGCGTGCAATTAATGGCTATATAAGGAGCCAGCGTGCAATTAATGGCTATATAGGGAGCCAGCGTGCAATTAATGGCTATATCGGAGCCAGCGTGCAATTAATGGCTATATAAGGAGCCAGCGTGCAATTAATGGCTATATAAGGAGCCAGCGTGCAATTAATGGCTATATAAGGAGCCAGCGTGCAATTAATGGCTATATATTTGTTTATAATAAATTTGTGAATTCCACTAAGGAGACCAACATTTATTCAATAAAAGTTCTTATCGTATAAAATGGTGCTAACTTTACCCCAACCAATCAGATGTTAGCTTTCAAATGTTAAATAAGATCTGATTGGTTGGGGCAAATTTAGCACCATTTTAAACAATAAGAACTTTTATTGAATCTCCCTGCTTGTTTATTCTCCTATATATTGAGCCAGCATACCATTAAGGCTATAAATGGGGCAGATAACCATAGAGCCAAATCCGTGATCTTTTTCTATTTTTAGATTGCCGTTGACAGGTTTCCAAAGCTTAAAGATTGCTAAGGTGTCCATACAAATTGTCACCGATAATGGTGACAGAGGATTTATCCAGTATTGTCCGTGTGTAGGGGCAGTGCTGATGAACGACCATAGTTGGCATTACGGCCGGTCAGGGAAAACATAAAAGTTTCCTCAGTCGGTATTGGCTCCTTTTACTTTAAATGTGGCCATATACATTGCCAGTAATCCCGTATTGGCAGTGTGTAGGGGCTGACAAACGATCGTAGTTTTCATTATGGTTGGTAGGAAGGACGTAGAACTTCCGTTGGTCAGAATCGGTTCTTTTTCCGTGTATATGGCCGACCCATCCCCAGACCGGGTATGGGTGATCAGTTGGGTCCGCGTTTCAGCAGGGCCCTAACTAACGCAACTAGTCTAACCTTTCCCTAACAAACTAATTAAAGCTAAACTAAATATATAAAATTATTCTAACAACATCATATCTGTTCCTTTTCCTTTTCTTCTTGACCGGTCAAGGGAAAAACATTTTTTTCCACCACTGCCTGTCTGCCGCCTTTCTTCTTAAGTGCAGGGGTGCCGCCTGAGACAAATGTCTCACTCTGCCTAATGGTAGAAGTGGCCCTGCCTGCTTGCTATACAGCAATATGGATTCTTTTGGGTTGCACCAGTGGCGCTACAGATTAATGTGTTACCATTACAGTTGGGCCTGAACTAGTGTAGAATGATGGGAATCGTAGTTAAGCTTTTTTTTTTTTTTTGCATTTTGCCCTGAGGCCACAGTTGTTGGCTGTGGGTCTGACAAGGAAGAAACTGTCTTTTGTCTCCTAATGTTACTGCAGAAACCGGCGCGGTCACTTGCTGCTTTCAAGCTCATTGTTCTTTGGGTGATACCGACTGGCACAGACCATGCCCTCTGCATGGGAATTTCAGTTGCTGTTTTCTGTTGTACCCACAGGCTATGAATTACTCCGGGCTATGAAAGAAGAATGAAATAACTTGCTGCTAGTAGAACCTGCGCAGGTTATACTAATACCACTGAGTTTGCCAACAGGAAGTCCCGAGGTGCAGAGAGATGACAAATGTTTGCATTGTGTGCAGGCTGATTGCACTGTCTCCTGTACTCTGGGACTGGAAGCCAGAAAGGAGAAATTGTACCTGGCTGCTGGAGTGATCTTTTTCTTCTGGTTCTGCTATTTGTTAATCTCTATTGAATTTTCAGGGGGAGTTGCTGACACTCCCTACAGGGACCTTTAATTCAGCAAAAAACAAGACCATTTTATCTTAAGCCTCATACAAACGAGCAATTGTGGGGGTCGACCCGAGATGCACAATGTGTATGCATGGCCGTTTTGGGCGACAATTGTGCTGTGTGTATGGGCACTTTGTCGGAAGAAACGTCCATTCGGACGCGGCTCGTTGATGATCTGCCTGGCGGATAAATCGCTCATACACGGCACTATTATTGTCTGAAACAGCCATGCATACACATCGTGTGTCGCATGTTGGCTCCCCACGTTCACATGTGTGTATGCACTAATGGTGAGACTGCCCCCTGTTATTCTCATATGGGCCTGATGCAATAAGATGTGCAAAAGTTTGTCTGTGCTGTTAATGTGCAGCAACCAATCAGATTCTGGCTTTTTACTAGGTTACTGCATTTATGTGATTGGTAGCTGCAAATGACTAATAAGGGCAAAAATCAGATATCCTGTTCTTATGGACAAAGCAGACTCGTTTTCTACCCCTGTACATAAATAAAGACAGTTGATGGTGAAATATAAACAATGGGATATAAAATAGAATAAAGGGATCTAGAGAATCCAATTGGCTGGAACTCCATTCACCTATAGGTCCACCTATAGGAACCAGAAGTGAATTATAATATGGAATTACAAACACCTTGTATCAGTAAGAACTGTATTGCATTTAATAGGATGATGAAAGTTAACCAACTGCCCTACACATTGTGTATTTGTGGGCAGGGAGGAGGTGGAATTCTATTAATATGCACCCCTCTCCTTTCCGAGCAGTGTGTGTGCAACCTGGCTCTGGGAGTTTGTGCTTGACCAGTGACCCAGTAAAGGGGGCGGTGCTCTGTGCTGACATGCTATAAGGTGGAAAAGTGGCCATTTTTAAACTGCTTTATATTTTTTGTTATAAAACCCACTGAAGTAGTAAAGATTTCGAATGGAGATACTGCTGGGTTAAACATGCAGAAATATTGTAAAGAAATATGAGATGAATACCAGGCAAATGTTTTGCATGCAAGCCAGGCCTAGATTTTTCATAGAAGCCAGTTGTAGACTTGATACCTGCCACTCTCAAAAGTTCCAATGAGTCAAGCTGGGTACAAACAGTAAGGATAAAGCCCTGACGGTATCGGGGGTTTATCGCTACAGTGTGTACCTTCGTCTTCCGAACAAGCGCGCGGCCGCTGAACGATCGGGTCGGCCGAAAGACAGAAAATTTCGGGAAAGACCGAAAATTTACAGCGCCCGCGTTAGACTCCCTATAGAGGAGTCCAGCGCGGCCGATGGAAACACACAGTCCCGAGCATTCTCCCTATGATGTGCATAGGGAGAACACTCGGGACTGTGTGTATGTAGATCTTGCAGAACCGTCACCTTAACATGCTGAAAATGTTTGTGATTTTCCCAGTAAGCTAACAATCGGATCTTTCTCTTTTATCTTTCAGTTGTTCCTTTGATATTAAAGGCTCTGGTCTTTGACCAAAAGCGCGGAGCATGCAGTGTTGGGTCCAATGTAAGAGATGCCGCTTGCTACGTTTGCTGGGCCTTTGCACGTGCCTATGAACCCATAGATATGACGCCCTTTGTTAATGAAATAGCAAGGTATGTAATTGAATAGAAGTCCTGTACACATGGCTCTAGTGCTTCTGCCTTTTATTTATTGCTAAGATCAGGGACACACTGGGCAACTACTGCCTGATCCATGATCTACCGTAAGTGATGTCCAAGGGATGTGTTGGTAAAACAGGAAGTTCTATGACCACCTTATCCTGCAGGATCGGCCAAAAATCACTGACTTGTCTGCTTTATTTTTTGGCTATTATTCCTGGAAATATTTTGGCCCAACAGATTTAAAAATGTGGCAGGCAGATTAAAATATTAAGCCTTGTGTACCTAGCCGAAAGCTGTGCACACGTGTTGGATAGTTGTCCCACTACATAGATGACAAGAGTTCAACACTCACGCAGTCATTACACATTGCTTACATCCCCCATCTGTATATACGCAACGATAGTCGATAGATGTTATCTCAAGATCTTTTGTTATGTCAGACGTTCTTGTAGTCTCTACAGACATTGTTGTAGTGTACGTCAGATGTTGTATTCTACATTAGACGTTCTTGTGGTCTACGTCAGACGTTCTTATAGTCTACATCAGACGGTCTTATAGTCTCTTTAGAAGTTCTCATCGTCTACATCAGACGTTCTTGTAGTCTACATCAGACGTTTCTTGTAGTCTACATCAGGCGTTCTTGTAGTCTACATCAGGCGTTCTTAGTCTACATCAGGCGTTCTTGTAGTCTACATTTGACGTTCATTAGTCCAAGAAAAGCAAACAGTAGTCGTGAATTGTTGGTCGTTGTAATTAATTGTTGCACAATATAGCAGAGGAACAACAAAAAACAGGTGTACAAAACTTAATACAAGACATTTAACTTGCATTGTTACTGTGTCAGAACATAATACAGGGCTTTTCTGTGACATCCCAGTGCCTTTCCTCTTAATCTTCCAATCCAGTACACAAAGAGCCCCTGTCGCAAACTCACAATCCTATTGCGATGGTTTCTGTCGGCATTGCAGCCCATCCATGGATATTTCCGATATTCAGTAAATCGGATCCACAGGATCCATTAAGCGCAGAATTAAGACCGTTGTTAGGGATTTACTTAATATCGGGGATGAAACACCCTAAAGCCTCATACACACGGGCAGTCGTGGGGAGCTACCACATGTGTATGCACGCCCGTTTCACTCGACAATCGTGCTTTGTATGGGCACTTTGTTGGCCAAAACGGGCGTTCGGTCATGGCTCATTGATGATCCGCCTTGCAGATCGGGCAAGGAGCCCCAACTGTTTCGGGCAGACAAAGTGCCCATACACAGCATGATTATCGCCCGTGCATGCACATTGTGGCGTCGTAGGTCAGCCCCCACGATCACACGTCTGACACCAGACCTACGGATTGTTAAACCAATCACTATTCTGACAGTCAGGAAATAAAGTGTCTGTGACACTATTTTAGTCCAAAGATCTTGCGGTCCATTGAAAATCACAGGATCAACTCTGATTTACTGGCAGGACCAATTACTAGAACAGACTGATCTTGACCAACATATCTACACAGCTACTGTTATATTATAACAATCCCAACTCCTGGGAGCTTAACTTGCCCACCAGTAATTCAAAAGGCAAAAAGTAATTTTGCCGTTGAGCCTTGATCCTTAGTTGGGACGCAAGTTTAAGTCTATTACCCACTCCTGATCTGTCTGTTTATAAAAGGCTCAATTATCAAGGTGTGCGCCTGGCATTTGATATTCTTATTGTGACTATGGTCAAGATCACAAGAGCGTATGACTCACCCTCTGGATTGAATTGATTAGGGCTTGGGTTAATATTTCAGGGCGTCGGCACCGTATGAATATAATGAAATTTAGGGCCGCGTTTTATTGAAGCCAAGAGCTTTAAGCTTTGGAGAGGTGTGCCAATGAATCTCGGTATCACCACTCCCTATATCAGGTCTCCAGGGCATTATGTAAGGTTCAAGTTAGTAGAAACTGCTTCGCCTTTTTCATTTTCTACATTGAGTTGGCATGGCCATTAAGGTACAGTTTGTCACAGAGTTTTAAATGGCTTGTTCACCTTTCAATGTTCCTGCAACATTCCAAAATATGTTCCTGTTCCAAAAGAGGAAGCACATGGCTTGTTCTTGTTTACGACTTGCGATCCCAAAACCAATGAGCCAGATGTGAATGTTGTGGGAAGTTTGGAAGGTAAAACTACCAGCCGGCAAGCTCACGCTAAAGACATTAAAGGGCAAGTCCAGTCCCAAAATGAAAACTTACATACAGGTAAATCATCCCCAAAACCCTAAACGGTAATAGTTTGAAATGTGAAATATATAAGTCTAACCTGAAATCCTGCACAATGTCCTGTTTCCCCTGTTTCTGCTTCCTGGTTCTTCCAGTTAGTAACTGTCAGTTATGGATTTGACAGTTGACATCACAGCCAATGACTGAATGTTAATCCCTGTCTGCCTCTTCTGAGCATGCCCAGGCTCAGTACAGGCTCAGTATTGGTTTCTAGATTGCTCAGTTTCCGTGAGGCATCCAGAAGCATAGCAGGCATACAGTAATGAATTCATAGGGCAAACTATGATATATCAACATATTATAAAGAGGCCATTCTTTCTACAAGATGTTATTATGAGGGTGGAGTTGTCCTTTAAATAGATTTGGCGGTTAAACATATGCAAACTTTCAACCATTTCTCTCATATGCACAAAATTTATTTTTCAAGGCCAACAGACCTAAAGCTGGCCACTCACTACAAACTTACCTGTCGCCGTTCCAACATCCACCTGGCCTGTTCATTTTACAATTCCGAACACAAACATGGACCGGCCAGGTCCATGGGAATGTTGGCGGCTCTGCTCAATTTTGAAATTGATTCAACGTTTATCTCCGATCAAATGTGTAATGTTGTGTGTGGCCAGCTTTAGTTTATACAATGTAGCACAGTATCAAAAGCCTTAACAAAATCTAAGTGCACCACATCCACTGCTATGCCAGGAACCTAATTAGCTTGTTTCCGGTGAAATACATATTTTGACAATGTCTGTTAGGCTTGTTAGCTGATAATTTTACAATTTGGCCACCCATGTGGATGATCCAATTACTTTCATCTGAAAGAAAAGGAGTGTCCCCTCCCAAACTAATTGCAGCAATGTCCCATCTACTGAGTGTTCACTATACAGTAAAACCAAAGGGGAAAATGTGAAAAACCATTTAAATTAGGGACATAGATATTTCAACCCCATCAACCCTCTGGTGCGATATTTCCTTTAATTGAGGGTAAACGTCACTAATTTGTATCCATTTTGGTCACGCCAAAGTATTGGTGGTACCTCTTTTATTTCCAAGACTATTGATCTGTAACCTGTCAGGCAGGAATATCAGGCCCATGTGTACGAGCCAGTGTGCACCCAACTTGCACCCTGCACACACAGGCTAACAAATAACTGGTGCAATATTGTATATTAATAGATATATTTATGTACACACAGTCAGTAGAATATCTGGTGCAATATTGTATATTAATAGATATATTTATGTACACACAGTCAGTAGAATATCTGGTGTAATATTGTATATTAATAGATATATTTATGTACACACAGTCAGTAGAATATTGGTGAATATGTATATTAATAGATTATTTATGTACACACAGTCAGTAGAATATCTGGTGTAATATTGTATATTAATAGATATATTTATGTACACACAGTCAGTAGAATATCTGGTGTAATATTGTATATTAATAGATATATTTATGTGCACACAGTCAGTAGAATATCTGGTGTGATATTGTATTAATAGATATATTTATGTACACACAGTCAGTAGAATATCTGGTGTAATATTGTATATTAATAGATATATTTATGTACACACAGTCAGTAGAATATCTGTGTGATTATTGTATATTAATAGATATATTTATGTACACACGGTCAGTAGAATATCTGGTGTGATATTGTATATTAATAGATATATTTATGTACACACAGTCAGTAGAATATCTGGTGTAATATTGTATATTAATAGATATATTTATGTACACACAGTCAGTAGAATATCTGGTGTAATATTGTATATTAATAGATATATTTATGTGCACACAGTCAGTAGAATATCTGGTGTAATATTGTATATTAATAGATATATCTATTAATATACAATATTACACCAGTATTCTACTGACGTGTGCACATAAATATATATATTAATATACTATTACACCAGATATTCTAGACCGTGTGAAATAAATATTTTATGTACACACAGTCAGTAGAATATCTGGGGTATATTGTATATTAATAGATAAATTTATGTACACACAGTCAGTAGATATTTGTGATGTAATATTGTATATTAATAGATATATATGTAACACACAGTCAGTAGAAATCGGTGTGTTAATATGTATATTAATAGATATATTTATGTGCACACAGTTAGAATATCTGGTGCAATATTGTATATATATAGATATTTATGTACACACAGTCAGTAGAATTCTGGTGTAATATTGTATATTAATAGATATATTTATGTGCACACAGTAGAATATCTGGTGAATATTGTATATAATAGATATATTTATGTACACCGTCAGTAGAATATCTGGTGTAATATTGTATATTAATAGATATATTTATGTGCACACAGTAGAATATTGGTGCAATATTGTATATTAATAGATATATTTATGTACACACAGTCAGTAGAATATCTGGTGTAATATTGTATATTAATAGATATATTTATGTGACACACAGTAGAATATCTGGTGCAATATTGTATATTAATAGATAATTTATGTACACACGGTCAGTAGAATATCTGGTGTAATATTGTATATTAATAGATATATTTATGTACACACAGTCAGTAGAATATCTGGTGTAATATTGTATATTAATAGATATATTTATGTACACACAGTAGAATATCTGGTGTGCAATATTGTATATTAATAGATTATATTAGTTACACACAGTCAGTAGAATATCTGGTGTAATATGTATATTAATGATATATTTAGGCACACAGTAGAATATCTGGTGTAATATTGTTATTATAGATATATATGTGCACACAGTAGAAATACTGGTGCAATATGTATATTATAGATATATTTATGTACACACACGTCAGTAGAATATCTGGTGTAATATTGTATATTAATAGATATATTTTGTGCACACAGTCAGTAGAATATCTGGTGTAATATGTATATTAATAGATTATTTATGTGCACACAGTCAGTAAAATATCTGGTGTAATTGTATATTTATAGATATATTTATGTACACACAGTCAGTAGAATATCTGGTGTAATATGTATATTAATAAGTATATTTATGTACACACAGTCAGTAGAATATCTGGTGCAATATTGTATTAATAGATATATTTATGTACACACAGTCAGTAGAATATCTGGTGTAATATTGTATATTAATAGATATATTTATGTGCACACAGTCAGTAGAATATCTGGTGTAATATCGTATATTAATAGATATATTTATGTGCACACAGTCAGTAGAATATCTGGTGTAATATTGTATATTAAAGAAATTTATGTGCACAGTCAGTAGAATATCTGGTGTAATTTGTATATTAATAGATATATTTATGTACACACAGTCAGTAGAATATCTGGTGAATATTGTATATTAATAGAATATTTATGTACACACAGTAGTAGATATTTGGTGTAAATTGTATATTAATAATATTTTTATGTGCACAGTCAGTAGAATATCTGGTGTTGTAATATTGTAATTAATAGATATATTTATGTACACACAGTCAGTAGAATCATGGTGTAATATTGTTATAATAGATATATTTATGTCACACAGTCAGTAGTATCTGGTGTAATATTGAATTAATAGATATATATGTCACACAGTCAGTAGAATATCTGGTGTAATATTGTATATTAATAGATATATTTATGTGCACAGTCAGTAGAATATCTGGTGTAATATTGTATATTAATAGATATATTTATGTACACACAGTCAGTAGAATATCTGGTGTAATATTGTATATTAAAGATTATTATGACACACCAGTCAGTAGAATATCTGGTGTAATATTGTATATTATATAATAGATATATTTATGTACACACAATCAGTAGAATATCTGGTGTATGTAATATGTATATTAATGATATATTATGTACACACAGTCAGTAGAATATCTGGTGTAATATGTTATATTAATAGATATATTTATGTACACACAGTCCGTAGAATATCTGGTGTATATTGTATATTAATAGATATATTTATGTAACACAATCAGTAGATATCTGGTGTAATTGTATTATTATAGATATATTTATTGACACACAGTCAGTAGAAATTCTGGTGTAATATGATATTAATAGATATATTTATGTCCACACAGTCAGTAGAATATCTGGTGAATATTTATATTAATAGATATATTTATGTACACACAGTCAGTAGAATATCTGGTGTAATATTGTATATAATAATATATTTATGTACACAGCAGTATGAATATTGGTGTAATATTGTATATTAATAGAATATTTATGTAACACAGTTAGTAGAATATCTGGTGAATATTGTATATTAATAGATAATTTATGTACACACAGTCAGTAGAATATCTGGTGAATATTGTTATTAATAGATAAATTTATGTGCACACAGTCAGTAGAAATCTGGTGTAATATTGTATATTAATAGATATATTTACGTATGTACACACAGTCAGTAGAATATCTGGTGTATATTGTATATTAATAGATATATTATGTGCACCACAGTAGAATATCTGGTGGTAATATGTATTAATAGATATATTTATGTGCACACAGTCAGTAGATATTGGTGTAATATTGTATATTAATGATATATTTATGTACACACAGTCAGTAGTAGAATATCTGTGTGTGTGATATTGTATATTTAGATATATTTATGTGCACACAGTCAGTAGAATATCTGGTGTAGATGTAATTGTATATTAATAGATATATTTATGTGCACACAGTCAGTAGAATATCTGGTGTAATATTGTAATTAATAGATATATTATGTACACACGTCAGTAGAATATCTGGTGTAATATGTATATTAATAGATATATTATGTGCACACGTCAGTAGAATATCTGGGTGTAATATGTAATTAATAGATATTTATGTGCACACGTCAGTAGAATTTGTTGTGTAATATTGTATATTAATAGATATATTTATGTACACACAGTCAGTAGAATATCTGGTGTAATATTGTATATAATAGATATATTATGTGCACACAGTCAGTAGAATATATGGTGTAATATGTATATTAATAGATATTTATGTGACACAGTCAGTAGAATATTGGTGTAATATTGTATATTAATAGATATATTTATGTGCACACGTCAGTAGAATATCTGTGTAATATGTATATTAATAGATATATTTATGTGCACACGCAGTAGAATATCTGGTGTAATATGTATATTAATGATATATTTATGTGCACACGGCGTAGAATAGCTGGTGTAATATGTATATTAATAGATCTATTTTTGTGCACACAGTAGAATATTGGAATATGTATATTAATAGATATATTTGTAACACAGTCAGTAGAATATCTGGTGTAATATTGTATATTAATAGATAATTATGTACACACAGTCAGTAGAAATATCTGGTGTAATATTGTAATTTTATAGATATTTTATGTACAACAGTCAGTAGTAGAATATCTGGTGTAATATTGTATATTAATAGATATATTTATGTACACACGGTCAGTAGAATATCTGGTGTAATATTGTATATTAATAGATATATTTATGTACACACAGTCAGTAGAATATCTGGTGTAATATGTATATATTTTATAGATATATTATGTACACACAGTCAGTAGAATATCTGGTGTATATTATTATATAATAGATATATTATGTACACCCAGTCAGTAGAATATCTGGTGTAATATTGTATATTATAGATATATTTAGTACAAACAGTCAGTAGAATATCTGTGTATATTGTATTAATAGATATATTATGTACACACGGTCAGTAGAATATCTGGTGTAATATTGTATATTAATAGATATATTTATGTACACACGGTCAGTAGAATATCTGGTGTAATATTGTATATTTATAGATATACTTATGTACACACGGTCAGTAGAATATCTGGTGTAATATTGATATTTATAGATATACTTATGTACACACGGTCAGTAGAATATCTGGTGTAATATTGTATATTAATAGATATATTTATGTACACACAGTCAGTAGAATTCTGGTGTATGTAATATGTATATAATAGATATATTATGTACACAGTCAGTAGAATATCTGGTGTAATATTTATATTAATAGATATATTTATGTGCACAGTCAGTAGAATATCTGGTGTTATGTATATAAAGATATATTTATGTGCACACAGTCAGTAGAACAGTCAGTAGAATAGTGTTGTAATATTGTATATTATAGATATATTTATGTACACCAGTCAGTAGAATATCTGGTGATATTGTATATTAATAGATATATTTATGTGCACCCAGTCAGTAGAATATCTGTGTAATATTGTATATTATAGATATATTTATGGCACACAGTCAGTAGATATCTGGTGTATATTGTATATTATAGATATTTATGTGCACACAGTCAGTAGAATATCTGGTACAATATTGTATATTAATAGATATATTTATGTGCACACAGTCAGTAGACACAGTCAGTAGAATATCTGGTACAATATTGTATATTAATAGATATATTTATGTGCACACAGTCAGTAGAATATCTGGTGTCAATATGTATATAATAGATATATTTATGTGCACACAGTCAGTAGAATATCTGGTGTAATATTGTATATTAATAGATATATTTATGTACACACAGTCAGTAGAATATCTGGTGTAATATTGTATATTAATAGATATATTTATGTGCACAGTCAGTAGAATATCTGGTGTAATATTGTATATTAATAGATATATTTAGTGCACACAGTCAGTAGAATATCTGGTGTGAATATTGATATTAATAGATATATTTATGTACACACAGTCAGTAGAATATCTGGTTGTAATATTGTATATTAATAGATATATTATGTACACCAGTCAGTAGAATATCTGTGTGATTATTGTATATTAATAGATATATTTATGTACACACGTCAGTAGAATATCTGGTGTAATATTGTATATTAATAGATATATTTATGTACACACAGTCAGTAGAATATCTGGTGTAAATTGTATATTAATAGATATATTTATGTACACACAGTCAGTAGAATATCTGGTGTAATATTGTATATTATAGATATATTTATGTCACACAGTCAGTAGAAAATCGGTGTATATTGTATATTAATAGATATATTATTAATATACAATATTACACAGTATTTATGACCGTGTGCACATAAATATATATATAATATATATTACACCGATATTTAACGTTGAATAATATTTATGTACACACAGTCAGTAGAATATCTGGGTATATTGTATATTAATAGATAAATTTATGTACACACAGTCAGTAGATATCTTGGTGTAATATTGTATATTAATAGATATATTATGACACACAGTCAGTAGAAATCGGGGTTAATATTGTATATAATAGATATATTTATGTGCACACAGTTAGAATATCTGGTGAATATTGTATATAATATAGATATTTATGTACACACAGTCAGTAGAATTCTGGTGTAATATTGTATATTAATAGATATATTTATGTGCACAGTCAGTAGAATATCTGGTGAATATTGTATATAATAGATATATTTATGTACACACAGTCAGTAGAATATCTGGTGTATATTGTATATTAATAGATATATTTATGTGCACACAGTCAGTAGAATATCTGGTGCAATATTGTATATTAATAGATATATTTATGTGCACACAGTCAGTAGAATATCTGGTGTAATATTGTATATTAATAGATATATTTATGTGCACACGGTCAGTAGAATATCTGGTGCAATATTGTATATTAATAGATAATTTATGTACACACAGTCAGTAGAATATCTGGTGTAATTTGTATATTAATAGATATATTTATGTACACACAGTCAGTAGAATATCTGGGTAATATTGTATATTAATAGTATATTTATGTGCACACAGTAGAATATCTGGTGTGAATATTGTATATTAATAGATATATTATGTTACACACAGTCAGTAGAATATCTGGTGTAATATGTATATTAATGATATATTTAGGCACACAGTAGAATATCTGGTGTAATATTGTTATTATAGATATATTTATGTGCACACAGTAGAAATACTGGTGCATATGTATATTATAGATATATTTATGTACAACGTCAGTGAGAATATCTGTGGGTGAATATTGTATATTAATAGATATATTTTGTGCACACAGTCAGTAGAATATCTGGTGTAATATGTATATTAATAGATTATTTATGTGCACACAGTCAGTAGAATATCTGGTGTGAATTGTATATTTATAGATATATTTATGTACACACAGTCAGTAGAATATCTGGTTGTAATATCGTATATTAATAAGTATATTTATGTACACACCAGTCAGTAGAATATCTGGTGTATATTGTATTAATAGATATATTTATGTACACACAGTCAGTAGAATATCTGGTTGTAATATTGTATATTAATAGATATATTTATGGCACACAGTCAGTAGAATATCTGGTGTAATATGTATATTAATAGATATATTTATGTGCACACAGTCAGTGAATATCTGGTGTAATATGTATATTAAAGATAATTTATGTGCACAGTCAGTAGAATATCTGGTGTAATTTGTATATTAATAGATATATTATGTACACACAGTCAGTAGAATATCTGGTGAATATTGTATATTAATAGATATTTATGTACACACAGTCAGTAGATATTTGGTGTAAATTGTATATTAATAATATTTTTATGTGCACAGTCAGTAGAATATCTGGTGTATATTGTAATTAATAGATATATTTATGTACACACAGTCAGTAGAATCTGGTGTAATATTGTTATAATAGATATATTTATGTCCACAGTCAGTAGTATCTGGTGTAATATTAATTAATAGATATATTTATGTACACAGTCAGTAGAATATCTGGTGTAATATTGTATATTAATAGATATATTTATGTGCACACAGTAGAATATCTGGTGTAATATTGTATATTAATAGATATATTTATGTACACACAGTCAGTAGAATATCTGGTGTAATATTGTATATTAAAGATTATTATGCACACAGTCAGTAGAATATCTGGTGTAATATTGTATATATAATATAGATATATTTATGTACACACATCGTAGAATATTGTGTGTAATATGTATATTAATAGATATATTTATGTCACACAGTCAGTAGAATATCTGGTGTAATATCGTATATTAATAGATATATTTATGTACACACAGTCAGTAGAATATCTGGTGTAATATTGTATATTAATAGATATATTTATGTACACACAGTCAGTAGATATCTGGTGTAATTGTATATTATAGATATATTTATTGGACACACAGTCAGTAGAAATTCTGGTGTAATATGTATATTAATAGATATATTATGTACCACACAGTCAGTAGAATATCTGGTGAATATTTATATTAATAGATATATTTATGTACACACAGTCAGTAGAATATCTGGTGTAATATTGTATATAATAGATATATTTATGTACACACAGTAGTAGAATATCTGGTGTATTAATTGTATATTAATAGAATATTTATGTACACACAGTCAGTAGAATATCTGGTGGAATATTGTATATTAATAGATATATTTATGTACACACAGTCAGTAGAATATCTGGTGCAATATTGTATATTAATAGATATATTTATGTGCACACAGTCAGTAGAATATCTGGTGTAATATTGTATATTAATAGATATATTTAGTATGTACACACAGTCAGTAGAATATCTGGTGTAATATTGTATATTAATAGATATATTTATGTGCACACAGTAGAATATCTGGTGTAATATTGTATATTAATAGATATATTTATGTGCACACAGTCAGTAGATATTGGTGTAATATTGTATATTAATGATATATTTATGTACACACAGTCAGTAGTAGAATATCTGTGTGTATATTGTATATTTAGATATATTTATGTGCACACAGTCAGTAGATATCTGGTTGGTAATATGTATATTAATAGATATATTTATGTGCACACAGTCAGTAGAATATCTGGTGTAATATTGTAATTAATAGATATATTATGTCACACGTCAGTAGAATATCTGGTGTAATATGTATATTAATAGATATATTATGTACACGTCAGTAGAATATCTGTGTGTAATATGTAATTAATAGATATTTATGTGCACACGTCAGTAGAATATTGGTGTGTAATTGTATATTAATAGATATATTTATGTACACACAGTCAGTAGAATATCTGGTGTAATATTGTATATAATAGATATATTATGTCACACAGTCAGTAGAATATTGGTGTAATATGTATATAATAGATATATTTATGTACCAGTCAGTAGAATATTGGTGTAATATTGTATATAATAGATATATTTATGTCACACGTCAGTAGAATATCTGGTGTAATATGTATATTAATAGATATATTTATGTGCACACGCAGTAGAATATCTGGTGTAATATGTATATTAATGATATATTTATGTGCACACGCCAGTAGAATACTGGTGTAATATGTATATTAATAGATTATTTTTGTGCACACAGTAGAATATTGAGAATATGTTTTAATAGATATATTATGTAACACAGTCAGTAGAATATCTGGTGTAATATTGTATATTAATAGATAATTATGTACACACAGTCAGTAGAATATCTGGTGTAATATTGTAATTTATAGATATATTTATGTACAACAGTCAGATAGAATATCTGGTGTAATATTGTATATTAATAGATATATTTATGTACACACGTCAGTAGGTATCGGTGTAATATTGTATATTAATAGATATATTTATGTACACACAGTCAGTAGAATATCTGGGGTAATATTGTATATTTATAGATATATTATGTACACACAGTCAGTAGGAATATGGTGTATATTATTATATAATAGATATATTTATGTACACCAGTCAGTAGAATATCTGGTGTAATATTGTTATTATAGATATATTTAGTACAACAGTCAGTAGAATATCTGTGTATATTGTATTTAATAGATATATTATGACACAGGTCAGTAGGATATATGGTGTATATTGTATATTAAAGATTATTTATGTACACACGGTCAGTAGAATATCTGGTGTAATATTGTATATTTATAGATATATATGTACACACGGTCAGTAGAATATCTGGTGTAATATTGTATATTTATAGATATACTTATGTACACACGGTCAGTAGAATATCTGGTGTAATATTGTATATTTATAGATATATTTATGTACACACAGTCAGTAGAATATCTGGTGTTGTAATATGTATATATAGATATATTTATGTACACCACAGTCAGTAGAATATCTGGTGTAATATTGTATATTAATAGATATATTTATGTGCACAGTCAGTAGAATATCTGGTGTTATGTATATTAAAGATATATTTATGTGCACACAGTCAGTAGAACAGTCAGTAGAATAGCTGTTGTAATATTGTATATTATAGATATATTATGTACACCAGTCAGTAGAATATCTGGTGATATTGTATATTAATAGATATATTTATGTGCACACCAGTCAGTAGAATATCTGGTAATATTGATATTATAGATATATTTATGGCACACAGTCAGTAGATATCTGGTGTAATTGTATATATAGATATTTATGTGCACACAGTCAGTAGAATATCTGGTAATATTGTATATTAATAGATATATTTATGTGCACCATCAGTAGAAACATCAGTAGAAATCTGGTAATATTGTATATTAATAGATATATTTATGTGCACACAGTCAGTAGAATATCTGGTGTAATATTGTATATTAATAGATATATTTATGTGCACACAGTCAGTAGAATATCTGGTACAATATTGTATATTAATAGATATATTTATGTCACACAGTCAGTAGAATATCTGTACAATATTGTTATTAATAGATATATTTATGTCAACACAGTCCGGTAGAATATAATCTGGTGTAATATTGTATATTAATAGATATATTTATGTGCACACAGTCAGTAGAATATCTGGTGCAATATTGTATATTTATAGATATATTTATGTGCACACCGTCCATAGAATATTAAAGGAAACAGGCACAACAGGTTAGACTTATATATTTTAGATTTCAGACTTTTACAGTTTAGGGTTTTGGGGGGTTTAATTTGAGGGCTGGACTTGAAGGATGTCTGCATGTCCACTGAAATGAACTATTGGTGAACAATGCACCGGAGAGTTTAATTAAACTCAAATCCATCACCTTCCGTTTATCAACATTGAATCTCATCTGCCATCCTGCTGCCCATTTTCATAATCCATGACGTTATTTCAGTTTAATTGAAGAACGGAATGTAAAGGAGCTTTGTCTTACCTCCTGTTCTTCAATTAAGGCTAGGCCATACTAGCGCGCTTTTCGCGCGCACGTTTTACGTTTGTGATTGCGCCCGCGATTTTCGTTAAAATGGAAACCGCGGCAAGGTGAAAATTCCCGTTATTTCCGATGCACATGCGATTGCGCATCCGTTCGTGTTTTGACAACGCATGCGGTCACCATTTTTTGTGCCTTAACACATGCGTTTCCATAACGGAAAACGGCAAAATCGCATGCGCAAAACGCACAAGAATCGCGCACACAATCTCGCTTTCGATAACGCTCACAATTTTGTGCCCGATTCCTTTGCGTTGCTGTGTAGCCTCAGCCTTACTGTTACAGGAGCCAGGAACCTGTACTCCAGTTAACGCAAAAAAGGAAAAGTTCACTTTCCGGAATATCGGAAGGTAAAACCAGTTCCTGGAAAACACTAAATGTGTTTCAGAATTTATTATTAGTTCCCCCCCACCCTTTTTTTTCGTCATACAAACTTGTGCACCTGTATAATTTCCTGTGTATATTACATCCGTGAATTGCACCACAATTAAATTTGTGGATGTGCATTAAAATATATTCACCTTTTTATGTGACAATTCGTTTTATAAGAAAAGTGCAACTGCTGAAACTATGGGATTAGCAAGGCCCCAAAACACTGTAAACCACACAGCCCTGGATATTAACCAGAAAACAGCTACTTCATTGTCAATTCGCTATGATCTGAGCCACTATTCTTTCCTATGGGATTGGTCACTGGCAGCAGAAGGGGTTGTTCCCGCCCCAGTTAATTATGGGTAAAAATAGCAGTTTGGCTGCGGTTAGTCAGGGTGACAATTGACATTTCACTCTCTATAGTGTTAATAATGTCACAGACTTTCCATAGAATTGTTTTTTCTCCCATTAGGTTGGGATGTAATGTTCATTAACGCTGCATTTTATGAAAGGATAAACACCGGATGCAGTTCCTTCAGTAGCGCCCATCATTTACTGAGCAACCGGTTTTAAAACACATTGTGCCCTACCCAAGAATATCCAAAATAAAGTCCTACGCATAGGCGGAGGTGTAAACCTATTGACAAAATATGTAATTATGTTTAGGTTGAACTTCTCTTTTTGTTTCTTAGCCTGCAGTGTCTGTCTGTGAGCGGAGGTTATTGTCTGTTATGGTGTTGGGGCAGGATACTGGATGTATTTGCTCAGTTAGACAAGGATAGGATAGGCTAGGATACTAAGCTATCATTGGATCTCCACCATGTTTAAAATCCCATATACCTTCTTTTTAACCACATTCAAACAGCCCCGTGATTTTGCCTGACATGCAGACAGAATGTTTCAGATGAAAGTTCTTTGTATTTGTCCATTGAGATCCTGTAATGTCACCTCTCAAATGAAAAGTTATAGACAGGTAAATGACCCCCCAAGCCACATAACTGCACTTTTAGAAACCTGACAGGTGTAGGACTAACCTGTTATGTAGCAAAATGTTCTCAAAGTGTTTCTGCCTACTCTACGAGCTTTCTGATCTTGCTATGAGCTTGCACATGCCCAGACAAGGCAGCTAAGTAAAATAGCATTGTCAATGGCTGTAATGTCAACTGTTATATCCATAACGAACAGCTGATAACCGGAAGAACCTGAAGGCAAATAGAGGGGTTACAGGACATAATCAGGTCCCCCCAAACCTTACTTTTCCAATATTTACCTTTTCACCTAACACTCCTATACTAAAGGTTTCGGACGATAATCGCCCCATGTGTAGGCACTTTATTGGACGAAACGGTCGTTCGTTTGGAGATCCGACAAGTCGGTCATTCAACGATTCCCAAACGAACGACCGTTTCGGCCGATAAAGTGCCTACACACGGGCCGAAACGTTCATGGGTCCCGTTCGGCCGGGACCCACGATCGCACGTGTGTACGAGCCTTTGCTTACAAAGACTGATCCCTTGCTGGCAGGTTCAGCCTCCTCTGCTGCTGCTTTGAGCTGGTTATGAGCTTCCACATCGGCAAAAGAGGAAGCTTCATTAGCAGCCTTTAGCCATTAGCTATGAGATCAGCAGCATGGCCCTGACTGATGGCTACTCAGAAGAAGCAGAGAGCAGGGTGGGGGGTTGTGCTTGGAAGTAAGTGAGTAATGTATTAAACGGTAAGTATTGCGATTAGTTTTAATTTGGAGGCTTCTGGTTACGAATATAACCTTTTGTTTTAATGGTGAACGTTTCCTTTAAACACCTGTTCCCAGCTGCTTTATTTGTAAATCTTTAGCAAACTCCACATGTTGTATTTCTGATCAGCGCGATGTTGGACCCCAAACCTTTGAACTGGGGAAATTGCTGCAAACCAAGATGGTGAGAGTCCTATGCTGACGCCTCTCTAGCCGGTCTTTTACTTTGGCAATGTAATAAGAGCATAAATACAAAAGTAGGTGGAAGAAGACACAGGCAGAATTTTAATTGCAAACACATGTACGGTATTACACATTTGTCCATTAGCCAATCATTTCACTCTCTTGGCTTCTGCAAATAGTCCTATTTCTCCAATAGCCAATCATTTCACTCTAAGGAAGGGGGAGGGGGGGAAAAAAAAAGGAGGAAGAAAGAAGGGGGGGGGGGAAGAGGGGGGGAGGGGGAGAAGGAAGAAGGGGGGGGGGAAGGGGAGAGGGGGGAGGAGGAGGAGGGGAAGGAAAAGGAAAGGAAGGAAAGGGGAGGAGGGGAAAAAAAAAAAGGGGGGGGAAAGGGGAAAAAAAAGAAAAAGAAGGGAAAAAAGGAAAAGGAAGAAAGAAGGGGGAAGAAAGAAGAGAGAAGAAGAAAGGGGGGAAAGGGGGGGAGGGGGGAAGAGAGAGGAAGAAGAAAAGGAAAAAAGAAAAAAGGAAGGAAAAGGGGAAGGAAAAAAAAAAAGGGGAAAAAAGAAAGAGGGGGAGGGGAAAGGGGGAGGAGGGGGAAGAGGAGGGGAGGAGGAGGAGAAAGAAAGGGGGAAGGGGGGAGGAAAAGGGAAGGAGAGAGGGGAAAGAAGAGAGGGAAAGGGAGGGAGAGGAAGAGGGGGGAAAGAGAGGGGGAAGGAAAGAAGGAAGAAAAGAGGAGGAGGGGGGAAAGAAAGGGGAAAAAAGATAAAAGAAAGAGGGAGAAAAAATGGGAAAAAAAGAAAGGGGCAAGTGGCGAAGGAGGATATGAGGGAGGGAGAAGTAATAAGAAGAATGAAGGAAGGGGAAATGGGAAGGTGGAAAAAGGAGACAGGAATGGAGAAGTTAGACGATAGAGTGGATGGGCCGGCAGAAAGTAATATAAAGGGAAAGGGGAAGAATTCTAGTAACTTGTTTATATGAACACAAGCACCCTGGCAACCCAACCAGGCTCAAGTTCGATAAAAGGGCACATGAGCGGGCCCCATAGCTTTGCAGTGCGGGGCCCCTTTATCAGCAAATCCAACAGGATTGTGATGTTTTAGCCCTAGTTATTTGCTATTGTTGCGGAGTTTCGTGATACTACTTACAACGATTTCCTAACACGAGAGAGAACAGCCCGTTTCACTGAAGCGTGGGGAAATCCTGCACACAGGAGACGATCTGTTTGGCTTGTCTGGGCTTGAATGTCATGGAGTGAGAAAAGGCACAGGGCTCGCATTTTGTGACAGAAAAAGTGTGGCTCTTTCCCCTGAATGAATTTCACTTTAACATGTCAGCACCTCTTAGTCCATAGCCCCAACCTCTTCTGTGAGCTAATGAGGCTTTGCAGGCGGTATTGAAGCAGGTAGCATCTATCTATTGCGATTAAAGGAGAAACGCATTAGATAACATACGACTGTGTGTAGCTAGCGAGCGGGCTGCAGGGACGGATATCTGCCAGAATAAACTTTAGCCAAGGCACAAGTACCACGGCTGACGGTTCACCTCACATGGCCCATATTTTTGCCTTATCGACCTGGTTGATCGTATTGAAAATATGGCGATAATTGTTGCCACGATTGACCGAACTCATTTCAACAATCGATCGCGTCACGTGGTATTCAATAGGCCGTAAGATCCGTTGTCATCTGTGGCACTTCCATGGGATGTCTGTTGGTCTGAATAGAGGTACAAAGCTGTACCATGTGTGCCAGAACTAAACGTGGCCTGATACACATGGTACAGCTTCCTGGCTGACTTACAATCGTTGGTTGGGATAAGTAGCGCGTCATGCGATATTTATGTATCTCATGACGGTTTGCATTTTAAAATACATAATCGACAGTAATGTAAGCTGGATACACCGACGGAATTGGTCCTTTATCGGTAACGTGTACGCACAAAACTACCCTTTCTGATGCCGACGACATTGTTACATCGTTACAGAACATTTCCCTTGTCACGGTCTTACAGATTCTGTTAGATTCATCTCTGAAAGATAGTACTGTGTGTACCCATCTTTACTAGCAGAGGCTGGTTGGCCAAAATGACCAATTTTGTCAACTGTAGGGACAGATTTATTGGCTGCTGATTCCAAGCCGATCTGATTAAAGATCGCTGGCACAAAGGCATACGGAATAGACTATGGTAAATGACATTCCGGATAACGGAGCAGTATTATTACCTGTATATAAAATCTGTACTGAAAACTTGTTCTATGCAATACTCCTCTTATGAAATGGTGACAAGGAACATTAATGGAACCATTTATGAAATGTGCTTTAATTGACTGCAATGCTCTTTGTGGCACCAATTGTAGCATGTAGCTCAATCAACCTCTACCTGGCTAGCACTTAGTTATACACAGAGGAAAGGGTAGGAAAGTACCTGTTGGAATACAGTATTGGAGGCGAGTTTGGGGCTTTTCAATTTACTGTAATAAACGTTGTAGGTCATTTGAACTATTAATTCTTAATAACACTTTCTGTAAAGTGATCCAGAGAAATTCTAGCCAAGGGGTTACAATTCTATATAATAAAAGCTGAATGCTTACTAGGAAATCAATGGTAGATTCACCCAGAGTCATAATTACTCTGGGTAATCCTCCTTTCCGGATTCAATACACGGTTTGCGCCTGTAGGTAATCCCGAAAGAGATTCACCCACAAGCGAATATCTTAGCATTGCATTATATGTTAAAACAAATTGTTTTAATGGCCCAACTCTAAACCGTTATCGGAACGAAGGCGCCACCATTTTTCACGTGCATAGCATGCGTTCCAATAATACAGATGTGTATTGGAGTGCAGCACACATAGCAATAACACACAGCAGCGCATTGAAAAATCCTGCGTGCGTTGCCATGTTGTCCAGGGGGGACCCAATCCTGCATGCGTTGCCATGCGTCAGGGGGATCCAATCCTGCGTGCGTTGCCATGCGTACAGGGGTGACCTATCCTGCGTGCGTTCCATGTGTACAGGGGGGACCTAATCCTGCATGCGTGCCATGCGTACAGGGGGGGACCCAATCCGTGTGCGTTGCCATGTGTACAGGGGGGACCCAATCCTGTGTGCGTTGCCATGTGTACAGGGGTGACCCAATCCTGCGTGCGTTGCCATGTGTACAGGGGGATCCAATCCTGCGTGCGTTGCCATGCGTACAGGGGGGACCTAATCCTGCATGCATTGCCATGCGTACAGGGGGGACCTAATCCTGCATGCGTTGCCATGCATACAGGGGGAGCCCAATCCTGTGTGCGTTGCCATGTGTACAGGGGGGACCCAATCCTGTGTGTGTTTGCCATGTGTACAGGGGGGACCCAATCCTGCGTTGCCATGCCATGCGTACAGAGGGGCCCAATCCTGCGTGTGTTGCCATGCGTACAGGGGGACCCAATCCTGCGTGTGTTTGCCATGCGTTACAAGGGACCCAATCCGGGTGCGTTGCCATGCGTACAGAGGGGACCCAATCCTGCTTGCATTGCCATGCGTACAGGGGGACCCAACCTTTAGACTGGTCTCCTTTAACTAACCAGGCTCAGATTCAGCACACCCAAGTTAAAAACAACGTTACATCTTTTCCTTATAAATAGGATAATTTCTTTTAAAAAGTGTCACTGTTTATATATAAATCAAACATTGTTTTTGGGACAAGGTGTAGCTCAAAGCGATGCATCAGAACATCTAGCCCTGCTGAGTTTTCTTGGGACTGGGTGCTTAAGGTTTGTCCACACCCTGATTTACACAAACAAGACCTGGGGGAAGGCGAATCGCTCGCCCACACTGCACGCACCGTTTCATACACCACTGTAGAGATTAACATTACTCAGCACTTTTCCTTATCCATGCTAATAGACAGGTGGGCTATCAAAAATATTAACATGGGATACGGAGCAGAACCAAAGCTTGTCATAGTAAAAAACAAAGTCATTGTAAATTATTGCAGCGTGTGTACTTGCTTCAGTTATTTAGAAATATTTTTTAAAAAAACAAACATAACCCAGAATTTTTAAGGCTTGTGGAAACATAATCAACAAATTGTTCTATTTGGAAAGATGTCTGAACAAATAAGCAAATTGAAATGTGACTACCTAACAAGGGAAACAGAGTGAAATGATTGGTTATTGGAGAAATGTGACTACCTAGACAAAGGAACAGAGTGAAATGATTGGTTATTGGAGAAATGTGACTACCTAGCACAAGCAACAGAGGAATGATTGCTATTGGGAAATAGGACTACCTAGCACAAGGCAACAAGTAAATGATCGCTATTGGAGAATGTGACTACCTAGCACAAGGCAACAGAGTAAATGATTGGCTATTGGAGAAATGTGACTACCTAGCACAAGGCAACAGAGTGAAATGATTGGCTATTGGAGAAAATGTGACTACTAGAAAAGGCAACAATGAAATGATTGGCTATGGAGAAAATAGAGACTACCTAGCACAAGGCAACAGGTGAAATGATTGGCTATTGGAGAAATAGGACTACCTAGCACAAGGCAACAGAGTGAAATGATTGGCTATTGGAGAAATGTGACACCTACACAAGGCAACAGAGTGAAATGATTGCTATTGGAGAAAGGTGACTACATAGAAAAGGCAACAGAGTGAAATGATTGGCTTGGAGAAATAAACTACCTAGCACAAGGCAACAGATTGAAATGATTGGCTATTAGGAAATAGGACTACCTACACAAAGGCAACAGAGTGAATGATTGGCTATTGGAGAAATGTGACTACCTAGCACAAGGCAACAGAGTGAAATGATTGGCTATTGGAGAAATGCGACTACCTAGCACAAGGCAAACAATTGAAATGATTGGCTATTGGAGAATAGGACTACCTAGCACGGCAATAGAGTGAAATGATTGGCTATTGGAAAAATGTGCTACTAGCACAAGGCAACAGAGTGAAATGATTGGCTATTGGAGAAATAAGACTACCTAGCAAAAGGCAACGAGGTGAAATGATTGACTATTGGAGAAATAGGACTACCTAGCAAAAGGCAACAGAGTGAAATGATTGGCTATTGGAAAAATGTGACTACCTAGCACAAGGCAACAGAGTGAATGATTGACTATTGAGAAATAAGACTACCTAGCAAAAGGCAACAGAGTGAAATGATTGGCTATTGGAAAATGTAACTACACCTAGCACAAGGCAACAGAGTGAAATAATTGGCTATTGGAGAAATAGACTCCCTAGCACAAGGCAACAGAGTGAATGATTGGCTATTGGAAAAATGGACTAACTAGCACAAGGCAACAGAGTGAAATGATTGGCTATTGGAGAAATAGGACTACCTAGCACAGGCAACAAGAGAAATGATTGGCTATTGGAGAATGTACTACCTAGCACAAGGCAACAGAGTGAATGATTGGCTATTGGAGAATGTAACTACCTAGCACAAGGCAACAGAGTGAATGATTGGCTATTGGAGAAATAGGGACTATGTTGCAGAAGCCAAGCCTAGCAAAAGGCAACAGAGTGAAATGATTGGCTATTGGAAAAATGTAACTACCTAGCACAAGGCAACAGAGTGAAATAATTGGCTATTGGAGAAATAGGACTACCTAGCACAAGGCAACAGAGTGAAATGATTGGCTATTGGAGAAATAGGACTAACTAGCACAAGGCAACATAGTGAAATGATTGGTTTGGAGAAAGGACTACCTACACAAGGCAACAGAGTGAAATGAATTGGTATTGGAGAAAGGACTACTAGCACAGGCAACAGTGAAAATATTGGCTATTGGAGAAATAGGACTACCTAGCACAAGCACACAGAGTGAAATGATTGGCTATTGGAGAAATGTGACTACCTAGCACAAGGCACAGAGTGAAGATTTGGCTATTGGAGAAATGTAACTACCTAGCACAGGCAACAGAGTGAAATGATTGGTTATTGGAGAAATGTGACTACCTAGCACAAGGCAACAGGTGAATGATTGGCTATTGGAGAATGACTACACCTAGCACAAGGCAACAGAGTGAAATGATTGGCTATTGGAGAAATAGGACTACCTAGCACAAGGCAACAGAGAGAAATGATTGGCTATTGGAGAAATGTAACTACCTAGCACAAGGCAACCTTGGCTTCTGCAAATAGTCCTATTTCTTCCAATTAGCCAATCATTCACTCTGTTGCCTTGTGCTAGGTAGTTACATTCTCCAATAGCCAATCATTTCACTCTGTTGCCTTGTGCTAGGTAGTTACATTTCTCCAATAGCCATCATTTCTCTTGTTGCCTGTGCTAGGTAGTCCTATTTCTCCAATAGCCAATCATTTCACTCTGTTGCCTTGTGCTAGTTAGTCCATTTTTCCAATAGCCAATCATTCACTCTGTTGCCTTGTGCTAGGAGTCTATTTCTCCAATAGCCAATTATTTCACTCTGTTGCCTTGTGCTAGGTGTAGTTACATTTTCCAATAGCCAATCATTTCACTCTGTTGCCTTTTGCTGGTAGTCTTATTTCTCAATAGTCAATCATTCACTCTGTTGCCTTGTGCTAGGTAGTCACATTTTTCCAATAGCCAATCATTTCACTCTGTTGCCTTTTGCTAGGTAGTCCTATTTCTCCAATAGTCAATCATTTCACTCTGTGCCTTTTGCTAGGTAGTCTTATTTCTCCAATAGCCAATCATTTCACTCTGTTGCCTTGTGCTAGGTAGTCACATTTTCCAATAGCCAATCATTTCACTCTATTGCCGTGCTAGGTAGTCCTATTCTCCAATAGCCAATCATTTCAATTGTTGCTTGTGCTAGGTAGTCGCATTTCTCCAATAGCCAATCATTTCACTCTGTTGCCTTGTGCTAGGTAGTCACATTTCTCCAATAGCCAATCATTCACTCTGTTGCCTTGTGCTAGGTAGTCCTATTTCCTAATAGCCAATCATTCAATCTGTGCCTTGTGCTAGGTAGTTTATTTCTCCAAGCCAATCATTTCACTCTGTTGCCTTTTTCTATGTAGTCACCTTCTCCAATAGCAATCATTTCACTCTGTTGCCGTGTAGGTGTCACATTTCTCCAATAGCCAATCATTTCACTCTGTTGCCTTGTGCTAGGTAGTCCTATTTCTCCAATAGCCAATCATTTCACCTGTTGCCTTGTGCTAGGTAGTTCTATTTTCCAATAGCCAATCATTTCCATCTGTTGCCTTTTCTAGGTAGTCACATTTTCTCCAATAGCCAATCATTTCACTCTGTTGCCTTGTGCTAGGTAGTCACATTTCTCCAATAGCCAATCATTTACTCTGTTGCCTTGTGCTAGGTAGTCACATTCTCCAATAGCGATCATTTACTTTGTTGCCTTGTGCTAGGTAGTCCTATTTCCCAATAGCAATCATTCCTCTGTTGCCTTGTGCTAGGTAGTCACATTTCTCCAATAACCAATCATTTCACTCTGTTCCCTTTGTCTAGGTAGTCACATTTCTCCAATAACCAATCATTTCACTCTGTTCCCTTTGTCTAGGTAGTCACATTTCAATTTGCTATTTGTTCAGACATCTTTCCAAATAGAACAATTTGTGTTGATTATTTTCCCACAGCCTTAAAAAACATTCTGGGTTATTGTTTGTTTTTTTTAAAAAATATTTCTAAATAACCTGAAGCAAGTACACACGCTGCAATAATTTACAATGACTTTGTTTTTTACTATGAAAAGCTTTGGTTCTGCCTCCGTATCCCATGTTAAATATTTTTGATAGCCCACCTGTCTATTAGCATGGATAAGGAAAAGTGCTGAGTAATGTTAATCTCTACAGTGGTGTATGAAACGGGTGCGTGCAGTGTGGGCGAGCGATTCGCCTTCCCCCAGGTCTTGTTTGTGTAAATCAGGGTGTGGACAAACCTTAAGCACCCAGTCCCAAGAAAACTCAGCAGGGCTAGACTGTTCTGATGCATCGCTTTGAGCTACACCTTGTCCCAAAAACAATGTTTGATTTATATATAAACAGGACATTTTATTAAAAGAAATTATCCTATTTATAAGGAAAAGATGTAACGTTTGTTTTTTTAACTTGGTTGTGCTGAATCCTGAGCCTGGTTAGTTAAAGGAGACCAGTCTAAAGGTTGGGTCCCCCCTGTACGCATGGCAATGCAGCAGGATTGGGTCCCCTCTGTACGCATGGCAACGCACCCAGGATTGGGTCCCCTCTGTACGCATGGCAACACACGCAGGATTGGGGTCCCCCTGTACGCATGGCAACACACGCAGGATTGGGTCCCCTCTGTACGCATGGCATGGCAACGCAGGATTGGGTCCCCCCTGTACACATGGCAAACACACAGGATTGGGTCCCCCCTGTACACATGGCAACGCACACAGGATTGGGCCCCCCTGATGCATGGCAACGCATGCAGGATTAGGTCCCCCTGTACGCATGGCAATGCATGCAGGATTAGGTCCCCCCTGTACGCATGGCAACGCACGCAGGATTGGATCCCCCCTGTACACATGGCAACGCACGCAGGATTGGGTCACCCCTGTACACATGGCAACGCACACAGGATTGGGTCCCCCCTGTACACATGGCAACGCACAACGGATTGGGTCCCCCCCTGTTACGCATGGCCACGCATGCAGGATTAGGTCCCCCCTGTACACATGGGAACGCACGCAGGATGGTCACCCTGTACGCATGGCAACGCACGCAGGATTGGATCCCCCCTGACGCATGGCAACGCATGCAGGATTGGGTCCCCCCTGGACAATGGCAACGCACGCAGGATTTTTCAATGCGTGCTGTGTGTTATGCTATGTGTGCTGCACTCCAAACACCATCTGTATTATTGGAACGCATGCTATGCACGTGAAAAATGGTGGCGCCTTCGTTCCGATAACGGTTTAGAGTTGGGCCATTAAAACAATTTGTTTTAACATATAATGCAATGCTAAGATATTCGCTTGTGGGTGAATCTCTTTGGATACTACAGGCGCAAACCGTGTATTGAATCCGAGGAAAGGAGGATTACCCAGAGTAATATTGACTCTGGGTGAATCTACCATGTATTTCCTAGTAAGCATTCAGCTTTTATTATATAGAATTGTAACCCCTTGGCTAGAATTTCTCTGGATCACTTTACAGAAAGTGTTATTAAGAATTAATAGTTCAAATGACCACAACGTTATTACAGTAAATTGAAAAAGCCCCAAACTCGCTCCAATACTGTATTCCAACAGGTACTTTCCTACCCTTTCCTTGTGTATAACTAATGTGCTCCAGGTAGAGTTGATTGAGCTACATGCTACAATGGTGCCACAAAGAGCATTGCAGTCAATTAAAGCACATTTCATAAATGGTTCCATTAATGTTCCTTGTCACCATTTCATATAGAGGAGTATTGCATAGAACAAGTTTCAGTACAGATTTTATTACAGGTACATAATACTGCTCCGTTATCCGGAATGTCATTTACCATAGTCATTCTCGTATGCCTTTGCTGCCAGCGATCTTTAATCAGATCGGCTTGGAATCAGCAGCCAATAAATCTGTCCCTACAGTTGACAAAATTGGTCATTTTGGCCAACCAGTCTCTGCTAGTAAAGATGGGGTACACACAGTACTATCTTTCAGAGATGAATCTAACAGAATCTGTAAGACCGTGACCAAGGGAAATGTTCGTAACGATGTGTAACAATGTGTCGGCATCAGAAAGGGTAGTTTTGTGCGTACGTTACCGATAAAGGACCAATTCGTCGGTGTATCCAGCTTACATTACTGGCGATTATGTATTTTAAAATGCAAACCGTACTGAGATACATAAATATCGCATGACGCGCTACTTATCCAACCAACAGATTGTAAGTCAGCCAGGAAGCGTACCATGTGTATCAGGCCACGTTTAGTCTGGCACACATGGTACAGCTTTGTACCTCTATTCAGACCAACAGACATCCCATGGAAGGCCACATGACAAGGATCTTACGGCCTATTGAATACCACGTACGCGACGATTGTTGAAATGAGTTCGGTCAATCGTGGCAACAATTATCGCCATATTTCAATCGATCAACCAGGTCGATAAGGCAAAAATATGGGCCATGTGAGGTGAACCGTCAGCCGTGGCTACTTGTGCCTTGGCTAAAGTTTATTCTGGCAGATATCCGTCCTGCAGCCCCGCTCGTAGCTACACACGTCGTATGTTATCTAATCGGTTTCTCCTTAATCGCAATAGATAGATGCACCTGCATTCAATACCGCTGCAAAGCCTCATTAGCTCACAGAAGAGGGTTGGGGCTATGGACTAAGAGGTGGACATGTTAAGTGAAATTCATTCAGGGGAAAGAGCCCACACTTTTTGTCACAAAATGCGAGCCCTGCCTTTTCTCACTCCATGACATTCAAGCCCAGACAAGCCAAACAGATCGTCCTGTGTGCAGGATTTCCCACGCTTCAGTGAAACGGGCTGTTCTCTCTCGTGTTAGGAAAACGTTGTAAGTGTTCCACGAAACTCCAGCAACAATAGCAAATAACTAGGGCTAAAACATCACAATCCTGTTTGGATTTGCGATAAAGGGGCCGCCGCACTGCCAAAGCTATGGGGCCTTCCGTGCCCTTTTATCGACTTGAGCCTGGTTGGGTTGCCAGGGTGCTGTGTGTTCATATAAACAAGTTACTAGATTCCTTCCCCTTTCCCTTTATATTACTTTCTGCCGGCCCATCCACTCTATCGTCTAACTTCTCCATTCCTGTCTCCTTTTTCCACCTTCCCATTTCCCCTTCCTTCATTCTTCTTATTACTTCTCCCTCCCTCATATCCTCCTTCGCCACTTGCCCCTTTCTTTTTTTCCCATTTTTTCTCCCTCTTTCTTTTATCTTTTTTCCCCTTTCTTTCCCCCCTCCTCCTCTTTTCTTCCTTCTTTCCTTCCCCCTCTCTTTCCCCCCTCTTCCTCTCCCTCCCTTTCCCTCTCTTCTTTCCCCTCTCTCCTTCCCTTTTCCTCCCCCCTTCCCCCTTTCTTTCTCCTCCTCCTCCCCTCCTCTTCCCCCTCCTCCCCCTTTCCCCTCCCCCTCTTTCTTTTTTCCCCTTTTTTTTTTTCCTTCCCCTTTTCCTTCCTTTTTTCTTTTTTCCTTTTCTTCTTCCTCTCTCTTCCCCCCTCCCCCCCTTTCCCCCCTTTCTTCTTCTCTCTTCTTTCTTCCCCCTTCTTTCTTCCTTTTCCTTTTTTCCCTTCTTTTTCTTTTTTTTCCCCTTTCCCCCCCCTTTTTTTTTTTCCCCTCCTCCCCTTTCCTTCCTTTCCTTTTCCTTCCCCTCCTCCTCCTCCCCCCTCTCCCCTTCCCCCCCCCCTTCTTCCTTCTCCCCCTCCCCCCCTCTTCCCCCCCCCCCTTCTTTCTTCCTCCTTTTTTTTTCCCCCCCTCCCCCTTCCTTCAATCATTTCACTCTGTTGCCTTGTGCTAGGTAGTCACATTTTTCCAATAGCCAATCATTTCACTCTGTTGCCTTTTGCTAGGTAGTCCTATTTCTCCAATAGTCAATCATTTCACTCTGTTGCCTTTTGCTAGGTAGTCTTATTTCTCCAATAGCCAATCATTTCACTCTGTTGCCTTGTGCTAGGTAGTCACATTTTTCCAATAGCCAATCATTTCACTCTATTGCCTTGTGCTAGGTAGTCCTATTTCTCCAATAGCCAATCATTTCAATTTGTTGCCTTGTGCTAGGTAGTCGCATTTCTCCAATAGCCAATCATTTCACTCTGTTGCCTTGTGCTAGGTAGTCACATTTCTCCAATAGCCAATCATTTCACTCTGTTGCCTTGTGCTAGGTAGTCCTATTTCTCTAATAGCCAATCATTTCAATCTGTTGCCTTGTGCTAGGTAGTTCTATTTCTCCAATAGCCAATCATTTCACTCTGTTGCCTTTTTCTATGTAGTCACCTTTCTCCAATAGCCAATCATTTCACTCTGTTGCCTTGTGCTAGGTAGTTCTATTTCTCCAATAGCCAATCATTTCACTCTGTTGCCTTTTTCTAGGTAGTCACATTTCTCCAATAGCCAATCATTTCACTCTGTTGCCTTGTGCTAGGTAGTCACATTTCTCCAATAGCCAATCATTTTACTCTGTTGCCTTGTGCTAGGTAGTCACATTTCTCCAATAGCCGATCATTTTACTTTGTTGCCTTGTGCTAGGTAGTCCTATTTCTCCAATAGCCAATCATTTCACTCTGTTGCCTTGTGCTAGGTAGTCACATTTCTCCAATAACCAATCATTTCACTCTGTTCCCTTTGTCTAGGTAGTCACATTTCAATTTGCTTATTTGTTCAGACATCTTTCCAAATAAGAACAAGTTTGTTTGATTATTTTTCCCACACTGCCTTAAACAACATTCTGGGTTATTTGTTTGTTTTTTTTAAAAATATATTTCTAAATGAACCTGAAGCAAGTACACACGCTGCAATAATTTACAATGACTTTGTTTTTTACTATGAAAAGCTTTGGTTCTGCCTCCGTATCCCATGTTAAATATTTCTTGATAGCCCACCTGTCTATTAGCATGGATAAGGAAAAGTGCTGAGTAATGTTAATCTCCTACAGTGGTGTATGAAACGGTGCGTGCAGTGTGGGCGAGCGATTCGCCTTCCCCCAGGTCTTGTTTGTGTTAATCAGGGTGTGGACAAACCTTAAGCACCCAGTCCCAAGAAAACTCACTGCAGGGCTAGACTGTTCTGATGCATCGCTTTGAGCTACACCTTGTCCCAAAAACAAGGTTTTGATTTATATATAAACAGTGACACTTTTTATTAAAAAGAAATTATCCTATTTATAAGGAAAAGATGTAACGTTTGTTTTTTTTAACTTGTGTTGTGCTGAATCCTGAGCCTGGTTAGTTAAAGGAGACCAGTCTAAAGGTTGGGTCCCCCCTGTACGCATGGCAATGCACGCAGGATTGGGTCCCCTCTGTACGCATGGCAACGCACCCAGGATTGGGTCCCCTCTGTACGCATGGCAACACACGCAGGATTGGGTCCCCCCTGTACGCATGGCAACACACGCAGGATTGGGTCCCCTCTGTACGCATGGCATGGCAACGCAGGATTGGGTCCCCCCTGTACACATGGCAACACACACAGGATTGGGTCCCCCCTGTACACATGGCAACGCACACAGGATTGGGTCCCCCCCTGTATGCATGGCAACGCATGCAGGATTAGGTCCCCCCTGTACGCATGGCAATGCATGCAGGATTAGGTCCCCCCTGTACGCATGGCAACGCACGCAGGATTGGATCCCCCCTGTACACATGGCAACGCACGCAGGATTGGGTCACCCCTGTACACATGGCAACGCACACAGGATTGGGTCCCCCCTGTACACATGGCAACGCACACAGGATTGGGTCCCCCCCTGTACGCATGGCAACGCATGCAGGATTAGGTCCCCCCTGTACACATGGTAACGCACGCAGGATTGGGTCACCCCTGTACGCATGGCAACGCACGCAGGATTGGATCCCCCCTGTACGCATGGCAACGCATGCAGGATTGGGTCCCCCCTGGACACATGGCAACGCACGCAGGATTTTTCAATGCGCTGCTGTGTGTTATTTGCTATGTGTGCTGCACTCCAATACACATCTGTATTATTGGAACGCATGCTATGCACGTGAAAAATGGTGGCGCATTCGTTCCGATAACGGTTTAGAGTTGGGCCATTAAAACAATTTGTTTTAACATATAATGCAATGCTAAGATATTCGCTTGTGGGTGAATCTCTTTCGGGATTTACCTACAGGCGCAAACCGTGTATTGAATCCGAGAAAGGAGGATTACCCAGAGTAATATAGACTCTGGGTGAATCTACCATTGATTTCCTAGTAAGCATTCAGCTTTTATTATATAGAATTGTAACCCCTTGGCTAGAATTTCTCTGGATCACTTTACAGAAAGTGTTATTAAGAATTAATAGTTCAAATGACCTACAACGTTTATTACAGTAAATTGAAAAGCCCCAAACTCGCCTCCAATACTGTATTTCCAACAGGTACTTTCCTACCCTTTCCTCTGTGTATAACTAATGTGCTGCCAGGTAGAGTTGATTGAGCTACATGCTACAATTGGTGCCACAAAGAGCATTGCAGTCAATTAAAGCACATTTCATAAATGGTTCCATTAATGTTCCTTGTCACCATTTCATATAGAGGAGTATTGCATAGAACAAGTTTTCAGTACAGATTTTATATACAGGTACATAATACTGCTCCGTTATCCGGAATGTCATTTACCATATGTCTATTCCGTATGCCTTTGTGCTGCCAGCGATCTTTTAATCAGATCGGCTTGGAATCAGCAGCCAATAAATCTGTCCCTACAGTTGACAAAATTGGTCATTTTGGCCAACCAGTCCTGCTAGTAAAGCTGGGTACACACAGTACTAATCTTTCAGAGATGAATCTAACAGAATCTGTAAGACCGTGACCAAGGGAAATGTTCTGTAACGATTGTAACAATGTCGTCGGCATCAGAAAGGGTAGTTTTGTGCGTACACGTTACCGATAAAGGACCAATTCCGTCGGTGTATCCAGCTTACATTACTGTCGATTATGTATTTTAAAATGCAAACCGTCATGAGATACATAAATATCGCATGACGCGCTACTTATCCCAACCAACAGATTGTAAGTCAGCCAGGAAGCTGTACCATGTGTATCAGGCCACGTTTAGTTCTGGCACACATGGTACAGCTTTGTACCTCTATTCCAGACCAACAGACATCCCATGGAAGTGCCACAGATGACAACGGATCTTACGGCCTATTGAATACCACGTGACCGATCGACAATTGTTGAAATGAGTTCGGTCAATCGTGGCAACAATTATCGCCAATATTTCAATACGATCAACCAGGTCGATAAGGCAAAAATATGGGCCATGTGAGGTGAACCGTCAGCCGTGGCTACTTGTGCCTTGGCTAAAGTTTATTCTGGCAGATATCCGTCCCTGCAGCCCGCTCGCTAGCTACACACAGTCGTATGTTATCTAATGCGTTGTCTCCTTTAATCGCAATAGATAGATGCTACCTGCATTCCAATACAGCCTTGCAAAGCCTCATTAGCTCACAGAAGAGGGTTGGGGCTATGGACTAAGAGGTGCTGACATGTTAAAGTGAAATTCATTCAGGGGAAAGAGCCACACTTTTTCTGTCACAAAATGCGAGCCCTGTGCCTTTTCTCACTCCATGACATTCAAGCCCAGACAAGCCAAACAGATCGCTCCTGTGTGCAGGATTTTCCCACGCTTTCAGTGAAACGGGCTGTTCTCTCTCGTGTTAGGAAATCGTTGTAAAGTAGTATCACAGAAACTCCAGCAACAATAGCAAATAACTAGGGGCTAAAACATCACAATCCTGTTTGGATTTGCTGATAAAGGGGCCCGCAGCACTGCCAAAGCTATGGGGCCCGCTCATGTGCCCTTTTATCGAACTTGAGCCTGGTTGGGTTGCCAGGGTGCTTGTGTCTCATATAAACAAGTTACTAGAATTTCCTTTCCCCCCTTTACATTTTATAATTATATTTATTGAAGGAAAATCCAATATTTACTTTAGTCTTAAAGGAGAAATATAATGAGCATAAAGGTTTTTCAAAAACCGTTAAAATGAAAAGTACCTGGGGCAGGGAGGTAGGATTGTTACTTTCTACCTCCCAATCACTTTTCTATAAGAAAGGTCAGCACAATGAAAACTATTTCTGCCAGGCTTTCTGAGTGCTTCAGCACTATCTTTAATACAGGAAGGCCCAGGTCACTAACCTGGCAGATAAAAACTGTACATGCTGGTGCTCCTCAATGAAAAAATATTAGGAATAACCAATCCTTATTGATAATTATCAATCCACTTAAACATGTCAGAACCTCTGCCATAGCCCCCAACCCTCTTCCGTGATCTAATGAGGCATAAGGTCTTTGGCAAGGCTGTATTGGATTGATTATTCCTACCTCCCAATATTTATCAATCCTACCTCCCTTCTCCATGAACTTTACATTTTTACAGTAAAATTGTCCGGTAATATTTATAGTTCTAATGTATTTTAGACAATGCAAAATGAGAACTGACTGTACATGTCCAGTAGAGGTGCTGTTACATGCAGTTAACAATTGATAACTAAAAGGAGATTAGTTATTACCATGAACTAGCAACTGTCTATTCCTGTAGGGTCAGGACTCTGCATTAGCATTCCCTAAAGTGCATATAATTAAAAAAAAAAAAAAATCCTGGGGCAGGGAGGTAAGATTGGTACTTTCTAGCCCCCAATATGATTTCTTTGAGGAGCGGCAGCACAAAGAAAATGGCTTCTGCCAGTCTTCCCGGGTGCTTCAGCACTATCGTTAATACAGGAAGGCCCAGGGTACTAACCTGGCAGATGAGAACTGTACCTGCTTTAGCTCCTTAATGAAACAATATTGAGGGCTAGGCCACACTAGCGCGTTTTTCTCGCATTTGCGCACGCCTTTCGCGCTCGCGTTTGCGCCCGTGATTTTCGCTAAAATGGAAATCGCGGGAACGCAAAAATTCCCGCGATTGCGCGTCCGTTCGCGTTTTGGTAACGCATGCGTTCACCATTTTTGGTGCGTTAACGCATGCGTGTCCATAACGCGAAAAGGCGAAAATGCATGCGCGAAACGCGCAAGAATCGCGCACACAATCGCTCGCGAGAGGTGGGAATAATCAATACTAGTAATTTTCATTTAAAAAAAGATACAGGGTTATTCAATAAAAGTTCTTATTGTTTAAAATGGTGCTAATTTTGCCCCAACCAATCAGATGTTAGCTTTCAAATGTTAAATAAGATCTGATTGGTTGGGGCAAAATTAGCACTATTTTAAACGAAAAGAACTTTTATTGAATCTCCCTGTTAATTTTTACAGTGTTGTTGCCCTTTAATGCAATATGTCTCTGTGTTTGTTTACCCGGATTATATAGATTAGGTTAGGTTGTTGCTGAGAATCATTGCTGAGCATGGTGAGAGTTGTAGTTTTGCAGCATCCATTGCAGTAGTTTTCCCAGCCTGGCTTTCTGGTTCTTGGAAGGGAGCAAAAGCCGGACGTTTGCAGGGTCAATACTGCTAGCTCTAGGCAGCTGGTTTTGCAAGTGCCTGATCCTGTAGCTAAAACAAACACTCTTTACATGGGCTGTTAAACAGAGGCCTTTGTGTACATTGTCATGGAGTTCTCCCTATTACCACTTAACCCTCACAGTTATGTTCAATGTGCCCTGTGAATTATTGTCACTACCAGCAGGACACTACACTAAGCGTATTGTTATTGGTCTGGGAATTATACTCCTTGGGAGTTTTATGTGTTTACGTTGATCATATTTAGATGTTTATCTGAATAACAGGAAGATACTTAGATAAGTCCTGATAAGGGAACTGGACTGTGACTGTTAAAGCTCCGTACTCTTGTTAGATAAAGAACGTTGGACAGAAAATGTTTTGTATTCCCCACCCAATCCCCTTCCAGCTTGAAATGTGCAAGATGGGAAATTCTGATTGGTTCTTCCGATTGAATTTGTAGTGTATGTGATTATTGTTCAGTGTGATAAGTTATTACAGTTCCTGTGAGTAGTGTATGTGATTATTGTTCAGTGCGATAAGTTATTACAGTTCCTGTGAGTAGTGTATGTGATTATTGTTCAGTGTGATAAGTTATTACAGTTCCTGCGAAATGTTAGTGTAGTGATTATTGTTCAGTGTGATAAGTATACAGTTCCTGGAGTATAGTGTAGTGATTATTGTTACGTAGTGTGATAAGTTATTAAAGTTCTGTGAGTAGTGTATGTGATTATGTTCAGTGTGATAAGTGATTACAGTCCTGTGAGTAGTGTATGTGATATGGTTCAGTGTGGATAAGTATTATAGTGTCTCTGTGATATAGTAGTGGATGTGATTATTGTCAGTGTGATAAGGTATTACAGTTCTGGAGTAGTGTATGTGATTATTGTCAGTGTGATAAGTTATTACAGTTCCTGCGAGTAGTGTATGTGATATGTTCAGTGTGATAAGTTATTACAGTTCTGCAGGTGTGTGTGTGTTATTGTTCAGTGTGATAAGTTATTACAGTTCCTTGAGTAGGTATGTGATTATTGTTCAGTGTGATAAGTTATTACAGTTCCTGCGAGTAGTGTATGTGATTATTGTTCAGTGTGATAAGTTATTACAGTTCCTGCGAGTAGTGTATGGATTATGTTCAGTGTGATAAGTTATTACAGTTCCTGTGAGTAGTGTATGTGATTATTGTTCAGTGTGATAAGTTATTACAGTTCCTGCGAGTAGTGTATGTGATTATTGTTCAGTGTGATAAGTTATTACAGTTCTTGTGTGTAGTGTATCTGATTATTGTTCAGTGTGATAAGTTATTACAGTTCCTGTGAGTAGTGTATGTGATTATTGTTTCAGTGTGATAAGTTATTACAGTTCCTGTGAGTAGTGTATGTGATTATTGTTCAGTGTGATAAGTTATTACAGTTCCTGTGTGTAGTGTATCTGATTATTGTTCAGTGTGATAAGTTATTACAGTTCAGTGCACAGTGAAGATTTCAAATGTTTGGACATTGAGACCTTTATCTCCTTTCCAAGCACAAACTCGTAATTAAACAAACAGCTATGCAAACTCTTTCCCCCGAAGCCTCTAGTTACTAGAACAGGGAGCAAAGCTTGTAAACAGCCTGAGAGCGATTGTCCCCTGAAGGGTAACAAAACAGTTCCATGTCCCCTTCTGTCGTCTTGGATCCCAGACTGGCATTCTTTAGGGGCCACATTGAGTGATGGATGCAATAGCAAAACTTTCTTAGCCAATAGAATTCCTCCACAAGCGACTCTGGGAAACCCAACGTGGGTGAAAGTTATTGCCTTGTCCTACAAGTCTGAACACACACAATAAAGTGAAAGTTTCCAGCCTGCTTGTCTTATTTCTAGTTGTTCTGTAAATGATTAAATTACATTAAATATACGGATGATAAAAGACAAACTTAACAGGCAGTAAATGGGCAGATTTCATGCGGACTGCTTGTTTAAGATAAGGACTGTATCTACATGTGCACAGCCAATTTTCACACACTGCACTTGACTTATTTTGTCGTGTAGAGATGTACGTTAGTTGAAAATGTGATACAATATGTTAGATAAGATTCCTGTTCGGGGGTCAGGCCCACGAGCGATCCTGTTTACGAGGCTTAAAGGTTCATAGACACACGTGCGATTGGAGATCCGCCCGGCTGGTTGGTCAACAATCCCCGACCGAATGGCCGTTTTGGCTGATAAAGTGCCCTTACACGGACCAATTATCGCCCGAAACGAACGTTCGTGCACATTGTGTATCGCAGGACCTTTGACCTTTAGACTCATTCTTTACGGACTCTGTAAAATGTAGACATTTAATCTTTCTTTGATAAACGTATTTGCAGTTCTCAGTTTGCCATAATAGTTAAATAAACCTCTTTGTTTGGAAGCTGATAACACTGCGTTGCAATAATTCATTCTAACTCCATGTTTCTGCCTTTCCCCCTAGCGCGTTGGTCATAGCCACTGTTTTTGACCGTGATGTGAATTGTCGACGAGCAGCATCTGTAAGTGGACTGAATTTCCATTCATTTTATTCCTGATCATTCCTTGCCACCATAAAGTGTGGTACACACTGTACAGCATTACAGCCAATGGCAGACAGATTCCATACTGTTCTCATACACGCCGAGTAGCCAGTCGCCCCCAATACAAAGTGTACCCCACTTTACATATAACGTTGTTCCTTTCCCTGTGTTAATGTGGCTTGGTGCCGATAGATTTTATCAGGAGCTGGACAGAGACAGGACAGCCTCATTTCCCCTTCCTGTGTAGCATTGCGAGTCATGGAATAAAATTCATTTATTCGTCCATTACAGCACAGCCATTGAACATTTAAGGGGCCCCTAACCCCTGCCATATTGAATGCATCTGAATTTGGGCCCCCTCTTACCCAGTACCCAAACTCAACATCCCACCTGCATCAGAGCCTAGACAACCTCCTCCATCCTGTAAGACAAAATACAACAAACCAGCCCCTTTATTAGCACTTAACGTAATAGTCAGTTATCTGCCCACAACCCCAACTGCTATTATTACCAGTTTATTACATGTATTTGTAACCAGATATTTAACAGATTCTATTTATTTCTGGCAAAGGTCTCTGCCTCCCCCCTCTGCTCAATGAGCTTTTTACAAGCTTGAGCATGTGCAGAGGAGGCAGCAGGTGGAACAGCAGTCAGTCATTGGTTGTGATGTCAGCAGTGACAGCCTTGATTGACAGCATGGAGGGAGGGGCCAGCTTAATCTGCCAGAATGGGGACAGTAATACATGTAGCGTTTTTTTTTTTTTTTGTTTTAAGAGTGAACATTTCCTTTAAAAAATGAATTAAATGGGGTTGGAATAATAAATCTGCATACACACAAGGGGGCGCTAGAGAGAATGGGGCCCCATGCTGTGTCTGTGTTGCCATGTTTCTGCGGAAGGGGTTAGGTTGGGTCTGTCTCCCCGTTAGCTACTTTCCTGCACGTTCATTGTCCCCAGTTATGTACAAATCATATTTGCAAACCGGCTATTTCATGCCAGATCCGGAGAGCATAAGAAATGAACCTGCCCCAGGGCATTGTGGGATGGTGGTGTCTTTATCGTTTATAATGCCAACATTGCTGTACAGGACATGGAGGGGGATAAGCGATGCTACGGTCTAAACGAAAGCCTGGAAATCCGAGCGTTTGGAAGTGTAATGGAAACGGGTTTTCAGCACCTTTATAATGTGTGTTAGGACAGTAATTTGGCTCTGTTTGCAGGGGTGTGTGTGTGTGTGTGTTAGTTGTTCCTGTAACCGCTCGGTGTTGTAATTATAACCTCAGGCTAATGTTACAGGTTCTTCCTTTCGCAGGCCTGACACTTATATATCTCACATCCTTGCTTATAACCAGCAGATAAATGTGCAACTGTAATATTGGGCCATTCACTATGAGATATGATTGTTGATATTAGTAATGTTCCATGCAAACTGCCTGGCCTAATCATTTTGCAATCAATATTCCATTATTGATGGAAAATGACCAATACTGTAAGAGCAATTTTACCGTGATCTCTCTGTGTATAAATAAATACATTCAACGTACTGAGTTCCTGTTTGCTGGACCCTTAACAGTGTCCGTTATGGCTTCAGTCCCTGGGTGGATTCAGTTGCTCAGTGGAGATCTGAGCATGTTTGACCAACACAACAGCCAATCAGTGTAAATCACCGTTCGAAACAACAAGTGGTGCACCCTGGGAAGAAAAAACATTGCAGAACCCGAGGAGGGGATGTCCAGACATATAGTATATAGTACCTACCAGAGGAGGGGTTGTCCAGACATATAGTATATAGTACCTACCAGAGGAGGGGATGTCCAGACATATAGTGTATAGTACCTACCAGAGGAGGGGTTGTCCAGACATATAGTGTATAGTACCTACCAGAGGAGGGGTTGTCCAGACATATAGTGTATAGTACCTACCAGAGGAGGGGTTGTCCAGGACATATATGTAAGTACCTCCAGAGGAGGGGTGTCCGACATATATGTATAGTACCTACCAGAGGAGGGTGTCCAGACATAGTATATAGTACTATAGTACCTACCAGAGGAGGGGTTGTCCCAGACATATGTTATAGTACCTACCAGAGGAGGGGTTGTCCAGACAATAGTATAGTACCTACCAGAGGAGGGGATGTCCGACATAAGTTATAGACCTACCAGAGGAGGGGTTGTCCAGACCTATAGTATATAGTACCTACAAGAGGGGATGTCCAGAATATAGTATAAGTACCTACCAGAGGAGGGGATGTCCAGACATACAGTGATATATAGTACCTACCAGAGGAGGGGTTGTCCAGACATCTTAGTTATAGTACTACCAGAGGAGGGGGTGTCCAGACATACAGTATATAGTACCTACCAGAGGAGGGGGTGTCCAGACATATAGTATATAGTACCTACCAGAGGAGGGGATTGTCCAGACATACAGTATATAGTACCTACCAGAGGAGGGGATGTCCAGACATACAGTATATAGACCTACCAGAGGAGGGGGTGTCCAGACATATAGTATATAGTACCTACCAGAGGAGGGGGTGTCCAGACATATGTGTATAGTTACTTACCAGAGGAGGGTGTCCAGACATATAGTATAGTACCTACCAGAGGAGGGGATGTCCAGACATATAGGATAGTACTCTACCAGAGGAGGGGTTTCCAGACATATTGTATATAGTACCTACCAGAGGAGGGGATGTCCAGACATATAGTGTATATAGTACCTACCAGAGGAGGGGAGGGGTGTCCAGACATATAGTGTATAGTACCTACAAGAGAGGGGGTGTCCAGACATATTAGTTTATACCTACCAGAGGAGGGTGTCCAGACATATAGTAATGTACCTACCAGAGGAGGGGATGGGGATGTCCAGACATATCAGTATTAGTACCTACCAGAGGAGGGGGTGTCCAGACATATAGTATATAGTACCTACCAGAGGAGGGGGTGTCCAGAAATAAGTATCGTACCTACCAGAGGAGGGGATGTCCAGACATACAGTATATAGTACTACCAGAGGAGGGGAGTCCAGACATATAGTATATAGTACCTACCAGAGGAGAGGAGGGGTGTCCAGACATTACAGTATATAGTACCTCCAGAGGAGGGGTGTCCGAACTATAGTATATAGTACCTACCAGAGGAGGGGATGTCCAGACATATAGTATATAGTACCTAACCAGAGGAGGGGTGTCCAGACATATAGTATATAGTACCTACCAGAGGGGGTGTCCAGACATATAGTATATAGTAACCTACCAGAGGAGGGGTTGTCCAGACATAAGTATATAGTACCTACCAGGGAGGGGTGTCCAGACATACAGTATTAGTACCTACCAGAGGAGGGGTTGTCCAGACATACAGTATATAGTACCTACCAGAGGAGGGGGTGTCCAGAACATACAGTATATAGTACCTACCAGAGGAGGGGGTGTCCAGACATATAGTATATAGTACCTACCAGAGGAGGGGGTGTCCAGACATACGTTATAGTACCACCAGAGGAGGGGTGTCCAGACATAAGTATATAGTACCTAACAGAGGAGGGGATGTCCAGACATAAGTTATAGTACCTACCAGAGGAGGGGATGTCCAGACATATTAGTATAGTACCTACCAGAGGGGGGGTGTCCAGACATAAGATATAGTACCTACCAGAGGAGGGGGTCCAGACTATGTATAAGTACCTACCAGAGGAGGGGATGTCCAGACACTATAGTATATAGTACCTACCAGAGGGAGGGGTTGTCCAGACATATAGTGTATAGTACCTACCAGAGGAGGGGGTGTCCAGACATATAGTGTATAGTACCTACCAGAGGGAGGGGTTGTCCAGACATATAGTATATAGTACCTACCAGAGGAGGGGATGTCCAGACATATAGTATATAGTACCTACCAGAGGAGGGGGTGTCCAGACATATAGTATATAGTACTACCAGAGGAGGGGTTGTCCAGACATATAGGATAGTACCTACCAGAGGAGGGGATGTCCAGACATATCAGTATATAGTACCTACCAGAGGAGGGGGTTGTCCAGACATATAGTGGTATAGTACCTACCAGAGGAGGGGATGTCCAGACATATAGTATATAGTACCTACCAGAGGGGGGATGTCCAGACATACAGTATATAGGACCTACCAGAGGAGGGGTTGTCCAGACATTAGTGTATATACCTACCAGAGGAGGGTGTCCAGACATATAGTATATGTACTACCAGAGGAGGGGGATGTCCAGACATACAGTATATATTACCTACCAGAGGAGGGATGTCCAGACAATAGTGTATAGTACCTACCAGAGGAGGGGTGTCCAGACAGATAGTATATAGTACTACCAGAGGAGGGGATGTCCAGAACATACTAGTGTATAGTTACCTACCAGAGAGGGGTGTCCAGACATAGTAGTGTATAGACCTACCAGAGGGGGGATGTCAGACATATAGGTATAGTAAAAAACCCAAATAATAAAAAATACCTACCAGAGGAGGGGATGTCCAGACTATAGTGTATAGTACCTACCAGAGGAGGGGTGTGTCCAGACATTAGTGTATAGTACCTACCAGAGGAGGGGGATGTTCAGACATATAGTGTATAGTACCTACCAGAGGAGGGGATGTCCAGCCATATAGTGTATAGTACCTACCAGAGGATGGGGGTCCAGACATATAGTGTATAGTACCTACCAGAGGAGGGGTGTCCAGACATATAGTATAGTACCTACCAGGGAGGGGTGTCCAGACATATAGTGTATAGTACCTACAAGAGGAGGGGTGTCCAGAATATAGTGTAAGTACCCCACCAGAGGAGGGGTGTCCAGACATTAGTGTATAGTACCTACCAGAGGAGGGGATGTCCAGACATTAGTATATAGTACCTACCAGAGGAGAGGGGTGTCCAGACATATAGTATTAGTACCTACCAGAGGAGGGGGTGTCCAGACATATAGTATTATAGTACCTACCAGAGGAGGGGGTGTCCAGACATATCAGTAATAGTACCTACCAGAGGAGGGTGGTGCCAGACATAAGTATATAGTACCTACCAGAGGAGGGGGATGTCCAGACATATAGTATATAGTACCCTACAGAGGAGGGGTTGTCCAGAAATATAGTATAAGTACCTACCAGAGGAGGGGTTGTCCAGACATATAGTATATAGTACCTACCAGAGGAGGGGATGTCCAGACATATAGTATATATAGGACCTACCAGAGGAGGGGGTGTCCAGACATATAGTATATAGTACCTACCAGAGGAGGGGATGTCCAGACATATAGTATATAGTACCTACCAGAGGAGGGGTTGTCCAGACATATAGTATATAGTACCTACCAGAGGAGGGGTTGTCCAGACATATAGTATATAGTACCTACCAGAGGAGGGGGTGTCCAGACCTAATTATATAGTACCTACCAGAGGAGGGGTTGTCCAGACATAAGTTATATAGTCCTAACAGAGGAGGGGGGGTGTCCAGACATATAGTAATAGTACCTACCAAGAGGAGGTCCAGACATACAGTTATAGTACCTACCAGAGGAGGGGGTGTCCAGACATAAGTAATTAGTACCTACAGAGGAGGGGATGTCCAGACATAAGTATATAGTACCTACCAGAGGAGGGGATGTCCAGACATATAGTATATAGTACCTAACAGAGGAGGGGTGTCCAGACTATAGTATTAGTACCTACAGAGGAGGGGGGGGTGTCCGACATATATGTATAGTACCTACCAGAGGAGGGGATGTCCAGACATATAGTTATATAGTACCTACCAGAGGAGGGGTTGTCCAGACATATAGTGTATAGTACCTACCAGAGGAGGGGTGTCCAGACATTATAGGGTATAGTACCTACCAGAGGAGGGTGTCCAGACATATAGTATATAGTACCTACCAGAGGAGGGATGTCAGACATATAGTATAGTACCTACCAGAGGAGGGGTTGCCAGACATATAGTGTATAGGACCTACCAGAGGAGGGGTGTCCAGACATATAGTGATAGTACCTACCAGAGGAGGGGATGTCCAGACATATCAGTTATATAGTACCTACCAGAGGAGGGTTGTCCAGAACATATTAGTGTATTTACCTACCAGAGGAGGGGATGTCCAGACATATAGTATATAGTACCTACCAGAGGAGGGGATGTCCAGACATACAGTATATAGTACCTACCAGAGGAGGGGTTGTCCAGACATATAGTGTATAGTACCTACAGAGGAGGGGATGTCCAGACATATAGTGTATAGTACCTACCAGAGGAGGGGATGTCCAGACATATAGTGTATAGTACCTACCAGAGGAGGGGATGTCCAGACATATAGTGTTCTAGTACCTACCAGAGGATGGGGTGGTGTCCAGACATACAGTATATAGGACCTAACCAGAGGAGGGGTTGTCCAGACATATAGTATATAGTACCTACCAGAGGAGGGGGTGTCCAGACATACAGTATATAGTACCTACCAGAGGAGGGGATGTCCAGACATATAGTATATAGACTACCTACAGAGGAGGGGATGTCCAGACATATGTGTATAGTACCTACCAGAGGAGGGGGATGTCCAGACATAAGTATATATTACCTACCAGAGGAGGGGATGTCCAAACATATAGTATATAGTACCTACCAGAGGAGGGGTGTCCAGACATATAGTGTATAGTACCTACCAGAGGAGGGGGGATGTCCAGACATATAGTATTAGTACCTACCAGAGGAGGGGATGTCCAGACATATAGTATATATCCTCCAGAGGAGGGGGTGGTCCAGACATACAGTATAAGTACTACCAGAGGAGGGGGGTGTCCAGACATATAGTTATATACCTACCAGAGGAGGGGATGTCCAGACATATAGTATAGTACCTACCAGAGGAGTGGGTGTCCAGACATATAGTGTATAGTACCTACCAGAGGAGGGGATGTCCAGACATATAGTGTATAGTACCTACCAGAGGAGGGGATGTCCAGACATACAGTATATAGTACCTTGGGTTCTCAATGGAAGACACAGCTGATCTTAAATTTTTTAGTTGTTCAAACTATTTGAACTTGGTCTCATGTAAGGCTGGGTACACACCAGCAGATATTTCCGGCCGACCAACCGATATTGCAGTGGATCAGTGGTTCGTGTCCATTGGAAAATCACATAGGGACCAACTTTCATTTGTCCCGGCCTTGCGCCTGCAGCGAACGCTAGGTCAGGCCGCGTGTACCCTGCCTAACTGCCTAAGAATAAAATGGAAAATCTTAGCTTAATGTAAAAACAAGAGTGCCGTGCCTGTACACATTAGGTATGACCTGGCCTAAAGAGCTTGCAATCGGAGTTCTCCTAAATCCACCTGATGCTTTGGTCTGTGGGTATGTAACTAGAGAAACAAAATGAAAGCCCTAAGGCCTGGTTCTACACGGTTATTTCAGAATGTAAAGCCATGGGTCATTTATACCGTCGCATGTTTGTTTTCAAATCCAACTGCTGGTATTTCGTTCTATCCAGGCGTCTCAATTTGCTTTGTTTGTTCTCTTTGTCCAGGCAGCTTTCCAGGAGAATGTGGGGAGACAGGTACAGTAACATTTAACACATGTTTAACCTAGTCATGCCGTCAGTACATTATTTCACCATTTATTATGATACCGAGGGATATGTGGGGACAGATTCCTGTCTAGGGCACAGAAATGTTGGGCGTATAGAGCTAGTGTGGAGCACGGGGATTCTGGGAAATTGTTTTCCTTGGTCTATAAACAGCCAGGGATTGTGGGTAAATACAGACACCGTTTGCAGTTTTTTTTTTACATCAGGTATTGTGGGTAGCCTATAAGGTATACTAATCTTTCATTTCCATATGGGAATGTGCCTAATTCACGAACAGGAAAGATACTTTCAGCCTGTGACCAAGATCTTGTACAGAAGCAGAGGATTCTGGGGGACGTATTCTGTTATTAAGTCGTTTTTGTACAGACTCGTATGCATAGGCGCCCATTTTGCAACAGTGGATTAAACAAATCATTATAAGGAGGCGACCTCTGTGTTTGGCGTGTAGGTCAAGATACCGGTAGTTGTATTAAAGACGTTTTAAAGGGTAATAGTAACTTTAAGAAGGGAATTGCGGCAGCTGCAAGTGTGACATTTTAATGCCAGCAAAGAGACGTTAGCCGTGCAGGGGGTAATTTATCCCAATCTCAAATGTTATTTTAAATCCCCATGAGAGGACGGCTTGTGGATCTCTGTAAATAATGTACAGCGTCAGTCAAAAGTGTGGCCACATCTTCCCATTGAATGGTTTAATGTTTATTATTTTGTAGGTTAATACTGAAGGAATCAATGAAATTGCAAAGTAAACACAATAAAAGTGTTAAAACTTAAGTAGTTTATTAAATTCTTCAAGCCTTTGGCTTTGATGACAGCTTGGCACAATATTGGCACAGCTTTATAAGGTGCTCACCTGAATGGTTTTCCTACATTCTGGAAGGAATTCCCAGAACCACTGAGCTCTTATTGGTTGCTTTTCCTTAACTCATCCCAAACCATATTAATTGGGGTTACGGCTCCATCACTCTCCTTATTGGATAGACTCTTGTGTTGCTGCAAAATGTTGTGGTAGCCATGCTTGTTAAATGCACCATGATTCATGGTGGGAACCACAAATCATGCCCACCCTCACAGCTCCTCCTCCATGATTCGTGGTGGGAACTGCAGATGTTGAAACCATCCGCTCACATCAATGCCAATGTTGACTAAAGTACAGATTTCCACTGGGCTAATGTCCACTCTTTGTGTTCCTTGGCCCAAACAAATCTCTTCATCTTTTGTTTTTCTTGGTCAGTAGTGGCTTCTTTGTAGCAATTTCGTTGTAGAGTCTCCTCTGAACAGTTATTGATGTGTTTTCTGTGGCTGGTAACTGAACTCTACAGCAGAGGTAACTCTTGGTCTTACTTTCCTGGTGTGATCCTCCTGAGAGAGTTTCAATACCGTTTTATTGATATGAGGATAGACATGAATGACCTTGTCTAGTGATGGGCTTGTTTCTTTTTACTTGAGGCGAGTGGTTCCATAATATGGAGGAAAACATTAGCCCAACAGGGCTATTAGCTGTATAGAACCCAACCAATCATCTCAACCGCATTAAGGCGACAATACATTTCATGAATGGACTCTTGACCAGGCACATCTACTGAACCCATTCCAGGTGACTACCATATAAATCTGATAGAGAGAGTGCCAGAATTCAGCCATAATTCCATGTGTGTCCCTTATGGTGTCTTTTTAATATTGATGTACAATGTAGTAACATCGTTCAATGAGAAGGTGCATCCAGACTGGTTGTCTGTGTAAATATACTGATAATTAGTGATCAGGCTCATTTCCCAGCCATAAAGAAGTTAGTGGAACCAACTGGGGTTTACTTGTTTTATGTTACAAACTGGTTTATCTGATGTCTCTTTCTTTTACTTTACAGGGCACGTTCCCTCATGGAATTGACATCTTAACTACAGCGGATTATTTCGCCGTTGGGAATCGCGTTAACTGTTATTTAAATATAAGGTATTCTGTAAATCCTACCGTAATAACTGAAAGGGTTAACACTGGGGAACACGGTATTTATCTTTTTCTTTTCTCTGCAGTGTGTTTGTAGCAGGATTCCCTGAATATACCCAGGCAATGATAGACCATCTAGTGGAAGTCAAGATTAAGCACTGGGATAGGTCAGTACTTCCATTCCAAACATGGATTTAGTGTGCCACGTATTAGAATTCTGCGAAATGGGATTTTAGCCTGTTTTTATGTCCTCACTTTACTGGATCCATTGTAGCTTTTTACCATTTTGTACTGTAAATCAGAGTGAACTGCAGACAAACAGTTAAGGTGCCTTTACACACAGATAGCAGGTAAGAAAGCTGCTCTGTTGGACATTAAAGCCAATTCATCGATGATCTTTTGGAACGTCGAATTGGCTTTAATGTCCAACAAGTGTCGATATTGTGCCCCTGGCCAACCAGGTCATTGGAGACCTTTTAGGATTAGTCAAAAATTACCTTCATGATCAAACGTCTGATTTGGGCAAAAGATCGACCAACTAATCGAACATCCAACCAGTGTGTGGCCAACTTATATTACATGAAGATTGTGCAATCTGATTGAGATGAACATGGCCAATCGGTTCTTCCGAGGGGGGGTGGACATCGGAAGGTGAGTTACCGGTGTATGGTCACCTTTACTTCTGCAGGTGTTTCAATTTCTCTTCTTGATATTGAATAGGCCCATCTGTATACTGAGAGATATACAGAGCCCCTGGGGATTTATTGTTTGCACACATTGGCCTGTATTTTTATTTTTATCTGTGGGGCTCAGGTTTAAAGTGCATATGTATTGCATTGTGCCTAGAGATCTCTGTTTGTGTCAATAGTCTAGTGGTTGACTTCAAAGTCTGTCTGGGAGAGGGTCACTGCTTTACCCAAACAGATCTCCCCTTACTAGTCTGCAACTGGTATGGTGAAGGCCAAAGGAAGTCACAGCCCAGAAGGAATGCTATACATTTCCATTATATCTAATAACCCTACCCGATATGTCATTTTATTGAATTCTTCATAGAACCATGTGTAACGCAAACCAATCAATTCTAATCAGCCAGGCGCTCGATATATTTTATTATTATGCAGGTTTAAAGAGGAAATTCAGTGTAAGTACATACCTAGGCTTTGAAGAAGACAACAAAAAAAAAAAAAGCAGAAATGTTCGCGTTCCAATGAACTTAATCTGCCCATCCAGCATTTTGTCTGTAAAATAAATAAATCCTTTCGAGATACTAATTATGTTTGCAGGACCCCGAACAGTGTCCGTTATGGTCTCAGCACCTGGGTTGATTCAGTGGCTCAGTAGAGATCTGATTATGTTTAACCCACGCGAAAGCTAATTGGCTGAATTGTTGCATCCTGGTAAGAAGGACCATTGCAATGGCAGCTCATTACTAAATAAAGCATAGCAATCGGTGTGCAACCAATTGGTTTACCAATAAGGTATAGATATGTAGAACTAGATACATATAATATAAACTTTAAAAAAGAAAATCCCCTGAACTTCCCCTTTAATGGGATAATCTTGCTGCATTTTATTTAACATTCCCCTTTAAACGCCATGAACAAGGCCCCAGATGTGGGTGCCATTCATTGGTGTCTCCCACTTCATAGGAATGTTGCAGAGAATGACACAATGAAAGCATTGACTATCGGGGAGATTCAATAAAAGGTCTCTTCAAAAATGGTGCTAATTTTGCCTCAACCAATCAGATCTTATTTACCATTTAAAAGTTAACATCTGGTACATAACATTTGATTGGTTGGGGCAAAATTAACACCATTTTTAGCAATAAGAACTTTAGTTACATAGGCCTGTTTAAGTATTCTCTCTGTGACGTTTAACCCTTGCAATACTCCTAACAGTGCCATACGAGAGTTATCCACCAAGGCCTTGCACAATCTTACTACAGCTGCTCCCGAGTACATGATGAACTCAGGTAAGTTGGGATTAGTTTGTAATGTGAGTGGACGAATGAGATGACCTGGCGTGTCTGTGAATATGTTGTTTGTGTTCTGATTTTCTTCCCCAGTAATGATGTCATAATTCTTTTTTTTGGGGTCATAGTAATGCCGCTGCTGATTCCTCTGGCCGTTGGAACGGATTTACATACAAGACACGGTGCCATCTTGGCATGTGCAGAGATCACCCATGCCATACACAAACTATCAGCCAAGAGTAATAGGTAAAATATTTATTTCTCCAGGGTTCAGCAACAGCTGCTGATCCAGAGTCCATAGAGTTATCCGGCCACACACCCCATGTAAAGAAACAACCGGCCACACACCCCATGTAAAACAACCGGCCACACACCCCATGTAAAGAAACAACCGGCCACACACCCCATGTAAAGAAAACAACCGCCACACACCCCATGTAAAGAAACAACCGGCCGCACACACCCATGTAAAGAAACAACCGGCCGCACACCCCATGTAAAAGAAACAACCGGCCGCACACCACTGTAAAGAAACAACCGGCCGCACACCCCATGTAAGAAAACAAACCGCCGCAACACCCCATGTAAGAAACAACCGCCGCCACCCCATGTAAAGAAACAACCGGCCGCACACCCCATGTAAAGAAACAACCAGCCGCACACCCCATGTAAAGAAACAACCGGCCACACACCCCATGTAAAGAAACAACCGGCCGCACACCCCATGTAAAGAAACAACTGACCACACACCCCATGTAAAGAAACAACCGGCCGCACACCCCATGTAAAGAAACAACCGGCCGCACACCCCATGTAAAGAAACAACCGGCCGCACACCCCATGTAAAGAAACAACCGGCCACACACCCCATGTAAAGAAACAACCGGCCGCACACCCCATGTAAAGAAACAACCGGCCACACACCCCATGTTTTTTAGTTTTTAAATTGGTCAGTTTAGTCCAAAGGCTTGTGGGGACCAACCCGCAATGCATGATGTATATACACGTCCATTTCGGGGGACGGGTGTGATTGTTCCATATATGGGCTCTTTGTTGGGCGAAAATGGGGCTTGTTGATGAGCCGCCCAGCAAATTGTGCATCGAGCCCCAACTGAACGTCCATTTTAGCTGACAAAGTGCCCATACAACAATCATACATTATATCCTTATAGTGTACCCACCTTTATATATCATATTATTACAACAGTTGGGTTTGCAAGTCAAATGACGTGATTGGATGACCCCCAACTCTGATCTGAGGGGCGCTGAGAGCCAGTGCAGTTAATGGCTGTGTTGTCCAATATCTAGTCAAACTACTATTGGAGAAGAGAAGTCGGACCTTCTGGTAACCTAAATACATCAAAATCTTCCTTCTAAATCCAGCTTTACCAACATCCATAACCAGCCATATGCTAATCACATGTTTCCTGTCTAACGTGTGTGTCTTAAAAATGACTGGTGGTTTATAGACCTGAAACACCCCTTGGCAGAATACAGGCAGGTCCAAAATCTGGCAAATTAGAATATTTCAGTTTTTTATTAGTTACACACGTTATTACGGCGGTGATGGAAGGTCAATGACTTCCGTTACCAGAGTCTAGTCCTCTGCGGCTGTGTGAACTCTTGCTAGCAGAGGAGGCATCAACTTTAGCAGGGGATTGTGGTGGACAGGGAAGTGTAGGAGCATCTACTGGATCTAGGAAGTCTCTGCTGCTAATCAGATCATAAAGGGGCAGAAAAGTTTTCAAAAATCTCATCTGCGGACACACAATCTTGAGCGGACTTCCAGCTCAAGATGGATGCTGCAGCGTGATTTAGTTTTTGTTGGATTTTTTACAGTCAAGTTTTTTATTGAGAAATGCTCTGCACCCATCTAAATCGTATGGGCTGCCTTAGGGTGTCAGCTGGGGCGATATCATACTAAGATTGTGGCCTGATTCGGGCAACCATTTTGTTTCTAATCTATGGCTTCCTCTGGTATTACAGATCTGTGAGTGAGAACTAGATTATACTCGCTATAGATCAGGGTAGTGATAGATCAGTACAGTGCTTTGGTTTGATTCTACAGCCCCTAAGAAAAGTGGGAGACCACCAACGTGATTATTTACTAAACATTGTACAAGCAGCAATCTGCTGGGATCTGAAGTTACGATGGGCTTCTCTGAGATTGCATCAATGTTTTGGGAAAATACAAGACCTGCTGTCTGCTTATTTACACAGCAAATGTCCCTTTCTCTATGGGGCAGGTATAAAGGCTTCAGCTCTGTATTGAAAATAGACGCACAAGTCCCTGTCCTACTGTAATGATTCCTAATCACTGTTTGATTGTTTTTATCGCAGGCCAGTTTCTGATTATCTGAACAATGAAACACTCGCGGGACTGGCAGCAATTCATCCAAAAGTAAGTAAATATTTACACTTTTGCATATAAATGACCAGGCAGCAGCCAGTGTTTGTGTCTTCATAGACCAAAATGTTTGTAACATGGGGGAACCCATCACAACTCCAGACAAGGAACGGTGACACAAAATCAGAAATTGAATATTAATCGCCTAAAAGTAGCCCGTGGTCCTTATTGTTGCCCAAACACACACACACTTCATGCCTATGGGCTACTTTTTGTTTAAACGACAAAGTAAACTTACGTTGTATAGTAAAGTCCACATCTTCTCTTTACCTTTCGGTGTGATAGAAAAAAGAATTTAACGAGATTCATTTTTGGTAAATAATTCACAAGGCACAGCGAAATTTCACCACCCCAATATGGTATGGGAAATCTGCTCAAGATCAGTGGTGCAAGGTGAGGAAATTTGATTGGTTCTTTTCAAGAACCAATTGAAAGTCGTGATCAGATGTCACCACTTTCACAAGGCAGCCATCTACAATGCATGTCCGGCTGTAGGTTTAAAATAATTCGCATAATAGCCCATGTGTATTTAACTACAGACAGGATGGGGATTTAAGAAAAAAACATTTAAATACCAAGGAGAGTTCATATCACTTTGGTTATGATCACTTGTTCACCAAAGCTTTGTGATTGATATAAATAGGGTTTTGATAATAGACAATAAGCAGACGTTAAATCAAAATGGTGAATATTAATGTATTGACTCAATCGTGCAGAAATTGGTGAAAAGGCGGTATTTTGCCACAATCAGAAATTTGATGCAATTTGACACAATTCACTGCATTTGGCACAAAGTCATTTGCTACACTGTTGCAGTTTTACACACAAACGACGCAGAGCCATTTGCTTTTGGGGTACATTTCCCAATAGTGACCCTGATTAACCCCCTAGGTGTGAAACAGGATAGACTTGGATTATCAAGACAGGCATGCTGGGAGTTTGGTTTAGAAACTACTGGCCCATCCCTGAACAAATGGGGGGTAAACGTTATACTCATTGTGTAGCCGCTTATCACTTTTCTATTAAGTAACAAAATGACTTGCTGGATGGGAAAATTCTATAGAACGAATACACAATATTTATATCCTTTGGTTTATTTGCAGCTTCAAGAGCGGCAGTTATACAGGTGAGACAATCCTCAAGAGTCCTTTATGTTGGCCATATGCCATACACTTTACCTTCCGGCATTCCCGCAACGTCAGCACAACACCTGGCATGATCGTTTTTGTGAACGGTTTCCGTACGCAACGGAATAAGAGAATGGGCCAGCGTGTGTGTAAAACAGATGGCAGGTAAGTCGGCCTCCAGAAAGCTGGCCATACACTATAAAGACATTAGATGGATTCAACATTCCAACATCGACTCTAATGTCTTTGGAGTGTATTAGCCAGCGGTACGTTCCTAGTATCCTTACAGTACAATAGTGTACCAGTGTACAAACAGAACCTGCACTGCTACATAAAGATCTATTTAATTGTGGGTGCTTTTCCTGCCAGTTCTTCCCAGGCTGCTTTGTATGTGGTGACACCTTTCAGATGGTCTAGACCTTCATTTGGCCCAATCCCCATGGATTTCTAAGAGAGACTGCATGATCAATAGTATAGTTACTATGTAAGCAATTTTTTTCCCATTCATTTAATTGGATCTCACCAGTTCCCACAGCTGTTGGGGCAGTTTCTGTAGTTAAATGAGATCTAATTAATCTATTTCAAGTGCGAGTTTACGGTATAAGGGTTCCAGGTTCAATCAGATCTGTGTAATGTGAAACACGCTTGGTATGCGGAATTCATTCCCTTACCTGCCTGTATTGAGGAAGTAACACACACAATGCTGCACTGACTTCAACTGTGGGGCTTTCACAGATCACTATTAATAGGGCAAAGGTTTTAGCTAGATTGTCATAACACTTTAACACCAGTGTGTTAGCACATGATGTCACTGCGCACTGTACACTTCTACACCAGTGTATTAGCACATGATGTCACTGCGCACTGTACACTTCTACACCAGTGTATTAGCACACAATGTCACTGCGCACTGTACACTTCTACACCAGTTTTATTAGCGCATGTCACTGCGCACTGTACACTTCCACACCAGTGTATTAGCAACAATGTCACTGCGCACTGTACACTTCTACACCAGTGTATTAGCACACAATGTCACTGTGCACTGTACACTTCTACACCAGTGTATTAGCACACTGTCACTGCGCACTGTACACTTCTACACCAGTGTATTAGCGCATGTCACTGCGCACTGTACACTTCCACACCAGTGTATTAGCACACATGTACTGCGCACTGTACACTTCTAACACCCAGTGTATTAGCACACAATGTCACTGCGCACTGTACACTTCTACACCAGTGTATTAGCACACAATTCACTGCGCACTGTACACTTCTACACCAGTTTTTACGCATGTCACTGCGCACTGTACACTTCTACACCAGTGTATTAGCACACAATGTCACTGCGCACTGTACACTTCTACACACAGTTTATTAGCGCATGTCACTGCGCACTGTACACTTCCACACCAGTGTATCACCACAATGTCACTGCGCACTGTACACTTCTACACCAGTGTATTAGCACACAATGTCACTGCGCACTGTACACGTCTACACCAGTGTATTAGCACACAATGTCACTGCGCACTGTACCACGTCTACACCAGTGTAATAGTACAAAATATCACTGCGCATGTACACTTCTACACCAGTGTAATAGTACAAATATCACTGCGCACTGTACACTTCTACACCAGTTTATTAGCGCATGTCACTGCACACTGTACACTTCTACACCAGTGTATTAGCCACACAATGTCACTGCGCACTGTACACGTCTACACCAGTGTATTAGCACACAATGTCTGTAGAAGTGTACAGTGCGCAGTGACATCATGTGCAATACACTGGTGTAGAAGTGTACAGTGCGCAGTGACATCATGTGCTAACACACTGGTGTTAAAGTGTTATGACAATCTAGCTAAAACCTTTGCCCTATTAATAGGTGATCTGTGAAAGCCCCACAGTTGAAGTCAGTGCAGCATTGTGTGTGTTACTTCCTCAATACAGGCAGGTAAGGGAATGAATTCCGCATACCAAGCGTGTTTCACATTACACGATCTGATTGAACCTGGAACCCTTATACCGTAACATCGCACTTGAAATAGATTAATTAGATCTCATTAATACTACAGAAACTGCCCCAACAGCTGGGGGACTGGTGAGATCCAATTAAATGAATGGGAAAAAAATTGCTTACATAGTAACTATACTATTGACATGCAGTCTCTCTTAGAAATCCATGGGGATTGGGCCAAATGAAGGTCTAGACCATCTGAAAGGGTCACCACATACAAAGCAGCCTGGGAAGAACTGGCAGGAAAAGCACCCACATTAAATAGATCTTTATGTAGCAGTGCAGGTTCTGTTGTACACTGGTACACTATTGTACTGTAAGGATACTAGGAACGTACCGCTGGCTAATACACTCCAAAGACATTAGAGTCGATGTTGGAATGTTGAATCCATCTAATGTCTTTATAGTGTATGGCCAGCTTTCTGGAGGCCGACTTACCTGCCATCTGTTTTACACACACGCTGGCCCATTCTCTTATTCCGTTGCGTACGGAAACCGTTCACAAAAACGATCATGCCGAGTGTTGTGCTGACGTTGCGGGAATGCCGGAAGGTAAAGTGTATGGCATATGGCCAACATAAAGGACTCTTGAGGATTGTCTCACCTGTATAACCTGCCGCTCTTGAAGCTGCAAATAAACCAAAGGATAAATATGTGTATTCGTTCATAGAATTTTCCCATCCAGCAAGTCATTTTGTTACTATAGAAAAGTGATAAGCGGCTACACAATGAGTATAACGTTTACCCCCATTTGTTCAGGGATGGGCCAGTAGTTTCTAAACCAAACTCCCAGCATGCCTGTCTTATAAATCCAAGTCTACTGTTTCACACCTAGGGGTTAATCAGGGTCACATGGGAAATGTACCCCAAAGCAAATGGCTCTGCGTCGTTTGTGTGTAAACTGCAACAGTGTAGCAAATGACTTTGTGCCAAATGCAGTGAATTGTGTCAAATTGCATCAAATTTCTGATTGTGGCAAAATACCGCCTTTTCACCAATTTCTGCACGATTGAGTCAATACATTATAATTCACCATTTTGATTTAACGTCTGCTTATTGTCTATTATCAAAAACCCTATTATTTCAATCACAAAGCTTTGGTGAACAAGTGATCATACACCAAGTGATATGAACTCTCCTTGGTATTTAAATGATTTTCTTCAAATCCCCATCCTGTCTGTAGTTAAATACACATGGGCTATTATGCGAATTATTTAAAACCTACACCGGACATGCATTGTAGATGGCTGCCTTGTGAAAGTGGTGACATTCTGATCACGACTTTCAATTGGTTCTTGAAAGAACCAATCAAATTTCCTCCCTTGCACCACTGATCTTGAGCAGATTTCCCATACCATATTGGGGTGGTGAAATTTCGCTGTGCCTTGTGAATTATTTACCAAAATGAATCTCGTTAAATTCTTTTTTCTATCACACCGAAAGGTAAAGAGAAGATGTGGACTTTACATACAACGTAAGTTTACTTTGTCGTTTAAAACAAAAGTAGCCCATAGCATGAAGTGTGTGTGTGTTGTGGCCACAATAAGGACCACGGGCTACTTTTAGGCGATTAATATTCAATTTCTGATTTTGTGTCACCGTTCCTTGTCTGGAGTTGTGATGGTTCCCCATGTTACAAATTTTGGTCTATGAAACACAAACACTGGCTGCTGCCTGGTCATTTATATGCAAAGTGTAAATATTTCTTACTTTGGGATGATTGCTGCCAGTCCCGCAGTGTTTCATTGTTCAGAATATCAGAAACTGGCCTCGATAAAAAACAATCAAACTGATTAGGAATCATTACAGTAGGAACAGGGACTTGGGCGTCTATTTCAATACGAGCTGAAGCCTTTATACCTGCCCTAGAGAGAAAGGGACATTTGCTGTGTAAATAAGCAGACAGCAGGTCTTGTATTTTCCCAAACATTGATGCAATCTCAGAGAAGCCCATCGTAACTCAGTATCCCAGCAGATTGCTGCTTGTACAATGTTTAGTAAATAATCACGTGGTGGTCTCTCCCACTTTTCTTAGGGGCTGTAGAATCAACCAAAGCACTTACTGATCTATCACTACCCTGATCTATAGCGAGTATAATCTAGTTCTCACTCACAGATCTGTAATACCAGAGGAAGCCATAGATTAGAAACAAAATGGTTGCCCGAATCAGGCCACAATCTTAGTATGATATCGCCCCAGCTGACACCCTAGCAGCCCATACGATTTAGATGGGTGCAGAGCATTTCTCAATAAACTTGACTGTAAAAAATCCAACAAAACTAAATCACGCTGCAGCATCCATCTTGACTGGAAGTCCGCTCAAGATTGTGTGTCCGCAGATGAGTTTTTGAAAACTTTTCTGCCCCTTTATGATCTGATTAGCAGCAGAGACTTCCTAGATCCAGTAGATGATCCTAACTTCCCTGTCCACCACAATCCCCTGCTAAAGTGATGCCTCCGCTGCTACAAGAGTTCACACAGCCGCAGAGGACTAGACTCAGGTAACGGAAGTCATTGACCTTCCATCACCGCCGTAATAACGACCGTGTGTAACTAATAAAAAACTGGAAATATTCTAATTTGCCAGATTGTGGACTGCCTGTATTCTGCCAAGGGTGTTTTCAGGTCTATAAACCACCAGTCATTTTTAAGACACACACGTTAGACAGGAAACATGTGATTAGTCTGGCTGGTTATGGATGTTGTAAAGCTGGATTTAGAAGGAAGATTTTGATGTTTTTAGGTTACCAGAAGGTCCGACTTCTCTTCTCCAATAGTAGTTTGACTAATATTGGACAACACAGGCCATTAACTGCACGGGCTCTCAGCGCCCCTCAGATCAGAGTTGGGGGTCATCCAATCACGTCATTTGACTTGCAAACCCAACTGTTGTAATAATATGATATATAAAGGTGGTGACAACTTAAGATGTATAGGTATGATTGTGTGTATGGGCACTTTGTCAGCTAAAAGGACGTTCAGTTGGGGCTCGATGCACAATTTGCTGGGCGGCTCATCAACAAGCCCCATTTTCGTCGCCCAACAAAGCGCCCATATATGGAACAATCACACCCGTCCCCCGAAACGGACGTGTATATACACTCATGCATTGCGGGTTGGTCCCCACAAGCCTTTGGACTAAACTGACCAATTTAAAAACTAAAAACACATGGGGTGTGTGGCCGGTGTTGTTTCTTTACATGGGGTGTGGAACGCCGGTTGTTTCTTTACATGGGGTGTGTGGGCCGTGTGGTTTCTTTACATGGGGTGTGCGGCCGGTTTGTTCCTTTACATGGGGTGTGCGGCCGGTTGTTCTTTACATGGGGTGTGCGGCCGGTTGTTTCTTTACATGGGGTCGTGTGGCCGGTTGTTTCTTTACATGGGGTGTGTGCCGGTTGTTTCATTCTTTACATGGGGTGTGTGGGCCGGTTTTTCTTTACATGGGGTGTGCGGCTGGTTGTTTCTTTACATGGGGGTGTGTGGCCGGTTGTTTCTTTACATGGGGTGTGCGGCTGGTTGTTTCTTTACATGGGGTGTGTGGCCGGTTGTTTCTTTACATGGGTGTGTGCGGCTGGTTGTTTTCTTTACATGGGGTGTGTGGCCGGTGTTTCTTTACATGGGGTGGTGCGCCGGTGTTTCTTTACACGGTTACATGGGGTGTGCGGCCGGTTGTTTCTTTACATGGGGTGTGCGGCCGGTGTCTTACATGGGGTGTGCGGCGGTTGTTTCTTTTACATGGGGTGGCGGCCGGTTGTTTCTTACATGGGGTGTGCGGCCGGTTTTTTTTACATGGGTTGCGCCGGTTGTTTCTTTACATGGGGTGTGCGGCGTTGTTTCTTACATGGGGTGTGTGGCGGTTGTTTCTTTACATGGGGTGTGCGGCTGGTTGTTTCTTTACATGGGGTGTTGGCCGGTTGTTTCTTTACATGGGGTGTGTGGCCGGTTGTTTCTTTACATGGGGTGTGTGGCCGGATAATTCCATGGACTTTGGATCAGCAGCTGTTGCTGAACCCTGGAGAAAATAAATATTTTACCTATTACTCTTGCTGTAGTTTGTGTATGGCATGGTGATCTCTGCACATGCCAAGATGGCACCGTGTCTTGTATGTAAATCCGTTCCAACGGCACGAGGAATCAGCAGCGGCATTCTATGACCCCAAAAAAAAAATTATGAACTCATTACTGGGGAAAAAACACAGAACACAAACAACATATTCACACACGCCACGGCGTTCATCTCATTCGTCCACTCACATTACAAACTAATCCCAACTTACCTGAGTTCATCATGTACTCGGGAGCAGCTGTAGAGATTGTCAGGCACTCTTGGTGGATAACTCTTCGTATGGCACTGTTAGGAGTATTGCAAGGGTTAAACGTCACAGAGAGAATACTTAAACGCCTATGTAACTAAAGTTCTATTGCTAAAAATGGTGTTAATTTTGCCCCAACCAATCAAATGTTATGTACCAGATGTTAACTTTTAAATGTTATAAGATCTGATTGGTTGAGGCAAATTAGCACCATTTTGAGAGACCTTTTATTGAATCTCCCCATAGTCAATGCTTTCATTGTGTCATTCTCTGCAACATTCCTATGAAGTGGGAGACACCAATGAATGGCACCCACATCTGGGGCCTTGTTCATGGAGTTTAAGGGGAATGTTAAATAAAATGCAAGAAGATCTTCTTGCATTTTTTTATTTACATTCCCCTTTAAAAACTGCCCTGAACAAGGCCCAGATGTGGGTGCCATTCATTGGTGTCTCCCACTTCTAGGAGTTGGCAGCAGAGAGGACACAATTGAAAGCATTGACTATAGCGTGGAGATTTCAATAAGGTCTCTCTCCAAAAATGGTGCTAATTTGCTCAACCAATCAGATCTTATTCCATTTAAAAGTTAACATTCTGGTACATAACATTTGATTGGTTGGGGCAAAATTAAACCCATTTTTAGCAATAAGAACTTTAGTTACCATAGGCGTTTAAGTATTCTCTTCTGGACGTTAACCCTTGCAATACTCCTAACGTGCCATACGACAGAGTTATACCCCAAGGACGTGCCAATGACAATCTCTACAGCTGCTCCCGAGTACATGATGAACTCAGGTAAGTGGGATTAGTTTGTAATGTGAGTGGACGAATGAGATGAACTGCCGTGGCGGTCGTGAATATGTTGTTTGTGTCTCGATGTTTTCTTCCCCGTAATGAGTTCATAATTTTTTTTTTGGGGTCATAGAATGCCGCTGCTGATTCCTCGTGCCGTTGGAACGATTACATACAAGACACGGTTGCCATCTTGGCATGTGCAGAGATCACATGCCATACAAAACTACAGCAAGAGTAATAGGTAAAATATTTATTTTTCCAGGGTTCAGCAAACAGTCTGGCTGATCCAAAAGTCCATGCGATTATCCGGGCCATCACACCCATGTAAAGAAAACATAACAACCGGTCCTCACACACCCCATGTAAAGAAACAACCCGGCCAACACCCCAATGTAAAAGAAAACAACCCGACCGCACACCCCATGTAAAGAAACAACCGCCACACACCCCATGTAAGAGAACAACGCCGACACACCCCATGTAAGAAACAACCGGCGCCCAAACCCATGTAAGAAAAAACCGGCCGCACACCCCATGTAAGAAACAGACCTGAAGCGCACACCTACTCATGTAAAAGAAACATACCGGCCGCACACCCCATGTCAAGCACATACCCGGCCGCAGACGACCCCATGTTAAAGAAACAACCGGCCGCACACCCCATGTAACCGTGTAAAGAAACAACCCGGCGCACCACCCCATGATAACTTAGAAACAAACCGGCCACAAACCCCATGTAACAGAAAACAACCAGCCGCACCCACCATGTAAAGAAACAACCGCCGACACACCCCATGTAAGAAACAACCGCGCCCACACCCCATGTAAGAAACAACCGGCCCACACCCCCATGTAAAGAAAACAACCAGCCCACACCCCATGTGAACACCGACAACACCCCTGTAGAAGAACAACCGGTCACACACCCCATGTAAAGAGAAACAAACCGGCCGCACACAGTACCCCATGTAAAGAAACAACCGGCCAGCACCCGCACACCCCATGGTAAAGAACAACCGGCCGCACACCCCATGTAAAGGAACAAACCGGCCCGATCACACTCCCCATGTAAAGAACATCCACCATCGGCCCACACACCCCATGGTAAAGGACAGAAACAACCGGCCGTCCTCCCTCCCACAAAAAACCCCAGTGTGAAATGAAACAACCGTACCCGGCCACACACCCCATGTGTTTTTAGTTTTTCAAATTGGTAGTTTAGTCCAAAGGCTTGTGGGGACCAACCCGCAATGCATGAGTATATACACGTCGTTTCGGGGGACGGGTGTGATTGTTCCATATATGGGCCTTTGTTGGGCGGACGAAAATGGGGCTTGTTGATGAGCGCCCAGCAAATTGTGCATCGAGCCCCAACTGAACGTATCTTTTAGCTGACAAAGTGCCATACACACAATCATACTATACATTTAAGTATGTACCACCTTTATATATCATATTATTACAACAGTTGGGTTTGCAAGTCAAATGACGTGATTGGTGACCCCCAACTCTGATCTGAGGGGCGCTGAGAGCCACGTGCAGTTAATGGCTCTGTGTTGTCCAATATTAGTCAAACTACTATTGGAGAAGAGAGAGTCGGAACCTCTTCTGGTAAACCTAAAAACATCAAAATCTTCCTTGCTAAATCCAGCTTTACAACATCCATAACCAACCAGACTAATCACATGTTTCCTGTTAACGTGTGTGTCTAAAAATGACTGGTGGTTTATAGACCTGAAAACACCCTTGGCAGAATACAGGGCAGTCCAAATCTGGCAAATTAGAATATTTCAAGTTTTTTATTTAGTTGACACACGTTTACGGCGGTGATGAAGGTCAATGACTTCCGTTACCGAGTCTAGTCCTCTGCGGCTGTGTGACTCTTGTAGCAGTCGGGGCATCACTTTAGCAGGAGGATTGTGGTGGGATGGGACAGGGACTATTAGGACATTATGGATCTAGGAAGTCTCTGCTGCTAACAGATCATATAAGGGGCAGAAAAGTTTTCAAAAAACTCATCTGCGGACACAGCAATCTTGAGCGGACTTCCAGTCAAGATGGATGCTGCAGCGTGATTTAGTTTTGTTGGATTTTTTACAGTCAAGTTTATTGAGAAAGCTCTGCACCCATCTAAATCGTATGGGCTGCTAGTAGGTGTCAGCTGGGGCGATATCATACTAAGATTGTGGCCTGATTCGGGCAACCATTTTGTTTCTAATCTATGGCTTCCTCTCGTGTATTACAGATCTGTGAGTGAGAACTAGATTATACTCGCTATAGATCAGGGTAGTGATAGATCAGTAAGTGCTTTGGTTGATTCTACAGCCCCTAAGAAAAGTGGGAGACACCCAACGTGATTATTTACTAAACATTGTACAAGGCAGCAATCTGCTGGAGGATATGAGTACGATGGGCTTCTCTGAGATTGCATCAATGTTTGGGAAAATACAAGACCTGCTGTCTGCTTATTTACACAGCAAATGTCCCTTTCTTTAGGGCAGGATAAAGGCTCAGCTCGTATTGAAAATAGACGCCCAAGTCCTGTTCTACTGTAATGATTCCTAATCAGTTTGATTTTTTTTATCGAGGCACAGTTTCTGAGTATTACTGAACAATGAAACACTGCGGGACTGGCAGCAATCATCCCAAAGTAAGAATATTTACACTTTGCATATAAATGACCGGCAGCAGCCGTGTTTGTGTTTCATAGACCAAAAAGTTTTTGTAACATGGGGAACCCATCACAACTCCAGACAAGGAACGGTGACACAAAATCAGAAATTGAATATTAATCGCCTAAAAGTAGCCCGTGGTCCTTATTGTGGCCAACAACACACACACACTTCTGCTATGGGCTACTTTTGTTTTAAACGACAAAGTAAACTACGTTTGTATGTAAAGTCCACATCTTCTCTTTTACCTTCGGCTGTCTTGTGTGATAGAAAAAAGAATTAACGAGATTCATTTTGGTAAATAATTCACAAGGCACAGCGAAATTTCACCACCCCAATATGGTATGGGAAAATCTGCTAAGATCATGGTGCAGGTGAGGAAATTGATGGTTCCTTTCAAGAACCCAATTGAAAGTCTGTGATAGAGAGTCCCACTTTCACAAGGCAGCCATCTACAATGCATGTCCGGTGTAGGTTTTAAATAATTCGCATAATATGCCCATGTGTATTGTAACTACAGACAGGATGGGGATTGAAGAAACATCATTAAATACCAAGGAGAGTTACATATCACTTTGGTGTATGATCACTTGTCACCAAAGCTTTGTGATTGAAATTAATAGGGTTTGATTTGATAATAGACAATAAGCAGACGGTTAAATCAAAATGGTGAATTATAATGTATTGACTCAATCGTGCAGAAATTGGTTGAAAAGGCGGTATTTTGCCACAATCAGAAATTTGATGCAATTTGACACAATTTCACTGCATTTGGCAACACAAAGGTCATTTGCTACACTGTTTGCAGTTTACACACACAAACGACGCAGAGCCATTTGCTTTGGGGTACATTTCCCAACTGTGACCCTGATTAACCCCTAGCGTGAAACAAGGACGGATACTGTGTATATAGACAGGCATGCTGGGAGTTTGGTTTTAGAAACTACTGGCCCATTCCCTGAACAATGGGGGTAAACGTTATACTCATTGTGTAGCGCTTATCAACTTTCTATAGTAACAAAATGACTGCTGGATGGGAAAATCTATGAACGAATACACTATATTTATCCTTTGGTTTATTTGCGAGCTTCAAGAGCGGCAGTTATACAGGTGAGACAATCCTCAAGAGTCCTTTATGTTGGCCATATGCCATACACTTTACCTTCCGGCATTCCCGCAACGTCAGCACACACTCTGGCATGATCGTTTTTGTGATACGGTTTCCGTACGCAACGGAATAAGAGAATGGGCCAGCGTGTGTGTAAAACAGAGGCAGGTAAGTCGGCCTCCAGAAAGCTGGCCATACACTATAAAGACATTAGATGGATTCAACATTCCAACATCGACTCTAATGTCTTTGGAGTGTATTAGCCAGCGGTACGTTCCTAGTATCCTTACAGTACAATAGTGTACCAGTGTACAACAGAACCTGCACTGCTCATAAAGATCTATTTAATTGTGGGTGCTTTTCCTGCCAGTTCTTCCCAGGCTGCTTGTATGTGTGTGAACACATTAAGATGGTCTAGACCTCATTTGGCCCAATCCCCATGGATTTCTAAGAGAGACTGCATGATCAATAGTATAGGTTACTATGTAAGCAATTTTTTTCCCATTATTTAATGGATCTCACCAGTTCCCCCAGCTGTTGGGGCAGTTTTCTGTAGGTTAATGAGATCTTAATTAATCTATTTCAAGTGCGAGTTACGGTATAAGGGTTCCAGGTTCAATCAGATCGTTGTAATGTGAAACACGCTTGGTATGCGGAATTCATTCCCTTACTGCCTGTATTGAGGAAGTAACACAACAATGCTGCACTGACTTCAACTGTGGGGCTTTCACAGATCCTATTAATAGGGCAAAGGTTTTAAGCTAGATTGTCATAACACTTAACACCAGTGTGTTAGCACATGATGTCACTGCGCACTGTACACTTCTACACCAGTGTATTAGCACATGATGTCCTTGCGCACTGTACACTTCTACA
>CM033476.1:8341739-8398203 GCA_019447015.1 Hymenochirus boettgeri | reverse complement strand
CGAGCAAAGATTATCCCATTAAAGGGGAAGTTCAGGGGATTTTCTTTTTTAAGTTTATCTTATATGTATCTAGTTCTACATATCTATACCTTATTGGTAAACCAATGGTTGCCACACCACCGATGACTATGATTTATTTAGTAATGACTGCCATTGCAATGGTTCCTTTCTTAACCAGGATGCAACAATTCAGCCAATTAGCTTTCGCGTGGTTAAACATAATCAGATCTCTACTGAGCCACTGAATCAACCAGGTGCTGAGACATAAAGGACACTGTTCGGGGTCCTGCAAAAATAATTAGTTTATCTCGAAAGGATTTATTATTTTACAGAACAAAATGCTGGATGGGCAGATTTAAGTTCAAAATTTTGGAACGCGCAACATTCTGCTTTTTTTTTTTTTGATTGTCTTCTTCAAAGCCTAGGTATGTTCTTACACGGAATTTCCTACTTTAAACCTGCATAATAATTCAAATATATCGAGCGCTGGATGATTAGAATTGATTGGTTTGGTTACACATGGTTCTATGAAGAATTCAATAAAAATGACAATCGGGTAGAGCGTTATTAGAATCCACCACGTCGCACCCCCCCCACAGGCCCACCAGTGTATTAGCACACAATGTCACTGCGCACTGTACACTTCTACACCAGTGTATTAGCACACAATGTCACTGCGCACTGTACACTTCTACACCAGTGTATTAGCACACAATGTCACTGCGCACTGTACACTTACACCAGTGTATTAGCACACAATGTCACTGCGCATACACTTCTCACCGTGTATTAGCGCATGTCACTGACGCACTGTACACTTCCACACCATGTATAGCAACAATGTCATTGGCACGTACATTCTACACCAGTGTATTAGAAACAATGTCACTGCGCACTGTACACTTCTACACCAGTGTATTAGCACACAATGTCACTGCGCACTGTACACTTCTACACCAGTGTATTAGCCACTGTCACTGCGCACTGTACACTTTACACCAGTGTATAGCACACAATGTCAACTGCGCACTGTACACTTCTCACACAGTGTATTAGCGCATGCATGACACTTCATCCGCGCACTGTACACTTCCACACCAGTGTAAGCACACAATGTCACTGCGCACTGTACACTTCTACACCCTGAGTGTATTAGCACACAATGTCACTGCGCACGGTACACGTCTACACCAGTGTATAGCACACAATGTCACTGCGCACTGGTACACGTCATCTACACCAGTGGATTAGCACACAATGTCACTGCGCACTGGTACACTTCTACACCAGTATTATAGACAAAAATTCACTGCGCACTGTACACTTACACCTTTACACACAGTTTATTAGCGCATTCACTGCACACTGTACACTTCTACAACGTGTATTAGCACACAATGTCACGGCCACGTACACTTCTACACCAGTGTATTAGCCACACAATGTCACTGCGCACGTACACTTCTAACCAGTGTTAGTTCACATACACAGCATGTAACTTCTAACCAGTGATAGCAAAATATCACTGCGCACTGTACACTTCTACACCAGTTTATTAGCGCATGTCATGCGCAATGTACACACGTCTACACCAGTGTATTAGCACACATGTCACTGCCGCACTGTACATAGTCCTACACCAGGAATTAGCACACAATGTCAATGCGCACTGTACATTCTACACCAGTATTAGCACACGCAATGTCACTGACCGCAACTGTAACACTTCTACACCGTGGTATTAGCATCGAATTGTCAGGCGGAGTACACTTCACACCATGTATTAGCACACAATGTCCTGCGCACTGTACCAATTCTACACCAGTGTATTAGCACACACATGTCACTTGCGCCACTGTACACGTCTCACACAGTGTATTAGCACACAATGTCACTGCGCCACTGTACACTTCTACACCAGTTGTATTAGCACACAAGTTCATTGCGCACTGTACACTTCTACACCAGTGTATTAGCACACATGTCACTCGCGCACTGTACCACTTCTACACCAGTGTATTAGCACATGATGTCACTGCGCACTGACACACTTCTACACCAGTATTATACAATGTCACGCTGCACTGTCTACACTTCACCAGTGTATTAGCACATCGATGCAGCCACCACTGTAAGCACTGTCTACACCAGTGTATTAGCACACAATGTCACTGCGCACTGTACACTTCTACACCAGTGTATTAGCACACAATGTCACTGCGCACTGTACACTTCTACCACCAGTTTATTAGCGCATGTCACTGCGCACTGTACACTTCCACACCAGTGTATTAGCACACAATGTCACTGCGCACGTTTACCTTCTACACCAGGTATTAGACAGCACAATGTCAATGCGCCACTGTACACTTACAACCAGTGTTTTAGCACACAAGTCACTGCGCACTGTAACACTCACTACCCGTGTATTAGCCTATCAATGCGCACTGCGCAAACACTTTACACAGTGTATTAGCCACTGTGATGTCACTGCGCACTGTACAGTTCTACACCAGGGTATTAGCACACATGTCACTGGCCACTGTACACTTCTAAACCAGTGTATTAGCACACAATGTCACTGCGCACTGTACACTTTCCACACAGTTTATTAGAACAATGTCACTGCGCACTGTACACTTCTCACACCAGTGTATTAGATAGCACAATGTCACTGCGCACTGTACACTTCTACACCAGTGTTTAGCACCAACACACTGCGCACTGTACACTTCTACACCAGTGTATAGCACACAATGTCACTGCGCACTGTACTTCTACACCAGTGTATTAGCACACAATGGGCACTGCGCACTGTACACTTCTACACCAGTTTATTAGCGCATGTCACTGCGCACTGTACACTTCTACACCAGGTATTAGCACACAAGTCACTGCGCACTGTGTACACTTCTACACCAGTTTATTGAGCGCATGTCACTGCGCACTGTACACTTCACACTTACACTTGTTCTACCACCACCCGTGTATTACACAGTCACAATGTCACGCGCACTGTACACTTCTAAACCAGGTATTAGCAACACAATGTCACTGCGCACTGTACCATCTTTACACCAGTGTATTAGCAAACAATGCACTGCGCACTGGACACGTCTACACCAGTGTATTAGCACACAATGTCACTGCGACTGTTACACTTCTAACACCTAGTGTACATGTACACAAATATCAATGCGGCATGTACACGTTTACACCCAGTTATTAGCGCATGTCACTGACACTGTACACAGTCTACACCAGTGTATTAGCACACAATGTCACTGCGCACTGTACACGTCTACACCAGTGTATTAGCACACAATGTCACTGCGCACTGTACCTTCTACACCAGTGTAATAGTACACAATTCCACTGCGCACTGTACACTTCTACACCAGTGTATTCCAAAAATTCACTGCGCACTGTACACTTCTACACCAGTTGTATTAGTGCATGTCACTGCGTCACTGTACACTCTACACCAGGTTATTAGCACACAATGTCACTGCCACTGTACACTGCCTACACCAGTGTATTAGCACACAATGTCACTGCGCACTGTACACTCTTACACCAGTGTATTAGCACACAGTGTCACTGCGCACTGTACACTTCTACACCAGGTTATTAGCCACACATGTTATGCGCACTGACACTCTACACCAGGATTAGCACCACTTCACTGCGCCTGTACACTTCTACACCAGTGTATTAGCACACAATGTCACTGCGCACTATGTTACACAGTTCTCACACCAGTGTAATAGAACAACAATTGCACTGCGTCACTTGTACATTCGTACACCAGTGTATTAGACAATGTCACTGCGCACCTGTACACTCCTACCACGTGTTTTAGCACACAAATGTCACTGCGCCACGTACACTCTACACCAGTGTATTAGCACACAATGTTCATGATGCGCACTGACAGTCTCTTACACCAGTGTATTAGCACCACCATGTCACTGCGCACTGTACACTTCTACACCAGTGATTAGCACAAAGTCACTGCGCACTGTACACTTCTACCACCAGTGTATTACAGCACACAATGTCACTGCTCGATGTACACTTCTACACCAGTTGTATTAGCACAATGTCACTGCGCACTGTACACTTCTACACCAGTGTATTAGTACACACAATGCACGCCGCCACTGTACCACTTCTACACCAGTGTATTAGCACACAATGTCACTGCGCACCTGTACACTTCTACACCAGTGTATTAGCACCAATGTCACACGCGCACTGTACCACTCTACACCAGTGTATCGCCTTACACACTGGTCACTGCGCACTGTACACGCTACACCAGTGTATTGCACACAATGTCATGCACCAGTACACTCTACACCAGGGTATTAGCACACAATGTCACCTGGACACTGTACAACTTCATACACCAGTGTATTAGCACACAAGGTCACTGCGCCACTGTACACTTCCTACACCAGTGTATAGCACACAATGTCATATCACGTCTACACTGGTCACTCGTCCACCAGTGTATTAGCACACATGTCACTGCGCATCGTACATCGTCTACAACCAGTGTAATTAAGCACACAATGTCACTGCCACTGTACACGTCTACACCAGTGTATAGACACAATTCACTGCAGCACTGTACTTCTACACCAGTGTATTAGCACACACTCGTCTTCAACTTGCGTTCACTGTACACTTCTAACACGTGTATTAACACACAATGTCACTGCGGCACTGTACACACTTCACACCAGGGTATTAGCACACAATGTCACTGCACATGTACACGTCTAACACAGTGTATTAGGCACACAATGTCACTGCCACTGTACACGTCTACACCAGTGGTATTAGCAACAATGTCACTGCGCACTGTACACGTCTACACCAGTGTATTAGCACACAATGTCACTGCGCACTGTACACTCTACACCAGTGTATTAGCCAACAATGTCCACTGCCGCACTGTACACTCTACACAGTGTATTAGCACACAATGTCACTGCGCAATGACCACTTTACACCAGTGTATTAGCACACAATGTCACTGGCAGTACACGTCCCTACACCGTGTATTAGCACCAATGTCACTGCGCACTGTAACACTCTAAACCAGTGGTATGCACAATACAAATGTTCACTGCGACACTGTAAGCACGTCTACACCAGTGTATTAGCACACAATGTCATGCGCAATGTACACGTCTACACCAGTGTTATAGCAACACATTGTCACTGCTCACTGTACACGTTCTACACCAGTGTCTTAGCCACACATGCTCACTGCGCACTGTACACTCTACACAGTGTATTAGCACACAATGTCACTGCGCACCTGTACACGTCTACACACCATGATGTATTTAGCAACAACATGTCACTGCGCACTGTACATTCTACACCAGTGTATTAGCACACAATGTCACTGCGCACTGTACACTCTACACCCAGTGTATAGACACAATGTCACGCGCACTGTACACTTCTACACCAGTGTATTAGCACCAAATTCACTGCGCATGTACACTTCTACACAGTGTATTAGCACACAAGTGTCACTGCGACACATTACACTTCTCTACACCAGTGGATTAGCACACAATGTCACTGCGCACATCTACAGTCTACACCAGTGTATTTAGCACAACAATGTCACTGCCGCACTGTTCACCTCTACACCAGTGTATGTAGACACCACAATGTCAAGCGCCACTGTACACTCTACACCCGGTATTAGCACACACAATGTCACTTGCGCAAGGTTACACGTCATACACCAGTTGTATTAGTACACACAATGTCATCTGCGCTAACTGTACACAGTCTACACCCGTGTATTAGCAACAATGTCCACTGCGCACTGTACACTTCTACACCAGTGTATTAGCACACAATGTCACTGCGCACTGTACACTTCTACACTAGTGTATTAGCACCAGATTGCTGCGTTGAAACTGTACAACAGCTCCCACCTTTGTTTCACTAACTTGCTGCAAATAGATGTTAGTGTTTGTTGCATTAACAGTCTGGGATGCGGTTTACATAGTTCTCCATATAGGAGACAATTGGAGTTAGTTAGTTAGTCAAAGTGTGGCCTGGTAAAAGATAACATCTGATTGGTTTCTGCAGATTAAGATCACAGGCAAAATGGTGCACCTCTTGTTAAATAAGCTCTAATCTTCTTTATACGCCTGTTGTACTGGTTAAAGCCCCAGGATTAATATTATGAATATAAAGTGTCTGATTACAAAACTGCTACTTGCATGCAAAACAGAAATGGTTTAAGCAAAGTCAAAGAGCAGTAACCAATGGGCTTTAATCCGTGGTATACAGGGATTTGCATGATGTTTGATGGTCACAGGTCATAATCAGACAGGCATTCATTAAAGTTACCTGCGTAGACTCATAATACAATGAATATCCTGTAAATTATATCATTATAATTGGGGTTTAGCAATGTCACCATTAATTGACCATTGGGCGAGAGTCACTTTCTACCTTGTTAAGAGGCAAGGGAAAGCCCGATATACTAATTCAATGCAAGGTCAGGGAGACAAAAAAAGATTAATATATTTTACTATATATAATTGTAATTGTGTTTAAGGAGTGCTCCCACAGCCCCCTTATGTGTATTCTGTTATAACACCAGATGGATGAGCCACTTAAAGGGACACTTTACTCATGCAGTAAGTGACTGCTCTCTGGCTCCTCCCACAGTCAGTGTCACTGACACTCCTCTTATCTCTGACAAAGGCAAGCATATGTTTATTAAGGGGGGGAGGAGCTAGAAAGCAGCTTTCTGCCAGTAATCTATTGGTTGGAAATAGAGGTTTGCTGGCTGGTGTTTTGGACCAATTAAATTTGCAATGTGTTTAAACTTTCAATCAGCTGTGATTCCATATGGACCGACCAGAACAATTGGTTGTGCTTAAAAATCACAAGGAGAGTTGTAAGGGGAGAGCAGATGTTCTCGGCTACGAAGCCCAAAATGTGTTTCACAAATGTACTTTCTATTTCTCTTTCAGGGGCCTGGGTGGAGAATTAATGAGGCCTGCAGGTAGGTCCCTGCAGTAATGTAGGTTGACATGTTTGAAATATGTTAAGCTAAGTACACACGTTAGTTAATTGATCTCCGGAGTGACTATCTGATAAACAGCCTAAAAAATCTTTATCTATGGCCTAATGCATGGATGTGTCCTTATGCTGACCGTGCATTACTAGACTGCACCATTGCCGCAATGATCATTTTGTTATCGACTGAATGAATGGGCCAGAGCAGGGGAAGTTGCAGGAACATTGTGCAGCAGGTAAAACCATTGCTGTAATGGGTATTACATAAACAATGGATCATCGAATCTCCCTCCTAAAAGCTACACACCTTGCAATTCTTCGTCCCAACCAACCGTTCAGCACTTCCGACTGGTCGGCCTGGATTAAGGGCTGTCGGTTGCTGACAGTTTGGCACTTCCATAGAGGACCGCACGATTGGCCGTGGTTTTTGGACGCATCTGATCGCCCATTCATCCAATTTGTGCATCGGTTGCGTCCGGCCGAAAAACAATGCAATATTTCCAGCCCGATTGACCAATACGCTGAACTATCAGTTGATCTGGCCAAAAAAATTGCATGGTGTGTACACAGCTTAATAGTTCACTCTCAAAGTGAACGGTTCCTTTAATGTATTGATTGAAGCCTGTGTGGTTAAGGAGCTGTGTCTTACCTTCCGTTCTTCAATCAATAGCGCAGGGTCCGGGAACGAAGATGAGAAGGAACTTGCCTTTTGCGTGGCCATACTGAAATCTCCGACCCCTTCCCTGTTCTGTACAGCTACAGCGCACATTATTGCGCATGCACTCTTTAGCTGTACAGAATAGGGAAGCGGTCGGGAATTTTTAGTGTGGATCGTGCGAAAGGTACGTTTCTTCTTATCTTCGTTCCCGGACCCTACGCTATAGATTGAAGAACAGAAGGTAAGACACAGCTCCTTATTCTCCCGGGCTTCCATCAATACATTAAAGGAATAATTCACTTCGAGAGGGAACGATTCCTTAATATCTGTTTAATGTATGGCCAAGGTTAATGACCGTATATTTATCTGCTAAAAGCTGCAGGTTTTCGCTCTACCTGCCTCCCACACCTATGTAAGAACACGGCAGACATCTCAATTCATTCTGAAAGATAAATGGCTCAGATCCCAATCTCATTAATCTCATGACCTTAAAAAATAGGATTTAGTCCAGTGCTGATACCCAGTCTGCAGGACAGAAACAACAAGACTGCAAACTCCTCTCCCCACCCCTCCGAGATGGGATTAATGCATGTAATGAAGGTAGTATTAAGGAGATAGACTTAACAGAAACCTGGCCATTGCCTTTGTCTTTAAGTAGAAATGTCTTACAGGTGAACTGATGGATCTTAATGGCTGTGTTTGGATTATAAATGGATGTTTTCCCTTTTCTATTACAGTCTGCCATTTAGTGGAAAAGCTTTCACTCTCCAAGTTGCCTCACCTAGGGGAGGATGTGATAGGTAAGTCAGATCCGTCCTGGCACCGATGTGTATAAAGGAATTTCACAGATACTGTGATCGCCTTTAATGAGACTTAATACCGTGCAAAGGGAAGGCCTGCCATTAACTAAACAATAAAAGGCAATTAGCAGAAATTAAAGGGACGGACATTTGCACAAAGACACGGATGTCGGTTCCATAGAGTGAGAAAGAAATAGATGGAGAAATCGGGATTTATTCAGAAACAGGTTTTATTTTAATATTCATATGTCCTGCATTGTACCATAAGGATTCAACCTCACAATATACAGGACTGGCAAAGGCACCCATCCAAATGGGCATAATTAGGCAGCGTGGGCCAACAGCATCCTCATCATTTGGGACCATCTAAAAGATTTCCTTTCATTGGTATCTCCTCCCTTTAATTAAAGGACAAGTCCACCTCTCAAATTAAATATTGTATTGTAATCACTTCAAACCTACAGAAGTTTGAAAGATGACAGATGTAGAAATAATATTTTATACAGTTAAATGTTCTTCTCACCCTTCCCCCTGACTTTCCTCTCCAAGCTTTTTGATGTCGGTATGAGCTTGCACATGGTCAGAGTAGGCTGCTATGGGAGTAGCATTCAGTCATTGGCTGTGATGTCATATGTTACATCCATGACTGAAGCACCAGGTAACAGGACAATGGCCATCATTGTAGGTTAGTCTTATATCTATAGTTTTCTAACTATTGTAGTTTTGAGGGGTGATTAACCTATATACAGTTGTTAAGTTTTGAGGGGTGAACTTGTCCTTCAAGTAAAGGGAGATACGATTGGCGAGATTTTACCTTTCCCACCTCACTCCGTCCTAATGAAAGGACCCACGGGGGGGACCTAAACCGCCAGGTCCTCATCCCTGGCTTTACCCTGCAGAAGGCAAGTGGATCTTAATTACTTACCTTCGCGCCACCCTCAATCCACCCTCTGTTCATCCCAGGGCCGGACCACCTGTAGGAAGACATGTTCCCTGCACAGCACATCTTCTTATTGGTCAGGCCGCGGGACTGAACCAGGAAGTGGATTAAGGCAGGAACATGAAGGTAAGTATGTTAAGCTCCGTTTGCTTCCTTCAGGCTAAACCACACAGGACGGAGAATTGATTGTAAACATGAGGTACAATGGCTTTTAGATGGTTAAGGGCGATTCATTTCCTTCACTGTAGTTGTGTAACTGGAAATATCACTTGGAGTGATTATTTACTTTAACTGCCCATTTTTAATGTATCGGTGTTACAGTGTAAAGTGGTTATTGGTATCCACCTGCCCTCGGACAAGGCGGAAAACCACGTCTGATCCTGCGGTCATCTATGGACCGCATGGTCAGTCGTGGTAAACTGGTGGCCGCTGCCAATATTGTCGCGACCGACAGTCCTTCCTCCTGGCCGACCGGTCGGAAGAGCCAAACAGTCGGTCCGGAGGAGAAGTTGCATGGTAAGTACTTTCCCTATCATCTGTGGACACCTATTAGTTCCACCCTCATAAGAACATCTTTTAGAAAGAATGGCCCCTTTAAAATATGTTGATATATCATAGTTTGTCCTATGAATTCATTACTGTATGCCTGCTATGCTTCTGGATGTCTCATGGAAACTGAGCCATTTAGAAACCTGTACTGAGCCTGTACTGAGCCTGGGCATGCTCAGAAGAGGCAGACAGGGGATTAACATTCAGTCATTGGCTGTGATGTCAACTGTCAAATCCATAACTGACAGTTACTAACTGGAAGAACCAGGAAGCAGAAACAGGGGCAACAGGACATTGTGCAGGATTTCAGGTTAGACTTCTATATTTCACATTTCAAACTATTACCGTTTAGGGTTTTGGGGGGTGATTTACCTGTATGTAAGTTTTCATTTCAGGGCTGGACTTGCCCTTTAAAGCTGCTTGTACTGATGATATTGAAACGTTGATCTTCTTTTAACACTGTGCTTGGGGGTCTAATGGATAAAAACCAGTATGTAGCAAAAACATAGAATGAGGGTGCAATGAGTAGCACAGGCCTGCAGGAGGCAGCAATTATGCTAGACACAAGTGAATAACATGCACCTTGCTTGTGTATTGTGTGGTCTGAGGAAGGAGCCAAGCTGGTTCCGAAATGTTACTAATAAATTTGATTCGCTAGAACTGGTGGGCACATCTTACTTCATCCATATATTTGCTTTTAATCTGGGTACACCCGTAGCATAATTGTGGTTTGTTGTGGTCAATCGTAATCCTGAGTGTTAATGTGTTCATTATCAGTTCATTCATGGTTACAATGCTTGTACAGGTGGGCTGGCAAGTGGCTGATTAATGACAGTCTAAAAAATCTTCATCTTTTCTCCAGCTCCGCAAAACAGCGGATCAAGGTAAGAACCGGAACCTGGACCCTTAAATAACTGGATCTTGTGCATTAGAATGACTGGTAATGTTCCGATTGTGAAGGTGGCAGAACACTGGGAATTTAACCTCCAATGTTCCCCTGATATTCGACCTTCCGCCGGGTTCAATCTTTTTCGCCATGGGGGGCCTGCAACTGGAGAGACCATGGGGTCCATGAGTGGGAGGGACCAGGGGGTCTGCAAAGGGGAGGAGGAGACACAGGACAGATTGACTGACAGTTTCAGAGCAGGAAGTGCAGGGGACCTGGTGATGCTGCTGCCATATCACACACAAAAATGTAAATATCTTCAAAACTATGCAAAATAAACAATGGAAATAAATTGCAAAAATTCTCAGGAGAGCAATTCCTATCGATTTACCTAAAGTCATTTTTGGACCACAGTTCCCCTTTAAATTCTGATCACAAAATGCATGGGCCAAACCAGGATGACGGGGATGTCTGAAGGGGAAAAGACCCAAGCGAATGGTATCACACCTGTGATCCTTTTATGTTTGTGCCCTTAATGTTTGATCGCCTCTTTTTGTTTCAATAAAGGGGAAGTTTAGTGGGGAAATAAACGTTATTTTCGTTATCTGTATTACACTTTCCTTGGTCTAGATACTCTGCACTTCTTTTCATTTTGAAAATACATTGGCTATGCAGGTTCTGTAATGTTCCTTCTTCCAAGGATGCACCACTTCCTTGGAATGTTCCTAACAGTCATTTCTACTGATTGGCTGTTGGATGGTTCAAACATGCTCAGATCTCTACTGAGCAACTGAATCCACCCACTGAGACAATACGACCGTATAAGGAGTCCTGTAAAGAAGTCCCCGTTTTCTAAAAAGCATATATATTTCTGCAGAACTTGTAGGCGGGGTTTGTTACATTAAAGGGCATGTCCACCCATCTAATGAAAAACTGTATATATGACAATTACTACCCATACCTAAAATTGCATTATTTAAAAGCTGAGATATGCAAGACAAACTAAAAGGGCAATATACCTTTAAAAGTCACCCTCCCCCAGTAAAACAGAATCCAGGGTTTTAATCACAGGGGTCACAAGGAAAGGAGGGGGAGGGTGGGGAGGAGAGGAAGACAGGGAGGTCATACTTACCCTTTAAAATGCTGCCTAATGTTCTGTTTCCTCTCTTTCTGCTTCCTGGTTCTTCTGGGTAGCAACTGGCAGTTATAAATGGAACAGATGACATCACAGACAATGACTGAATGCTATACCCCTAGCTGCCTCATCTGAGCTTGTGCTAACTTGTAAAATAGCTTGGAGAGGACGCAGAAACCTTTTGAGAGGAATATGAATGAAAAACATTTGGCTACTTACATCTTTGGTTTTAGGCTTTGCGGGGAATTTAACTTAACAAAAAATTTTAATTTGCGTCCTGACCTTGTCCTTAAAATACATCTACAAGTGATATGTGAAAGACATAGATTTAAGTTGTACCTGTATAGTTATGGAATATATTTCTATATTTCCTGGCCCAGTCGCATTGCAATAACCCTTTAGAAACTCATACAGTCACTCATGTTGGTAAATCATGGCCAATCGGGCCCAAATATTGGTGCAGCCACTTTTAATTCCTCACCGCTAGACTACTGGTTGGTATATTGATTCGTATGTCTGCCATCAGAATATACTTTACCAGTACCAGCTATTCAAGATTACCATATTTTGAATTTAGTGAGCATTTAAAGGAAACTGCTTCTGCCAGGCTTCCTCGGTGCTTCAGCCCTATCTTTCATACAGGAAGGCCCAGGACACTAACCTGGCAGATAAAACATGTACATGCTGATGCTCCTCAACAAAGGGATTTTGGGAGGTAGGAACAATCAATCCTACTACCTCCTTGTCCCAAGTACCTGCCATTTTTTAAAAGTCTATTTTTGCAGTGGAATTGTCCTTTAATATCTCTAATGCTATTAAATCCTATTGTTTTCATTTGCTTGTAGGAGGCTGCTGTGTCAGCGCTGTCTGCCTTGTGCAATGAATATTACCCGGAGCCAAGTACAGAAACACAGGGTACGTGATTCATTCTCCTCTGGTCCTTAATTACAGCTCTTGCGCCCAGCAGTGCTTCTCAGATGCCTAAAATAGTCTGCAATTGGCAGAACCGATTATGCCCAACGCCCAAAATATTTTGATTGCATATCATTAAAGTCTGTTGCATTGTCCATGATGGCAAACAAAGGCCTGTGATGGAGAGGAATGATCTTCATCCTGCTCTTGTGGAATTTGGGTGTTCCCCGTGGGCGCAGGTCTGTAAAGGATTGTGCCTCAGGGGATCATTAGAAGGGACACATACACAACCTTTCTATAGCACAATTTATGCTCTGTAGAGAACAGAATGGACATAGGAGGCCAGGTTAACGGATGGAAGAACCAATCAAAATTCACCATCTTGCATTGTCGATGTCCCCTGAAAGAGGGTAACTCTTGACCACTCAATATCTTTTAAGGGTAACTGTGGTCTCCAATTCTTGTAAGCTAGTAATAATTATATAAAAATCCTTCCATCACACCTTTAAAATAAAACCTGAATCACATCTCCAGATAAAATTTGTGAGAAGTTATTGCTGGAAAGGTTCAGTAATATTGCTTCCTGCTTGAACACTTCCTGTTTTCAGCCATGTGACCAGTTGTGAACTTGCTTAGATTTCACTATAACAATTTCTAATTTTTTCAAGGTGAAGGTCAGGTGGGTGACTCCCCATAGGGTATATATTTTTGATGTCTATGGATCTATGCTTTTATTTTGCTGGAAATAAACAGGGGTATTCAATAAAAGGTCTTATCGTTTAAAATGGTGCTAATTTTGCCCCAACCAATCAGATGTTCGCTTTCAAATGTTAAATAAGATCTGATGGGTTGGGGCAAATTTAGCACCATTTTAAACGATAAGAACTTTTATTGAATCTTCCTGAAAGAGCGCGTCCTTGTCTATCTATATAGGTATATGTAGTTATGGGGTGAGGGGGTGTTCTATTGGACGACGTGGGAATCGGTTTGAAATCCGTAGTGCCGTCATACTTAAGACCATACATAACGTCCCCATTAAGCAACAGTCAAAGGAATAACTGTATCAATACAAGACCAATTTGTATAGGGACGAAAATGTATTTGATCTGATTTCCAGCCTTGAAGGGGGAATTAGGGGAAATAAACTCAGCCAAAAAGAGTTTCACATTAATTGAATTTGCTGAGCATTTTGGGAGCTTCTATATAGTTTTTTTTCTAATAACGATAGTATTCAGCGAACATATTGAAACCATGCTCTCTAGTGGTCAAAAATGGGAGAACATTTTCTTGACGTGAGGAATTTCAAACAAAGCGTCTGAGTTTTTACTTGCCAATAAAATATTTTTATTGATATGTAATATGTAATAGGTCAGTACTAAATTGTTATATGAGTATTTTTAAACTTTTATATATGTTTAATGTTAGCATTTAGTAAAGGGCAAGTACAGACAAAACTGAAAATGAATCACTTAGACTGAGACACCATTGATTCCACCCACTGCATGGAAATTTCTTATTGCGTTGTATTTGTGCAGACGTTTGCAATCTGTTGTATAAAGTTTCCAGTTGAAGCTTCTCCAATTTTAAAACAATATAGAATTTTCAGGGGGTTCTTTTGTTTTATTTAAACTGTCTAACATTGAAGGTCCCCGTAATTCAGCGCTGCACCGGTTTGGCACTCTGGCCTGGTTAGTTTGTGTATTTCACTTCCCCGTTTCTGGTTTGTACCAGAGGGATCTCACATAGCCTGTCCTAGAGGCTTTTTAACTTAGTTGCAGAATGGCTTTTGTAGCCTCTGGGTTTGTTGTTGGTGTTTATATAAAACAGAACCATATTTCACATCAATAAACATTCTGTATTAATGGTGTCTTGTCTGAATCACGTGCAGGACAGGATCTAATAGTGTTGGAATACTGAGCAACTGAATCAACCCAGGCGCTGGGTCAAGGGCAAGACCATAACGGTCTCTATTAGGGGCGCTGGGTCAAGGGCAAGACCATAACGGTCTCTATTAGGGGCGCTGGGTCAAGGGCAAGACCATAACGCTCTCTATTAGGGGCGCTGGGTCAAGGGCAAGATCATAACGGTCTCTATTAGGGGCGCTGGGTCAAGGGCAAGACCATAACGGTCTCTATTAGGGGCACTGGGTCAAGGGCAAAACCATAACTGTCTCTATTAGGGGCACTGGGTCAAGGGCAAGACCATAACGGTCTCTATTAGGGGCACTGGGTCAAGGGCAAAACCATAACTGTCTCTATTAGGGGCACTGGGTCAAGGGCAAAACCATAACTGTCTCCATTAGGGGCACTGGGTCAAGGGCAAGACCATAACGGTCTATTAGGGGCACTGGGTCAAGGGCAAGACCATAACGCTCTCTATTAGAGGCGCTGGGTCAAGGGCAAGACCATAACGCTCTCTATTAGGGGCGTTGGGTCAAGGGCAAGACCATAACGGTCTCTTTTAGGGGCGCTGGGTCAAGGGCAAGACCATAACGCTCTCTATTAGGGGTCTTGCACACAGGAAGTCAGTATTTCGGAAACATTTATTTATACACAGACACAATGCTGAATGGGCAGGTTAAGGTCATTGGGAGGGGAAAATCCTGCTCCTTTTTCTAACAAGTGTATGTATTTTCACTGAACTTCCCCTTTAAACCTTGGATCACTATGGTTAGCTAGTTACACATATGTCAGACTAGTCGGATATTAAATGGCCTTTGAAATCTTTTTGTAAGGATTGTCATACCTAGTCACACAATCAACCTCCCCATACAAAGAAAGATCTGTTTGTTAGACATTGAACACTAGAAATTGTCATTCTCTTTTTTTTTTTTCTTGTTTCCTACTGTACCTTTTTTCTTGTTTGTTTTCAGAAAACATAGTGAACCAGTTTCTTAAAGACCTGCAAAACCCAGAAGAGATGGTCCGCTGCGGATTTTCACTGGCCCTAGGGGCTCTGCCTCTGTTTCTACTGAAAGGCAAGCTCCAGCAGGTAGGCTGAGTGATCGAAGAATGGGAACCCAGTTCCAGCTACATGGTGCTGGAATGATGAACAGAAACTCTGCTGTACTAGGACAGATTCTGTTCTCCTTGTTAATGACGTGTCCTGCTGATAGGGTTCGGTCCCTCTGTGCTTTGCGTTCTGTTTTGTGTGCGTATCGGACAATGTGTTTTGTCTCCGTTCCGGTCCGTTTGCGGGTTAACAGACGTGATTTTCTATGCATTTGTCCGTGGGCAAAAACCGGAGAAACACACACACACACACACAAAAAAAATAATACACGATTATTAAAGTGCAATATTCTCACTTACGGACAAAAATCAGATAAAAAACCGGACCACGTAGATAAGGAACGCAATTTATACAGTGGGAACGGATTCTCGCCATTTCCATTTTTTTAAAATGACATTGACAGACAGACATCATACACGATATTCCTCCCAACAGACCCAACGTTCTCTAAACCAAATCAAAGCTTCATTCCTACGGTCTACAATGGACCAAGCACTGCCTGAGTGATGGGTCTGTCAGTAAATCCCAGTCGGTCTTCAATAAAATACGGACTCTGGTTCAGCAGAAGCATTCACTACTATCGATATATCCTCCCATTAAACCTGTTTTCATTATTCAGTAATGGAATGCTTTCCATAATGTTAAAGAACAGCCACAGTCTGTTGGTTGTGAAGAGCCACAGTCTGTTGGTTGGATAGAGCCACAGTCTGTTGGTTGGATAGAGCCACAGGCTGTCGGTTGGATAGAGCCACAGGCTGTCGGTTGGATAGAGCCACAGGCTGTCGGTTGGATAGAGCCACAGGCTGTCGGTTGGATAGAGCCACAGGCTGTCGGTTGGATAGAGCCACAGGCTGTTGGTTCCTGGTTTATAACTCAGACATTGCTGATTTAAACAATGTATCACTTGGCTTACTATGTGATTTTATTTTACACAAATACAAAACTATAAATTTGTTCCTTCCCAGCCTCTGGAGTTTGCCCCATCTCCTTTTTATGAGCCGGGCATGCTCAGTAAGAGAGGGAGCAGCTCTCCAATCCGATATTTTATGAGCCGGGCATGCTCAGTAAGAGAGGGAGCAGCTCTCCAATCTGATATTTTATGAGCTGGGCATGCTCAGTAAGAGAGAGAGCAGCTCTCCAATCTGATATTTTATGAGCTGGGCATGCTCAGTAAGAGAGAGAGCAGCTCTCCAATCCCATATTTTATGAGCTGGGCATGCTCAGTAAGTGAGGGAGCAGCTCTCCAATCCCATATTTTATGAGCTGGGCATGCTCAGTAAGAGAGAGAGCAGCTCTCCAATCCCATATTTTATGAGCTGGGCATGCTCAGTAAGAGAGAGAGCAGCTCTCCAATCTGATATTTTATGAGCTGGGCATGCTCAGTAAGAGAGAGAGCAGCTCTCCAATCTGATATTTTATGAGCTGGGCATGCTCAGTAAGAGGCTCTCCAATCCGATATTTTATGTTTTCCTCTGTCCTAAAGAGAATGAGAAGGTGTTTGGACTGTTTACTTTATTGAAAGATTTCCACGTCTTTTATAATGCTGTTTTTTCCTCGGAAGACGTCCCATAGAAAGACCAGTGATGCGTTGCTTATAAACATAACTTACTGGGCTACCCATTGGGTCATAATGTTATTTAGCCATAACTTACCCTTTGTATTTATTTTTTAAGGCAGCCTCTTTACGTGTCCTTGTTTTATTTTTCCTCTTGAGGTTTTGGAAGGCCTGAGGCAAGTCACCTGTATTTCTGGGAAAGACACGAGCTTTGCAGAAGCCAGAAGAGATGCGATTAAGGCCGTTTCACAGTAAGTTTATTTCACTTTAGTCTCTGTCTGAGCAGTGAATGTGTAAAGTCGTGTACACGCAATAATAACAGGGCTGACCAACTAAACTATCCTCCCCATATGGAGAATGTGTCTGAACTATGTGTAGCCACATTGAATCTGCCTAATGTCTTATTAGCGAATGGCCAGCATTGTAATTCATTTGTATCCAGGTAAATTGGATGTAATTAAAATGGACGGGTAGCTGGTAATTAAAGATTGTGTAATGTGAGATACAGTGATTTTTAGTGTTTTTACTAGTGTGTAGAGCGCAGTGGGATGTGTGTGTTGTTGGTTTGTGTGTAATATTGTAACATTTCACACTGGCCATCCGCAATCTTACATGGAGGAAAGCTCTTAAGCCTCGTACACACGCCCGATTTTCCAGCGAAGCATGACCCCCGAGGGCAGAGCGGTACACCCGACGAACGGGCATTTCAGGCGAGAATCATCTGTGTGTATGCGCTCGGTCTGGGGTCATTCATTGTTTCGCCTGACCGAGTGCATACACACGGGCGATTCTCGCCCGAAACCGTCATTTGTCGGATTTACCACTCTGCCCTCGGGGGTCATGCCTCGCTCGAAAATAAGGAGGCAGTGATCCTCCTCATGGACATGCAAACAAAGTTACCAGTTCTATCCTATTAGCTGTCTGTTCCTTTGTAGGGTTTGCCGAACTGTAGGAGTGAAATCCAGTGGATCATCTGACAAGTTTGTGTGCAGACAAAATGTCCCCCTGATCTTCAATACGTTACTGAGCTGTATGAATGACTACACGACGGACAGCCGGGGGGATGTCGGAGCCTGGTAATATAGCGCAACCTCTATGTGTCCCTTTCCGTGTGTATGTATCCGCAGTCTGTTCATTTATATCAATGACTAACCGATATCTAATAATATTTATAGAAATTACCCTTTGCTTTGCTACTTGGTAAGGGCTAGGTCACACTAGCGTGTTTCTCGCACACGTACGACTGCGTTTTGCGTGGCTGGCCACGTTTTATATGTTGGTTTGCACTTTCAGGGTGCATGTGATCACAATTTTTTTGCGAATTGCATGCGCTCAGATAACACAAAATCACAGCACAAATGGACGTAAACGTGTGAGCTTTTCACGCGTGTTACTGTCCGGTCAAGTGTGGCCTTGCCAAACTACCGCCGTTGGCATTGCTGTTGGTTGCTCCCGACGAACAGTATACTTTCAGCCTCGTGGATGGGTGCATGGCATCTCCATACTGCGTATGGCGTTAACCAGATCCTTTTTCCACCTGACATTCAGAGAAGTCAAGCATGCTCGGTAATCACTTTGAGCACTTGGAGAGGGAATTTCCCACCATGCAATTCACACATTCCAACTGTAAATTGTTTCAGGATATCTATTGCAATAGGGGCCAAATGAAAGAAATGGCACAGTGGTTGTTTATAGTTTCCAAAGATGGGTCATTTAATATAACAAGAGGGAATTGTTGTTACACACAGTCTAATATGTCGGCCTGATTGACGTTTCCTCAGTGTTGGTTGAAAAAAGGAATTGTATGTGACAGAAATGTTGCCCAAATTCCATAGCATACTACCATTTATGGGGCAGTTCAGTGGAAAATTATCATTTTTTAATTGTGTTTTATATTACACAAGCCTATTTATTCTACTGTACATATCTTGTTCATGTCCATCCCCTTTGCTGTGATCAGTAGTGAGCTGTCATTTCTGGTTCTGTAACGGTCCTTCTTTTGCCCAGAATGCACCTCCACCTTGGAATGTTCTTAACAGTAATTCCTACTGATTGGCTGTTCGGTGGGTCAAATATGCTCAGATCTCTACTGAGCAACTGAATCCACCCGGGGACTGAGACCCTAACGGACAATATTAGGGGTCAGTAATTTGGAAGGTGCAGCTTATACTGTGCAATAAAAAAAGTTAGACACTGCCCCTCTATTTTACTTACCCGCGTATGTTCCTGCGATGTAATGGCGTGCTCAACGTTATTGCATCATGGGAGCGTGGGCAGTAAGTAGCGTGGCTGAACGGCAGTACAATTTATTACATCTACCCCTGTGTATTTGCGCTGAACTTCTCCTATTGGTAAGGAAACCTTAGTTTAGCTTTATTTATTTTTTTCTAAATACTTCGAAACGTGTCACAAGAAATCATTATTAATGAGAATTGTCAGGGAAGAAACGAGAACAGATTCGGAGCAGCCAAAATAAAGGAACATTTTAGACTTTTTACTTTTTTGGAACTTTCTAATCTTGGGAAACTCTTGCCGTAAACTCTGGTCTTTTGTTTGGCGTTAGAGACGTGTTTGTGAAATTAGCCAGCTGGGCCCTGAATGGCTCTAGATATTACACAGTTGTGAGCAGTTTGTGGTTCTAAATTCTACAAGTGTGTCTGTCCTGATAACGCACTGAAAAGATGTGTTGACCTCATGGTGTGATTTGCTACTAACCAGTTGTCTGCCAGTGGGAGGAAATATGCAAGGCTATTGATGGAATGGGAAGGGAAGACTTCCTTAAAGGGAAATTTCACTACAATTTCGGAGTATAATCTCTGTACAATTAACTCCTGTCTGTATGATTGTCCGTTTGTAGTCTGCCATGCTCCATATTGAACCTGCCAATGTGTCATCTTTAATCTGCCATCTACTATCTTTAATCTGCTTGCACCATCTTTAAAGGGGAACTGTGGTCTCCAAACAAGTTTATTTTAAATGAAAGGCCAGGTTCATACCTTTAAAACGAGCCATGAACCACCTCTCTACGTGCTGCACAGCCCAAAATATGAAGAAATCACTGATCAGAAAGTTAGGGGGTGGGAGGTTCTGAATCTGCGGTCAGAAATACTGTTTCCTCCTGTAATCTGCGGTTGACACATGCTCTGTGCATGACTGAAGGGTAGGAGGGGGTGGGGAGAACAGCACAGCCCACAGCACTGCTTTTTTAAATGCCTCCCACTTGCTGGCCCTTCCCAATCGTGGGCCCTGTGTCCCCTCCCCTTGCAGCCCCCTGTGGCCCCTCCCACTCACGGACTCTGTGGCTCCACACACTCGCGGGTCCTGTGGCCCCTCCCCGAGTGGGAGGGACCCTGGAGCCCCCAGTAGGAAGGACCTCCGAGTGGGAGGGGCCCAGGGGCCCCCAAGTGGAAGGGGCCCCTGGGGCCCATGAGTGGAAGAGGCTCAGGGGCCCCCGAGTGGGAGGGGCCCCCGAATGGGAAGGGACCCTGGGGCCCCCAGTGAGAAGGACCCCCGAGTGGGAGGGGCCCTGGGGCCCCTGAGTGGGAGGGGCCCAGGGACCCCTGAGTGGGAAGGGCCCAGTGGCCCCTGAGTGGGAAGGGCCCCTGGGGCCCACAAGTGGAAAGGGCCCAGGGGCCCCAGAGTGGGAGGGGCCCCCAAATGGGAAGGGCCCCTAGGGCCCTTAAACGGGCGGGGCCCGAGTGGGAGGGGCCCCCGAGCGGAAGGGGCCCAAGTGGGAGGGGCCCCCGAGTGGAAGGGGGCCCCAAGAGTTTGCAAGGGAAAGGCCCAAGGGGCTGCAAGGGGAGGGGCCATGGGGGCCCACGAGGAGGTGGAAACAGAAGAGGGAATGTCACATGGTTTCAGTGCAGGAAGCAGGAAGTGCAGGGGACCTGGTGATGCTATAACCATATCATACATATAAATGTAAATATCTTCAAAACGATGTAAAATAAATAATGAAAGTAAATTGCAAAAATCCTCAGGAAAGCAATTCCTGTCAATTTAGCTAAAGTCATTTTTGGACCACAGTTACCCTTTAATCTGCCATGCTTTATCTTAAATCTGCCAGGCTCCATCTTTAATCTGCCATGCTTTATCTTGAATCTGCCAGACGCCATCTTTAATCTGCCAGGTTTACAATATACAGCAATATACATCCATCTTGTTTCTGCCACCTAACGAATCAGTTGTGGGAGGGGCAGTTGCACTTCAATCAAGTGCATATTTTTGCTATAGCTGGAATGGTGACAGTTGGTACATGAACTGCCTGGTGGGAAATTCCCTCTCCCAATGCTGCCTCATAGGGATTACTGAGCATGCTTGCCCTCACAGAAAGTCAGGTACTCTGGCAGGGGGCTGAAGGACTGAGCTTGGGATAAACTTTGGATTGAAGTCATGCAGCAACACAAACACATCAGAGTAAGTGCTACTTACATGTATTCATTTATAGATTGAAACAAGTCATTTTTTTCAGTGTACAATTCCTTTAAGCCCCCCATACATGGCATCAGTATTTTGAGCAATTCTGCAAATTTGATTGAATTGCTCGATCCCATTTTCTGTTTTTCCGATATCGAGCAGTTTATCTAAAGAAAGAAGATCAGAACAGTCTAAGCATTTTCGCTGACCCCATCTCCTGCAGATTTACAGGGGAAATCTGCGAAAAGATCGGCAGCACAAGGGAGGGAACCCGATTTGTTGCGGCTGATCGGAGGCACAGCTGCCCGTGTATAAGTCATTTTAGTTTCCAGTATCTCTAACACCAGTTGACAGATCAATAATACTATTATTTTTATTATTAACCAGTGGCCCCTTATCCCAAATCACTTTTATTTTACAGCAAGCCAGGCATAAGAAAGGAATGATGTGCAGAAGTCTAGGCGGTCAAAGAGGTTTTTAGAGCTTAGTTGTCCTTTAATAGTACAAAGGATGTTTTGAGAGCGTCGTTAATAACAGGATTATGTGGAATGTCCGATTGTGCCCATAATGTTAATCACCGAGTAGACTGGAGATTATTGTGCTGGGCAGATGTTTTCTGTGGTTGTGCCCAGATGTTCTACAGACAATAAAGGGACATGTATAGTTTGGTATTAAAACAGCCTGGGAAAGATCTGCTCACCAAATTAACACTTTGTAAATGCAAGTCCATGTATTATATAGAATAACCACTAGGGGGCAGTAAAAGCCCTAGATTTAGTAGCTAGGTCACCTATTCGGTTATATACTGTATGAATAAGTTTATGTATGTATGTATTTTACTTCTTATATAGCGCTACATATTCCGCATCGCTTTAAATTATTTACTCAATTCACATCAGGCCCTGCCCCGAAGAGCTTACAATCTAAGCACATTTATTGGACACATACAACCTATCAGTCTTTATGATTGTGGGGGAAACCGGAGTGCCCGGAGGAAACCCACGCAAGCACGGGGAGAACATACAAACTCCTTGCAGACGTGTCCAAGGGTGGAATCGAACTCAGGACCTCAGTTCTCCTTGTCCTGTATAATTATGAAGACCTATTGATATGTTGTGTGTGTGATTGGGTCATAAAACTTCATACCCCCAGATTACCTAACGCCACCATCCAGGAGAGCAGGACAGGCCCTTTAAAACCATCCATTCCGGAGAACACAGGACGGTTGGGACCTTGCATGTTTTATTGCTACACTCATTGCATGTGCACTTCCTAATATATTCCTAATGTTTCCGTAGAGCCCATTAGGCTTTTAGGCAAAAGGTTCCAGCCGGATCTCGATCCAGAGAATTCAGATGACTCCAGTCAAATGTAGTTACTGTGCCGTGTCACACACTATACAATCTTTATACATGTATGTTATTACTGTGAGTCTGTGCATCACGGGTTTTATGGAGGTGCCGTGTCCACACACCGATACAACTTTATACTGTATGTTATTACTGTGAGTCCTGTGACGGGTTTTTGGAGGTGCCGTGTCACACACTATACATCTTAATACATGTATGTATTACTGTGAGTCTGTGGCACGTGTTTGGAGGTGCCGTGTCCAACACTATACAATCTTTTTTTATACATGTAGTTATTACTGTGAGTCTGTGGCACGGGTTTGTGGAGGTGCCGTGTCACACAACTATACATCTTTACACATGTTGTTATTACTGAGTCTGTGCACGTTTATGGAGGTGCCGTGTCACACACTATAACATCTTTACACATGTTGTTATTATTACTGTGATTCGGTGCACGGGTTTATGGAGGTGCCGTGTCCACACTATACAATCTTTATACATGTATGTTTATTACTGTGAGTCTGTGCACGGGTTTATGGGGTGCCGTGTCACACACTATACAATCTTTATACATGTATGTTATTACTGTGAGTCTGTGCACGGGTTTTATGGGGTGACGTGTACCACACTATCCATCTTTAACATGTCACTGTTATTACTGTGAGTCTGTTCACGGTTATTGGAGGGCCGTGCACACACTATACATCTTTTATACATGTATGTTATTACTGTGAGTCTGTGCACGGGTTTATGGAGGTGCCGTGTCACACACGATACAATCTTTATCACATGTATGTATATACTGTAGGCTGTGCACGGGTTTAATGGAGGTGCCGTGTCACACACTAAACAATCTTTATACATATATGTTAATTACTGTGAGTCTGTGCACGGGTTTATGGAGGTGCCTGTCCACACACTATAACACATCTTTATCCATGTATTGTTATTACTGTGAGTCTGTGCACGGGTTTATGGAGGTGCCGTCCATCACACACTACTCAATCTTTATACATGTATGTTATTACTTGAGTCTGTGCACGGGTTTATGGAGTGCCGTGTCACACACAAACAATACATCTTTATAATACATGTATGTTTACTGTGAGTCTGTGCACGGGTTTATGAGGTGCCGTGTCACACACTATACAACTTTATACATGTATGTTATTACTGTGAGTCTGTGCACGGGTTTATGAGGTGCCGTGTCACACACTATACAATCTTTATACAGTATGTTATGTTATACTGTGAGTCGTGCACGGGTTTATGGAGTTGCGTGTCACCCACTATACAATCTTTACACATGTATGTTATACTGTAGTCTGTCCACGGGTTATAGTGTGGTGCGTGTCACACACCTATACAATCTTTACACATGTATGTTATTCCGTGAGTCTGTCACGTGGTTTAGGGGTGCCGTGTCACACACTATACAATCTTTAACATGTATGTTTATTACTGTGAGTCTGTGCACGGGTTTATGGAGTGTCCGTGTCACACACTATACAATCTTTATACATGATGTTATTACGGTAGTCTGTGCACGGGTTTATGGAGGTGCGTGTCCACACTATACAATCTTATATACATGTATGTTATTACTGTGAGTCTGTGCACGGTGTTTATGGAGGTGCCGTGTTCACACACTATACAATCTTTAATACATGTATGTTATTACTGTGAGTCTGTGCACGGTTTTATGGAGGTGCCGTGTCACACACTATACAATCTTTATAACATGTATGTTATTACTGTGAGTCTGTGCACGGGTTTATGAGGTGCCGTGTCACACACTATACAATCTTTATACATGTATGTTTATTACTGTGAGTCTGTGCACGGTTTTTGGAGGTGCCGTTTCACACCTATACAATCTTTTATATCATGTATGTTATTACTGTGAGTCTTTGCACGGGTTTATGGAGGTCGCTGTCACAACTATACATCTTTATACATGTGTTTTACTGTGGTCGGTGCACTTGTTTATGGAGGTGCCGTGTCACACACACTTACAATCTTTATATACTGTAGTTATTACTGTGAGTCTGTGCACGGTTTATGGAGGTGCCGTGTCACCCCTATACAATCTTTTACATGTATTTTTACTGTGATCTGTGCAGGGTTTTGGAGGTGCCGTGTCACACACTACTATCAATCTTTATACATGTATGTTATTACTGTGAGTCTGTGCACGGTTTATGAGGGCCTGTCACACACTATACAATCTTTATACTGTATGTTATTACTGTGAGTCTGTGCACGGGTTTATGGAGGTCCCGTGTCACACACTATACAATCTTTATACATGTATGTATTACTGGGAGTCTGTGCACGGGTTTATGGAGGTGCCGTGTCACACACTATACAATCTTTAACATGTATGTTATACTGTGAGTCTGTGCACGGGTTTATGGAGGTGCCGTGTCACACACTATACAAATCTTTATACATGTATGTTATTACTGGAGTCTGTGGCAGCACGGTTTATGGAGGTTGCCGTGTCACACACTATACAATCTTTATACATGTATGTTATTACTGTGAGTCTGTGCACGGGTTTATGGAGGTGCCTGTGTCACACACTATACAATCTTTATACATGTATGTTATTACTGTGAGTCTGTGCACGGGTTTATGGAGGTGCGTGCCGTTCACACACAACAATCTTACACATGTATGTTTATACTGTGAGTCTGTGCAGCAGGGTTTATGGAGGTGCCGTGTCACACACTATACAATCTTTATACATGTATGTTATTACTGTGAGTCTGTGCACGGGTTTATGAGGTGCCGTGTCACACACTATCAATCTTTATACATGTATGTTATTACTGTGAGTCTGTGCACGGGTTTATGGAGGTGCCGTGTCACACACTATACAATCTTTATACATGTATGTTATTACTGTGAGTCTGTGCACGGTGTTTATGGAGGTGCCGTGTCAACACTATACAATCTTTATAACATGTATGTTATTCGTGAGTCTGTCACGTTTATGGAGGTGCCGTGTCACACACTATACAATCTTTATACTGTATGTTATTACTGTGATCTGTGCACGGGTTTATGGAGGTGCCGTGTCACACACTATACAATCTTTATAACATGTATGTTATTACTGTGAGTCTGTGCACGGGTGTTTATGGAGGTGCCGTGTCACACACTATACAATTCTTATACATGTATGTTATTACTGTGAGTCTGTGCACGGGTTTATGGAGGTGCCTGTCACACACTATAACAATCTTTAATACATGTATGTTATTACTGTGAGTCTGTGCACGGGTTTATGGAGGTGCCGTGTCACACACTATAAATCTTTATACATGTATGTTATTACTGTGAGTCTGTGCACGGGTTTATGGAGGGTGCCGTGTCACACACTATACAATCTTTATACATGTATGTTATTACTGTGAGTCTGTGCACGGGTTTATGGAGGTGCCGTGTCACACACTATACAATCTTTATACATGTATGTTATTACTGTGAGTCTGTGCACGGGTTTATGGAGGTGCCGTGTCACACACTATACAATCTTTACACATGTATGTTATTACTGTGAGTTGTGCACGGGTTATGGAGGTCCGTGTCCACACACTATACAATCTTATACATGTATGTTATTACTGTGAGTCTGTGCACGGTTTATGGAGGTGCCGTGTCACACACACTATACAATCTTTATACATGTAGGTTATTACTGTGAGTCTGTGCACGGTTTATGGAGTGCCGTGTCACACTATACAATCTTTATACATGATGTTATTAACTAGTGAGTCTGTGCACGTTTATGGAGGCGCGTGTCACACCACTATACAATCTGTTACTACATGTATGTTTATTACTGTGAGTCTGTGCACAGGTTTTGGAGGTGTCCGTGTCACACACTATACAATCTTTTACATGTAAGGTTATTACTGTGAGTCGTGGCACAGTTTTATGGAGTGCCGTGGTCACACACTATACAACTTTATCACCTGTATGTATTGTTAGTACTGTGAGTCTGTGGCACAGGTTTTATGGAGGTGCGTGTCCACACTATACAATCTTTATACATGTATGTTTATTACTGTGAGTCTGTGCACATGTTAATAGGAGGTGCTGTCACATCACACCTATCATCTTTACAACACTGTATTTGTTAACTATCTGGTGAGTCTTGGCTATGCACGTTTAGGAGGTAGAGTTCCGTGTCAACACTATACAATCTTATATGCATTAATGTTATTTACTGTGAGTCTGTGCACGGGTTTATGGAGGTGCCGTGTCACACACTATACAATCTTTATACACTGTATGTTATTACGTGAGTCTGTGGCTACGGGTTTATGGAGGTGTGCCGTTGTCACACCTACTAACAATCTTTAACATGTATGTTATTACTGTGAGTCTGTGCACGGGTTTATGGAGGTGTCCGTGTCACACACTATACAATCTTTATACATGTATGTTATGATTACTTCGTGAGTCTGTGGCACGGGGTTTATTATTGGAGGTGCCGTGTCACCACACTACAATCTTTATACATGTATGTTATTACTGTGAGTCTGTGCACGTTTATGGAGGTGCCTGTCCACACCTATACATCTTTTACATGTATTTTTATTATCTTAGTGAGTCTGTGCACGGGTTTGATGGAGGGTGCCGTGTCCACAACACTATCAAATCTTACACATGTATGTTATACTGCTGGAGTCTGTGCACGGTTATGTTATGGAGGTGCCGTTGTCACTACACTATACAATGCTTTAACACATGTATGTTATTACTGTGAGTCTGTGCACGGGTTTATTTTGAGGGTGCCGTGTCAACACTAATACAAATCTTTACCATGTATGTTATTATCTGTGAGTCTGTGCAGGGTTTATGATGAGGTGGGTGCGTGTCACACACTAACAATCTTTATAACATGTATGTTATACTGTGAGTCTGTGCACGGTTTATGGAGGTGCCGTGTCACACACTACTATAAACAATCTTTATACATGTATGTTTTATTATACTGTGAGTCTGTGCACGGGTTTATGAGGTGCCTGCCGTGTCACACACATACAATCTTTATACATGTATGTTATTACTGTGGAGTCTGGTCACGGGTTTATGGAGGTGCCGTGTCACACACTATACAATCCTTTAACATTAATGTTATTACTGTGAGTCTTGCAGGTTTAGGAGGTGGCCGTGGTCACACACTATAACACTTTATACATGTATGTTATTCTGATGACTGTGAGTCTGTGCACGGGTTTATGGAGGTGCCGTGTCACACACATACATATCTTTATCCTGAATGTTATTATTCTGTGAGTCTGGTGCACGGGTTTATGGAGGTGGTCCTGCCGTGTGCCGCATTAAACAGGAATGTGAAAATCAAGGAAGCCAATTAAATGGAAGCCTGACAGGGGGTGAGATGTGGTGGTGGCGCACGCCCACGGCTCACAGTTTGACATGAGGAATGGAGACGATTGTGTTTCCCTTTAAGTTGGACTAAGGGCAGGTTATTGTCTCAGTTTATTTTATTAACCTGCTGCTTTAATTAGTTTGACATTACAGGGGTTTCAAATAAAAGTTCTTATCTTTAAAATGGTGCTAATTTGCCCCAACCAATCAGATCTTATTTACATTATGAAGCTAACATCTGATTGGTGGGGCAAACATTAACAGTGCAAGTTACTGCTGATGCTACACAAGGGGGGAGTACAATGGCGCTACCAAGGTAGAGTATGGGGCTCCATAGCAGGGTACAGGGCCACCCAATGGGGGATACAGGGCCTACACACAGGGGGAGTACAGGGGGGCCTACACAAGTGTAAGTAATTGGTTGGGCTCCACAGGCAGGTACATAGGCCTACAAACAAGGGGGAAGTACAGGCCTACACAAGGGGGATAAACAAGGAGCCTACACAAGGGGGGTACAGGCCTACATAAGGGGGAGTACACGGCCTACAACAAGTGAGAGGGCCGACACACATGGCAGACAAGGGGGCGCTACATACACCAGGGGGGAGTTCAGGGGCCTCACAAGGGGGAGTACAGGGCCTACACAAGGGGGGAGTACTTCCTACTTCAGGGATCAAGCCTACAAGGGGAGTATACGGCCTACACAAGGTGGGTACAAGGGGCCTACACAAAGGGGGAGTACACGGGCCTACACAAGTGGTGAGTAACATGGCCTACACAAGGGGATTTCAAGCATGGCCTACCAAAGAGGGGAGTTTAGGGTACAAAGTGGGACGGCTACACAAGGGGGGAGTACAGGACCTACACAAGCAAGGGGGATTCAGGGCGCCTACACAAGAGGGGAGTACAGGGCCTACACAAGGGGAGTATCAGGGCCTACACAAGGGGAGTACACAGGCCTACACAAGGGAGAGTACAGGTCCTAACACAAAGGGGGTTAGTGCCGGGTACAGGGCCTACACAAAGGGGGATATACAGGGCCTCACGGGCAAAGGGGGACGGGTACCAAAGGGCGCGGCTACACAAGGGATGGCTACACGGGGAGAGTCAGGCGCTACACACACACGGGGGAGTACACAGGGCCTACCCGAATGGGGAGTACAGGTGTCTACACAAGGGGGTAACAGAAGTCAGGGCCTACACAAGGGGGATAGTAAACAAGGGGAGTACGATAGGAGACGGCCTTACACAAATGGTGAGTACAGGGCCTACACAAGTGGTGAATACAGAGGCCTACACAAGGGGAGTAGTGCACATCAGGAGAGTATCACAGGAGATGACAACGGTCAGCAGCTACACAACAGGGGGGAGTAGGTGGCTGACACAAAGGGGGAGTTAGCAGAGGCTACACATGGAAAGTACCCACGGGCCTCCACAGGGGGAAGTGCAGGGTCTACACATGGGGAGTAACAGGCCTAAACTCAAGGGGGAATACAGGAGGCTACACAACACAGGTGGAGTAACAAGAGCTAAACACAGAGGGGGTATCAAACAAGAAAAGGCTACAAAGCAATGGGGGAGTGCAGAGGCTACACAAGGAAGGAGTACAAAACCGGGCCTACACAAGGGAGAGTACCACAAAATCGGGCCTAAAAAACAAACAACAAGGGAGAAAAGTACACAAACATGGCCAAATACACAAGGGAAAGAATAACAAGGGCCTAAAAAAACACAAAGGGAGAAATACAGGGGGCTAACCAGAGAGATTACAAGAAAACCTACACCGAGAACCATAACAAGGCCTAACAAGGGGGAGTACAAAGGAATCGGGGTGGGCCAAGGGCTCGGGGGGAGGTGGGGATGGGTCAGGTTTACAAGTGAGTTCTGAGTTAGTGCGCTAAAGGGCCTACGACTAAGGCGGAGTCCAAGGGAAATCAGTGTGTGCCTCACAAGGGGTTTTCATCATTCTTAATGGAACTTATACATCCTTAAGGGCCTCACGGATACAAAGCAAACACAAGGGACAAGTGAGGTCATGGCCATACACAAGGGAGGTGACCTAAAAAAGCTAGGGTATCCTACAACAAAGGGAGGTACAGACAAGGGCCTACAACATAGCAGGGAGAGTACAAAAGGCCTAGCAACAATGGAAGGGAGTACAATACAAGTACAACAAACACACGGGAGAGTACCAGGCCAACACAGAGGGCACGCTCGTACAGGCTCACCTAACCCGGGCTACTAAACTGGAGGTACCCAACGTGGCCTGACACAGCGGAGGTACAAGACAACAAGGCCTACACAAGGGAGAGTACATGGGCCTACACAAGGGAGGATGGTACACAAGGGCAGTACAGGACACAAGGGAGTAGGCCTATCCACTAAGTACGGGCCTCACAAGGGAGATTACAGGGCCTACCACATGGGGGAAAGGGGCAAGGGATACCTCAAGATACAGGGCCTACACAAGCGGAGGTACGGTACACACGGGGTCAGCCTACACAAGGGAAGTACAGGGCCTACAAGGGAGAGTACAGGGCCTACACAAGGAGTACGCCTAAGGGGGGAAAGGTGGGGGGCTACACATGGGGGAGTACAGGGGCCTACACAGGGAAGTAACAACAAGGGCTACACAAGGGAGAGTACAGGCCTACACAAGGGAATACATCGGGCCACCAATTAGGGGGAACAGTGGGCTACCAGGAGACAGGTAAGCTAAATTTTTACACAATGGAGTAACATGCAGGGCTAACACATAAGTTGGGGCAAACTGTTGATCAGGGCTAACAGTAGCAGGCAAGTAGAGTCATGCCACACAAGGGAGATACGGCTAATTTGAGTGGCTCACGGGATACTCCTACACATGGAACAGGTACACACGAGGTATTCAAGTTATTCGTACCGGGCTCACAAGGCTTAGCCCCCTGGGAATTGAACAGCGAGAACAGAGCCAAACTTAAGGCTTATCCTTTATTTGCTCTCTCACCCTGTCTGATTTTAAAAAAAAAAAAAGGGACCGACGGCTCCCAATCATGTTTGTAAAATGATTTTGGATTATTTTTGATCATTAGATCCAGTACAATGTTGTTTCCATCAGCATAGCTTTGGCTAGTAGGATTGGTTTTTGGCATCTGTAGTCCCAGAACCTTCAGCTGGGTTAATAAGGATTAACAGCATACTGGGATCCTCCATAGGGTTGATGAATTTGGATTTGAATTGATAACTGGTAATGTTTAGAAGATGTCTGACAGACGTGACCCTGCTATAAAACAAAACAGGTTCTCTTCATCTGATTGGATTTGGATATGGCGATTACTATCAGCAACTGGATAATGTGGGGAGGAGGCAGATACTTACATGTGCAAGGAAATTGCAGAAATGTATGATAAGCGCTACCCAGTACTGGTGTGAGCAGTGGATTATAATTCGAAACTACAACGGTGACTGGCCACTGAGAGAGGGAGGTCGCAAGGGAACCGGTAGAGGGAATATTGAGCCCCGGTAAGGTAAAATATTGAGCCCCGTAAGGAAGGTGAGACCCTTGTAGTGTATATTGAGCCCTGTAATGTAAGCTTGACTCCCCCTGTAATGTCATATGAAGCCCCTTGTAGTGGGTATATTGGAGCCCCTTGTGTGTAATATTGAGCCCCTGTATTAATAAACACTCTGACCCCCCCTGTAAGGTAGTATTGACCTCCTGTAACGTTGTTTGTAACATTCAACTACTCCCACATTTGAGGTGATACTATCGTAGTAGATAGGATGGGACAGACACAAATCATCCCAATATTCCCATAGGGTAAGATTAAAATCCACTCAGATGGAAGCGATACCTGGTCTGTTTTTATAGCAGGTCCAGTCCTGGCAACATTCCTACATACCCAGTATCATCATTCAAATCCAGTCATCACCCGATGGAGGATTCCAGTTAGTTTTTAAGCCCTCCTTAGCTGAAGGTCCTCTGTACTACAGATGGCCAACACATCCTTACTAGCCTGATTGAACAACGTGTACTGGATTTACTGTCAGGTAATAATAATCCAAAATCATTTTACAAACGATTGAGAGTCGTTTAAATATCCGACAGGGTGAGAAAAAAGGATAACGCCTAAGTTTGTTTCTCCTGGTTCTCTCGCTAGTGTACTTCCCCGGTTTAGCGCCCTGCCCCTCCCTTGTGGAGCCCTGGTACTCTTTATACCTGTATTAGCCCTGTACTTCCCCATGTGTAGGCCCTGCACTCTCCCTTGTGGAGCCCTGGTACATCTTACCATTTGTACCCTGTACTTTCCCATGTGTAATGTGATGCCCTGTACTTCTCTCCCCTTTGTAGCCCACCTGCCCCCCCTAATGTAGGCCCTGTAACTCTCCCTGTGTAGGCCCTGTACTCCTCCCTTGTGTACCCTGTAACCATCCCTTGTGTAGGCCCTGTACTCTCCCATGTGTACCACCTTTCCCCCCCATGGGTAGGCCCTGTCCTCTCCCTTGTGTAGGCCCTGTACTCTCCCTTCGTGTAGGCCCTGTACTCTCCCTTGTGTAGGCCCGTGTACTCTCCCTTGTGTAAGGCCTCTGTATCTCCCTTGTTGGGGTAGCCATTGTACTCTCCCCCTTTGTAGGCCTGATACTCTCCCTTGTGGTCGGCCCTGTACTCGACTCTCTGTAACTCCTCCCTTGGTAGCCCTGGTACGCCTCCCTTGTGTAGGCCCTGTACCCCCCTTTTGTAGGGGCCCTGTACTCCCCCTTGTGTAGGCCCTTCGTCCCCCTTGTGGTAGGGCCCTGTACTCCCCCCCTGGTGTATACCCACCTTTCCCCCCGTGTGTAGGCCCTGTACTCTCCCTTGTGTAGGCCATGTACTCTCCCTTGTGTAGGCCCTGTAGCTTCACCCTTGTGTAGGCCCTGTACTCCCCATGTGTAGCCCACCTTTCCCCCCCATGGGTAGGCCCTGTACTCCCCCTTGTGTAGGCCCTGTACTCTCCCTTGTGTAAGGTCCCTGTCTCTCCTCCCTTGTGTATTAGCTCACCTGTCCCCCCATGTGTAGGCCCTGTACTCCCCCTTGTGTAGGCCCTGTACTCCCCCCTTGGGTAGGCCTGTACTCTTCTCCCTGGGTAGGCCCTGTACTCTCCCTTGGGTAGGCCCTGTACTCTCCCTTGGGTAGGCCCTTATCTCCCTTGTGTAGGCCCTGTACTCTCCCTTGTGTAGGCCCTGTACTCTCCCTTGTGTAGCCCTGTACTCTCCCTTGTGTAGGCCCTGTCCTCCTCCCTTGTGTAGCCCTGTACTCTCCCTTGTGGGGCCCTACCTCCTTGTTGGCCCTGTAACTTACCGCCCTTGGTAGGCCCTGTACTCTCCCCTTGTGTAGCCTCTGTACTCCCCCTTGTGGTAGCCTCTGTACTCCCCCTTGTGTAGCCTCTGTACTCCCCCTTGTGTAGCCTCTGTACTCCCCCTTGTGTAGCCTCTGTACTCCCCCGTGTGTAGCCTCTGTACGCCCCCTTTGTAGCCTCTGTACTCCTCCCCTTGTGTAGCCTCTGTACCTCCCCCTTGGGTAGCCCCCCCCACCTTCGCCACTCTCCCCCCCCTTCCTTTCCCCCCCCTTGTGGAGGCCCTGTACTCTCCCATGTGGCAGACCCGCACTCCCCCTGTGGAGCCCCGGACTGTCCCCATGTGTAGGCCTCTTCTGTATTCCCCCTCTGTGTAGCCCCCTACTCCCCCTTGTGTAGGCCCTGTACTCTCCTTGTGTACGCCGTGTACTCTCCCTTGTGTAGGCCCTGTACTCCCCCTTTGTGTAGGCCCTGTACTCTCCCTTGTGTAGGCCCTGTACTCTCCCTTGTGTAGGCCCCGGTACGCCTCCCTTGTGTAGGCCCTGTACTCTCCTTGTGTTTTAGGCCCGTACCTCCCTTGTGTGGCCCTAACTCTTCCTTGTGTAGGGGCACTGTACTCTCCCTTGTGTTAGCCCTGTACTCTCCCCTTGTTAGGACCCTGTAACTTCTCCCTTTGTATCCCTGTACCTCCCTTGTGTAGGCCCTGTACTCCCCCTGTGTAGGCCCCTGTCTCGTCTCCCTTGTGTGGGCCCTGGTATCTGGCTCTCGTTGTGTAGGCCCTGTACCTCCCTTGTGTAGGCCCTGTTACTTCTCCTCCTTGTTAGGCCCCGTGCTCTCCTTGTGTAGCCTGACTCTCCCTTGTGTAGCCTCTGTACTTCCCCCTTGTGTAGCCTCTGTACTCCCCCTTGTGGAGCCGCTGTACTCCCCCTTGTGTAGCCTCTGTACTCCCCCTTGTGTAGCCTCTGTGACTCTCCCCCTTGGTGGAGCCTCTGTCTTCCCCCTTGTGTAGCCTCTGTACTCCCCCTTGTGTAGCCTCTGTACTGTACTCCCCCTTGTTGTAGCCTCTGTACTCCCCCCTTGTGTAGCCTCTTTACTCCACCTTGTGTAGCCTCTGTACTCCCCCCCTTGTGTATCCGCTGTACTCCCCCTTGTGTAGCCTCTGTACTCCCCCTTGTGTAGCCTCTGTACTCCTTCTTCCCCCCTTGTGTAGCCCCCCCTTCGCCCCCCCCTTGTGTAGGCCCTTACTCTCCCATGTGGTAGACCCCTGCACTCCCCCTGTGAGACCCGTATGTCCCCATGATGTGCCTCTGGACTCCCCCCTTGTGTAGGCCCTGTACTCCCCCTTGTGTAGGCCCTGAACTCCCCCTTGTTAAGGCCCTGTACTCCCCCCCTTGTTGTAGCCCGGTACTCCCCTTGTGTAGGCCCTTACTCCCCCTTGTGTAGGCCCTGTACTCCCGGCTCCACCCTTGTGTGTAAGGCCCTGTTCGCCCCCTTGTTAGGCCCGAACTCCCCCTAGTTTAGGCCCTGAACGCCCCCTTGGTGGCCCTGAACTCCCCCTTGGTTGTAGCCCTGAACTCCCCCTTGGTGTCAGGCCCTGAACTCCCCCTTGGTGTAGGGTCCCTGTAACTCCCCCCTTGTGTCAGCCGTACTCCACCCTTTGTAAGCCCTGTAACTCCCCCTTGTGTAGGCCCTGAACTCCCCCTTGTGTAGGCCCTGTACTCCCCCTTGTGTAGGCCCTGTCTCCCCCTTGTGGTAGGCCCTGAACTCCCCCTTGTGTAGGCCCTTAGCTCCCCCTTGTGTAGGCCCTGTACTCCCCCTTGTGTAGGCCCTGTACTCCCCCTTGTGTAGGCCCTGTCTCCCCCCTGATGTAGGCCCTGAATCTCGCCCCTTTGTAGGCGCCTGAACTCCCCCTTGTGTAGTAGGCCATGAACTCCCCCCTTGTGTAGGCCCTGTACCCCCCTTGTTTAGGCCCTGTACTCCACCTTGTGTATGCCCTGAACTCCCCCTTTTTTAGTCCTGTACTGCCCCTTGTGTCAGGCCGCTACTGATGCCCCTTGTGTAGCCCTGTACTCCCCCTTGTGTAGGCCTTACTCCCTCCCTTGTGTAGCCCTGTACTCCCCCCCTCCCCCTTTGTGTAGGGCCACTGTACTCCCCCCTCCCCCTTTTGTAGGCCCTGTACTCACTTGCCTGTGGGAGCCCCAATCTCTAACCCACTTGGTGTAGGCCCTGTACTCCCCTTGTGGTAAGCATCAGTACTTGCCCTGGTGAACCCGGTACTCATCCCTGATGTAGAACCTGAACTCCTCCCCCTGTGTCGCCATTGGAGTTTGTAGTTTTGCAAACATCTTGGACGGCTGCTGGCATTCCCTGCAGAGAGTTAGCATAGAAATATTGGGTAAATCATGCATAGTTCATACATATCAAATGGGTGGAGCTGCTCACACATTTAACCTTACAGGGTATTACATAAAAGTTCGTACATATAAAAATGGTGCTAATTTTCCCCACCCATCAGATGTTGCTTTCAATGTTTAAATACGATCTGATTGGTTGGGGCAAAATTAGCACCATTTTAAACGATAAGACTTTTATTGATCAGGTCCCTGTAAAGTGTCATTACTAATCAGCAGGTGTTAAAATAAACTGAGACATAACTTGCCCTTAGTCCAACCTAAAGGAAACACAATCGTCTCCATTCCTCATGGTCAAACTGTGAGCCGTGGGCGTGCGCCTTACCACACCATCGTCACAACCCCTGTCGGCTTCCTCCATCTTAATTGGCTTCCTTGATTTTGCCACATTCCCCTGTTTAATGCCGGCACACATTATGTTATTACTGTGAGTCTGTGCACGGGTTTATGGAGGTGCCGTGTGCCGGCATTAAACAGGAATGTGGAAAATCAAGGAAGCCAATTAAGATGGAAGCCTGACAGGGGTTGAGATGTGTGGATGGCGCACGCCCACGGCTCACAGTTTGACATGAGGAATGGAGACGATTGTGTTTCCTTTTAGGTTGGACTAAGGGCAAGTTATTGTCTTCAGTTTATTTTAACCTGCTGCTTAGTAATTTGACATTTACAGGGAGATTCAATAAAAGTTCTTATCGTTTAAAATGGTGCTAATTTTGCCCCAACCAATCAGATCTTATTTAACATATGAAAGCTAACATCTGATTGGTTGGGGCAAAATTAGCACCATTTTTAATGATAAGAACTTTTATTGAATTACCCTGTAAGTGTTACTGTGTGAGCAGCTCCCACCCATTTGTATCATTATAACTATGCAGATTTACCATATTCTTCATCTATACTCTACTGCAGGGATGCCAGCAGCCCTCCAGATGTTTGCAAAACTACAACTCCCAGGCTACACAAGGGGGAGTTCAGGGCCTACATCAGGGAGAGTACCGGGTTCCACAGGGCAAGTACTGATGCTACACAAGGGGGAGTACAGGGCCTACACAAGGTAGAGTACAGGGCCTACACATGGGGAAGTACAGGGCTACACAAGGTAAGAGTACCGGGGCTCCACAAGGGAGAGTGCAGGGCCTACACATGGGGGAGTATTGGAGCTACACTAGCGAGAGAACCAGGAGACACAAACTTAGGCTTTATCCTTTTTTTCTCACCCTGTCTGGATTTAAACCGACTCTCAATCGTTTGTAAAATGATTTTGGATTATTTTTGATCATTAAGATCCAGTACAATGTTGTTCCAATCAGGCTAGTTGGCTAGTAAGGATTGTGTTGGCATCTGTAGTCCAGAGACCTTCAGCTAAGGAGTTTAACACATAACTGGAATCCTCCATAGGGTGATGAATTTGGATTTGAATTGATGAACTGGTATGTTAGAATGTCTGACAGACTGTGACCCTGCTATAAAACAGACAGGTATCTCTTCATCTGATTGGATTTTAATCTTACCCTATGGGAATATTGGGATGTTTGTGTCTGTCCCATCCTATCTACTAAGATGATGTATCCGCTCAAATGTGGGATGTAGTTTCATGTTTACAAACAACTTTACAGGGGGTCAATATTACATTACAGGGGGTCAATATTACATTACAGGGGCTCAATATTACATTACAGGGGCTCAATCGGACCTCTATTAGGGCACTGGGTCAAGGGCAAAACCATAACTGTCTCTTTCGGGGCGCTGGGTGGGGTCAGAGGCAAAACCATAACTGTCTCTATTAGGGGAGGGGCACTGGTCAAGGCATACCATAACGGTCTCTATTAGGGCACTGGGTCAAGGGCAAACCAAACGGTCTCTAGTAGGGGGCGCTGGGTCAAGGCAAGACCATAACGGTCTCTATTAGGGGCACTGGGTCCCAGTGCAAACCACTAACGGTCTCTATTAGGCGTCACTGGGTCAAGGGCAAGATGCAAACGGTCCTCTATTAGGGGCACTGGGTCAAGGGCAAGACATAACGGTCCCTCTATTAGGGGCACTGGGTCAAGGGCAAAACCATAACTGTCTCTATTAGGGTGCACTGGGTCAAGGGGCCAAAACGCAGAAAACTGTCCCGCTATTAGGGAGAAACAAAAACAAGTGACTTGGGCAATGGTGGGCGAGAAGGGGGAAGAGGACAGAAGACCGGACATAACGGTCTCTATTAGGGGGCACTGTGTCAAGGGCAGTACATAACTGCTCTCATTAGGGCCCTGTGTCAAGGCAAGACCATACTGTCTCTATTAGGGGCACTGGGTCAAGGGCAAAGATTATAACGCTCTCTATTGAGGCTCTGGGTCAAGGGCAGACCATAACTGTCTCTAATGAGGGGCAACTTGGGTCAAGGGCAAAACCATAACTGTCTCCATTATGGGCAACTGGTTAAGAAATACCCAAACGGTCATGTTGGGCACTGGGGTCAATTTCCAAGACCATAACGCCATCTCTATTAGAGGCTCTGGTCAAGGCAGACCATAAACGCTCTCTAGTAGGGGGTTGGTCAGGGCACGACCATAACGGTTCTCTTTGTTCAGTTAGGTAAGTTAGAGGGGCGCTGCTCTGGGCCCAAGGCAAGACCATATAAAACGCTCTCTATTAGTTAGGGGTCTTGACACAGAAGTCATATTCGGACATTTATTTACAAATTTATAACACGACACAATGGAATGGGCAAGGTTAAGGTCATTGGGAGGGGAAAATCCGCTCCTTTTTTTTTTCTAAACAATGTATGTATTTTTCACTGAACTTCCCTTTAAACCTTGGATCACTAATGGTTAGGGCTAGTTACAACATATGTCAGACACTAGTCGGATCTTAATGCCTTTGAAAATCTTTTTGTAAGGATTGTCATAAAACCTATCACACCCATCAACCCCGCTCCCCATGTACAAAGAAATTCTATTATTATTAGATAGACATTGAACCACGAAATTATGTCATCTCTTTTTTTTTTTCTTGTTCCTACTGTATACCTTATTTTAAATAATTTCCTGTCTTTTTTCTTGTTTGTTTTCAGAACACATAGTGAACGCAGTAATTTCTTAAAGAGCTGCAAACCTGGAAGAGATGGTCCGCTGCGGATGTTTCACTGTCCGCGTAGAGTGGGCCTGCCTCTGTTCTACTGAAAAAGTGCAAGCTCCAGCAGGTAGGCTGATTGATCGAATAATGGGAACCCAGTTTCCCAGCTAATTGTGCTGGAATTATGAACATAAACTCCTGCTGTACCTAGGAACGATTCTGTTCTCCTGTTTAATGACGTGTCCCTGTTGATAGGGTTCGGTCCCCTCTGTGGCTTTGCGTTCTGTTTTTGTGTGCGTATCGGACAAGGTGGTTTTGTCTCCTTTCCGGTCGTTTGCCGGTTTAAAAGACCGGTGATTTTCTATGCATCATTGATCCCTGGCGCTCCAAAAAAAACCTGAGAACCCGCACACACCCACAAAAAAGGCGCGTAATACACATTAGCTTAATGCACTATTCTCACATTGGAAAGCACGAGGACAACAAAAAAAAAAGGTCAGATAACCAAACCGGACCCAGGGAGAGGGGCATATCAACAGTATAATGTGAACAAGGGGGGGGGAAGGGAAACAATATTAAATCCAAAAAAGAAATGGTAACAAAGGCATGGTCTCGCCATTAAAAAACAAAAACAGGTTTTTTAAAATGAGCAACAAAATTGCCAGACAAGAAAGAACATCATACACGATATTCCTCCGCCCAACGACCCCAACGTTCTCTAAACCAAATCAAAGCTTCATTCTAAACGTCTACATGGACTCAATCCTGCCTCTTGATGGGTCTTGTCAGTAAATCCCAGTCGGTCTCTTTCAATCAAATACGGACTCTGGTCGCAGAAAGCATTCACTATACTCGAGATATCCTCCCCATTACCACAACCTTTTTCATTATTCAAGAGAGTAATGGAATGCCTTTCGCATAATGTCGTAACACAGTAACCAGGAGCCACAGGTCTGTTGGTTGTGAAGAGCCACAGTCCTGTTGTGTTGGATAGAGCCACAAGTCGGTCGCTTTGATAGAGCCACAGGCTGTCGGTTGGATAGAGCAACATGCCTGTCGATTGGGATAGATCCACGGCTGTCCTGTTGGAAGAGCCCCAGTTTGTCAGTTGACTAGAGCCACCACAGTCTGCTCGTTTGGGATATAGGCCCAAGCCACCGGGCTGTCATTTTGATGGAGGCCACATGCGGTGTGTGGTCCGGGGTGTGTTGTGAGTAGCAGCCCTGACAGCGGGGGCGAGTGTTTATGCATGTGTGTGGGCATGATTGACCGAGAGACCAGTGTCGGTTGGAGTAGAGCCAACAAGAGGGTGCATCGGTTGGTGTGCTCCTGGTTATAACAGTCAGACATTCTGATTTAAACAATGTATACTTGGCTTACTATGTGATTTTATTTTATTACACAAATACAAAACTATAACTTTGTTCTTCCCAGCCTCTGGAGTTTGCCTGCCCCCTCTCCTTTTTTATGAGCCGGGCCTGGCCTCAGATAAGAGAGGGAGCAGCTCTCCAATCCGATATTTATGAGCCCGGGCGATGCTCATTAAGAGAGGGAGGCAGCTCTCCAATCGATATATTATGAGCGGGGAAGCTCCGTAGAGAGGGAGCAGCTCTCCAATTCCGATAATTTATGAGCCGGGCCAGCTCAGTGGAGAGAGGAGCAGCATCTCCATCCCGATATAATTTATGAGCTGGGCAGATGCTCATTAATAGAGGAGCAAGCTCTCCACTCCCATATTTTTATCTGAGCTGGGCAATGCTCATAGAAGAGGGAGCAATCTCTCCAATCCCATATTTTATGGAGCTGGGCATGCTCAGTAGTGAGGGAGCACTCTCCAATCCCATATTTATGAGCTTTGCTGCTCAGTAAGAGATGAAGCAGGTCTCCAATGTGATATTTTATGAGCCGGGCATGCTCAGTAATAGATGGAGCAGTCTCCAATCGTGATATTTTATGACTGGGCATGCTCATAAGAGAGGAGCAATCGTGCTCGCCAATATGGCTATATTTTTATGAGCTGGGGCATGCTCATAATAGATAGAGCAGCTCCTCCATCTGATATTACTTTATGAGCTGGGTCATGTCTCAGTAAGTGGGTGGAGGCTCTCTCCAATCCGAATTTTAAATGTTTTCCTCTGGGTCCCCCCTAAAGAGAAATGGAGAAGGTGTTGGGACTGATTTACTTTATTGAAAGATTTCACCGTCTTTATAATGCTTGTTTTTTCGCCTCGGAGGACGTGCGCCCTAGAAAGACCCAGTGATGCTTGCTTATAAACAGAACTATCACTGGTGTGTAACTTACTGGGGTCGTCAGCATGGCCCCATGGGGGCAGTTAAGTCCTCTTCTAGCACTACCATTCGGTGTACTTTAACCTCTGTATCTATTACTAATAGTGCACGCTCTGGTACGTGTCCCTTGTTATCTCGCTGAGGTTTGGAATGCTGAGCTAGATGTTCGCCTGTTATTTCCTGAAATTATTTTGATCTACCTGAGCTGTTGCAGAATCCGAGAAGAGATGGCTATTAAGGTGCCTCCTCAGCCTAACGCTTCAGGTATGTCGTATTCACACTTATGAGCTCTCTGATCTCGATTGTCAGTGACGTGTGAAAGTCGTGTACACGGCTCAATTAATCATATCTCATAGTTAGTTTGTATGTCGCGGCCTGCGCAAACTAACCTATCCATCTATCATATGGATTAGAGATGTTCTGACTATGTCGCGTAGGCGACATGAATGGTCTGCGCAATGTCTTATAGGGGATTGTGCCAGCACTGTGATATCGATTGGTGTTTCAGTAAATGAGTGCTGGAAAAATGGGACGGGGTGAGCTGTAATAGAGTGTCTGGGTATGTGAGATAACCAGCGGATTGTTAGTGGTTACGTAGTGTGTAGAGGCGCTAGGTGGAGGTGTTGGGTTGGTTTGGTGGGGCTAATATTGTACACTGTGCCAGATCAGGCTGAGTCCAGTACCAGCAAGGCGGGTGACTCATGAGGAAGCTCTTCTCCTCGTACACCGGCCCGATTTTTTCCAGCGGAAGCATGACCTGACCCCGGCCCGAGGGGGGCAGACGGTACAGTAACCGCCGCAACTTAGCATTTCAGGCGAGAAGCATCTGGTGTATTCGCTCGTCTGGGGGCATTCTTGTTTCGGCCGACCGAGGGCCATTACACAACGGGCGAATTCTCTCCCTAAACCGTCATTTGTCGGAATTTACCCACTCTTCTTCCCTCGGGGGCATATCCTCGCTCGAAAATAAGGAGGCAGTTGAGTCCTCGCTCATGGACTTCAAACAAAGTTCCCACGCAGTTCTAATCGCTATTAGCGTCTGTTCCTTTGGTAGGGTTTTTGCCGAACTGTAGGATGTGAAATCCAGTGGATCATCTGACAAGTTTGTGGTGCATACAAAATGTCCCCCTTATCTCAATACTTAACTTTACTGAGCTGTATTAATGACTACACGACGGACAGACGGGGGGATGTCGGAGCTGGTACTATGCGCAACCCTATGTGTCCCTTTCCGGTGTGTATGTCTTATCCTCAGTCTGTTTCATTTATATCACTTACTAAACCGAGATCTAAATATATTTAGAAGGGGCACAAACGAAAAAGCTGTGGCGTGTGGCTACATGGGTAAGGGCATGCCACACGAGCGTTTTGCTCGCACACTACGTTACTCGTGGTGCGGGCTGGCCAGTTTATATGTGGGTTTGCACTTCAAGGGTGGCATGTGATCACAATTTTTTTGCGATTGCCCAATGCGGCTCAAATAACACAAAACAATCACAGCACAAACGGACCGTACGTCTGGGAGGGCGCCGGAGCTTTCACACAGCGGTGTGTACTGTCCGATCAGAAGATGTGGGCTGCCAAACTATTAAAGAACACTACACCGCCGTGGGCATGGCTTTTGGGTTGCTCCTGACGAACTTATACTTTCTCATCCGCGCTGAGTGCGGTGCATGCGAGCTCACTATTATTGTGACTGCGCGGATGGGCGTGACGGCACCGAAGAGGGCGCTGGTGCACCGGACATGCACGACGGAAGAATGCGAACGCGCTGTGGGGTCATGCGCGGGTCTGACTGCCAGCTTAGCACAAGCTACGTGGTGGAGGAGGGAAAGTTGCCGCCCAGGCCAAGCGACGCGCGCGGCAAGCGTGGGACATGTGGAGCAAGAGAGCTAGTAAGGGAGCGCATAGGGCAGTGTCACGTTAGGAACGCAATAGGCAAACTGACGACAGTGTTCGGGGGGGGGGTGAGAAAATAGTGCTGTCGCTAAAGATGTGCTCTTAATGATACACGAGGAGGGCGATTGGTCTGAGGGCACACACAGGCGAACTGTCGGGCGTGAGGTGCGTCACGTCATCTCATGGTGGTTGCCATTAACGCAATGAATTGTGAATGTCGCAGAGCATGGTGGCCAAATCCCCTACGCTAGCTACAGGAGGGGGGGGGGGTCGGGAGCCCGCAGGAAATTCAAGGCGAGTTTTTTAATTGTGTTTTATATTACAAAGCCTATTTTTATTCTACTGTAACATATCTTGTTCATGTCCATCCCCTTTGCTGTTGATCAGTAGTGGAGCGTCATTTCTGGTTCCTGTAAACGGTCCTTCTTTTGTGCCCAAATGCACCTCTTCCTTTGTAATGTTCTTACATTAGTCCTACTGATTGGCTGTTCGGCGTGGGTCAAATATTCTCAGATCCTCTACTTATCAACTGAATCCACCCGGGACCTTTAGAACCTAACGGACAATATTAGGGTTCAGTAATTTGGAAGTTGCAGCTTATACTGTGCAATAAAAAAGTTAGGACACTGCCCCTCTATTTTACTTACCCACGTAATGTTCCCGTTTCCTGCGATGAATGGCGTGCTCAACTTATTGCATCTGGGAGCGTGGTCAGTAAGGACGGGGTTGAACGGCAGTAACAATTTTATTACAATCTACCCCTTTGTATTTGCGCTGAACTTCGCCTATTGGTAAGGAAATCCTTAGTTTCGCTTTATTTATTTTTTTCTAATACTTCAGAAACGGTGTCCAAGAAATCATTATTAATGAGATTTTCCAGGGAAGAAACGAGAACCGATTCGTAGAGCCAATAAAGGAACATTTTAAGACTTTTTACTTTTTTGGAACTTTCTAATCTTGGGAAACGCTTGCCGTAACTCGGGTCTTTTGTTTGGCGTTATAAGACGGTGTTTTGTGAAATTAGCCCGCTGTGCCCCTGAATGGCTCTAAGATATTACACAGTTTGTGAGCCATTTGTGGTTCTAAATTCTACAGAGTGTTCTGTCCTGATAACGCACTGAAAAGATGTGTTTGCCCTCATGTGTGGATGTGCTACTAACCATTGTCCTGCGCAGTGGGAGGAAATCTGCCAGCTATTGATGGAATGGGAAGGAGACTTCCTTAAAGGGAAATTTCACTAACACTTTCGGAGTATCTAATCTCTGTATAATACCCTTCTGTTTTATTTTTTTTTTAAATGATTATTTTATCATTTTTTTTTGTCTTTTAGATTTTTTTTTGATTTAATTTTATTTATTTTTTTTTTTTTTTTTTTTTGATTGCTTTTCCCTTTGTAGTCTGCCATGCTCCATATTGAACCTGCCATGTGTCCTCTTTAATCTGCCATCTACTATCTTTAATCGCTTGCACAACCACTTTAAAGGGGACTGTGGTCTCCAACAATTTTATTTTAAATGAAGGCCATGTTCATACCTTTAAAAAACGAGCCTGACCACCTCTCTACGTGCTGCAAACAGCCCAAAATATGAAGAACTCACTGATCAGAAAGTTAGGGGGGGGAGGTTCCTGAATCTGCGTCAGAAATACTGTTTCCTCCTGTAATCTGATCTGCGGTTGACACATGCTCTGTGTGCATGACTGAAGGGTAGAGGGGGTGGGAAACGCACACCCACATCACTGCTTTTTTAAATGCCTCGCACTCTGCTGGCCCTTCCCAATCGTGGCCTGTTTCCCCTCCCCTTGCAAGCCCCCCTGTGGCCCTCCCACTCCACGGACTCTGTGGATGTCCACACACGCGCGGGTCCGTGGCCCCGCCCCGATTGGGAGGGACCCTGGACCCCCAGTAGGAAGGAACCCCCGAGGTGGGAGGGGCCCAGGGGCGCCCCCATTGTAAGGTGCCCCTGGGCCCATGAGGTGGGAAGAGGCCTCAGGGGCCCCCCGAGGGAGGGGCCCCCGAAGGGAAGGACCCTGGGCCGCCCAGTGAGAAGGACCCCGAGTGGGATGGGCCCTGGGGCCCCTGAGTGGGAGGGGCCCAGGGACCCCTGAGTGGGAAGGGCCCAGTGGCCCCTGAGTTGGAAGGCCCTGGGGCCCACCAGTGGAAAGGGCCCAGGGGCCCCAGAGTGGGAGGGGCCCCAATGGGAAGGGCCCCTAGGGCCCTTAAACGGGCGGGCCCCGAAGTGGAGGGGCCCCCCGAGCGGAAGTGGCCCAAGTGGGAGGGGCCCCCGGTTGAAGGGGAAGGGGGCCCAGAGTTTGCAAGGGAAAGGCCCAAGGGCTGCAAGGGGAGGGGCCCATGGGGCCCCGAGGAGGTTGTAAACAAATAGGGATGTCACACATTGGTTTTCGTGCTGAAGCAGGAAGTGCAGGGGACCTGGTGATGCTATAATAACCATATCATTCTATAACTGTAAAATCGCAAAACGATGTCAAAATAAATAATGAGTAAATTGCAAAATCCTCAGAAAAGCAATTCCTGTCAATTTGCTACCAGAGTCATTTTTTGGACCACAGTACCCTTTAATCTGCCATGCTTTATCTTAAATTCTTGCCGGCTCCATATTTCATCTGCCATGCTTTAATCTTGAATCTGCCAAGACGCCATCTGTAATCGCCAGGTTTTTACAATATACAGCATATACATCCATCTTGTTTCTCCACCTAAAAAATCAGTTGTGGGAGGGGCATTGCACTTCAATCAAGTGTCTATTTTTTTTGCTATAGGTGGAATGATGACAGTTGGTACATGAACTGCCTGTGGGGAAATTCCCTCTCCCAATGCTGCCGTCATAGGGATTACTGAGCAATGCTTGCCCTCAGAAAAGTCAGTTCTCTGCGGGGGCTTGAAGGCCTGAAGCTTGGGATCACTTGGATTGAAGTCATGTCCGCAACACAAACACAGAGTAATTGCTACTACATGTATTCATTTATAGATTAAACAAGTCCTTTTTTTTTTTCGTGTACAATTCCTTTAAGAAGCCGCCCCCATACAGTATCAGTATTTTGAGCAATTCTGCAAATTTGATTGAATGCTCGATCACATTTTCTGTTTTTTTTTTTTTTTTTTTTTTCTTTTCCGATATCGAGCATTTTATCTAATAACGAAGATCAGAACAGTCTAACATTTCGCTGACCCATCTCCTGCAGATTTTACAGGGGAAATCTGCGAAAAGATCGGTCAGCACCGGGAGGGCACCCGATTTGTTGCGGCGATTCGGAGGCAACAGCTGCCCGTGTATAAGTCATATTTTAGGTTTCCAGATCTCTAACACCAGTTTGACAGATCATAATACTTTATTTTTATATTCTTAATACAGTCCCCTTATCCCAATCCCTTTATTTTACAGCAAGCCAGGCCGAAGAAAGAATATGGCAGTAAGTCTAGTCGGTCAAAGAAGGTTTTTAGAAGCTTAGTTTGTCCTTTATATAGTACAAAGGATGTTTTGAAGCGTCGTTAATACAGGATTATGTTGAATGTCCGATTGGGTGGCCCATAATTTTAACTCACCCGAGTAGACTTGGGATTTTATTGGCGCTGGGTCAGTGTTTTCTGTGGTTGTGCCCAGATGTTCTACAGACAATAAAGGGGCATGTTCGTTTGGTAAATTAAAACAAGCCTGGGAAAGTCTGCTCACCAAATTAAAACCCCTTTGTAATGGCAAGTCCATGTATTATATAGATACCACTATGGGTCAGTAAAAGCCCTGATTTAGTAGCTAGGTCACCGATTCGTTATAATCCTGTAAGTAAGTTTATGTATGTATTGTATTTTATTTCTTTATAGCGCTACATATTCGCATCGCTTTAAATATTTCCCTCATTCACATCTGCAGGCCTGCCCCGAAGAGTTACAATCTAAGCACAATTTATTGGACACATACAACCTATCTCTTTAATGATTGTGGTTGAAACCGAGTGCCCGGAGGAAACCCACGCAAGCCACGTGGAGAACATACAACTCCTTGCAGACGTGTCCAAGGGTGGAATTCGAACTCAGGACCTCAGTTTCTCCTTGTTCCTGTATAATTATGAAGACCTTTGATATGTTGTGTGTGTGATTGGGTCATCAAACCTCAATACCACGCCACCCCCATATTACCTAAACGCCACCATTCCATGAGAGCAGTAAGCCCTTTAAAACATCCATTGCCGGAGACACCGGACGGTTGGGGACCTTGCAATGTTTTATTGCTACCCTCATTGCATGTGCACTTTCCTAATATATTCCTAATGTTTCCGATAGCCCATTAGGCTTTTAGAGCAAAAGGTTCCAGCGATCTCGATCCAGAGAATTCAGATACTCCCGCCAAATGTAGTACTGTGGGACCTTGTCACCACACTATAACAATCTTTATACAATGATGTTTTTACTGGTGAGTCTGTGCACGGGTTTATGGAGGTGAGCGTGTCACACAACTATACAATCTTTATACATGTATGTTATTACTGTGAGTCGTGCACGGGTTTATGGAGGGTGCCGTGTCACCACACTATCCATCTTTAACATTGTATGTTATTACTGTGAAGTCTGTGTCAACGTGTTTATGGAGGGCCGTGTCACACACTATACAATCTTTATAGCATGTATGTTATTACTGTGAGCTGTGCACGTTTTATGGAGGTGCCGTTCACACACTATACAATCTTTACACATGTAATGTTATACTGTTAGGTCGTGCCCCACGGGTTTAATCGGGAGTGCCGTGTCACACACTAATACCATCTTTACACATGTATGTTAATTACTGTGAGTCTGTGCACGGGTTTTATGGAGGTGCCCAGGTGTCACACACTATACAATCTTATCATGTATGTTATTAACTGTGGTCTGGGCACGGTTTATGGAGGTGCCGTGTCACAGCACTATACAATCTTTATATGTATGTTATTACTGTGAGTCTGTGTGCCCGGGTTTATGGAGGTGCCGTTTCCACACACTATACAATCTTTATATACATGTATGTATTACTGGAGTCTGTGCACTTTTTAATGGAGTGCCGTGTACACCTATACAATCTTTATATACATGTATGTTATTACTGTGAGTCGGTGACGGGTTTTAATGGAGGTTCCGTGTCACACACATAACATCTTATACATGTCTGTTATTAACTGTGAGTCTGTGCACGGGTTGATGGAGGTGCCGTGTCACACCTATACAATCTTTTATCCATAAGTGTATTACTGTGAGTCCTTTGCAGGTTTATGGGGTGCCGTGTCACACACTAATACAATCTTTATACATGTAATGTTATTACTTTGATTCTGTGCACGGTTTTTGGGTGCCGGTCCACACTAATACAATCTTTTATAACATTATGTTATTACGTGAGTTCCCTGTGCACCTGGTTTATGAGTGCCGTGTCACCACTATACAATGCTTTTATACATGTCTTTTATTACTGGTGAGGGTCTGTGCACGGTTTATGATGGAGGTGCCGTGTCACACACTATACAATCTTTAATACATGTATTTTAATTACTGTGAGTCTGTGCACGGGTTTATGGGAGGTGCGTGTCACACACTATAGCAATCTTTTTATACATGTATGTTATTACTGTGAGTCTTGCACGGGTTTAATGGCGGTCCGTTTCACACACTATACAATCTTTACACATGTATGTTTTACATTACTGTGAGTCTGTGCACGGGTTTATGGAGGTGCCGTTTCCACACTATACAATCTTTAAACATGTATGGTTTATTATACTGTGAGTCTGTGCACGGGTTTAATGGAGGTGCCGTGTCACAACACTATCAATCTTTACACATGTATTTTACTTACTGTGAGTCTGTGCACGGTATTTATGGAGGTGCCCTGGCCCACACAACAATCTTATACTGTAATGTTCTTACTCTGTGATTCTGTGCACTGGTTTTATGGGGTGCCGTGTCCACACACTATACAATCTTTATATACATGTATGTTATTCCTGTGAGCTGTTCACGGGTTTATGGCGGTGCCGTGTCACCACTATACATCTTTATATACAATGTGTTATTTATTACTGTGAGTCTGTGCCGGGTTTATTGATGTGCCGTTCAACACACTATACAATCTTATATACATGTATGTTATTACTGTGAGTCTGTGCACGGGTTTTATGGAGGTCCTGTGTCACACACTATACAATTTATATACATGTATGTTATTTACGTGGATCTGTGCACGGTTTATGGATGTGCCGGGTCACACACTATACAATCTTTATACAATGTATGTTATTATACTGTTAGTCTGTGCACGGGTTTATGGAGGGCCTGTCACACCTATCAATCTTTATACTGTAATTTTATTATGTTGGTCTGTGCACGGGTTTATGGAGGTGCCGTGTCACACACTATACACTCTTTATACAGGTATTTTTATTACTGTGAGCGTCGTGTGCACTTTATGGAGGTGCCTGTCCACACTAGACAATCTTTATACATGTCTTATTACTGTGAGTCTGTTGCACGGGTTTATGGAGTGCCGTGTCACACACTATACACTCTTTATACATTTATGTTATTACTTGGAGTGAGCTGTGCACGGGTTTTATTGAGGTTGCCAAGTGTCACACACTATAACATCTTTTATACATTATGTTATTACTGTGAGTCTGTGCTGCACGGGTTTCTGGAAGTGCCGTGTCCACACACTATACAATCTTTATACATGTATGTTATTACTGTGAGTCTGTGCACGGGTTTTATGGAGGTGCCGTGTCACACACTATACAATCTTTACACATGTATGTTATTACGGTATGTCTGTGCACGGGTTTATGGATGTGCCGTGTCACACACCTATTAATACAATCTTTATTATAAACATCATGTATGGTATTCTGTTAGTCTGTGGCTATGCACATTTATGGAGGTGCCTGTCACACACTACAATATTCTTTATACATGTATGTTATTCCGGTGGAGTCTGTGCACGGGTTTTTATTATGGAGGTGCCGTGTCCACACTATACAATCTTTAATCCATGTATGTTATTAAACTGTTGAGTCTGTGCACGGTGTTTTATATGGAGGTGCCGTGTCACAACACTATACAATCTTACGCAATTATGTATTACTGTGAGTCTGGTCTGTCAACGTGTTTTTAAATGGAGGTGTGTGCCGTGTCACACCTATACATCGTTATCCATGTATGGATTATGTTAATTGACTATTATTGATACTGATTTTTTACTTTTTACTGTGATCTGTGCACTGGTTTTATTGAGGTGCCGTGTCACACCAACACTATACAATCTTTATACATGTATTTATTACTGTGAGTCTGTGCACGTGTTTATGGAGGTTCCCGTGGTCACACAACTATACAAATCTTTATACATGTAGTTTTATTACTTACTGTGAGTCCTGTGCACGGAGTTTATGGAGGTGCCGTTTCACACAGCTATAGCAATCTTTTATATCATGTAATGTTATTACTGTGATTCCTGTGCACGGGGGTTTTATGGAGGGTGCCGTGTCACGACACTATACAATCTTTATACATGTATGTTATCACTGTGAGTCTGTTGCACGTTTTTAATGGAGGGCCGTTCACACACATACAATCTTTAATACATGTAATGTTATTACTGTGAGTCCCTGTGCACGGGTTTATGGAGGTGCCGTGTCACACACTATACATCTTTATACATGTATGTTATTACTGTGAGTCTGTGGCTATGGCCCGGGTTATGGAGGTGCCCGTGTCACAACACTATACATCTTTATACATGTACGTTATTACTGTAGTCTGTCACGGGTTTATGAGGTGCCGTGTCACACACTTATACAATCTTTATACATGTATTGTTATTACTGTTGAGTCTGTGCCACGGTTTATGGAGGTGCCTTGTCACACACTAGACCATTCTTTATACATGTATTTATTACTGTGAGTCTGTGCACGGGTTTAGGAGGTGGCCGTGTCACACACTAATACAATCTTTAATAATATACATGTATGTTGTACTGTGAGTCTGTGCACGGGTTTTAGGAGGTGCCGTGTCACACACTATACAATCTTTATACATGTCTGTGTATTAACTGTGAGTCCTGTGCACAGGTTTATGGAGGGGGGCCGTGTACAACACACCTATACAATCTTATACATGTATGTTATTACTTACGTGAGTCTGGTGCACAGGGTATGGAGGTGCGTGTCACACACTATACATCTGTTATACATGTATGTTATTACTGGTGAGCGTGCACGGGTTTATGGAGGGTGCCGTGGTTCACCACTATCAATCTTTTACATGTAATGTTATTACTGTGAGTCTGGCACAGGTTTATGGAGTGCGGGTCACACCTATACAACTTTAACACATGTATGTTATTACTGTGAGTCTGTGTGGGCTTAGCACGGGTTTTGGAGGTGGCCGTTCACACCTTATACAATCTTTAGTACATGTATTTTATTACTGTGAGTCGTGCACAGGTTTAATGGAGGTCCCGTGTCACACACATACAATCTTTATCATTATGTTATTAACCTGTGGAGTCTGTGGGCTATGCACGGGTTTATGGATGTGCCGTGCCCACACTATACAATCTTTATACTGTATGTTTATTACTGTGAGTCTGTGCCACAGGTTTATGGAGGTGCCTGTGTCACACCCTATACAATCTTTTACACATGTATGTTTATTACTGTGAGTCTGTGGCTAGGCACAGGTTTATGGAGTTGCCGTGTCACACACTAGTACAATCTTATATACATGTATGTTATTACTGTGAGTCCTGTGCACGGGTTTTATGGAGGTGCCGTTTCACACACTATACAGCTTATACTGTAATGTTATGACTGTGGGAGTCGTGTGCACGTGTTTTAATGGAGGTGCCCGTGTCACACACTATACCAATTTTAAACACATGTAAGTTATTACTGTAGTCTGGCACGGTTTATGGAGGTGCCGGTCACACACTATACATCTTTATACATGTAGTGTTTATACTTACTGTGGAGTCCTGTGCACGTGTTTCTATGGAGGTGCCGTGTCAACACACTATAACCAATCTTATACATTTATGTGTTATGACTGTGATCTGTGCACGGTTTATGGAGGCTGGCCGGTCACACACTATACAATCTTATACATGTATGTTTTACTGGTGAGTCTGTGCACGGGGTTTTATGGAGGTGCCTGTCACACACATACAATCTTTAACATGTATGTTATTACTGTGAGTCCCCTGTGCACGGGTTTATTAATATGGAGGTGCCGTGTCACACATATACAATCTTTACACATGGTTATTACTGGGAGTCGTGCACGGGTTTATGCATAGGGAGGTTGCCGTGTCACACACTATACAATCTTTAACATTTATTTTTACTGTGAGTCCCTGTGCAAAAACGGGTTTATGGGAGGTGCCGTGTCACAACACTATAAACCAATCTTTATAACATTGGATGGTTATTACTAACTGTGAGTCTGGCACGGGTTTATGGAGGTTTGCCGTTGGTTCACATCACTAACAATCTTTATACATGTATGTTAGTACTGTGAGTCTGTGCACGGGTTTTTATGGAGGTGCGTTGTCACACACTATAACATTCTTTATACATGTTATGTTATTACTGTGAGTCTGTGGCAACGGTTTATGGAGGTGCCGTGTCACACACTATACAATTTTATACATGTATGTTATGTACTGGAGTCTGTGCATTGGTTTATGGAGGTGCCGTGTCACACCTATACAAATCTTTATTTACAGTCAGTTATTACTGTGAGTTCTGTGCACGGGGTTTATGGGGTGCCGTGTTCCAGCACCAATACAATCTTTATACATGTAAATGTTATTACTGTGAGGTCCTGGTGCACTGTTTATGGAGGTGCCGTGTGCCCGGCAATTAAACAGGAATGTGGAAAATCAAGGAAGCCAATTAAGATGGAAGCCTGACAGGGGTTGAGATGTGTGGGATGGCGGCACGCCCAAGGCTCACAGTTTGACATGAGGAATGGAGACGATTGTGTTCCTTTTAAGGTTGGACTAAGGCAAGTTATTGTCTCATTTTATTGTAAACCTGCGGCTTTTATTTGACATTTACAGGGAGATTTAATAAAAGTTCTTATCCGTTTAAAATGGTGTCTAATTTGGCCCCAACCACATCAGATCTTATTTAACTATTGAAAGCGACCTCCTGATTGGATTGGGCAAACATTACAGTGCAAGTACTGATGCTACCAAGGGGGAGTACAATGGCCTACACAGGTAGAGTATTGGGGCTCCATAGGCAGGGTACAGGGCCTACACAATGGGGGATGTAACAGGGCCTACGACAAGGGGGAGTACAGGGGGGGCCCTACACAATGTAAGTAATTGGTTCTCCACAGCAGGTACAAGGGCCTACAAACAAGGGGAGTACAAGGCCTACCACAGGGGGAGTACAGGGCCACACAAGGGGGGTACATGGCCTACACAAGGGGGAGTACAGGGCCTACACAAGGTGAGTACAGGGCCGACACAAGGGCAGTACAGGGGCCTAACCAAGGGGGAGTTCAGAGGGCCTACACAAGGGGGAGTACAGGGCCTACACAAGGGGGAGTACAGGGCCTACACAAGGGGGAGTACAGGCCTACACAAGGGGAGTACAGGGCTACACAAGGGGGAGTACAGGGCCTACACAAGTGGTGATACAGGCCTACACAAGGGCATTCATGGCCTACCAAGGGGAGTTTCAGGGCCTACACAAGTGGGGTACGGGCCTAACAAGGGGGAGTACAGGACCACAGCAAGGGGGGATTTCAGGGCCTACACAAAAGGGGAGTACAGGGCCTACACAAGGGGAGTATCAGGGCCTACACAAGGGGAGTACAAGGGCCTACCAAGGGGTAGTACAGTGCCTAACACAAAGGGGGCGTTCAGTGCGACACAAGGGGGGTACAGGGCCTACACAAGGGAGAGTACAGGGCCTACACAAGGGGGAGTACAGGGCCTACACAAGGGGGAGTTCAGGGCTACACACCACAACAAGGGGGAGTACAGGGCCTACCAATGGTGGAGTACAGGGTCTACACAAGCCAAAGGGGGAGTACAAGGGCCTACACAAGGGGGATGACAAGGGCCTAAACAAGGGGAGTACGGCCTACACATAAGGGGAAGTACAGGCCTTACACAAGGTGAGTACAGGGCCTACACAAGGGGGAATTACAGGGCCTACACAAGGGAGAGTACACAAGGCAATACACAGGAGAGACAGGCCTACACAAGGGGGAGTAGGTGGGCTGACACAAAGGGATTACAGAGGCTACACATGGGGAAGTACCGGGGCTCCACAGGGGGAAGTGCAGGGTCTACACATGGGAGAGTACAGGGCCTAAACAAGGGGGAATACAGAGGCTACACAAGTGGATTACAAAGCTAAACACAGAGGGGGGGTACAAAACAAAAAACGACAAACAAGGCTATAAAAAGCAAGGGGGAGTGACAAGAGCTACACAAGGGAGAGTACAACAAAACACAGGGCCTACACAAGGGAGAGTACAAATGGACCTCTACAACAAGGGAGAAGTACAAACATGGCCTACACAATGGAGATTAACAAGGGGCCTACACAAGAAGGGAGAATTATCAGGGTGGCTAACCCAGGAGATTACAAAACCTACACCAGACAAACAGGGCCTACACAAGGGGGAGTACAAAAATACAAAGTGTGGGCCCAAAGGGCCTACCAAAGGGGGGAGGGGGGATTCAAGGTACAAAGTAAAGGAAGAAAAGGACAAAGGGCCTAACACAAGGGGAGTACAACAACAGAACAAAGAAAATACAGGGTCCTACACAAGGGAGAGTACAGCAAAAATGGAAACATACAATCAACAAAGGGCCTACACAAGGGAGAGTACAAAGGCAAGGACACAGGGCCTACAACAAAGGAGAGTCATGGGCAGTACACAGGGAGAGTACACACTAAAATAAAGGCTAGGGTATCCCTATAAACAAAGGGGGTACAACACAAGGGCCTACAACATACAAGGGAGAGTACAAACAGGCCTAGCAACAGATAAAGGGAGATACAATACAATAGCAACATAACACACGGGATGAGTCCACACAACACCACGACATACCCGCTCCCGTACACTCACCTAAACCCCCCGGGCCTACTTACAACCTGGGAGAGTCCCCAACGTGGCCTGACACACGGTAGCGTACAAGACAACAATGGCCTACACAAGGGAGAGTACAGGGCCTACACAAGGGAAGTAATGGCCTACACAATGGAGAGTACAGGGCCACACAAGGGGAGTACGGCCTACCACATGGAAGAGTACGGGCCTACACAAGGGAGAGTACGGGCCTACCACATGGGGGGGAAAGTGGGCTCACAATGGGGGAGTACAGGGCCTACACAAGGGAGAGTACAGGGCCTACACAAGCATGGAGGTACAAGGCGCTACACACGGGAGAGTACAAGGGCCTACACAAGGGAGTACAGGGCCTACACCAGGGAGAGTACAGGGCCTACACAAGGGGGAGTACAGGGCCTAAACATGGGGGGGAAAGGTGGGCTACACCTGGGGGAGTACAGGGCCTACACAAGGGGAGTACAGGGCCTACACAAGGGAGAGTACAGGGCCTACACAAGGGAGAGTACACGGGCCACATATGGGGGGGGAAATGTGGGCTACACCAGGGGAGTACAGGGCCTATACACATGGGAGTAACAGGGCTCACAAGTAAGAGTAACCGGGGCTCCACAAGGGAGAGTGCAGGGCCCTACACATGGGGGATTATTGAGCTACACTACGGAAGAAC
>CM033476.1:8293010-8341576 GCA_019447015.1 Hymenochirus boettgeri | reverse complement strand
TACACTAGCGAGAGAACCAGGAGACACAAACTTAGGCTTTATCCTTTTTTTCTCACCCTGTCTGGATTTAAACCGACTCTCAATCGTTTGTAAAATGATTTTGGATTATTTTTGATCATTAAGATCCAGTACAATGTTGTTCCAATCAGGCTAGTAAGGATTGTGTTGGCATCTGTAGTCCAGAGACCTTCAGCTAAGGAGTTTAACACATAACTGGAATCCTCCATAGGGTGATGAATTTGGATTTGAATTGATGAACTGGTATGTTAGAATGTCTGACAGACTGTGACCCTGCTATAAAACAGACAGGTATCTCTTCATCTGATTGGATTTTAATCTTACCCTATGGGAATATTGGGATGTTTGTGTCTGTTCCATCCTATCTACTAAGATGATGTATCCGCTCAAATGTGGGATGTAGTTTCATGTTTACAAACAACTTTACAGGGGGTCAATATTACATTACAGGGGGTCAATATTACATTACAGGGGCTCAATATTACATTACAGGGGGTCAATATTACATTACAGGGGCTCAATATTACGTTGCAGGGGGTCAATATTACATTACAGGGGCTCAATATTACATTACAGGGGCTCAATATTACATTACAGGGGCTCAATATTACATTACAGGGGGTCAATATTACATTACAGGGGCTCAATATTACATTACAGGGGATCAGTATTACATTACAGGGGGTCAGTATTACATTACAGGGGGTCAGTATTACATTACAGGGGGTCAATATTACATTACAGGGGGTCAATATTACATTACAGGGGGTCAATATTACGGGCAGGGCAAGCAAGGAAAGCAAGAGGGCAAGAGACAGACAACAACATACCAACACGGGCAAAGACAAAGATAAAACCCACATCCCCCCCAATACCATCAATATTACATTAAGGGCTCAACTCAGGCATTTACATCAGCTCAAATATTTACGATTCAGGGCGGGTCCAATATTACACTACAGGGGCTAATTTCATTCAGATTACATACAAGGGGGTTCAATTATTTACATTACAGGGGCTTCAAGTAAAGGGGTCAATATTCCTTACAAGTCAACTTACTCATTACAGGGGCCAATAGTTACATTACAGGGGTGTCAATATTACATTACAGGGTCAATAAATCAGGGTCAATTATTACATTACAGGGGGTCAAATAATTAGGCAAAGACTCAAGGGTCTCAATATGTACACTACAGGGGCTCAATATTACATTACAGGGGGTTCAAGTTATTAACATTACAGGGGGTCAATATTAATTACAGGGGGTCCATATACACACAAGGGGTCTCAATATTACATTACAGGGGGGTTCAATTATTTATTATAAGGGTGGGGGTCAATATTCACATTACAGAGGGTCACTTAGACATTACAGGGGGGTCAATATTACATTACAGGGGGGTCAATATTACATTACAGGGGGTTTCAATAATACATACAGGGGGGTCAATATACACTTACAAGGGTCAAATGTACATTACAAGGGGGTCAATATTACATTACAGGGGTCAATATTACCCCCCCCCACTAACAAGGGGTTCAATATATTACATTCAGGGGGTTCAATAATTAACATTACAGGGGCATCATATTACACTACAAGGGTCTCAATATTACATTACAGGGGCTCAAATTACACTAAAGGGGTATCATACAGGGGTATATTACCTTACAGGGGGTTCAATAATTCTCAGGAATAGTACAAGGGGGTGTCAATATTACATACAGGGGGTCAATAGTTACAATTGAACAGGGTGGTCATATACATACAAGGCTAAATACATACAGGGGCTCAACGTTACATTACAGGGGCTAATTATTCACAGAGCCAAAGTAATACAGGGGCCAATATTTACACTACAAGGTCTTCAATATTACATTGAACAGGGGCTCAAGTATACATACAGGGGGTCAATACTTACATTACAGGGGTGTCTAATATACATTACAGGGGGTCAATATTACATTACAGGGGGTCACATATTACAGAACAGGGTGGTCAATATAAATTTACAGGGGTTCAATATACACTACAGGGGTCAATATTACATTACAGGGGCTCAATATTTACATTACAGGGGCTCAATATTTTACATCCAGGGGCTCAATATTAACAGTACAGGGGCTACTTAAATATTACATTGACAGGGGCTTCAATATACCATACAGGGGGTCAATATAACATTACAGGGGGTCAATATTAATGACAGGGGGTCAATATTACATTACAGGGCTCTAATTACACTACAAGGGGCATCAATACTTACATTACAGGGGCTCAATATAATCAGGGTTACTACAGGGCGCTCAATATTACATTACAGGGGCTCAAATAATTAGCTCAGAGTAAATTCGACGGGGCTACAATTATTACATTACAGGGGGCTAATATTCATTACAGGGGCTCAATAGAAATTACAGGGGCTCAATATTACATTACAGGGGTCAATATTAATTTCCAGGGGGGTCAATATTACATTACAGGGACTCCAATATTACACTTAGACCATAAACGGGGCTCAACATATTACATTACAGGGGGTCAATATTAAATTTACAGGGGTCAATATTACATCTACAGGGGCTCAATATTACGTTGCAGGGGGTCCATATACGTTGCAGGGGTCAATATTACGTTGCAGGGCGGTCAAATATTACTTACCGGGGGGTCAATCTATACATTACCAGGGGGTCAATAGTACATACAGGGGCTCAATATTACAGTACAGGGGACGCAATATTACATTAAGGGGTCAAATATTACCGGCAAATTTACAGGGGCTCAATATTACATTACAGGCGGCTCAATATGTAAACTACAGGGGTCAATATTACTTAAGTCAAATTACAGGGCTCAATATTACATTACAGGGGCTCAATATACATACAGGGGTGTCATAATGACAGTCAACTACATTACAGGGGCTCAAATTACATTACAGAGGGCTCAATATTACATAAGGCGGCTCAATACTACAGTTACAGGGGCACTAATTGACTAAGCTATAGTACATTACAGGGGCTCAATATTACATTACAGGGGCTCAAATTACATTACAGGGGATCAATAATAAGGGTCATTCATACAGGGGGTCCAGTATTACATTACAGGGGGTCAATATTACATACAGGGGGTCATATTACATTTACAGGGGGTATCATACGCGATCATATACATTACAGGGGTTAAGTCATACAGGTAATATTACATTACGGGGCCTCAATATTACATTACAGGCGAGACATTCAGGGCAGTATTAACATTACAGGGGTCAGTTATTCACAGGAGGTCATTAAATTACGGGGGGCAATATTACATTACAGACGCATTTGGTGATCGTATTACATTAAAGAGGGGTCAGTAGTATTACATTACAGGGGGTCAATATTACATTACAGGGGGTCAATATTTGGTCTGATCTGTATAAACATTACCCATATTTATTGTTCTAGGGACGCAGTTCTCTCTATTTAATAGAATCTTTCTGTGGTCATGTATATGGGGGATTGTTACTGGTACATTCTGCACTGTGCCATATAATGCACCTTATGGCAAGCCTGGCCTTCAGACATCAGGTCCCAATCCTATACAAACCGCACTATACAAAAGGCTAAGGTACTTTCAGGGAAATTCAATGCTGGCTCCTAGGCTAGATACTGTTACTAATAAAGGTTTGCATGACTTTATAGATTCCCGTGCAGTTGCCACAAACCTCATCTTAAAGACACAACAACAGAAGCTTTTTAATGCCAGACAATACATTGCTTTATGGTCATGCAAACGTTTTACAGCCAATCACAATGCAGAAGCAACGTCTCTCATCCTATTACATTGGAGGTGTGATTCCCCCTCACTCCATCAGGCTGTACTGAAGAAGCAGTGACCATGGTGAGTCCCACTGAGCAGCTCAACAAACCCAACGATACATCCCCCAGCCTATGGTTATTACACCAGGGATTAGAACACATTTCCCTGGACAGAAAGTATTCTACCTTCTAGGAGCTGTGAGTTGTCGAAGATCCGCTCATTCCCTGGCCGCCAGCTCTCCATTGTGGCACTATCTCTCCCTAGGGTTGGAGATGTTAAATGTAATATGACACATGGTTAACCTATTTATTTCTCTGTCTCCCTAGGGTGAGGGAAGCAGCAATGAGCAGCCTCATGGATGTGACATTCCTGATAGTCCAAAATGAACCTGATCTACTGGATGTCGATTTGTAAGTCTCCTGCACCCCAGGAAAGATGATTAACCAATCAGAACAGTGACTTGTTGAAGATTCTTCCCTGGATACATTTGATTCTTTATCCCAATCTCCCATTGCAGTGTCCAGCGTATGATGTGTTCCCTCTCTCAGCAGTCGGCAGAGAAGATTGACCGTTACCGTGCCCAAGCTGGGTCAGTGTTCCTCAATCTCCTTTACTTCAATCCACCGGTTCCGCACATTCCACATCGGGATGAACTGCAGAGAATATTCCCCAGGTAAATGAACGACCCAGAAAGTTAAAATGAAATTGATTGGATCGTAAGAAATAAACACGAGCCTATCACTTTCCAAGGGGCTGTATAGTGGTCTCCAATATGGCTACAGGCTGGGTGCTGCCGTTGTCTATATTTCCTATCATTTATGGGTTTCTGAACAGAATGGTTGCTTTTAAAGGTTTGTACAGCGCTACAACCATCCTACCGTCCCCCCCACTTGTATCTGCATGTTGTTCCACCCACTTGGATTGTAAGCTCTTCAGGGCAAGGATCTCTTCCTAATGTGTCAAGGCTTGTTGATATCCATTTATACATCATTTATATATAAGTATTCTTAACCGATGTATGAAATTGTATTTAATTTCATTTTTATTTATCTGTATAATTGTACTGATCCCCTTGTATGTATAATCTCAGGGAGATTCAATGAAAGTTCTTATCCTTTAAAATGGTGCTAATTTTGCCCCAACCAATCAGATCTTATTTAACATTTGAAAGGGAACATCTGATTGGTTGGGGCAAAATTAGCGCCATTTTAAAGGATAAGAACTTTTATTGAATAACCTTGTCTGTATTTTATAATGTACAGCACTGCGTACACTAGTGGCGCATTATAAATAATAAATAACATACATACTGTATATTTTATAATGTACAGCGCTGTGTCCCCAATTGGCGCTTATAAATAATAAATAACATACATACTGTATATTTTATAAGGACAGCGCGGTGACACTAGTGGCGGTTTATATAAAAATTATACATACATTACTGTATAATCTGTATGTGATAATGTACAGCGCTGTGTACCCAAGTGGCGTTTATAAATAAACATATACATACTGTATAATCTGTATTGTTAAATGTACAGCGTGTGTACCCAAGTGGCGCTATATAAATAAACATGATTATCATAATACTGTATAATGTATTGTTCTTATAATGTACAGCGCTGTGTACCCAAGTGGGCTTTATAACATAATAATAACATACTTAACATACATACATACTCATATTTTATTAATGTACAGCGCTGCGTTACACTAGTGGCACTTATAAATAAAATTATACATAAAAACATACATCTACATCTATATTTTATAAGTACAGCGCTGTGTACAATGTGGGCTTAATAAACTTATACATACATACATACTCTATATTTTATAATGGACAGCGCTGTGTACACTAGTGGCGCTTATAAATAACATTAACATACATACATACATACTCTATATTTTATAATGTACAGCGCTGTTACACTAGTGGGCGTTTATAAATAATAACATTCTAACATACATAATACATACTCTATATGTTATATGTACAGCGCTGTGTACATAGGCGCTTTATAAATAACATTATAACATACATACATACTCATATTTATAATGTACAGCGTGTGTCACTGTGGGCTTTATAAAAACATTATACATACATACATACATACTCTATATTTTATAATGTACAGCGTGTTACACTAGTGGTGCTTTATAAATAACATTATACTACATACAACATACTCTATATTTATAATGTACAGCGCTGTGGTTACACTAGTGGCGCTTTATAAATAACATTATACATACATACATACCTACTCTAATTTTATAATGTACAGCGTGTGTACCACTAGTGGCGCTTTATAAATAACATTATACATACATACATACTCTATATTTATAATGTACAGCGCTGTGTGTACACTAGTGGTGCTTTATAAAACATTATACATACCTACATACATACTCTATATTTTATAATGTACAGCGCTGCGTACACTAGTGGCACTTATAAATAATATTATACATACTACATACTTTATTTTATATGTACAGCGCTGCGTACCCTAGTGGCACTTTATAAATAATATTATACATACATACATACTCTAAATTTATAATGTACAGCGCTGTGTACACTAGTGGTTGCTTTATAAAATAACATTATACAACATCATTACATACTCTATAATATAATGTACAGCGCTGTGTACACTAGTGGCGCTTTATAAATAACATTATACATACATACATACATACTCTATATTTATAATGTACAGCGCTGCGTAACATAGTGGTGATTATAAATAACATTATACATACATACATACTCTATATTATATGTACAGCGCTGTGTACACTAGTGGTGGATTTATAAATAAATTATACATACATACAGTAATAATAAGCTTGGGCACACAGTCACTGCAAGCAGGAACTAATGAATGATCATGTACACCCCCTCTGATTAACAGTATTAACAACTTGTCACATATCGTACCACGTATGATGGGTCTTATGTGTCCGTGGGAGGACTACCGAATCAACGGTATTGCATATACTGCATAGGACTTCTATACTCATTCCCTATATAATACAGTATCATTAAAAACTATCTACACAACTAGGATAGATTACAGAGTTTTGCTGAGGTAAAAAGGGAAAATGGAAAAAAGAAACAAAGGCTTTAAAATTTCCAACCAGAGGGAACAGATCAGTCTTACAGGGAGGTATAAAAGCGTAATAAAGAGTGCAGAAAGCCAATTAAACTAGCTAAAATAGAAAATGAATACGGATCCGACAAAGGCAAGTCCAACCCCAAAATGTTTAAAGTATATAAATGGTTAAAAGATGAGGACTGAAATGTGGGACATTAATTATGGGGCTGAGATGGTTGTAGAGGATGCCAAAAAGGCTACTATGACTAACCGTTTTATTACATCGGCTTTCACTGTTGAGAATCCTTGTCTTGCAGCAGGGGATTGTAATAATAATCAGGAAGAAATGAGGAATATCAAATGGCTAACAGAGGATTGGTACGGAAACAATAGATGACAAGTTAATATCAATAAAGCCCAGGACGGATGGATTGCATCTTGGATTTTAAAAGAGCTTAGTTATTCTATTAGCCACTGTTAAGGTACTGGATTAATACAATACTGTATATTCTGGTTGTGGTACAGGGATTCAATAATATTGAGGAATTACTGATTAATACATATACTGTAGTTCTGGTGGTACGGGGATAATTAATATTGAGAATTACTGGTATTAATCATATACTGTAGTTCTGGTTGGTACAGGGATTCTATATAATTGGAAATATGGTTTATATTAATAATACGTAGTTCTGTTGGTACAAGGGATACTATAATATGAGAATTACATGGTATTAATACATATACTGTAGTTTGGTTGGTACAGGATATCTATATATTGAGAATTACTGGTATTAATACATATACTGTATTCTGGTTGGTACAGGGACTATATAATATTGAGAATTACTGGTATTAATACATAACTGTAGTTCTGGTTGTACAGGGATACTATATAATATTGGAATTTACTGGTATTAATAATATACTGTAGTTTGGTTGGTACAGGGATACTATATAATATTGAGAATTACTGGTATTAATACATATACTGTAGTTTGTTGGTACAGGGATACTATATATATGAGAATTACTGGTATTAATACATATACTGTAGTTTGGTTGGTACAGGGATACTATATAATATTGAGAATTACTGGTATAATACATAACTGTAGTTCTGGTTGGTACAGGGATACTATATAATATGAGAATTACTGGTATTAATACATATACTGTAGGTTCGGTTGGTACAGGGATACTATATAATATGAGAATTCTGGTATTAATATATATACTGTAGTTCTGGTTGGTACAGGATACTTATAATATTAGAAAGTAATGGTATTATACATATACTGTTGTTCGGTTGGGTACAGGGATACTATATAATATTGAGAATTACTTGGATTAATACATATACTGTAGTTCTTGTTGGTACAGGGATACTATATAATATGAGATTATGGTATTAATACATATACTGTAGTTCTGGTTGGTACAGGGGATACTATAAATATTGAGAATTTACTGGTATTAATACATATACTGTTTCTGGTTGGTACAGGGATACTATATAATATTGAGAATTACTGGTATTAATACATATACTGTAGTTTGGTTGGTACAGGGATACTATATAATATTGAGAATTACTGGTATTAATACATATACTGTAGTTCTGGTTGGTACAGGGATACTTATAATATTGAGAATTACTGGTTTAATACATATACTGTAGTTCTGGTGGTACAGGGATACTTATAAATTGAGATTACGGTATTATACATATACTGTATTGGTTGGTACAGGGTACTATATATATGAGAATTACTGGTATTAATACATATACTGTAGTTCTGGTTGGTACAGGGATACTATATAATATTGAGAATTACTGGTTATTAACATATACTGTAGTTCTGGTTGGTACAGGGATTATTATATATTGAATTACTGGTATTAATACATTACTGTAGTTCTGGTTGGACAGGATACTATATAATATTGGAGAATTACTGGTATTAATACATATACTGTAGTTCTGGTTGGTACAGGGATACTATATATATTGGAATTACTGGTATTAATACATATACTGTAGTTTCTGGTTGGTTACGGGATACTATATAATATTGAGATACTGGTATAATAATATGCTGTAGTTTCTGGTTGGTACAGGGATACTATATAATATTGAGAATACTGGTATTAATACATACTGTAGTTTGGTTGGTACAGGGATACTATATAATATTGAGAATTACTGGTTTAATACATATACTGTAGTTCTGGTTGGTACAGGGATACTAATAATATTGAGAATTACTGGTATAAACATATACTGTATTCTGGTTGGTACAGGGATACTATAATATTGAGAATTACGGTATATACATAACTGTAGTTCTGGTTGGTACAGGGATACTATATAATATTGAGAATTACTGGATTAATACATATACTGTAGTTCTGGTTGGTACAGGGATACTATAAAATTGAGAATTACTGGTATTAATACATATACTGTAGTTCTGGTTGGTACAGGGATACTATATAAATTGAGAATTACTGTGTTAATACATATACTGTAGTTCTGGTTGGTACAGGGATACTTATAATATTGAGAATTACTGGTGTTAATACATATACTGTAGTTCTGGTTGGTACAGGGATATATATAATATTGAGAATTACTGGTTTAATACATATACTGTAGTGGGTGGTACAGGGATACTATATAATATTGAGAATTACTGGGTTAATAATCATACTGTAGTTCGGTTGGTACAGGGATACTATTTAATATTGAGAATTACTGGTTTAATACATTACTGTAGTTCTGGTTGGGGTACAGGGGATACTATATAATATTGAGAATTACGGTTGTTAATATCATATACTGTAGTTCTGGTTGGTACAGGGATACTATATAATATTGAGAATTACTGGTATTAATACATATACTGTAATTCTGGTTGGTACAGGGATACTATATAATGAGAATTACTGGTATTAATACATATACTGTAGTTCTGGTTGGTACGGGGATACTATATAATATTGAGAATTACTGGTATTAATACATATGCTGTAGTTCTGGTTGGTACAGGGATACTATATAATATTGAGAATTACTGGTATTAATACATGTACTGTAGTTCTGGTTGGTACAGGGATACTATATAATATTGAGAATTACTGGTGTTAATACATATACTGTAGTTCTGGTTGGTACAGGGATACTATATAATATTGAGAATTACTGGTGTTAATACATATACTGTAGTTCTGGTTGGTACAGGGATACTATATAATATTGAGAATTACTGGTATTGATACATATAGATCTGGTTGATCCAGGGATACTTTCCGATTGCCATTTGGAGTCGGGAAGGAATTCCCCCCCCCCCTTTTTTAGCTGGGGTGAATTGGTTGGACTTGATGGACGTATGTCTTTATTGAACCTCAAGTAGACATGTTAATTTCTCCCCCCCCATTATAAATATGTGATTATAATATACAGTCCCAATACAGTGGGAAGTGAGGGAGGGGAGAAAGATACTGACCAATCAGAGCTTCGGATTATTAACATGGTAAAAAATGGAGGTGTCGGGTGCAGGGAATTCTGGGGCTTGATATAATTAATGATCCCACTGTTAAATTTGCTCACTCAGGGAATATCAGAATATGATGGGAAAAATAGCACATTTTAATTTTCGGTTAATCACTATGGCATCCCCAATTATTCTCTGATTTATTACTTTGTAAGGTTAATTATTAGGTCTAAACAATCCAATCTATACTAATATTGTGTGGGAACAGAACATTATTGTCCAGACCTGGGAACTGTAAGAACTTGCCCTGGGCCTTTATACCAATTCTCACTGCATAAATACTGCGTGTTTGCCAGGAAGGATTTGAAAGGGTTGGAAGTGTGAGACTATTGGCACAATAAGGGACACAATAAGGTGACTTCTGTCAATCCCTGTAGAGTCAGGTTGCCCTGTCACATTGCATATGGGAGGTCATTAGAGATCTGTAGAGTTTACTGACTGGGCAGTGACTGTTATTTACACACAGACCCAGCTGTCTAGTACAGCCAATGCCTTGATGTCTGTGTTCCAATGTGTGGTTATGTACCAGGCAAGAAGATGAAGTTGAACATCTGTGATCTCTGTGCGTTTTAATCTTCCATTACAGGCGTAGATTGTAAGCTTTGCGGTCCAGTCTCCCTCCACTGTTGTAGATTGTTAGCCTTGTGACTCCGTCTTCTGTCATGGCCGTTAATTCTAAGCATTGTGCTCTGCCAGCTTCCTTGCTTTCACCCCACTCTTTACTCAGAGCTTGTTCATGTTTCTTTCCATCCTCTCCTTACAACAAGACCAGGGGTGTCTCTCTAATGAGGCAATATGAGCAAAATGCTCAGGGCAGCGCCCCTGCTTAATATCAGAGAGGCGGCTGCTCACAGTGCTCACTTTTTTAACTCTAATTGTTTTTTTTTTTTTTTTTTAGAAAAGTGTCAGGCAGAGCAGAAGGAAAAGAAACATAGTGTCTAGTAATACATAGGGGCGGCATTCAAAAGTTTGGCTCAGGTGGCAAAAATCCTAGAGACGCCCCTGAACAAGACCCTGCATTGAACTGTAGGAGTAACCTGACCCACAGGTGGTGTCATGGGGACTTGGGAACATTTATAAAAGGAATCTGCCATTGATGGATTGATTATTGAACGACTCTTTAAACCCCATGTTTAAACTTCTCTCCTTCTTTTCATTGGAATAAACACTATTATTATTTGACACTGTAAATGATTTCTCAGTCTTGTAGATATTGTATATCCTGTAACACATTAGTGAATAATTAACTCCCTGTTGTAAAATATCAGGATATTATAAATCACCGAGGGGTTTCATGTAAAAGTACAAGGGCCCGTTATACAGCTCAGGGGATATTTTATATCTCTTTATGTTTCAGTACGGGGACATTGTTTCCTATAATACACTAGACTCTTAGAATTGTGTGACATTGATGACCTTGATAAAGTGTCCAGACAAATTGTTGACCAAGTGTATGAAATACGGCAAGTGTTGTGGACTTGGGGGCTGTATCTACATGTCTGTCGTAGTTTGGGGGGTGAACTTTCTTTTTAAGGGGAATTAAACTCTCCTTCCCAGTAAAGAGACCCATGGTAAAGACATACTAAGTCTAACCTCACCTAATTCCATAGAATCCGTTGCTAAAGTTGGGTTTGAGAAGCCCTCACCAATCCTGACCAATCCTCACCAATCCTCACCAATCCTGACCAATCCTGACCAATCCTCACCAATCCTCACCAATCCTGACCAATCCTGTGGCCTTTTCATGGTTTTGTTTTAAAATCCGTCTGAAACAATCATCATGTGATCTCACCAAAAGATCGTACTGGTTGTCAATCAGGATTAAGCTGGGTACACACATTAGCAATATAGGGTCGATACCCGACTTCCTATGGTTGTAGGGAAGTATAGAGGGTCTTTCGCGATTCTAGGGAGTATGGCTGTCAAATAACGTTCTCTCTAGACCTTTATATAGAATTTATATAGGGAGTATGGCGAGTCACTAACGTTCTCCCTCTATACCTATGCTATATACTTTATATAGGGAGTATGGCGGTCACTAACGTTTCTCTTATCCTTTTATATTATACGTTATATAGGGAGTATGGCGGTCACTAAACGTCCTACCTATACTTTATATATACCTTTAGATAGGGAGTATGGCGGTCACAACGTTCTCTCCTATACTTATATAATACTTTATATAGGGAGATGATGGGTCACTCAACGTTCTTCCTATACTTTATATAACTGTATATAGGGAGTACGCTCCTAACAACGTTTCTACTTTCTTATAGTAACGACAAACGTTCTCTCTACTATCTACTTTTTTGTACTAAAGTTTATACTTTTTACGTTTATAGGGAGTATGGCGGTCACTAACGTTCTCTCTAGACTTTATATATACTTTATATTAGGGAGTTATGGCGGTCACTAACGTTCTCTCTATTCTTAATTTATGTATAGGGAGGTATGGCGGTCACTAAAAATCTCAATAAACTATATAAATATAAACGGTACTAACCCCTCCCGCCCCCTCCTTTTCTCTCTAACTCTTTATATAGGGAGTATAGGCGGTCAATAAACGTTCTCTCTATACCTTATATATACTTTATACTAGGGAGTATGGCGTCACCTAACGTTCTCTCTATACTTATATATTACTTTATATAGGGAGTATGGCGGTCATAAGTTCTCTCTATACTTTATATAGGAGTATGGCGGTCAATATACCTTTCTCCTCATACTTATATATACTTTATATAGGGAGTATGCGCAGTACAACTAACGTTCGTCTATACTTTTATATACTTTATATAGATGGCATTATGGTCGGTCACGTACACGTTCTCTCTATACTTTATATAGGGAGTAATGGCGGTCACTAACGTTCTCTCTATAACTTTTTATGATTACTTTAATAGGGAGTATGGCGGTCACTAACGTTCTCTCTATATTTAGAATACTTTATATAGGGAGGATGACCGTCACTAACGTTCTCCCTCTACTTTATATATACCTTATATAGGGAGTATGTGCGTGTCACTAACGTCTCTCTAATACTTTATGATATACTTTATATAGGGAGTATGCGGGCGTCACTAACGTTCTCTCTATCTTTATATATACGTTATATGTGAGTCTTGCGGTCGACTAACGTTTTCTCTATACTTTATATAGGGGAGTATGCGGTCACTAACGTTTCTCAGTTATACTTGTATAGGAGTATGGCGGTCAATAAACGTTCTTCTATACTTAGATATAGTTAATATAGGAGTTATGGAGTCATAACTTTCTCTTATACTTTTATTATACTTTATATAGGAGTATGGCGGTCACGAACGTTCTCTCTAACTTTTTATATAGGGAGTATGGCGGTCAATAAACGTCTCTCTATACCTTATAATATACTTTATAGGGAGTCTGGCAGTCACTAACGTTCTCCTATACTTTATATATACTTTATATAGGGAGTATGGGGCGTTCACTAACGTTCTCGCTCTATACTTATATAGGGAGTATGGCGGTCACTAACGTTCTCTCTAACTTATATATACTTTATTAGGGAGTATGGCGGTTCACTAACGTTCTCCCTTACTTTTAATACTTTATAGGGAGTATGGCGGTCAACTAACGTTCTCTCATTATACTTATTATAGGGAGTATGGCGGTCAATAACTTCTTCTCTTATACTTTATAATAGGGAGTATGGCCGGGTCAATAACGTTCTCATCTATACCCTTATATATAACTTTTATATAGGGCGTATGGCGGTCACTAACTTTCTCCCATACTTTATATATACTTTATCTAGGGAGTATGGCGGTCACTAAAGTTCTCTCTATACTTTCATATACTTTATATAGGGAGTATGGCGGTCAATAACGTCTTCTATACCTTATAATACTTTATATAGGAGTATGGCGTCACTAAGTTCTCTATATACTTTATTTTATATCTTATATAGGGAGATGGCGGTCACTACGTTTCTCCCTATACACTTTATATAATACTTTATTTAGGGAGTATGAGCGGTCACTAACGTTCTCCCCTATTACTTTATATATACTTTATATAGGGAGTTGGCAGTCACTACCGTTCTCTCATACTTATATATCTTTTATATAGGGAGTATGGCGGTCATCTAACGTTCTCCCTGTAACTTTAATATATACTTTATATAGGGAGTATGGCATCACTACGTCTCCTGATACTGTTATTATTACTTTAATAGGAGTATGGCGGTCACTAACGTTCTCTCTATACTATATATACTTTAATCGAGGGCGATATGGCTGTCAAACTAACTTCTCCATATAACTTTATATATACTTTAATAGGGAGTATGGCGTCATACTTCTCTCTATACTTAATATAACTTTATATAGGGAGTAGTGGCGGTCACTAACGTTCTCTCTATACTTTATATATACTTTATATAGGGAGTATGGCAGTCACTAAACGTTCTCTCTATCTTGTATATATACTTATATAGGGAGTATGGGCGTCACTAACGTTCTCTCATACTTTATATATACTTTATCTAGGGAGTACTGGCGGTCACTAACGTTCTCCCTATACTTTATATATACTTTATATAGGCGTATGGCAGTCCAACGTTCTCTCTATACTTTATTTACTTTCTTATATAGGGAGTTATGGCGGTCATAACGTTCTCTCTATATTATATATACTTTATATAGGGAGTATGATGTCACTAACGTTCTCCTATACTTTATATATACTTTAATATAGGAGTATGGCAGTCATAACGTCTCTCTATACTTTAATATTACTTTATACTAAGGGAGTAGTGGCGTCACTAACGTTCTCTCCTATACTTTATATATACTTATATGGGAGTATGAGTGTGTCACTAACAAACGTTCTCCCTATACTTTATATATACTTTATATAGGGTTAGTATGATGGGTCACTAACGTTGCCCCTCCCTATACTTTATATATACTTTATATAGGGAGTATGCGCAAGTCACTAACGTTCCTCTATACTTTATTATATACTTATTATAGGGAGTATGGCAGTCACTAACGTTCTTCTCTATATTTATATATATACTTTAGATAGGAGTATGATGGTCACTAACGTTCTCCCTATACTTTTATATATACTTTTAATTACGGGGGGGGGGGGGGGGGAGTATGGCAGTCAAGCTAATGTTCTCTCTATACTTTATATCATACTTAAATATAGGGAGTAATGGCGTCACTAACGTTCTCTCTAGTACTTTATATATACTTTATATAGGAGTATGGCGGTCACTAAGTTCTCCCAATACTTTATATATACTTTATATAGGAGTATGGCGTCACTAACGTTCTCTCTATACTTTATATATACGTTTTATAGGAGTATGACGGTCACTAAGTTTCTCTCTATACTATTGATATAATTATATTAGGGAGTATTCGGTCACTAACGTTCTCCCATACTTTATATATACTTTATACTAGGGAGTATGACGTCACTAACGTCTCTCTCTATACTTTATATATACTACTTTTTAATGGGAGTATTACGGTCACTAACGTTCTTCTATACTTTATATATACTTTATATAGGGAAGTATGGCAGGTCACAACGTTCTCCTATACTTTATATATACTTTATATAGGTGAGTATGGCGGTCACTAAACTTCTCCCTAGACTTTAATATACTTTATATAGGAGTAGGACGGTTCACTAACTTCTCTCTAATTTTATCTATAACTTTATATAGTGAGTATGGCGGTCACTAACGTCTCCCGTATACTTTAGTATATACTTTATATAGGGAGTATGGTGGTCACTAACGTTCTCTCTATACTTTATATATACGTTTAATAGGGAGTATGGCGGTCACTAAGCGTTCTCCCTATTACTTTATAATACTTTATATAGGAGTCTGCGGTCACAACGTTCTATCTCTATACCTTATTAGTACTTTATATTAGGGAGTAATGCTGTTCCCTAACGTTCTCCCTATACTTTATATACTTTATATAGGGAATGCGGTCACTAACGTTCTCGTCTATATGTTATATATACTTTATATGGGTAAGTATGTGCAGATCACCTAACGTGCTCTCTATTACTGTATATCTTACTTTAAAAGGCGTATGTGCTGTCACTAACGTTCCTCTATACTCTATTATACTTATATAGGGCGTATGGCGTCACTAACGTTCTCTCTTATCCTTATATAGGGAGTATGGCCGTCACTAACGTTCTCTCTATACTTTATATATACTTTATATAGGAGTATGGGCTGTCACTAACGTCTCTCTCTATACTTATATATACTTTATAATAGGGAGTATGGCACGTCACTAACGTCTCTCTATCTTTACTATAACTTTCATATAGGAGTGGGCTGTCACTAACGTTCTCCCTATACTTTATTATATACTTTATATAAGGAGTATGCGGTCACTAACGTTTCTCTATACTTGTATATACTATTATATGGGGAGTATGGCTGGTCACTACACGTCTCCTAACTTATATATACTTTATATAGGGAGTTGGGTTCACAACGTTACTCCCAACTTTATATCTATACTTATATAGGGGTATGCGGTCACTAACGTTCTCTCTATAACTTATATATTACTTTTATATAGGAGTTATTGGCGGTCAACTAACGTTCTCTTCTATACTTTATATATATATTTATATAAGGGAGCTCATGGCGGTCACTAACGTTCTCTCTTTATACTATATATTTAGCTTATATGGGAGATGTTTATGTAGCTATTAGCGGTCACTCACGTTCTCCCTATACTTTATATAACTTTTATAATAGTGAGTATGGCGGTCACTAACACGTCTCTCGTATACTTTTATATATCTTTTATAGTGAGTATGGCGGGGTCATAACGTTCTCTTCTATACTTTATTATATACTTTATATCGGGAGTATGGCGTGTCACTAACTTTCTCTCGATACTTTATATATACTTATATAGGGAGTATGGCGGTCACTAACGTTCTCTCTATACTTTATTATACTTATATAGGGGAGTATGGCGGTCACTACGTTCTTCCCTTACCTTATATATACTTTATAAGGGAGTATTGGCGTCACTAAACGTTTATCCCTATACTTTATATATCTTTATGATAGGGAGTATGGCAGTCACAAACGTTCTCTCTATCTTTATATAACTTTATATGGGGGTATGGCGGGTTCCCTAAGTTTCTCTCTATACTTTATATACTTTATATAGGGAGTATGGCGGTCACTAACGTTCTCTCTATTACTTTATATAGTACTTTATAGAGTGAGGTATGGCTGTCACTAACGTTCTCTCTAACTTATATATACTTTATTATAGGAGTATGGCAGGCCATAACGTTTTATCCCTATACTTTATATATTACTTATATTAGGGAGTATGGTGGTCACTAACGTTCTCTCTATATTATATGGGGAGTGTGGCCCCGTCACTACGTTCTACCATACTTTATATAGACTTTATATAGGAGTATGGCGTCAATAACGTTCTCCCTATACTTTATATATACTTTATATAGGGAGTATGGGGTCAATAACGTTCTCCCTATACTTATATATACTTTATATAGGAGTATGGCGGTCACAACGTTCTCCCTATACTTTATAGATACTTTATATGGGAGTATGGCGGTCACTAACGTTCTCTCTATACTTATAATACTTATATAGGGAGTATGGGCCGTCACTAAACGTTCTCCCCTATACTGATATATACTTATATAGGGAGTATGGCGGGCACTAACGTTCTCTCTAGATTCTATACTTATAATACTGTATATAGGGAGTATGGCAGTCACTAACGTTCTATCTATACTTTATATCTACTTTAATAGGAGTTATGGCGATCACTAACGTTCTCGATAGACTTCTTAACTTATTTACGTATAAGGGAGTATGGCAGTCACTACGTTCTCTCTCTACTTTATATATACTTATATAGGGAGTTATGGCGGTCACCAACGTTCTCTCTTATACTTTATATATACTTTATATAGGGAGTATGGCAGTCACTAAAGTTCTCTCTATACTTTATATTATACTTTATATAGGGAGTATGGCAGTCACTAACGTTTTCTCCCTATACTTTAAGATCCTGTATAAGGGAGTATGGCGGTCACTACGTTCTTCCCTATACTTATAATACTTTATATAGGGAAGTATGGCGGTCACGAAGTTCTCCCTATACCTTAATATAATTTATATAGGAGTAGGGCAGTCACTAAACGTTATCTCTAATTTATATATACTTTATATGGGAGTATGGCGGTCACTAACGTTCTCCCTATACTTAGATATACTTTATATAGGGGGAGTATGGGGTTCATAACGTTCTCTCTATACTTTAGATATACTTTTATATAGGGCGTATGGCGGTCACTAACGTTCTCATAGATTTATATAGACTTTATATAGGGATCTATGGCAGTCACTAACGTTTTCTCCCTATACTTATTATATACTGTAGATGGGAGTATGCTTGTCACTAACGATCTCCTATACTTTATATATACTTTATATCGGGAGTATGGCGGTCACTAACGTTCTTCTCTATACTTTATCTATACTTATATAGGGTATGGCCAGCACTAACGTTTCTCCCTATACTTGATATAGTATATAGGGAGTATGGCATCCAATAACGTTCTCTCTATTACTTTATATATACTTTATATAGGGAGTATGGCGTCACTAAAAGTTCTCCTATACTTATATATACTTTATATAGGAAGTATGGGTCACTAAGTTTCTCTCTATACTTTTATATATACGTTATATAGGGAGTATGGCGGTCACAACGTTCTCTCTATACTTTATATATTACTTTATAGAGGGAGATGGCGTCACTAACGTTCTCCCTATACTTTATATTACTTTATTATTAGGGAGTATGGCAGGCAGTCACTAACGTTCTCTCTTTATAATTTATATATACTTTATGTATAGGGAGTATGGCGGTCATAACGTTCTCTCATACTTTTATATATACTTTATATAGGGAGTATGGCGGTCACTAACGTTCTCTCTATACTTTATATATACTATATAGGGAGTATGGCGGTCCTAACGTTCTCTCTATACTTTTATAATACTTATTATAGGGAGTATGGCGGCAACTAACGTTCTCTCTATACTTATATAACTTTATATAGGGGTATGGCGGTCACTAAGTCTCCCTAACTTTATATATACTTATATAGGGAGTATGGCGGTCACTAACGTTTCTCTCTAACTTATATAGGGAGTGGGCGGTCACTAACGTTCTCTCTATACTTTATATATATTTATATTGGGAGTGTGGTTGTGTGGGCGGTCACTAACGTTTTCTCGATACTTTATATATACTTTAGAGAGGGAGTTATGCGGTCACACCGTTCTCTCTTACTTTATATTACTTTATATAGGAGTATGGGGTCATAACGTTCTCTCTAACTTATATATATGACTTTATAGAGGAGTATGGAATGTCAATAACGTTCTCTCGATATTTATATATACTTTATATTTAGGGAGTATGGCGTCACTAAGTTCTCTCTAACTTTATATTACTTATAGAGGGAGTATGGCAGTCACTAACGTTCTCTCTATCTTTATATAGGGAGTATGCCGTCACTAACGTTCTATCTATATTGTATTACTTTATATAGGGGAGTATGGCGGTCACTAACGTTCTCTCTATATTATTATACTTTATATAGGGAGTATGGCGGTCACTAACTTTCTCTCTATACTTATTATATACTTTATATAGGAGTATGCGGGGTCACTAAAGTCTCTCTATATACGTTATAGATACTTTATATAGGGAGTATGGCTGTCAATAACGTTTCTCTATACTTATATATACTTTTATTATCGGGAGTATGGCGGTCACTAAGTCTCCCTATACTTTATATAACTTTATATAGGGAGTATGGCGGTCCCTTAACGTTCGTATCTATACTTTATATATACTTTATATAGGGAGTATGGGCGGGTCACTAACGTTCTCCCTATTACTTTAAATACTTTATCTAGGGAGTATGGCCGTCACTGACGTTCTCCCTATACCTTTATATATTACTTTATATAGGAGTATGGCGGTGGCACTAACGGTTCTCCTAGACTTATAATACTTTATATAGGGAGTATGGCCGTCACTAACGTTCTCTCTATACTTTATATATACTTATATAGGGAGAAAGAATGGCGGTTCACTAACGTTCTCCCTATACTTTAGATATACTTTATATAGGGAGTTGGCAGTCACTAACGTCTCTCTATGACTTTATATATACTTTATATAGGGAGTTGGCCCACACTAAAGTTCTCTCTATACTTTATATAAACTTTATATAGGGAGTATGACGGTCACCAACGTTCTCTCTATACTTTATATATACTTGATATAGGGAGTATGGTGGTCACTAACGTTCTCCCTATACTTAATATACTGTATTATAGGGAGTTGATGGTCACTAACGTTCTCTCTATACTTTATATATACCTTATATAGGGAGTATGGCGATCACTAAGTTCTCCCTATATTTTATATAATTTATATAGGGAGTATGACGGGTCACTAAACGTTCTCTCTATACTTATATATTACTTTATATAGGGAGTATGGTGGTCACTAACGTCTCTCGTACGTTATTATACTTATATAGGGAGTATGGCGGTCACTAACGTTCTCTCTATACTTGATATAGACTTATATAGGGAGTATGGCGATCACTAAGTGCTCCCTATACTTATATATACTTTATATAGGGAGTAGGACGGTCACTAACGTTCTCTCTATACTTTATATTATACTTTATATAGGGGAGTTATGGTGGTCACTAACGTTCTCTTCATACTTTATATATACTTATATAGGGAGTAGGCGGTCACTAAACGTTCCTCTATACTTTATATATACTTTATAATAGGAGTAGGAGGTTCACTAACAGTCTCTCTATACTTATATATACTTTAATAGGGAGTAGGGCGGGTCACTAACGTTCTCTTCTATACTTTAGATATACTTTATATGGGAGGATGGCAGTCACTAACGGCTCCCTATACTTTATATAGATTTATATAGGGAGTAGGGCGTCACTAACGTTCTCCCTATACTTTATATATATACTTTTCATAGGGAGTATGGCGGTCACTAACGTTCTCCTATACTTTATAATACTTTATATATGAGTATGGCGCGCCACTAACGTTCTCCTATACTTATATATACTTTATATAGGGAGTATGGCTGTCACTAACGTTCTTCTATGCATTTAATATAATTTATATAGGGAGTATGGCGGTCACTAACGTTCTCTTCTATTACTTTATATATATTTATATAGGGGTATGAGCGGGTCACTAACGTGCTCCCTATACTTTAATATATATTTATTAGGGAGTATGCAGTCACTAACGTTTTCTTGACCTCTATACTTTATATAGTACTTATATAGGGAGTCTGGCAGTTCACTAACGTTCTCCCTATACTTTATATATACTTGATATAGGGAGATGGCGGTCACTAACGGTTCTCCCTATACTTGATATATTACTTTATATAGGGAGTTATGGCAAGTCATAACGGTCTCTCTATACTTATATATACTTTAGTATCAGGGAACGTTCCTATAGGTTTATTGTAGGAGTAGGCGGTCAGAACGTTCTCTCTATACTCTTATATATACTTTTAGATATACGGTCAAGTCTTTAGCAATTTATAGGTGGTTGGGGTCACTAAGTTCTCTTATACTATATATACTTTATATAGGGAGTTGGCGGTCACTAACGTTCTCTCTATATTTATATATACTTTATATAGGAGTATGGCGGGCACTAACGTTCTCTCTATACTTTATATATACTATTAATAGGGAGTATGGCGAGTTACTAACGTTTCTCCCTATACTTTATATACTTTCATAGGGAGTAGATGCGGTCACTAACGTTCTCTCTATACTTATATATACTTTATATAGGAGTATGGCGTCACTAACTCTCCTCTACTTTATAATACTTTATATAGGGAGGATGGCGGTCACTAAGTTTCTCTATAACTTTATATATACCTTATATAGGGAGTATGGCGGTCACTACGTTCTCCCTATAACTTTATATTACTTATATAGGGAGTATGGCAGTCACTAACGTTCTCCTATACTTTATATACTTTATAAGTGGGTATGGCGGTCACTAACTTTCTCTACTTTTTATATATTTATATTTTAAGGGAGTATGGCGGTCACTAACGTTCTCTCTATGACTTATATATACTTTACTAGGGAGTTATGGCGGTCATAACGTTCTCTCTATACGTTATATACTTTATATAGGAGTATGGCGGTCACAACGTTCTCTCTATACTTTTTTTTTTTATATAGGGAGTATGGCCGTCACTAAGTTCTCTCATACTTTATATATACTTATATAGGAGTATGGGGTCACTAACGTTCTCTCTATACTTTATATATACTTTATATAGGGCGGTATGGTGGTCACTAACGTTCTCTCTATAACTTTTATATACTTATATAGGGAGTATGGCGGTCACTAACGTTCTCTCTATACTTTTATATATACTTTATATAGGGAGTATGGCGGTCACTAAAGTTCTCCTCTATCTTTATATTACTTTATATAGGGAGTATGGCGTCAATAAAGTTCTCCTCTATACTTATATATACTATATAGGGAGTATGGCGGTCACTAACGTTCTCCTATACTTTATATAATTATATAGGGAGTATGGCGGTCACTAACGTTCTCTCATTACTTTATATATACTTTATATAGGGAGTATGGCGGTCACTAACGTTTCTCCCATATTTATATATACTTTATATAGGGAGTATGGCGGTCACTAACGTTCTCTCCTTACCTTCTATAATACTTATGATAGGGAGTATGGCGGTCACTAACGTTCTCTCTATACTTTATATAGTACTTTATATAGGGAGTATGGCCAGCACTAACGTTCTCCCTATTACTTTATATAAATTTATATGAGGGAGTATGGGCCGTCAAACGTTCTCTCTATTTTACTTTATATTACCTTGATATAGGGAGTATGGCGGTCACTAACGTTCTCCTATACTGTATTAATATTCTTTATATAGGGAGTATGCGGTCACTAACGTTTCTCTCTATACTTTATATATACTTTATATAGGGAGTATGGCGGTCACTAACGTCTCTCTACTTTATATATAATTATATAGGAGTATGGCGCGTCACTAACGTCTCTTCTCTATATTTATATTACTTTATATAGGGGAGTATGGCGGTCACGAACGTTCTCTCTATACTTTATACTTATATAGGGAGTATGGCAGCCACTAACGTTCTCCCTATACTTTATATTACTTTATATAGGGAGTATGGCGCGTCCACTAACGTTCTCCTATACTTTATATTACTTTATATAGGGAGTATGGCAGTCACTAACGTTTCTCTCTATACTTTATATATACTTTATATAGGGAGTAGGCGCCACTAACGTTCTCTCTAACTTTATATATACTTATATAGGGAGTATGGCGTCACTAACGTTCTCTCTTATACTTATATAACTTTATATAGGGAGTATGGCGGCACTAAACGTTCTCTATATACTGTAATATACTTTATATTGGAGTATGACCGTCACTAACTTCTCTCTATTCTTTATATATACTTTATATAGGGAGTATGGCGGTCACTAACGTTCTCCATATTTATATATATTATTAATAGGAGTATGGCGGTCACTAACGTTCTCTCATACTTTATATATTCTTATATAGGGAGTATGGCGGTCACTAACGTTCTCCTATACTTATATTACTGTTATATAGGGAGTAGGCGGTCACTAACGTTCTTCTATACTTATATATACTTATATAGAGTAGATGGCGTCACTAACGTTCTCTCTATACTTTATATATATACTTTATATAGAGATGGCGGTCCACTAACTTCTCTCTATACTGTATATATACTTTATATAGGGAGTATGGCAAGTCACGTAAACGTTCTCCCTACTTATTTAATATACTTATATAGGGAGTATGGCGTCACTAACGTTCTCCTATACTTTATATATACTTTATATAGGGAGTATGGCGGGCACTAACGTTCTCCCTATACTTTGATATATACTTTATAAGGGAGTATGGCGGTCACTAAGTTTCTCTCTATACTTATATATACTTTATATAGGAGTAGGCGGTCACTAACGTTCTCTCTATACTTATATATACTTTATATAGGGAGTATGGCGGTCACTACGTTCTCTCTATACTTTATATATACTTTATATAGGGAGTATGGCGGTCACTAACGTTCTCTCTATACTTTATATATACTTTATAAGGGAGTATGGCGGTCCCTAACGTTCTCTCTATACTTAATATATACTTTATATAGGAGTATGGCGGGTCACTAACGTTTCTCTCTATACTTTATATAACTTTATATAGGGAGTATGGCAGTCACTAACGTTCTCCCTACACTTATATATACTTTATATAGGGAGTATGGCGGTCACTAACGTTCTCTCTATAATTTATATATACTTTATATGGGAGTATGGCCGGTCACTAACGTTCTCTCCTATACTTTATATATACTTATATAGGGAGTATGGCGGTCACTAACGTTCTCACCTACTTTATATATACTTTATATAGGGAGTATGGCGGTCACTACGTTCTCCTCTATACTTTATATTACTTTATATAGGGAGTATGCGGTCACTAACGTTCTCCTCTATACTTTATATATACTTATATAGGGAGTATGGCGGTCACTAACGTTCTCTCTATACTTTATATATACTTTAATAGGGAGTATGGCGGTCACTAAGTTCTCTACTAATATACTTTATTAGGAGTATGGCCGTCACTAACGTTCTCTCTATACTTTATATAATACTTATAGGGAGGTATGGCGGTCACTAACGTTCTCTCTATACTTTATATATACTTTATATAGGGAGTATGGCGGTCACTAACGTTTCTCTCTATATATTTATATATATATAGGGAGTATGGCGGTCACTAAAGTCTCTCTCCTTATGCTTTATATATATTTATATAGGGAGTTATGGCGTCACTAACGTTTCTCTCTATACTTTATATATACTTTATATAGGAGTATGGCGGTCACAACGTCTCTCCTATACTTTATATACTTTATATAGGGAGTATGGCGGTCACTAACGTTCTCTCTATACTTTATAATACTTTTATGGGAGTATGGCGGTCACTAACGTTCTCCCTAACTTTATATATACTTTATATAGGGAGTATGGCGGTTCACAACGTTCTCTCTAACTTTATATATACTTTATATAGGAGTATGGCGGTCACTAACGTTCTCTCTATACTTATATATTATATAGGGAGTATGGCCGTCACTAACGTTCTCTCTATTACTTTATATATACTTTATATAGGGAGTATGGCGTCACTACGTGTTCTCCCTATACTTTATATATACTTTATATAGGGAGTATGGCGGTCACAACGTTCTCCCTTACTTTATATATACTTTATATAGGGAGTATGGCGTCACTAACGTTCTCCCTATACTTATATTATTTATTATTAGGGGAGTATGGCGGTCACTAACGTTCTCTCTATACTTTATATATACTTTATATAGGGAGTATGGCGGTCACAACGTTCTCTCTATACTTTATATATACTTTATATAGGGAGTATGGCGCACTAACGTTCTCCCTAACTTTATATATACTTTATATAGGGGAGTATGGCACTCACAACGTTCTCCCTATACTTATATATACTTTTATATAGGGAGTATGGCGCATCACAACGTTCTCTCTATACTTTATATATACTTTATATAGGGAGTATGGCGGTCACTAACGTTCTCTCTATACTTTATTATACTTTATATAGGGAGTATGGCGGTCACTAACGTTCTCTCTATACTTTATATATACTTTATATAGGGAGTATGGCGGTCACTACGTTCTCTCTATACTTATATATACTTTATATTAGGAGTATGGCGGTCACTAACGTCTCTCTATACTTTATATATACTTTATATAGGGAGTATGGCGGTCACTAACGTTCTCTCTATACTTTTATATACTTTATATAGGGAGTATGGCGGCCACTAACGTCTCCTTATACTTTATATAACTTTATATAGGGAGTTATGGCCGGCATAACGTTCTCTCTATACTTTATATACTTTATATAGGGAGTATGGCGGTCACTAACGTTTCTATACTTTATATATACTTATATAGGGAGTAGCGCCATAACGTTCTCTAACTTATATATACTTTATATAGGGAGTATGGGTCACTAACGTTCTCTATACTTGTATATATTACTTTTATAGGGAGTATGGCGGTCACTAACGTTCTCTCTATACTTTATATATACTTTATATAGGGGAGTATGGACGGTCACTAACGTTCTCTCTATACTTTATATATACTTTATATAGGGAGGTTATGCGGTCACTAACGTTCTCTCTATACTTTATATATACTTTAATAGGGAGTTGGCGGTCACTAACGTTCTCTCTATACTTAATATTACTATATAGGGAGTATGGCGGTCACTAACGTTCTCTCTATACTTTATATATACTTATATAGGGAGTATGGCGGGTCACTAACGTTCTCTCTATACTTATATATACTTTATATAGGGAGTATGGCGGTCACTAACGTTCCTCTATCTATACTTTATATAGGGAGTATGGCGGTCAACGTTCTCTCTATACTTTATATATACTTATATAGGGAGTATGGCGGTCACTAAAGTTCTCTCTATACTTTATATATACTTTATATAGGGAGTATGGCGGTCACTAACGTTTCTCTATACTTATATATACTTTATATAGGAGTATGGCGGTCACTAACGTTCCTCTATACTTTATATATACTTTATATAGGGAGTATGGAGGTCACAAAGTTCTCTCTATCTTTATATATACTTATATAGGGAGTATGGGAGTCACTAACGTTCTCTCTATACTTTATATACTTTATATAGGGAGTATGGCGGCACTAACGTTTCTCTATACTTTATTATACTTTATATAGGGAGTATGGCGTCATAACGTTCTCTCTATACTTATATATACTTTATATAGGGAGTATGGCGTGCTAACGTTTCTCCCTATACTTTATAATACGTTAATAGGGAGTATGGCGGTCACTAACGTTCTCCCTATACTTTATATATTTAATAGGGAGTATGGCGGTCATAACGTTCTCCTATACTTTATATATACTTTATATAGGGAGTATGGCGTCACTAACGTTTCCCTATACTTTATATATACTTATATAGGGAGTATGGCGGTCACTAACGTTCTCCTCTATAATTTATATATACTTTATATAGGGAGTATGGGCGGTCACTAACGTTCTCTCTATACTTTATATATACTTTATATAGGGAGTATGGCGGTCACTAACGTTTCTCTTACTTTATATATACTTTATATAGGGAGTATGGCGGTCACTAACGTTCTCTCTATACTATATATACTTTATATAGGGAGTATGGCGGTCACTAACGTTCTCTCTATACTTATATATACTTTATATAGGGAGTATGGCGGTCACTAACGTTCTCTCTATATTATATATACTTTATATAGGGAGTATGGCGGTACACTAACGTTCTCTCTATACTTATATATACTTTATATAGGGAGTATGGCGTCACTAACGTTCTCTATACTTTATATATACTTTATATAGGGAGTATGGCCAGTCCACTAACGTTCTCCTCTTCTTTATATATACTTTATATAGGGAGTATGGCGTCACTAACGTTCTCCCTATACGTTATATATACTTTATATAGGAGTTGGCAGTCACTAACGTTCTCTCTATACTTTATATATACTTATATAGGAGTTATGGCGGTCACTAACGTTCTCTCTAACTTATATATACTTATATAGGGAGTATGGCGTCACTAACGTTCTCTCTATACTTTATATATACTTTATATAGGGAGTATGGCGGTCACTAACGTTCTCCTCTATACTTTATATACTTTATATAGGGAGTATGGCGGTCACTAAGTTCCTCTAATACTTATATATACTTATATAGGGGGAGTATGGCGGTCACTAACGTTCTCTCTATACTTTATATATACTTTATATAGGGAGTATGGCGGGTCACTAACGTATCTACCTATCTACTTTATATACTTTATATAGGGAGTATGGCGGTCACTAACGTTCTCTCTATACTTTATATATACTTTATATAGGGAGTATGGCGGTCACTAACGTTCTCCTATACTTTATAATACTTTATTAGGGAGTATGGCGGTCATAACTTCTCCTATACTTTATATATACTTTATATAGGAGTATGGCGGTCACTAACGTTCTCCTATACTTTATATAACTATTATAGGGAGTATGGCGGTCACTAACGTTCTCTCTATACTTTATATATACTTTATATAGGGGAGTATGGCGGTCATACGTTCTCCTATACTTATAATACTTTATATAGGGGTATGGCGGTCACTAACGTTCTCTCTATACTTATATATACTTTATATAGGGAGTATGGCGGTCACTAACGTTCTCCTATACTTTATATAACTTTATATAGGGAGTATGGCGGTCACTAAAGTTCTCTCTATATTTATATATACTTTATATAGGGGTATGGCAGTCACTAACGTTCTCCCTTACACTTTATAACTTATATAGGGAGTATGGCGGTCACTAACGTTCTCTCTATACTTTATATTACTTTATATAGGGGAGTATGGCGGTCACTAACGTTCTCCCTATACTTTATATATACTTTATATAGGGAGTATGGCGGTCACTAACGTTCCCTATACTTTTATATACTTTATATAGGAGTATGGCAGTCACTAACGTTCTCTATACTTTATATATACTTATATAGGGAGTATGGCGGTCACTAACGTTCTCTATACTTTATATATACTTTATATAGGGGGTATGGCGGTCACTAACGTTCTCTCTATACTTTATATATACTTATATAGGGAGTATGGCGGTCACTAACGTTCTCTCTATACTTTCTATAGGGAGTATGGTCACTAACGTTTCTCTCTATTACTTTATATACTTTATATAGGGAGTATGGCGGTCACTAACGTTCTCTCTATACTTTATATATACTTTATATAGGGAGTATGGCGGTCACTAACGTTCTCTCTATATTTAATATACTTTAATAGGAGTATGGCGTCACTAAGTTCTCTCTACTTTATATATACTTTATATAGGGAGTATGGCGGTCAATAACGTTCTCCTATACTTATATATACTTTATAGGGAGTATGGCGGTCACTAACGTTCTCCCTATACTTATATATTACTTTATATAGGGAGTATGGCGGTCACTAACGTTCTCTCTATACTTTTATATACTTTATATAGGAGTATGGCGGTCACTAAGTTCTCTCTATACTTATATATACTTTATATAGGGAGTATGGCGGTCACTAACGTTCTCTCTATACTTTATATATACTTTATATAGGGAGTATGGCGGTCACTAACGTTCTCTCTATACTTTATATAGGGAGTATGGCCGTCACTAACGTTCTCTCTATACTTTATATATACTTTATATGGGAGTATGGCGTCACTAACGTTCTCCCTCTATATATACTTTATATAGGGAGTATGGCGGTCACTAACGTTCTCTCTATACTTATATACTTTATATAGGGGGAGTATGGCGGCACTAACGTTCTCCTATAACTTTATATACTTTATATAGGGAGTATGGCGGTCACTAACGTTCTCTCTATACTTATATATTATAGGGAGTATGGCGGTCACTAACGTTCTCTTTACTTTATAACTTTATATAGGAGTATGGCGGTCAATAACGTTTCCTATACTTTATATATACTTTATATAGGGAGTATGGCGTCACTAACGTTCTCCCTTACTTTATATATACTTTATATAGGGAGTATGGCGGTCACTAACGTTCTCTCTATACTTATATATACTGTATATAGGGAGGTATGGCGGTCACTAACGTTCTCTCTATACTTATATATACTTTATATAGGGAGTATGGACGGTCACTAACGTTCTCTCTATACTTTATTAATACTTATATAGGGAGTATGGCGGGTCACTAACGTTCTCTCTATACTTATATTATACTTTATATAGGGAGTATGGCGGTCACTAACGTTCTCTCTATACTTTATATATACTTTATATAGGGAGAGTATGGCGGTCACGAATTTCTATCTATTTACTTATATATACTTATATAGGGAGTATGGCGGTCACAACGTTTCTCTATATATATAACTTTATATAGGGAGTATGGCGGTCATAACGTTCTCTCTATACTTATATACTTTATATAGGGAGTATGGCAGTCACTAAACGTTCTCTATACTTTAATATACTTTATATAGGGAGTATGGCGGTCACTAACGTTCTCCTATACTTTATATACTTTATATAGGGAGTATGGCGGTCACTAACGTTCTCTCTATACTTTATATATACTTTATATAGGAGTATGGCGGTCACTAACGCTTCTCTCTATACTTATATATACTTTATATAGGAGTATGGACGGTCACTAACGTTCTCTCTATACTTATATATACTTTATATGGGAGTATGGCGGGTCACTAACGTTCTCTCTATACTTTATAATACTTTAATAGGGAGTATGGCGGTCACATAACGTTCTCTCTATACTTTATATATACTTTATATAGGGAGGTATGGCGGCATAACGTTCTCCTATACTTTATATATACTTATATAGGGGGGAGTATGGCGGTCACTACGTTCTCTCTATACTTTATTATACTTTATATAGGGAGTATGGCGGTCACTAACGCTTATCTTATACTTTTATATACTTTATATAGGGAGTATGGCTGTCACTAACGTTGTCTCTAACTTTATATATACTTTATATAGGGAGTATGGCGGTCACTAACGTTCTCCTATACTTTATATATACTTTATATAGGGAGTATGGCGGTCACTACGTTCTCCCTATACCTTATATATACTTTATATAGGGTATGGCAGTCACTAACGTTCTCTCCTATACTTTATATATACTTTATATAGGGAGTATGGCGGTCACTAACGTTCTCTCTATACTTTATATATACTTTATATAGGGAGTATGGCGGTCACTAACGTTCTCTCTAACTTATATATACTTTATATAGGGAGTATGGCAGTCACTAACGTTCTCTCTATACTTATATATACTTTATATAGGGGAGTATGGCGAGTCACGAACGTTCTTCTGCCATACTTCTATATTATACTTTATATAGGGAGTATGGCGTCACTAACGTTCTCATATTTATATATACTTTATTAGGGAGATGGCGGTCACTAACGTTCTATCTATACTTTATATTACTTATATAGGGAGTATGGCGGCACTAACGTTCTCTCTATACTTTATATATACTTTATAGGGAGTTGGCGGTCACTAACGTTCTCCTATACTTTTATATAACTTTATATAGGGGAGTATGGCGTCACTAACGTTCTCTCTATACTTTATATATACTTATATAGGGAGTATGGCAGTCACTAACGTTCTCTCCATACTTTATATATACTTTATATGGGAGTAGGCTGTCACTAACGTTCTCTCTATACTTTATATATACTTTATATAGGGAGTATGCGGTCACTAACGTTCTCTATACTTTATATATACTTTATATAGGGAGTATGGCATCACTAGTTCTCTATACTTTATATATACTTTAATAGGGGTATGGGCGGTCACTAACGTTCTCTCTATACTTTATATATACTTTATATAGGGAGTATGGCGGTCATAACGTTCTCTCTATACTTTATAATACTTTATTAGGGCGTATGGCGGTCACTAACGCGTTTCTCTATACTTTAATATACTTTATATAGGGAGTATGGCGTTCACTAACGTTTCTCCTATACTTATATATACTTTATATAGGGAGATGGCGGTCCATAACGTTCTCCTATACTTTATATAACTTTATATAGGGAGTATGGCGGTCCACTAACGTTTCTCCCTATACTTTATATATATTATATAAAAAGGAGTATGGCGGTCACTAACGTTCTCTCTATACTTTATATATACTTTATATAGGGAGTATGGCGGTCACTAACGTTCTCTCTTACTTTATATATACTTTATATAGGGAGTATGGCTCACATAACGTTCTCCTATACTTTATATATACTTATATAGGGAGTATGGCGGTCACTAACGTTCTCACTATTATATATACTTTATATAGGGGAGTATGGCGGTCACTACGTTCTCTCTATACTTTATATATACTTTATAATAGGGAGTATGGCGGTCATAACGTTCTCTCTATACTTTATATATACTTTATATAGGGAGTTATGGCGGGTCTACAAGTTCTATTACTTTATATATACTTTTATATAGGGAGTATGGCGGTCACTAACGTTCTCTCTATACTTATATATACTTATAGGGAGTATGGCATTCACAACGTATTCCCTATACTTTTATATATTATTATAGGGAGTATGGCGGTCACTAACGTTCTCTCTATACTTATATATACTTATTAATTAGGGAGTATGGCGGTCACTAACGTTCTCCTATACTTATATATACTTTATAAGGGAGTATGGACGGTCACTAACGTTCTCTCATACTATATACTTTATATAGGGAGTATGGCGGTCACTAACGTTCTCTCTATCTTTATATATACTTTTATAGGGAGTATGGCGTCACTAACGTTCTCTCTATACTTTATATATACTTATATAGGGATGTATGGGCGTCACTAACGTTCTCTCTATACTTTATATATACTTTATATAGGGAGTATGGCGGTCACTAACGTTCTCCTATACTTTATATATACTTTAATAGGGGAGGATGGGTCACTAAACGTTCTCCCTATACTTTATAATACTTTATATAGGGAGTATGGCGGTCACTAACGTTCTCCTATACTTTATATATACTATTATATAGGGAGTATGGATGGTCACTAACGTTCTCCTATACTTTATATATACTTTATATAGGGAGTATGGCAGTCACTAACGTTCTCTCTATACTATATATACTTTAGATGGAGTATGGCGGTCACTAACGTTCTCTCTATACTTTATATATTACTTTAATAGGGGAGAGGCGGTTCACTAAAGTTCTCTCTATATAGTTATATATACTTTATATAGGGAGTATGGCAGTCACGAACGTTCTCTCCGTATACTTTATATATATACTTTATATAGGGAGTATGGCAGTCACTAACGTTTCTCTCTATTACTTTATTACTTATTATAGGGAGTATGGCGGTCACTAACGTCTCTATACTTTATATATACTGTTATATGGGAGTATGGGCGGTCACTAAACGTTCTATCTATACCTATAATACTTTATATAGGGAGTATGGCGGTCACAGTTCTTTATACTTTATTATATCTTATATAGGGAGTAGGCGGTCACTAACGTTTCCTCTATACTTTAATAATTACTTTATATAGGGAGTATGGCGGTCACTAACGTTCTCTATCTTATATTACTTTATATAGGGAGTAGGGCTCACTAACGTATCCTTCTAACTTTATATATACTTTATTAGGGAGGATGGCGTGTCACTAACGTTCTCTCTATACTTTTATTATACTTTATATAGGGGGTATGGCGGCATAACGTTTCCCTATACTTATATATACTTTAATAGGGAGTATGGCGGTCACTAACGTTCTCTCTATATTTAGATCGTTATATAGGGAGTATGGCACAGTCACTAACGTTCTCCTATACTTTATATATACTTTATATAGGGAGTATGGCGCTCACAACATCTCCATTACTTTATATATACTTTATATAGGGAGTATGGCGGTCACTAACGTCTCGTACTATACCTTATTATATACTTTATATAGGGAGTATGGCGGTCACTAACGTTCTCCTATCTTTATATATTACTTTATAGGGAGTATGGCGGTCACTAACGTTCTCTCATAATTTATATATACTTTATATAGGGAGTATGGCGTCATAACGTTTCCTACTCTATATCCTTTAATAGGGAGTATGGGCCATCAATAACGATTTCTCTATACTTTAATATATTATATAGGGAGTATGGCGGTCACTAGTTCTCCTCTTACTTTATATATACTTTATATAGGGGAGTATGGCTGTCCACTAACGTTCTCCTCATACTTTATATATACTTTATCATAGGGAGTATGGCCGTCACTAACGTTCTCTCTAACTTTATATATTACTTATATATAGGGAGTATGGCGGGTCACTAACGTTCTCTCTATACTATATATACTTTATATAGGGAGTATGGCGGTCACTAACGTTCTCCCTATACTTTATATATACTTTATATAGGGAGTATGGCGGTCACTAACGTTCTCTCTATTACTTTATATATACTTATATAGGGGAGTATGGCGGGGTCACTAACGTCTTCCCTATCTTTATATATACTTTACATAGGGAGTATGGCGGTCACTAACGTTCTCTCTATATACTTATATATACTTTATATAGGGAGTATGGCGGTCACTAACGTTCTCTCTATACTTATATATACTTTATATAGGGGAGTATGGCCATCACTAACGTTCTCCTACTTTATATATACTTTATTATAGGGAAGTATGGCGGTCACTAACGTTTCTCTATACTTTATATATACTTTATATAGGGAGTATGGCGGTCACTAACGTTCTCTCATACTTTATATTACTTATATAGGGAGTATGACGGTCACTAACGTTCTCTCTATACTTTATATTACTTTATATAGGGAGTTGGCGAGTCACTAAGTTCTCTCTATACTTTATAATACTTATATAGGGAGTATTGACGGTCACTAACGTTCTCTCTATACTTTATATATACTTTATATAGGGAGTATGGCGGTCACTAACGTTCTCTCTATACTTTATATAACTTTATATAGGGAGATGGCGTCACTACGTTCTCTCTATATACTTATATATACTTTATTAGGGAGTATGGCGGGTTACTACGTTCTCTCATACTTTATATATACTTTATATAGGGAGTTGACGGTCACTACGTTCTCCCTATAATTATATATACTATATAGGGAGTATGGCAGTCACTAACGTTCTTCCCTTATACTAATATACTTTATATAGGGAGTATTGATGGTCACTAACGTCTCCCTATACTTATTATACTTTATATGAGGGAGTATGGCAGCACTAACGTTCTCCCTATACTTTATATATACTTTATATAGGGAGTATGGCGGTCACTAACGTTCTCTCTATATTTATATATACTTATATAGGGAGTATGGCGGTCACTAACGTTCTCCCTATACTTTATATATACTTTATATAGGGAGTAGTATGGCGTCACTAACGTTCTCCTATACTTTATATACTTTATATAGGGAGTATGGCGGTCATAACTTCTCCTATACTGTATATATACTTATATAGGGAGTATGGCGGTCACTAACGTTCTCCTATCTTTATATATACTTTATATAGGGAGTATGGCGTCACACTTTCTCTCTATACTTTATATACTGTATATAGGAGTATGGCCGGTCACTAACGTTCTCTCTATACTTGATATTGCTTTATATAGGTGATAGGGGTCACTAACGTTCTCTATACTTTATATACTTTATATAGGGAGTATGGCGGTAACTAACGTTCTCTCTATACTTATATATACTTTATATAGGGGAGTATGGCGGGTCAACTAACGTTCTCTCTTTATACTTTATATAACTTTAATAGGAGTATGGCGGTCACTAACGGTTCTCTATACTTTATAATACTTTATTAGGGAGTATGGCGGTCACTAACGTTTCTTATACTTTATATTATATACTTTATATAGGGAGTATTGGCGGTCACTAACGTTCTCTCTATACTTTATATTAACTTTATATAGGGAGTATGGCGTCACTAACGTTCTCTCTATACTTTATAATACTTTATATAGGGAGTTGGGTCACAACGTTCTCTCTATACTTTATATACTTTATATAGGGAGTATGGCGGTCACTAACGTTCTCTCTATACTTTATAATACTTTATATAGGGAGGTATGGCGGTCACTAAGTTTCTCTCTATACTTTATATATACTTTAATAGGGAGTATGGCGGTCATAACGTTCTCTCTATACTTTATATATACTTTATATAGGGAGTATGGCGGTCACTACCGTTCTCTAACGGTGTGGCTATAGTAGCTGTGGCTAAGAGTTTGCTCCACTGATCGTGTGGATGCACAATTTGCACCAGTTCTGGGTAATTTGTGCTTAACCTACAGTTCTGACGTAACCATTGTAATATTCCACCCATAGTTCGGGATTGAAAGTTATTCACTTACTGGCGTGCTTATTTTTTTAAGTGTGAACATGGAAAAGTCCTTGCTGTACTTCATACAGTAGTAATTGCCAGGTCTGGGCCTGCCGGTAAAAAGGGATATTGGTGGTTAGATAGGGGAGTGTTAACTCTGGGAATTGGCTCTGAGCATTTTCTGTTATAAATTATCAGCTTTGTATCGTTACCCCAGAGATCCTGGCCTGGATCTATAGGTTTATTGTTGCAGGTGCAGGGGAAGGGACAGAATGATTCTTGACCCCAAGGTCCCTGTTGGGTGATGTATTGTATATACGGACATGATTGGTACTGAGAGCCTCATATTGGGGCCCAACCAAGACACTGCTGCATACATAAAACTCCCATGGTCCTCGTAGATTTGTAGTTTGTACTGAGCTGCTCAATTGTTTATCTGCCTATTGCACTGATCACTAGGTAGAACAGCCTGGTGCTTTATAACAAGCACATCACAGCTGATGTTTCTAATAGGGAAGACTTGGCAGGCGAGAACTTTCTGTATTGGGTTTACTATAGGGAGGGAGTTAATCTAGCAGACGAGGGTCACTTGGGGTCTGTGGTTGTCGGACGAACTCTAATGAAGCCAGAAGGATATTACATTAGGTTAAACCTCCCGCTCCTGAAGGATCACATAACGCAGCCCCATGGAAACCTCAATGGCAGCACAAGTAAACAGTGAACAAATGAAAACTCTTTCCCGGTAGCTTTGTAATGGATTCACATGGGACTAAAGTTCATCCAAGACAGAAAGTACAATGGGAGGATGTTTGTGTATTACTGTAAAATCTGCATCTTCCACCTCAATTACCTACCTGCCCAATACCTACCTTACACTGCTCCATTCTAATCCCAATGTTCCTGTCCTGACTCTTTCCTCCCTCTAATGTATAATTGATATTGTTACCATCTCCTCCTGATTCCTTTCTACCCCTGCTTTCTTCTCCTTATTCCTTTCTACCCCTGCTTTCTTCTCTCCTCAGATTCCTTTTCTACCCCTGCTTTCTTCTCTCCTTATTCCTTCTCTACCCCTGCTTTTCTTCTACTCCCTATTCTTGTCTACCCCTGCTTATTCTCCTTATTATTTTCTTACCCCTGCTTTTTCTCCTGATTCCTTCTACCCCTGCTTTTCTTCTTTCTTCCTTTTCCTAACCCTGTTTTTATCTTTTACTTCTATAACCCTGCTTTTTCTTTACCTGTTTCACGTCTTCTGTTTTTCCTATTTTAATCTTTAATATATTTTTCTTTTTTCTTTTTTTTTATTCTTAAACCCCTGATTTTTTCCTATTAATTCTATGTTTTCTATATTCCTTTATTACCTGATTTATTCTATCTATTCACTTTCTATCCTCTGCTTTCTTTCTACTACTTCTCTCCTTATTCCTTTCTACACCCTGGCTTCTTTCCTCCTTATTCCTTTACCCCTGCTTTCTTCTTTTCACCGTTCTTCTTATGATCCTTTCTACCCTGCTTTCTTCTCCTTATTCCTTTCTACCCTGCTTTTTCTCTTATCCTTCTCCCCCGCTTTCTTCTCCTATTCCTTTCTACCCCTGCTTTCTTTCTCCTTATTTCTTTCTACCCCTGCTTTCTTCTCCTTATTCCTTTCTACCCCTGCTTTCTTTCCTGTATTCCTTTCTACCCCTGCTTTCTTTCCTTATTCCTTTCTACCCCTGCTTCTCTTCCTTTCTACCCCTGCTTTCTTCTCCTGATTCCTTTCTACCCCTGCTTCTTCTCCTTATTCCTTTCTACCCCTTGCTTTCTTCTCCTTATTCCTTTCTACCCTGCTTCTTTCTCTTATCCTGATCTTTCTACCCTGCTTTCTTCTTCCTGATTCCTTTTTCTACCCTGCTTTCTTCTCCTGATTCCTTTCTACCCCTGCTTTCTACTCCTGATTCCTTTCTACCCCTGCTTTCGCTTCTCCTATTCCTTTCTCCCCTGCGTCTTCTCCTTATTCCTTCCTCACCCCTGCTTTCTACTCCTTGATTCCTTTCTACCCCTGCTTTCTCTCCTTATTCTCTCCCCTGCTTTCTTCTCCTTATTCCTTTCTACCCCTGCTTTCTTCTCCTGATTCCTTTCTCCCCCTGCTTCTTTTCCTATTTCCTTTCTACCCCTGCTTTCTTTCTCCTTTATTACCTTTCTACCCCTGCTTTCTTCTCCTTATTCTTTCTACCCCTGCTTTCTTCTCCTATTCCTTTCTACCCCTGCTTTATTCTCCTGATTCCTTTCTACCCCTGCCTTTCTTCTCCTGATGTCTTTCTAAATCACTACCCCTGTTCTTTTACTCCTGATTCCTTTCTACCCCTGCTTCTTCTCCTCCTTATTCCTTTCTACCCCTGCTTTCTTCTCTTTCTTCCTTTCTACCCCCTGCTTTCTTTTCCTGATGTCTTTTCTTACCCCTGCTTTCTTCTCCTGATTCCTTTCTACCCCTGCTTCTATCTCCTGATTTCCTTTCTTACTTCCCTGATCCATTTCTAACTCCTGATTCCTTTTCTGCCTCCCTGCTCTTCTTTTCTCCTGATGTCTTTCTACCCCTGCTTTCTTCTCTGATTCCTTTCTACCCCTGCTTTTACTTCCTGATTCCTTTCTACCCCTGCTTTTTACTCCTGATTCCTTTCTCCCCCTGCTTTCTTCTCCTGATTCCTTTCTAACCCTGCTTTCTTCTCCTGATGTCTTTCTACCCCTGCCTTTCTTCTCCTTGATTCCTTTCTCCCCCTGCTTTCTTCTCCTGATTCCTTTCTCCCCCTGCTTTCTTCTCCTGATTCCTTTTTAACCCCTGCTTATTCTCCTGATTCCTTTCTACCCCTGCTTCTCTCCTCTTTCCTGATTCCTTTCTGCCCCTGCTTTCTTCTCCTGATTCCTTTCTGCCCCCTGACTTTCTTCTCCGATTCCTTTCTGCCCCTGCTTTGTCTCCTGATTCCTTTCTACCCCTGCTTTCTTCTCCTGATTCCTTCTATACCACTGCTTCTTATCCTGAGTCCTTTCACCCGCTTCTTCTCCTGATTCCTTTCTACCCCTGCGTTCTTCTCCTGATTCCTTTTACCCCTGCCTTTCTTCTCCTCCTATTCCTTTCTACCCCTCTACCCCCTGCTTTCTTCTCCCCTGATTCCCTTTCTCCCCCTGCTTTCCCTCCCAATTCCTTTCTCCCTTTTTTCTCCTCCGATTCTTTTCTCCCCCTGCTTTCTCCTCCCGATCCTCTTCCCCGTTTTCCTCCCCCGCTTTCTCCTCCGATTCCTTTCTCCCACTTCCTCCCGATTCCTTCTCCCCCTGCCTTTCTCCTCCTGGTTCCTTTCTCCCCCTGCTTCTTCTCCTGATTCCTTTTCTACCCCTGCTTTCTTCTCCACACTGATTCCTTTCTTCCCCCTGCTTTCTTCTCCTGATTCCTTTCTACCCTCTGCTTTCTCTCCTGATTCCGTTCTACCCCTGCTTTCTCCTCCTGATTCCTTTCTCCCCCTGCTTTCTCCTCCCGATTCCTTTCTACCCCTGCTTTCTCCTCCTGATTCCTTTCTACCCCTGCTTTCTCCTCCTGATTCCTTTCTCCCCCTGCTTTCTCCTCCTGGTTCCTTTCTCCCCCTGCTTTCTTCTCCACCTTGCCAGTGTAATCTTCTTCATCTGTTGCCTTTTAGTCCCCTCCTGCCTTCCTGCTTCCTCCTCTGTTTATTTCTTTAGTAGAGAGATGAATTGACGTTTTGCTTTTGATGTTCATTGCAATAGAAACACTTGTGGTGCACGGTTGTGGCTCTGTGCCAGTCCATAGGCTGCTAAATTGCAGAGATAAATGGGGCCGTTCTCCGCAGGGTAACCGCTGTTTAATGTGGTTTTCCATTCTGTCTCTGCGTGACTGGCCCTGGGATACATGGCTTCTCCTCCTGTTACTTTTCATCTAACATTTGCCGAGCCGCATTAGTAATTATAGGAGAGAAGATTAGTTGGCCAGTGGAATAAAATATAATATTATATTACACGGCCTGCGGTCTGGAATGACCGGGTCTAATAAAGTGTCCCGAACCTTTCATCAAACCTCTATCTTTACTGTAGGGATCTCCGCAGGGATCTGGGAGGGATTTTATTTTCCTTTTCTAGGAATGAGCTCCAGTAAATGGCCCCTTGTCTGTTAATACAGCCCAGGGACAGATACAACATGATTCACTTTACATTAGTTCAGAACTGGTAGGGAAATCCAAGTCTCCACCAGGCACTCGCACTGCGCATGTGTTACGTTAAAATTTACCCAGCATGCATCTCTTGGATATTTTCACCTATGCACCTATTTTCACAATGCCTGGGGCAGGCAGCATTGTCTATAAGCAGTTAAAGCTTCCTGTCTCTGGGTGAGCCGCCAGTCCGCAGGCAGGAGGATTGTGGTTACACATTGTGCAGCCTTGTGTACACACACAGACACACGCAGGAACTAGTAGAAACCATTCAAAGTAAAAGGGTGAAAATTCATAAATAACAATAGGAAATGTATCAATTCGTTCCCTGAGTCACTGACCGATAGAATTGCGGAGATCCCCCCGCTCTGTATTTTGGGGGGCTTTAAAGGACAACTCCACCCTCATAATAACATCTTTTAGAAAGAATGGCCTCTTTATAATCTGTTGATATATCATAGTTTGTCCTATGAATTCATTACTGTATGCCTGCTATGCTTCTGGGTGCCTCATGGAAACTGAGCCATTTAGAAACCTGTACTGAGCCTGTACTGAGCCTGGGCATGCTCAGAAGAGGCAGACAGGGGATTAACATTCAGTCATTGGCTGTGATGTCAACTGTCAAATCCATAACTGACAGTTACTAACTGGAAGAACCAGGAAGCAGAAACAGGGGAAACAGGACATTGTGCAGGATTTCAGTTTAGACTTACACCTTTCACATTTCAAATTATTACCGTTTAGGGTTTTGGGGGTGATTTACCTGGATGTAAGTTTTCATTTCAGGGCTGGACTTGCCCTTTAAATCTGTAACGGAAGTAACATGTTCATTGGCTGTCATTGTCATCACTTGTTACCCTTGAGAAGAGTTAGACTGTACATTTATGTTGTAATTACAGTAAGTGTCAGTATGGCAGTTAACATATCTGGTTTATATTAAGCCGTGTGTAGTTATTGTGCTGTGATCTGTGTGCTCTCTCTGTTCCTGGTCTATTGAGTCTATAACAATGCTTCCTCTGTACAGATCAGATACTCTGCCCAGGGCCTGTTTGAGTACCTGCGGGGGATCCAGGGAGATGGCGGAAAGATGGACGCATTCTGCGCCTCATTGCTACAAGTCTTCAGGGACAACCTGCACAATGACAGGTAAATGCCACCTAGTAACCGTGGGGGAAACATGTACAGTTTGGTCTTAGTGTTGCCTTTTTCTTTCATGATAGGGACACTGCAATAAAATGTTTGTATTTACTTGGGAATAAGCCTGAGGTGATGATTATTCGTAGAGAACAGGACATCAGTGTAGTTGCTTTGTTCCAGGCCACCTAGCATCCAGCCAGTCAGTATCTTAGGGTTAGGCCACACTAGCGTGTTTTTCACACGCTTAAAGGGCATCTATAGTGAAAAAAACACATTGCCCCTTTGCAGTTAAATTCATGTACTCTGTGCTGCCTTAATCCTATCTCTGTCAGTGACTCTGTTTAACCACGGTGTCAGATCTCTGTGCAGCACTCCCCCCTTCCCCCTCCCCTCTGTTACCCCCTCCATGTCTCAACTCTGGCTAACCGACAAGCTTATCATGTGCAGTAGGAGTTAAAATTCAACATCCTGAAAAACACACCCACGCACAGTGGCCAATAGAAAGCAAGCTGTCCTGGAGACAGGAGGAAGAAGGAGATCAGTACAGTTTACGATCTCTCACTTTATGATCTCGTATTCTCCGATTGTGCAACATAGGCAGATCGCATCACAAGCAGATGTTAATGCACGCGCACTTTTCACGAGAGTTGCCATGTGGCACGGTGTGGAAAGACGTGTGTCAGTCCTACTGTAAATAACCTATTGGCCATCTAATGGGATCAGTTAACATCCTCTTTTCCCTTTCCAGAGTCTCTGTCCCCCTGCTAAAGTCCCTGAACCAGATGCTGTCGAATGGCTGTTTTGATATTTACACACAGGAGAAAAAGTAAGTTTGCCATTTTATTTTACATAAGGGGGTGTCACAGTTTAAACTGGTCTGATCGATGGGAATTCAGAGCCATGAGGATCCAACACGTGACCAGCTCCCAGCATTCCCTGCCTGCACTTATTGTCATTTTAGAACTGTCCGTCCGTGTAAGGCTGGTTACACACAGGCCGGTATTTCCACCCAGCCCACCGATATTTTGGTATTTCAGTTGATCGGATCAAAATATCTGTGCTACTTTTTTGTCTGCCACTGACCAATGTCTTTCGAACCTTCGAATTGGACATAAATTGGATCAGACATGTCTTCCATGGACCTCGTGATATGCTGAGTTATTTTGTACCTAGTTTTATGGCGCCCATACACGGATCAATATTATTAGCCAATCGAAGGCAATAATATTGTTGCCTCCATTTTCTCTATGGACACCATAAACAATTATCATATGATACCAGATATCAGCTGGTAATATTACACCTTGTGTGGCCACCATTAGAGTAAGTACCTTCAGATCAGTTGGATACAATCGGAAAGAGGTAATAAACGTTGTTACCATCTGGATACACCAGTGAAAACAATTGCCTGTGAGATGGATGAAAACAGGCCAAAAATTCACTGATAACTTATAGCTATACCTGATAGCTAGGTAATAACCCACTTCTCCTATGTGTCCATTCCTTATCTAGGTAATAACACACTTCTCCTATGTGTCCATTCCTTATCTAGGTATAACCCCTTCTTTCTCCTATTGTCCCTTCTTATCTAGTAATAACACCCTTCTTCCTATTTGTCCATCCTTATCCTAGGTATAACCCCACGCGCCTATGGGTCCTTCCTTATTAGGTAATACACCCTTCTCCCTATGTCCATTCCTTATCTAGGTAATAACACACTTCTCCTATGTGTCCATTCCTTATCTAGTAATACACTTCTCTATGGCCCATTCATTATCTGGTAATCACATCTTCTCCTATTGTCCCTTCATTATCTAGTAATAACACACTTCTCCTATTGTCCTCTTCATTATCTAGGTATAACACCCTTCTCCTATGTGTCTCCATTCATCTAGGTATAACCACTTCTCCTATTGCATTCCACTCAATTAATAACCCACTTCTCCTATGTGTCCATTCTTACTTCTGGTAATAACACACTTCTCCTTGGGTCCTTTCCTTATCTAGGTAATAACCCCCACTTCTCCTATGTGTCCAATTCTATCGTAGGTAATACACAACTCTCTCTCCTATGTTTCCATTCATTATCGAGTAAAACCACACTTCTCCTATGTGTCCATTCATTATCTAGGATAACCACTTCTCCATGTGTCCATTCATTAATCTGTAAACATCCAACCACTTCTCCTATGTGTCCATTCCTTATCTAGGTAATAACACACTTCTCCTAGTGTCCATTCATTATCTAGGTAATAACCCACTTCTCCTATGTGTCCATTCATTATCTAGGTAATAACCCACTTCTCCTATGTGTCCCATCTCATTATTTCTAGGTAATAACCACTTCTCCTCATGTGTCCATTCATATCTACAGGTAATAACCCCACTTCTCCTATGTGTCCAATTACTTAATCTAGTAATAACCCACTTTCTCCATGTGTCCATTCATTATCTAGGTAAAACCCACTTCTCCTATGTGTCCCATTCCTTATCTAGGTAATCAACCCTCCACTTCTCCCTATGTGTCCGTTCATTCTTAGGTAATAACCCCTTCTCCGTATGTGGTCCCCATGTCATTATCTAGGTAATAAACCACTTCTCCTATTTGTGTCCATTCCTTATCTAGGTAAATAACACACTTCTCCTATGTGTCCGATTCATTATCTAGGTAATAACCCACTTCTCCATGTGTCCCATTCCTTTCTGTAATACCCACACTTCTCCTCTGTGCCATTCTTCTCTAGGTATAACCACTTCCCTATTGTCCATTCATATCTAACGTAACATACCCACTTTCTCCTATGTGTCCATTTCCTTATCTGGTAATAACCACTTCTCCATGTGTCCATTCTTATCAGTCAAGAACACATTCTTCGTGTCCATTCCTTATCTAGTAATAACCCACTTTCTCCTATGTGTCCATTCATTATCTAGGTAATAACCCACTTCTCCTAGTGTCCTTCAGTTATCTAGGTAAAACCCACTTCTCCTATGTGGTCCGTTTCATTATCTAGGTAATAACCCACTTCTCCTATGTGTCCGTTCATTATCTAGGTAATACCCACTTCTCCTATGTGTTCCATTGCTATCTAGGTAATAACACACTTCTCTTGTGTCCATTCATTATCTAGGTAATACACACTTCACCTTGTGTCCATTCCTTATCTAGGTTAAAACCCAACTTCCTCCTATGTGTCCGTTCGATTATCTAGGTAATATGCACTTCTCCTATTGGTCCATTCCCTTATCTAGGTAATAACACACTTCTCCATGTCTCCATTCCTTAAGGCTATGGTAATAACCCACTTCTCCTATGTGTGCCTTCATTATCTAGGTAATAACCCACTTCCTCCTATGTGTCCATTCATTATCTAGGTAATAACCTACCGCCCTTTCTCCTATGGGTCATTCCATTAGCTAGGTAATAACCCACTCTCCCTTGTGTCCATTCCTTATCTAGATAACTAACCCACTTCTCCTATGTGTCCCTTCATATTATAGGTACATAACCCACTCTCCTATGTGGTCCATTCCTTATCTAGGTAATAACCCACGTTCTCCTATGTGTCCGTATGCATTATCTAGGTGAATAACACACTTTCCCTATGTCGTCCCATTACTTAGGGTAATATTACCCATGTGTCTTCTTACTGAACATACGTTCCTATGTGTCCGTCACTTATCTGTAATACCCACTTCTCCTCTATCGTTCCGATTATCTAGGTAATAACCCAACTCTCCTAGTGTCCTATCTTATCTAGGTAAGAAACCCTACTTCTCTATTTCCCATTCCTTATATAGGTAATAAACCCACTTCTCCTATTTGGTCCATTCTTATCTAGGTATAGAACCCACTTCTCCTATGTTGTCCATTCCTTATCTAGGTGTATACCCACTTCTCCTATGTGTCCATTCCTATCATCTAGGTAGTAACCCACCTTCTCATATGTGTCCATTCACTTATCTAGGTAATAACACCACTTTCTCCTATTGTCCATTCATATCGCAGGTATAACCCATTCTCCTATGTTCCATTCCTTATCTAGGTATAACCCACTCTCTATTGGCCATTCTCTACTAGGTATAACCCACTTCTCTATGTGTCCATTCATTATCTAGTAATAACCCACTTCGCCTATGTTGTCTTCTATCCTATCGAGGTAATAACCCACTTCTCCCTATGTGTCCATTCCTCTTACTAGGTAATACAACCCACTTCTCCTATGGTCCATTTCATTGTCTAGGTAATAACACCACTTCTCCTATGTGTCCATTCCTTATCTAGGTAAGAACCCCTTTCCTATGTGGTCCATTCATTATCTAGGTAACTGACCCCACTTCTCCGTATGTGTCCTCATATATCTAGGTTTAATAACCCACGCCTCTCCTATGTGTCCGTACATTATCTAAGGTCAAACCCACTTCTCCTATTGGTCCAGTCATTATCTAGGTAAAAACTTACACTTCTCCTAGGTCCATTACCTTATCTAGGGTAAGAACACACTTCGCTATGTGTCCATTCCTTATCTAGGTAATAACCCACTTCTCCTATGTGTCCATTCATTATCTAGGTAATAACCCACTATTCTCCTATGTGTCCATTCATTATCTAGGTAATAGCAGTCCAACAATAGGAAGAATAAAAAGGGAAGGAATAGAAAGAACAGGATTATGGGTAATGATTGTAAAATATTCGGATATTAGAAGTCACCAAGGAGTTTTATCCACATCAGTAAGTGAATAAAATACTATTGGACTGACCTCCCCCCTCGGTACAGGTTCATTTTACTTGGCTTCCTTTTCCTCCTTAAAAAGCAAATTATTTCCCCAATTTCCTTTATTTGCAGTGAGGTGGAAGGGTGGGGGGTTCCGTTCCTGACGCAGAACTGGCAGCCGCCAGAAGTGAGGCCGACTTTGGCAAGGCGAGTCCCTCATATGGTTCCATTTATTTAACAAGCTCCACATGTGCTGCTCTAAGTGGCCTCTTTGTTCCAATCGCCCTCTGTTAGCACCAGAGCTGACAAATCCGTTTAAAGTCTTTCCTACCGCACCCTGACGGAGCTCCCGGTCCCTTTGTAACTAAACGGACCTGCGCTCCGGAGAAATCGACCTTCCCTACACGCTGGAAGGGGGAAGCATTTTTTGCATTGATTAAATAATGGCACGTTCAGATTTATCGATATTTCACTTGGAATAAAGGACGATTCACTAACATGGGGCGATTGGCTGGAAGTCACTCAGTATCAATAGCTGCAATATTCTAAGCAGGGCTAAACAGTAAAAATGGAACATTTGGTCCATGATTTTCTACAATTCTAGGTTGTTTTCCTATAAATAGGTATGTGACGAAACAGTATGGCATCTCCTGTGTGGCCTTGTCACTCAGGGTGGGTATGACAGATTTATTTATATCTGCAATCAACTACAGGAAGGTTTAGTCCTTGTATTTAGATCAATCAGCTACAACAGCTTTTGCCTTATATAAACCTTCGAATCTCAAGTCAATTAATGCATGGGTAATGAGGGACTGAACACTTGAACCATTGTGCTTACCCTTCAAAGGTACCATTACCACTGCTGGCTGCTTGACATCTTTCTGTATATATATATACACAATGGCTGATTGGCTAATTCCCGTGCTTGTACGATCATTCAAGACTTACACTAACTACCAACACGCTTATACAAGCGCCTCAATAGAAGCCTGAGTGTTCACCAATAGATGTCACCTTTTCACTTGTCTACTTTACAGTTAGCAAACCGTTGACTAATGATTGGCTGCTGGCAGATTGAATAAGGCCCAATTGATATATGGCAACCGGAGGTCCCTGTCTTTTTCTCTATGCCCTGACAATGATAGTAAAACACTGAAGGGAGGCACATGGATTGATTAAGGTCCGCAGTATGGACGTGTTTATTGATGTACGTAATAATGGGTATCATTCTATTTTCTAGGATCTCTATTACAATGTATCAATTAGGAGGAAGAGATCTAATGGTAGAACTAGTGAAATGCGGTACCATTACCACTGCTGGCTGCTTGACATCTTTCTGTATATATATACACAATGGCTGATTGGGATAATTAGTGCTTGTAAATTCAAGACTTAAAATAAATACACACACGGGCTTATGCAAGAGGCTCAAATATAAGCCTGAGCTGTTCAACCAATCAGATGTCACCTTTTTACTGGTCTACTTCAGTTAGAAAACCGTTGATATAATCTGATTGGCTGGAATAGGCCCATTGATATAGGAACGAGAGGCTGTAATTTTTAATATTCCAGACATGATAGAAACCGAGGGCAAATGGATTGATTAATAATTAATACATGTTTATTTGTGTAATTATATGGGTACATTCTATGTTTCTAGTCTATATTACAATGTATAATAGGAGGA
>CM033476.1:8254075-8292881 GCA_019447015.1 Hymenochirus boettgeri | reverse complement strand
TGACGAGAATAGGCCCATTGATATAGGCAACGGAGGCCCTGTATTTTTATTATGCCATGACATGATAGTAAAACACGAAGGGAGGCACATGGATTGATTAAGTAGATTATACAGTGTTTATTGTGTCGTAATATATGGGTATCATTCTATTTTCTAGATCTCTATTACAATGTATCAATTAGGAGGAGACTCGATGTGGAACGAGTTAAATGCTGTTATTTTACAGATATTTGCTACCGTTTATATTATAGTAGAGAATCGTACCGTGTTGGCCATTGGTGAAAGTGAAGACATGTTGGATATAAAATAATACTGGTTATTGGCTATGTAATGTGTCTAAACGACCTTTGCTTGCTTTCCCTCAGTATTGGCTAATGTTTGGAAACTGTGATGTTCCACTCATTTTAGTTTGCCCAAATAACGCTGTTATTATTTCATACAAGTGGTCTCTACTATTGGCTAGTGGCAAGAGTTTCATATATTTACCATAAATGTACCTGACCATAGGATCGAAATGGTAATGCTTGGCATTATGGGTACACAATCTGATATTTCTTCCCATAAACAAGCCGTCGCGATAGTTTAGTCAATAGGGTTGAAATATCAGCAGTTGAATGGAAAAGTAACTGATACATTTCGACGTGGTCGATCGATTGGTCTATTAAAGGCCGTTTGTTACCCTAAATTTTATTGGCCAAGATTTTTTCGGTTTAGGTCCCCCTTAAAGTCACAGTAACCCTTTTTGAATAACAAATTAAAGCACCTAGGGCTGGCCGAGTGCTCCAGTCGGGACAAATAGTCCCTCCGTGTACCCGGCCTAATGTGAACTGTCTGAAAGGGACATTTCATTAAATTAGCAGCTGTTCATAATGATCAGTAATGGATAAAATTAGAAAATCGCCTCCATTTTACAGGTCATTGTGGGTCGTGTTTTGGTTTAGCTCAGAGCGCAGCTGAATAAACACGGGGCTGTGGCCATTTTGTTTCCCATTCACTTTAACATGACGGCTCGGACAGTAGTGACGGAACCTATAAACACCCACTCTCCCTAAAATGTTTAATGGGAACACTCATTGTCTGTACAATCACACGCATGTTCAGGTATATTTTGCTTTGCCCTGAGAATAGAAGTTAACATATAGTTTTGTTTGTTGTATGTGCAGTGTTTCCTGCCCTCCAGTAGGCGGAGCTCTCCTTGTGTGTGGCTATTGGATAATTAATAAAGGTAGCAATGGTTGGGAAATGGACCACATGTATGTAACCGATGCTGAAAAGAATTTATATGTTTATAATCTCTTAATGTTGATTCCATTGATGTGGGAGGTTTACCTGGGGGCTATTTTGCTCCAATCACATCCCAGAGAGCTGATTGGTGAATTGTGATCCTGTTTCCTTTTGCAGCCACCCATTTGCCCTGGACATACTGGAACTTTGTAAGGAGGAAACCAGGAGATCCAAGAACGTCCAGAAGCTGCGATCGGGCACTGACGTGTGAGTTTCTCTCCCCATGGTTGGTCACATTGTGCTTACAGGACAGACCGTGATGGCTCTGCTAGTGTGTCTACTACTCACGGGGGATAATCAGACAGACCTGGTTATATCCTTATTACAGAGAGTGTCCAGGACACACTCTGGTAGGAGGGGCTGTAGAAACCTGCGCCTTTAAATAGATCGAAGATACAGGGACCTTTAATTTATAAATCAGAGTCCATTCAGGATTATTTATATTGAGCTTTAATTCTCAATCTTGCAAGTCATGTGTATTGGTAATTAATGCTCCATGTGGAATTTTTCCTTACACTATATGGGTGTTGATCTTCGGCTGGCGTGGGTCTCCTTTCAGCCCTGTTATGTTACCTGTACAGTGATTGGAACACAGACGGCAGGTAGCGCTCCTTCCCCATGTAACCTGTGGTTAATCTGACATTACAACGATTAGTCTTACAACTTCTCATAATAAACTCATTTAGTGTCAGTGCCAGAAACGTTCAGGTGAGTCGAACTTGACACCTGTTCCCTTCGCCTGAGCTTGTCTGGGCCACTGTCTAACATGTGCTATGGGAATCAGCCACCTGCCAGGGAAGGCCCACACCTTACGTGACACGTGGTTTCAGCTTGGTACACTGTACCCTGGGGCTTTTAGGTGCCACTCACTTCACTATTACACAACAGTGACTCAGTCCTCAATGTTTACCTGATTGGTGCAATTTTCTCCATTAACATAGCAATGTGAAAACAGCCTATACTGTATGTGAGTCCTGTAATCTTCCCTGATTAATATTGTGATCATCTGAACTGTCCTTGGTTTCAGGCTCTGTGGGCTCGTCCAGTTTCCCGGTGAGATCCGTAAGAAAGTTCTGTTCCAGCTCCTCCTCTTGTTGTGCCATACCTTCCCAATAGTAAGTCCACCAAAGACTCCACGTTCCCCTCTATATGAGGCGGGGAGTGTCTGTCACCTTTAATGATACCAATGTTCTCCACAACCTCCTGCAGGTATTAACATAGTAATTGACATAGTAACATAGTAATTGAGGTTGAAGAAAGACACACACAAACGTCGCTTCTCCAATGTAAACAGCCCTAACTTGTCTAATCTGCCTGCATAGTCAAGCCCCTCCAGTCCCCTTATTAATTTAGTTGCCCTTCCGTGAACTGCTTCCATTTCCAAGATGTCTCTTTTGTATATGGGATTCCAAACTGCACCGCATATTCCAAATGAGGCCTTACCAGTGCCTTGTAAAGAGGGAGAATAATATTTTTCTCCCTTGAATCTATTCCCCTCTTTATACAAGACAATATCTTGCTAATTCTTGCCACAGTGAGTACACAGGTGAGACACAGCAGGCAATGGCTGTGTCCTGCCCTTTTCCTTGAACTTGATGAGGTCAGAACACACATCCCATAAACCGAATAGGAAATGAGGCAAATTAATGGCACATCTCTGACCCACCAATATACGTGGCAAACCATCTACATTAAATATCAGTTAATAGCAAATCTCACACGCTTACTTACTGAAACTAAGAATTTAAAGGGAACTATAGTGCACATCATTTTTTTTTAACAGTTAAAAAAAAAGTACCTAGGGCAGGGAGGTAGAATTGGTATTTCCTACCTCCCCAAATCATTCCTATTAGAATCATTAGCCGGAAGAAAACTGCTTCTGTCAGTCTTACTGGGTGCTTCCCCAACAAAACAATATTGGAAGGAATAATCATTTCTACAGTATAGTTGTCCTTTAACTACCTATTTCCCCCACGTTCCATACTGGCTGCCCACATTACCGTTCAGGGTCACCGAGCGTTCAGCCCAGTCGGCTTTCCCATTGAAGGAACATTTGGAGATGTAATAAAACACTGGCAGGCGGAATAATGTTCCTGGAATTTTGGAAGCTGTTGATTTTGGATCCCGTTTTTTCTGGCTCAGTCGGGTTTAGACAGTTTCTGCTTTATAGTTCGGTAATTCAAACCTTAATGCAAAGGTGACCTGCAAAATACATCTCCTGCCTTAACGTCCACATTGGTGCATTACAGGGAGATTCAATGAAAGTTCTTATTGTTAAAAATGGTGCTAATTTTGCCCCAACCAATCAGATGTTAGCTTTCAAATGTTACATAAGTTCTGATTGGTTGGGGCAAAATTAGCACCATTTTAAACGGTAAGAACTTTTATTGAATCTCCCCGATTATAATTAAAAATGGTGCTAATTTTGCCTCAAGCGTTGAGAGCTACCGGTCTAGAAAAGGGCCCGGAGCCTGGCTGCACATGGTCCCCTATTACCTGTTGTTAGGCATTTTTTCTATTTACAGCTTTTCACCTTCAAACAGGACACGTATCAGTGACGAGGGCTGGTTCCACCTGGCCCTACCGTCGGAGGAAGTAGGTTTCCTCTTCGCTTTCTACACTGTGTATAGTCACATAGAGATTTATATATATTTTTGGTTTTCCTTTTTTTGCCCCAACCAATCATATCCTAATTAACATTTGAAAGCTAACATCTGATTGGTTGGAACAAAATTAGTATAATTTAAATCCCCCCAATGCTTCCCTTTCTCCCTGAGTCCAGGTACCTTTGAACTCCTCCCTCCGGCCCTTCACTGCTCTCTGCCACCTCCTTTATGGCTTTGTGAGCTCACACAGCCATATAACAGTCGAGCAGTGAACTGGCGTGAGCCATTGACTGATGGCTGCCACATGGAAGTGAGTGGGAGTTCAAGCTAAGATTCCTGAACTACTGAGCGCCAGGTAGAAAGGGAAGTATCGCGAAAATGCAGTGGGGGGAGATTAATCAATCCGCAAACCTTTGTGATGCCCTTTAAAACAAAACAGGAGCAAAGAGATGCAAACACTGTTGGTGGGTGCTGGTTGGTCTCCATTTTATTAACCCTTTCACATACATAGAGATTATTAGTATTGGATATTAACAAACTGAATCCCTCGGTGCAGATCAGGAAGAGCACAGCAAGTTCAGCGTATGAGATGCTACTTACCTACGATGATGTGGTGGATCCAGAAATTCTAGACGACGTCTTGGCTGTGCTCAGTGACACCACGTGGTAAGTCGTTTCTACGCCCCTTTGGCAGGTCTCTGCTTGTGTTAATTGCAGGTGGTTCAGACTTTATTCCTTATTAAATCCCTTTCAGTTTAAACAGCAAAACAGACTCTCTACAGAAAACGCCTTGTGACTCGCTCACTAATAAAATCTGTTTGGATTGGCTGATACAGAGCACACAATGCATTATGGGAATGACACACATTTAGTGCAAATGTTAAAGTGCCTGTACCTCCGCCAATGTTTCTATGAAATGTGCGTAAAGAATCGTCGTGTCGATGTAAAGTTGTGTTATTGCAGTTTGGATACATAAGCAGTACATATTGCTGTACAGCAGGGATCTCCAACCTGTGGGTCTATAGAGGTTTGAAAACTACAACTACCAGCATTCAACCAAAAAGCAGGAAATGCTGGGAGCCCTAACGTCTTACTCTCCTTCGCCAGACCCAACCAGCCACTGTAGATGAAGGGGCGGGCGGTGATTGGCTTGCTGCCTTTTAAATGATTCTGGAAAGTTTGTTGACATTCTATTTTACAGTAGCGGCTGCATTATTCAGTATATATTTACCTACTGATACACAGAGTTCCGTCTCTGCTGACACATTTATTTATTAGTGATTGGGGGTCATTCAAAGAGAATATTGCACCAGGTGGGAATTTCAAGTTAGGTTCAGTGGATTGGGTGCGGTGGACCGGTAATAGTTCTAATGGTAATTAATGGCTGACATACCAGTCTTCCTTCCAGACGGGAATAAGGAGCGTATTGATTCAGGTCTGTGCAGTGGTAAAGCAGTTCATACAAACAGTGCGGTTGGATCTAATCCTGCACAGTTTCCTTGGATAAAAACAGCCGTCTGAGGAATTTAGCGCTTCTGGAAACACGAATGGAGGATTGTTGGAGGTTATTAAAAATGGGCGGAAATTCCAGTTCAGGGACTGAATAATAATTATAAAACCAGCAGGGCAGAAAGAACATTAACACCATCGCCCCAATCTCCCAGCCAATCAGACTAGACCAGGACGTGTGTACACACGGTAGGAGTTTAACTGGAAACACCAAATGTGGTAACTAAATAGGCTGCTGCCTACTGTTGTCATGGTCTCCTGTAATTTAACTAGATGCAGGCTACCTACCACCATCGGTAGGTACCAATAGAAAAAGTCTGTTGGTCTGTATCGGCTCTCATTGTATTGTATGTAGATAAATCGCAAAATTCCATTGCTGCAATATTTAGAACATCAGGTAGCATTTCAGGTTTAGTCTTACATCTCGCAATATAACAAATACTCATGTGTGGGTGCAGACATCTCTAAAATTCCTCCATCTGGAATATAGGTCTCGGGAAACAAAACACAAGGTAGAGGGTCGCACTCCAAAGTGAATTCAAAATGTATTAGTGACCACACATTAGTGAGTGTATGTGTGGTCACTAATACATTTTGAATTCTCTTTGGAGTGAATTCACTTTTGAGTCGTACATCTCTCTCTGCTTCTTCTGGTTTGCAGCTGTCAGTCATGGATGCAACAGTTGACATCACAGCCAATGACTGAATGGTATTCCCCTAGCCAACTCCTCTGAGCATGTGCTAGTTTGTTAAATAGTTTGAAGAGGCGGAGTTAAGAGAGAGAACCTTATTTTGCTACATAACAGATTAGCCCTGTGTCTGTCGGCTTTCTAACTGTTATAGTTTGGGGTTGTGGTGGGTTTACCTATAAATCGTTTTTAATTAGATTGGGGAACAAATGACAGTGTCAGATCCCGATGTAAACATATCTGTTAATATTCCGATCTAGTGTTATATCAGTGCACATTGTAATAACTGTCACTTTCCATCCAGGGATGGAGACTTACCTGGAGTCCGGGAACAGCGGAACCAACTGTGCGACCTGATGAAGGTGCCTAAACCTAAACTGGTGTCTAAGGTGAGCTGGATATAGCGACAGCTTATTCTGTGTTTGGAGTTGCAGTTCTACAAAGCCATTCTGTGGGTTAATGCGTGGGAAGTTTGCTGGCCTGATTAATATTAGCATTACCTTGTCGTTAACATTTGTTCATTGTGCGGCTATAGAATGTGGCTGTGAAAGGGTTAAAGCGGAGCTGCCATGCCTCATGCTTTTGGCCAGCCCTCCACTCTGGGCTGTGTGAACTAATGGAACACAGATGGCATGGTCATTCTCGTGTGCCCCCTTATCTGCACGGAATGGGAGGAATTTACCAGTGGAAAGAAATTCCAGCTACAGATATCCGATATATTGGAACACTGAGCAGGGAAAGCTCCAATCTTAGCTCTGAACAGAGTGTGGAGTGTCAGGGTGACGAGATTAGCTTGGAGGGAGGCGTCACCCTGATGTTTACATGGGGGGGTCTGTAAGTGGGTTAAAAACAAATCACACTTTTGGAAAATGTTTTTTAGGACCACATTATATAAATCAGGGAATGTGTAAAGGGGAAGTTCTTATGTTTAACTAGACAAAGGACAACACTTCCAGTAGTGCACATTGGTGGAAATACACTGAAAAAATTACTTTGCCTCATCTTAATCTATAAGTTCATACATGTAAGTAACAATTACTCTGAGGTGTGTTTGTTTCTGTATGTCTTCAATACAGAACTTGTTTTGCTCAGGTTCAGTATCCTCCCCCTCCCTCTCTTAACCAACTCCTCTATTCCTCTGACCTGACTTTTTTTAAGCTGAGCGTGCTCGGTAATCACGAACATCTAGCGCTAAGAGATAGCGTTCCCCAACTTTCACCAATCCAGTTACACCCTTCCAGTAGTGGATCCAGTACTTGCACACAGCAGAAGTTTATTATAAGGTACATATCTAAAGAAATGGGAGAAAAGATCAACAATATAATCGTGCAATGATAATTGGGATAATGGGCAATTTAAAAAAAAAACTATATTTTTCCAGTGTACATACCCTATTAAGACTTAATATAAGGAAAGAATGAACACTAAAGTAAAACTGTGAATGTTTTATTTATTCTAAAAAAATCTATTACAAAACTACACATTACAAGACAATGGTACAGGGATGTTCACGAATAGTGTAAATTTCCGTGACATGTTTGTCAAAATTCAGAGCTTTTCACACTTCATTTTCACAGGGTAAAGATAAAGGCAAAAGGTTTTATTAGTAATATATAGAAATTCACTTTTGCCTTAGTCTTGTTTTTAAGTGTTATTGGAACAAGGCAAAAGTGAGCATTTTCAGTGCTGTATATATTACCAATAAAACACAGTATAAAAGCTGTTAATTCATTTATAGGCATCATTGCTTGTAGGAGCATTTGGCTATGATTTCCTCCTTCCACCACCCCAAGGTGAGGACATAGTCTAGATCAGCTGTTCCGCTGCTTGTCCAATGGGAAGAAGCACGACTAACCATTGGTTAGGTCCAGGGCTGACTAAGGAGGCGGATCAATGAGAGAGAATGTTAGTCAAAGCAGCTGATCTAGACTAAATCCAGGGGTAAAGGTTCCCGATATTACAATCAATTCAACGTGTGAGTGGATATTTTATTATTATTATACCGATATACAATTGTAATATGATCTGGAAAGTCTTTTTTCCGATTAAATGTAAATATAATGTAACCTCACAATAGACGACATTCGACAATCACCAAACAAATTGAATGTGGAACAATATGTATGGTACATCTACGTACAATTAACATTGTACATCTGTCTATCAAATCAATAACCTTTTTCAGTGTATTGCCACCTTTAGGACCTGGCGGTTTAGTTCCTCACCTTGGGTAATTGTAAGAATAAGTGTGGGGTGGGTTTGGCAGTAAAGTTGTCCTTTAAGTAACCCCTGGTACATGATTATTATTACACCAGACAATATGGACTGAATATGGACTGAATCTTATAGGGAGATTGTGTGGCTAGCGCTGCTATTGGCTCCCTATACAATGCTATAAGGATATGGACCAATAGAAATGTTTGGTCACGGGCAACTTTGGGAGCCAGCAATCCTCTGTTGGCCAGCCTGACAAACTACGGCCATCCCTCCGCCATACGTATTTTATCTGTACTGAGTGTACCGATCTATACAGGGCAATAGTTAGAATAATATTGCAGTTATAATGGTTATTGCCACCTGTGCAGTGAAGGATCCATCTATAATTCCCATTGTTCAGGGACGGAGAATGGCATCGTGGCAATGAGATTTAAATTGTAGTTGGAGTTCTCCCACATAAGCAGAACAACAGGTTCTTTACCCTGGGGCGATAAGGAGCCATAAATGGAACCTTGTGTGGAGTTTTATGTGGAAAATATGAAATGTTTAGTTTGTATTAGTGAGTCTGTACAGTAGATATTCTAGATCAGATCTGTAATAAACCTCTGGATGTTTGGTGTCTGGTTACCCAGAAGGTTAAAGGCATTTCGCTATGGTTCCTAGAAATATGGAGGAGTGAGAGGGGAAACGCTGGACCAGACCTGTCCTTCTTCTGGGGGCCGTGGGTGGGTGGTGGAGGAAGTACATTGTGTTGGGTTATGGAGGCCGAGTTTTGCATGGATGGGTAGAAGTTTTTATGTAAATCTATTTCCAATTTTCCTTCCCTTTAGTAAAGTTAAACTGGGTACAAACCTGCCAGATCTGCAGGATCCTGTCTGTCATTCTTCAAAAATCACGATACGCACAGTCCCGAGCATTATCCCTATACACAGCATAGACCCTATACACAGTATAGACACAGCATAGACCCTATACACAGTATAGACACAGCATAGACCCTATACACAGTATATACACAGCATAGACCCTATACACAGTATAGACACAGCATAGACCTTATATACAGTATAGACACAGCACAGACCCCATACACAGTATAGACACAGCACAGACCCCATACACAGTATAGACACAGCACAGACCCCATACACAGTATAGACACAGCACAGACCCCATACACATATAGACACAGCACAGACCCCATACACAGTATAGACACAGCACAGACCCCATACACAGTATAGACACAGCACAGACCCCATACACAGTATAGACACAGCACAGACCCCATACACAGTATAGACACAGCACCAGCCCTATACCAGTATAGACACCAGCACAGACCCTATACACCAGTATAGACACACAGCACAGACCCTATACACGTATAGACACACACAGCCCTATACACCGTATAGACACAGCCAGACCCTATAACATATAGACACAAGCACAGACCCTATACACGTATAGACACAGCACAGACCCTAACCCCGTATAGACACGCACAGACCCTATAGTATAGACACACACCCTTACACAGTATAGACACAGCACAGACCCTATACAAGTAAGACACAGCACAGACCCTATACACAGTATAGACACAGCCAACCTATACACAGTACGACACGCACAGACCCATACACCGTATAGACACAGCACAGACCCCATACACCGTATAGACACAGCACAGACCCTATAAACCGTATAGACACAGCACAGACCCTATATACAGTATAGACACAGCACAGACCCCATACACAGTATAGACACAGCACAGACCCCATACACAGTATAGACACAGCACGACCCATACACATATAGACCACGCACAGACCCATACACAGTATAGACACAGCACAGACCCTATACACCGTATAGACACAGCACAGACCCTATACACCGTATAGACACAGCACAGACCCCTATACACCGTATAGACACAGCACAGACCCTTACACAACCGTATAGACACACAGCACAGACCCCATACACAGTATAACACAGCACAACCCTATACCATATAACACAGCACAGACACCCTATACACAGTATAGACACAGCACAGACCCTATACACACGTATAGACCATCAGCACAGACCCATACCCTATAGACACAGCATATACCTATACACATATAGACACAGCACAGACCCCATACACAGTATAGACACAGCACAGACCCCATAACAGTATAGACACAGCCACAGACCCTATACACAGTATAGACACAGCACAACCCCATACACAGTATATGACACAGCACAGACCCCATACACCGTATAGACACAGCACAGACCCTATACACAGTATAGACACAGCACAGACCCTATACACAGTATAGACACAGCACAGACCCTATACACAGTATAGACACAGCACAGACCCTCATACACAGTATAGACACAGCACAGACCCCATACCACCGTATAGACACAGCACAGACCCCATAACACACGTATAGACAACAGCCAGACCCTATAACCGTATAGACACAGCACAGACCCTATATACACAGTATAGCACACACAGACCCCATACACATTATAGACACAGCACAGAACCCATACACAGTATAGACCAGCACAAACCCCATACACAGTATAGACCAGCACAGACCCATACACGTATAGACACAGCACAGACCCTATACACCGTATAACACAGCACAGACCCTATACATCACCTTATAGACACAGCCAGACCCTATCACAGTATAGACACAGCACAGACCCTATATACAGTTAGACACAGCACAGACCCCATACAGTATAGACACAGACAGACCCCATACACAGTAAGACACAGCACAGACCCTATACACCGTATAGACACAGCACGACCCTATACACGTATAGACACAGCACAACCCTATACACGTATAGACACAGCACAGACCCTATATACAGTATAGACAACAGCACACAGACCCTATAACACTATAGACACAGCACAGACCCTATACACATATAGACACAGCCAGACCCTATATACGTATAGACACAGCATAGGGAGAACGTTCAGGACGTGTGTTCCATAGTTAGTCTACTGCGGCCGAGGGAAATTTTCCCTCTTTCCCGAACGTTCGGTGGCCATGCGCTGGTTTGGTTGATCGGTACTGTGTGTACCTAGCTAAGAACACACAGGCTTATTTATAAATGGGTGCAATGTATCTGATGGGAGAATTCCTCTCTCTCCATGGTGAATCCGCAATGAGCTCACCAATCACAGAGCCCCTGCCGGTCCTGCCCCTAACACTTGTTTCTGTGCACGGAAGCAAGCAGAAGACATTCGAGGGAAGGGGGCTGGTAATATATTTCAGAAGCTAATTTCTAACTTTGGGTGTTGGGGGATTTTACGGGTGTGACATAACCTTTAACATTCGGCCTTTCATTTATTTAAAGATTCCCCTACACACATTCCCAAGCGCTCTCTCTGTGTGAAGCATATATAACCATAGGGGTACCCATTCACACCTTACTGTATGGAGACGATAGCAGCTGACGGAATGTTTGGGCAGCTTCAAGCAAACCCGAGGCCATCGGTGAACATTCGACGGACTCGGGAAACGCGTTGGCACTGGCCCTTTACCAATATGTGTACCCAGCTTTAGCATGGGTTGTGTAGGTTTACATTGCAGGGAGTGAGTTGGTGACTTCACTGGTAGCAGGAATAAAATCAAACTTTACAGCTCCATAGCTTCTGATTGAAAGCGGTGTGGTGTGTGTTGTCTTGTCTGTGTCTCTGGTGTCTCGACCTGCACTAGTAATATTCTTTGCAGATCCCTTACATACGAACGTTCCACCACCACCGGATTTCCCATTATCTTTCAAGTGTAGGGGGGAAGACCATAGTAGCCACTACGGTTGGAAAGATGGAAAATTTCCGTTGGTCATTATCGAGCCGATACGATCGCACAGTGTATGGGGATCAGTTGGGTATGTGTATGCGGTTCCTACAGCATGTGTGCCGACAGATACCAACGTGGCCAGATACCAACGTGATCTGTCAGTACACATGCTGTACAAAGCACATTTATGGCCACCTGAACACAGGTGTTACTGTTCCTTTAACTGGAAATGAGCAAATGTAGCCTTGTAGCTTCTGTTCTAAGTCATAACAAAGGCCCACAGGATGCTGGGGAATTTTAGGCTTTAATAATCTTATTTTGCAGTAATGTGCGTGGGGGGGGGTTAATCTAATCTGATAACAGTTTTCGAATATGAAACACTTCACAGTTTCACAACTGACGCTGATCAAACGTTTCCTCCTCGTTACAAAGGCAAATCCTGTTTGATAGTCAAACCTAAGCGGAGGGAAATGGTGTAAACAGGGGGTTGTGGGTAACACAGGACGGGCAGGCGAGAACAAAGGAGGGAGATAGTAAGAAAGGGGGGAGGTGAGAGATGAGTGTGAAACTGATAGAACATTAAAGATAAGTTCACTGTACAATCAAGTTATGTTCATTTGGAAGCTGCAGCTTTAGAAATACCGTTGCCATATTTTTTTTTTTTCCCTATGTCCCTCCAGAGCCAACCTACCTACCTACCCTACCTAACCTACCTACCCTTTGTGCCTTGGAAGTTGCCTGACATCTTGTTACTGGTTTGCTGAATGTTAAACTCCTCCCCTCTGAGATTTCCTCTGCTTTCTCCTGCTTGAGCCTCAAACAGTAATGCTTGTGAGTTCCGTGCACTCTCCTGCTTGAGCCTCAAACAGTAATGCCTGTGAGTTCCGTGGCACTCTCTGCTTGAGCCTCAAACAGTAATGCTGTGAGTTCCGTGCACTCTCCTGCTTGAGCCTCAAACAGTAATGCCTGTGAGTTCCGTGCACTCTCCTGCTTGAGCCTCAAACGTAATGCCTGTGAGTTCCGTGCACTCTCCTGCTTGAGCCTCACAGTAATGCCTGTGAGTTCCGTGCACTCTCCTGCTTAGGCCTCAAACAGTAATGCCTGTGAGTTCCGTGCACTCTCTGCTGAGCCTCAAACAGTAATGCCTGTGAGTTCCGTGCACTCTCCTGCTTGAGCCTCAAACAGTAATGCTTTGTGAGTTCCGTGCACTCTCCTGCTTGAGCCTCAAACAGTAATGCCTGTGAGTTCCGTGCATGTGCAAGTGCAAGTGCACGGAACTCACAGGCATTACTGTTTGAGGCTCAAGCAGGAGAAAGAGGAAATCTCGAGGGGAGGAGTTTAACATTCAGCAAACCTAACAAGATGTCAGCAACTTCCAAGGCACAAAGCTAGGTATGGTAGTAGTTGGCTCTGGAGGGACATAGGGAGAAAAAAAAATATGGCAACGGTATTTTTTTAAAGCTGCAGCTTCCAAATGAACATAACTTGATTTTACAGTGAACTTATCCTTTAAGTCCTGAATCACTATTTGCTGCCATAATGAATGCTGGTGAATTACTGGGAAACAAGAGTTATTCTACCCCAGTCTATTAACCAGCCATTAGAGATATGGCTAAATACCTCTGGTATCCGTATTATATGGCTGCAATACTACACTGTGTGGGATTTAGTAACCGTTGTTGTTTGTGTTTGGTAACCGTTAGAATATGAACCGATTATTTTTGTCTCTGTGGTAAAGGAGCGATATCCGTATTGTCCTGTTAGCTCTGCTTTATGGCTCTGAGCGTATTAATCGGGGGGGACGGTATAAGTTTCATGTTGCTAAGAATGGGACAATGTGGTGTGTTTAAGGGGACTGTGATTGAAATAAATTGCACAGTAGAATTGGGTGTGATGATGGATTCTCTATACCTTTTATGAGGTTGAGCTCATTTATTAAAATGATCTGAACGGCTGGGTAGTACATTTACCCCCGCTCGCCGTAGAATACCGATATGGTGTAGGCTATTGTACTTTATAAAGGATCGATATTGGTATTTTACATTACGTTTGTAACGGAGGTAAATCACCGATCATTATCTATATTTTATCCCACACCCTTGGGAAACTAACGCCTGTGACCATTAATGGCCAGTAGCAAAATAGTCGAAAAATATGTCTGTATTGTATAGGTTTATTTATATAGCGCCACTTGGGTACACAGCACTGTACAATATAACAATACAGATTATACGTATGTATGTATATGTTTATTTATATAGCGCCACTTGGGTACACAGCGCTGTACATTATAACAATACAGATTTTACAGTATGTATGTATATGTTTATTTATATAGCGCCACTTGGGTACACAGCGCTGTACATTATACAAACAGATTATACAGTATGTATGTAATGTTTATTTATATAGCGCCACTTGGGACGCAGCGCTGTACATTAAACAATACAGATTATACATATGTATGTATATGTTTTTATTTATATAGCGCCACTTGGGGCATGCACTGTACTTATAACAATACAGATATACAGTATGTATGTATATGTTTATTTATATAGCGCCACTTGGGTACCACGCTGTACATTATAACAATACAGATTATACAGTATGTAGTATATGTTTATTTATATAGCGCCTCTTGGGTACGCAGCGCTGTACATTATAACAATACAGATTATACAGTATGTATGTTAATGTTTTTTATATAGCGCCACTAGGGGACACGCGCTGTACATTATAACAATACAGATTATACAGTATGTATGTATATGTTTATTATATAGTGCCACTTGGGTACACAGCGCTGTACATTTAAACAATACAATTATACAGTATGTATGTATATTTATTTATATAGCGCACTTGGACAAGCGCTGTACAATATAACATACAGATATACAGTTTATGTATATGTTTTATTTATTAGCGCCACTTGGGTACACAGCGCTGTACATTATAACAATACAGATTTATACAGTATGTATGTATATGTTTATTTATAAGCGCCACTTGGGTACACACACTGTACATATATACAATACAGATTATACAGTATGTACGTATATGTTTATTTATATAGCGCCACTTGGGTACACAGCGCTGTACATTATACAATACAGATTATACAGTATTATGTATATGTTTATTTATATAGCCCACTTGGGGCGCGCACTGTACATTATAACAATCAGATTATACAGTATGTATGTATATGTTTATTTATATAGCGCCCCACTTGGGTACACACGCTGTACAGTTAACAATACAGATTATACAGTATGTATGTATATGTTTTATTTATATAGCGCCACCTTGGGGACGCAAGCACTGTACATTATAACAATACAAGATTATACAGTATGTATGTATATGTTTATTTATATAGCGCCACTTGGGTACACACGCTGTACAGTATAACAATACAGATTATACAGTATGTATGTGTATGTTTATTTATATATCGCCACTTGGATACCAGCGCTGTACATTATAACAATACAGATTATACAGTATGTATGTATATGTTTATTATATAGCGCCACTTGGGGACACAGCACTGTACATTATAACAAACAGATTATACTAGTATGTAAGTATGTTTATTTATATAGCGCCACTTGTGGTACACAGCGCTGTACATTATAACAATACGATTTACATGATTTATGTATATGTTTATTTATATAGCGCCACTTGGGTACACAGCGCTGTACATTATAACAATACGATTATACAGTATGTATGTATATGTTTATATAGCGCCACTTGGGTAACACAGCACTGTACATTATACAATACAGATTATACAGTATGTATGTATATGTTTATTTATTAGCGCCACTTGGGTACGCAGCGCTGTACATTATAACAATACAGATTATACAGTATGTATGTATAGTTTATTTATAGCGCCACTTGGGGACTAGCGCTGTACATTATAACAATACAGATTATACAGTATGTATGTATATGTTTATTTTATATAGCGCCACTTGGGTACACAGCGCTGTACATTATAACAATACAGATTATACAGTATGTATGCATATGTTTATTTATATAGCGCCACTTGGGGACACAGCGCTGTACATTATAACAATACAGATTATACAGTATGTATGTATATGTTTATTTATATAGCGCCACTTGGGGACGCAGCACTGTACATTATAACAATACAGATTATACAGTATGTATGTATATGTTTTTTATATAGCGCCACTTGGGTACCAGCGCTGTACAGTATAACAATACAGATTATACAGTATGTATGTATATGTTTTATTTATATAGCGGCCACTTGGGACGCAGCAACTGTACATTATACAATACAGATTATACAGTATGTATGTATATGTTTTTATATTCGCCGACTTGGGTACACAGCGCTGTACAGTAAAACAATACAGATTAATCCAGTATGTATGTGTATGTTTATTTATATATCGCCACTTGGATACACAGCGCTGTACTTATAACAATACAGATTATACAGTATGTATGTATATGTTTATTTATAAGCGCCACTGGTGGGACACGCACTGTACATATAACAATACAGATTATCAGTATGTATTTATATGTTTAATATATAGCGCCACTTGTAGCACAGCGCTGTCATTATAACAATACAGATTATACAGTATGTATGTATATGTTTATTTATATAGCGCCACTTGGGACACAGCGCTGTACATTATAACAATACAGATTACAGTATGTATGTATATGTTTATTTATATACGCCACTTGGGGACACAGCGCTGTACTTATAACAATACAGATTATCAGTATGTATGTATTGTTTATTTATATAGCGCCACTTGGGTACCACGCGCTGTACATTAAAACATCAACGATTTACAGTATGTATGTATATGTTTATTTATATAGCGCCACTTGGGACGCAGCGCTGTACATTATAACAATACAGATTATACAGTATGTATGTATATGTTTATTTATATAGCGCCACTATGGGTACGCAGCGCTGAACATTATAACAATACAGATTATACAGTATGTATGTATATTGTTTATTTATATAGCGCCACTTGGGGCAGCGCGCTGTACATTATAACAATACAGATTATACAGTATGTATGTATATGTTTATTTATATAGCGCCACTTGGGGACGTAGCGTGTACATTAACATACAGATTATACAGTATGTATTGTTTATGTTTTTATAGCGCCACTTGGGGACGTAGCGCTGTACATTATAACAATACAGATTATCAGTATGTAGGTATATGTTTTATTTATAAGCGCCACTTGGGGTACACAGCGCTGTACATTATAACAAACAGATTATACAGTATGTATGTATAGTTTATTTATATAGCGCCACTTGGGACGCAGCGCTGTACATTATACACATACGATTATACGTATGTATATGTTTATTATATAGCGCCACTTGGGGACGCAGCGCTGTACATTATAACAATACAGATTTACAGTATGTATGTATATGTTTTATTTATATAGAGCCACTTGGGACACAGCGCTGTACATTATACAATACAGATTATACAGTATGTATGTATATGTTTATTTATATAGCGCCACTTGGGTACACAGCGCTGTACATTATAACAATACAGATTTACAGTATGTATGTTATGTATGTTTATATAGCGCCACTTGGGGACACAGCGCTGTACATTTAACAATCCAGATTATCAGTATGTATGTATATGTTATTTATATAGCGCACTTGGGTACACGCGCTGTACTATAACAATACAGATTATACAGTATGTATGTATATGTTTAATAGCGCCACTTGGGGACGTAGCGCTGTACATTATAACAATACAGATTATACATTATGTTTGTATAGTTTATTTATATAGCGCCACTTGGGTACACAGCGCTGTACATTATAACAATACAGATTAACAGTATGTATGTATATGTATGTTTATATGCGCCACTTGGGGACAAGCGCTGTACATTATAACAATACAGATTATACAGTATGTATGTATATGTTTATTTATATAGCGCACTTGGGTACACAGCGCTGTACATTATAACAATCCAGATTATACAGTATGTATGTATAATGTTTATTTATAGCGCCACTTGGGTACACAGCGCTGTACATTATAACAATACAGATTATACAGTATGTATGATATGTTTTATTTAATAGCGCCACTGGGTACACAGCGCTGAACATTATAAACAATCAGATTATACGTATGTATGTATATGTTTATTTATATAGCGCCACTTGGGTACGCAGCGCTGTACATTATAACAATACGAATTATACAGTATGTATGTTATGTTTATTTATATAGCGCCACTTGGGGACGTCGCGCGGTACAGTATAACAATACAGATTATACAGTATGTATGTTTTATGTTATATTATATAGCGCCACTTGGATACAAGCGCTGTACATTATACTAAATTACAGGATTTATTCGTTTGATGTCATATTTATTTAATAGTACGCCACTCTGGAATAGGTTCGATTTTAACGAAACAGATAAAGCAAAGACGGGGTAACATTATACACAATACAGATTAACAGTATGTATGTATATGTTTATTTATATAGCGCCACTTGGTACGCAGCGCTGTACATTTATACAATCCAGATTATCAGTATGTATGTATATGTTTTTATTTATAGCGCCACTTGGGACACAGCGCTGTACATTATAACAATACGATTATTACAGTATGTATGTATAGTTTTATTTTATAGCGCCACTTGGGTACGCGCGCTGTACTTTATAACAATAACGATTATACGGTATGTATGTATATGTTTATTATATAGCCCAACTTGGGGACGTAGCGCTGTACATTATAACAATACAGATTATACAGTATGTATGTATATGTTTTTTATATAGCGCCACTTGGCTACACAGCGCTGTACATTATAACAATACAGATTATACATATGTATGTATATGTTATTTATATAGCGCCACTTGGGTACACAGCGCTGTACATTATAACAATACAGATTATACAGTATGTATGTATATGTTATTTATATAGCGTCACTTGGGGACACAGCGCTGTAATTATAACAATACAGATTTACAGTATGTATGTTATGTTTATTTATATAGCGCCACTTGGGGACACACCCTGTACATTATAACAATACAGATTATACAGTATGTATGTATATGTTTATTTATATAGCGCCACTTGGGGACGTAGCGCTGTACATTATACAATACAGATTATACAGTATGTATAATGTTTATTTATATAGCGCCACTTGGGACACATCACTGTACATTATAACAATACAATTATACATATGTATGTATATGTTTATTTATACCCGCCACTTGGGGAACAGCGCTGTACATTATAACATATAGATTATACAGTATTATGTATATTTTATTATATAGCGCCACTTGGGGACCAGGCTGTACATTATAACAATACAGATATCAGTAGTATGTATATGTTTCTTTTATATACCGCCACTGGGGACACAGCGCTGTACATTATAACAATACTGATTATACGTATGTATGTATATGTTTATTTATATCGCCACTTGGTACACAGCGCTGTACATTATAACAATACTGATTATCAGATGTATGTAATGTTATTTATATAGCCCACTTGGATACGCTCGCTGTTTAAACAATACAGATTAATTGAAATGCACATGCCTTGACACATTAGGAATGAGATCCTTGCCCCGAACAGCTTACAATCTAAGTAACATCTGTACAAAGCTTAACAGGATACGATTAGCTGTGCTGTGTTTGATGGTGATGTCACTACAGCACTTACAGAATGTGATTGGTGCTGCTGTAAGTTTGACGGTGACATCATTACTTCTGTTATGTAAAATATCCTAGTGCGGTGTCATTAGACCTTGTAAACATATTAAAATTGTTCTCTTTTTTTTTGTTTGTTTTAGGTGTCACAGTCATAACAATCACAATTTTAAATACAGACGGGAGTTTACTATACAACAAACAGGCGTCAACTACCCCTCGACAGATTAGAGACTGTTTTGCAGTACTCCAAGTCCTCACACCAGGTGGCAGTCTGGCTGAGTGTTTGTATGACAGTTCTCTATGGCCAAGCCTGATGTTTTTGATGTTTTTTTGGCACTGAAACCTGTTTAGTGACATTTGCACACACTTGTGCCACACATTGCTCTGTACAACTCTTGTAGCGATTTGGCACCATAAAATTAAATACATTCCTGGTTACATTTAAAGGTGTCATCCATTCAAATAAACCAAGTTCTGATGTCTTTAAAATGCTTCTTGTTTTCTATTCTCTCTCACTGGAACTGCAAGGAATGCTGGGAATTGTATTTTGATAAATGACACCAACTACCGTACACTTTAACTTTAAGGGTCTGGCAGATGGGATATTACTTAAAGGACAACTGCATTGTCTAAATTCGCCTCAGTCTGGGATCTATCCAATGGGAAAAAGCTCTTCTTGCAGAATGTCTCCCACTGGTTATGCTCTGGGGCACACCCATACACGTGTCCTTTAATTCTGTCATTGTGCCAACCAATCGAACTAGCTGGCACTGTTACCATGTGTTTCTGATCTAACTGAGCCAGGATCACACAGGGTGATGGACCAATGAGATCGCAGCTCTTTGTCCTTTATCAATAAATCACAATGTACCAAGAGCTTCCATTGGTAGGTAAGATTAGAAGGGGCGGTACTGAGTGGCTTGTGGTACATGTGACTGGACCAATGTTAGATGTGGTTCTGATCCACCTTGTTAAATGTAATAAGGCTTTAAGCACATAAATGACATACCTGCTACAGAGCCGCTGGTGCTCAGTACTGCCCCTCTAACCGGATATCCCAGCCAAATTCTGCCATTTCGTTTTTCAACTCCAGCAAAGTCGGGCACAATGACATCGATACACGGCGTGGGTGTGTGTGTGTCGTTTAAAGTCACAGTAACCTCTAAACGGTCATGCCAACGGTTTTTGGATTAAATTGAAAATTAGAGACAGACTAGGAAGTAAAACATTGTTAACGGGCAGCAGATACCAAACACCTGTTCCAATAGATCTGTCCAGGGGTCTCTAAGCCCCCGATTCCTTCTACACATCAGTTAAGGGTCTGTAACTAGCCAGGCAATGGCACGGTCCCATAGGAACTAAATATTATATTGTTAACGCGGTAAAAGCAGGTAAGTGGTGCATCTGTGATAACTTTTGGAATGTACCATAGAGAAGTATGAACAAGTAAATCTGCACTATAGCTTAACATTATTATTCGATGCGGTAAAATGATCAGATCAGTGGATATTCCCCTTGAGACTGGTTACAAGTTGCCACCCACTGTAGCAGTGTTCCTGTATTTCCAATGTCTCCCAGTGTGTAATCACATCCATTCACAAAACGTTGCTCAGCTGCAGACTTATTGATTTCGAACACACAAGCTGCATTGCCGTTTGGTTCCATTATGTGTCTGATCTTTCCTCAGTAGGTACAATTGCACTGATTCTCTCCCCCCTCTGGTCACAGCCATCATTACAGTTTAGATTTAGGCTTCTGTTTTTAAAGAAACACAAATTTGGTTAAACAAAATTCCTGAACTTTGTGTCAAAAGTCTAAAACACATTGGATCAGAAGGACATTTATAAAGGCATGGTATCGATATAGCTCCCACCCATATGTATAAGTATACAGAGAAGGAATTTTCTGTACACACAATAAGCTATACCCTCATACTGTACTGTCTAAGGGAAACAATATGGCAGCTCCCACCCATATGTATAAATATACAGAGAAGGAATGTTCTGTACACACAATAAGCATATACCCTCATACTGTACTGTCTAAGGGAAACAATATGGCAGCTCCCACCCATATGTATAAATATACAGAGAAGGATGTTTCTGTACATACAATAGCTATACCCTCATACTGTACTGTCTAAGGGAAACAATATGGCACGCTCCCCCCATATGTATAAATATAAACATAACAGAGAAGGAATGTTCTGTAACACACAATAAGCTATACCTCATACTGTACTGTCTAAGGAAACAATATGGCAGCTCCCACCCATATGTATAATATAATATACAAGAAGGAGTGTTCTGTACACACAATAGCTATACCCCCATACTGTACTGTCTAAGGAAACATATGGCAGCTCCCACCCATATTTATAAATATACAGAGAAGGAATGTTCTGTACACACAATAAGCTAAACCCCCATACTGTACTGTCTAAGGGAAACAATAGTGGCAGCTCCCACCCATTGTATAAATATAAATATACGAGAAGGAATGTTCTGTACAACAATAAGCTATTACCCTCATACTGTACTGTCTAAGGGACACTATGGCAGCTCCCACCCATATGTAATAAATATAAATATACAGAGAAGGAATGTTCTGGTACACACAATACAGCTATACTTCATACTGTACTGTATAAGGGAAATATATTGGCAGCTCCCACCCATATGTATAAATATACAGAGAAGGATGTTCAGTCACCACAATAGCTATACCCTCATACTGTACTGTCTAAGGGAACAATATGGCAGCTCCCACCCATATGTATAAATATACAGAGAAGGAATGTTCTGTACACACAATAAGCTATACCCTCATACTGTACTGTCTAAGGGAACAAATGGCAGCTCCCACCCATAGTATAACTATACAGAGAAGGAATGTTCTGTACTAAATAAGCTATCCCTCATACTGTACTGTCTAAGGGAACAATATGGCAGCTCCCACCCATTGTATAATATTACAGAGAAGAATGTTCTGTACACACAATAAGCTATACCCTCATACTGTACTGTCTAAGGGAACAATATGGCAGCTCCCCACCCATATGTATAAAATACAGAGAAGGAATGTTCTGTAACACCAATAGCTATACCCTCATACTGTACTGTCTAAGGGAAACAATATGGCAGCTCCCACCCATATATATAAATATACAGAGAAGGAATGTTCTGTACATACAATAAGCTTACCCTCATACGGTACCGTCTAAGGAAACAATATGGCAGCTCCCACCCATATGTATAAATATACAAGAAGGAATGTTCTGTCAACAATAAGCTATACCCTCATACTGTACTGTCTAAGGAAACAATATGGCAGCTCCCACCCATATATATAATATACAAGAAGGAATGTTCTGTACACCCAATAAGCTATACCCTCATACTGTACTGTCTAAGGGAAACAATATGACAGCTCCCACCCATATGTATAAATATAAATATACAGAAAGGATGTTCTGTACATACAATAAGCTATACCCTCATACTGTACTGTCTAAGGGAAACAATATGGCAGCTCACCCCTATATATATAAATATACAGAGAAGGAAATGTTCTGTACACCCATAAGCTATACCCTCATCTGTACTGTCTAAGGGAACAATATGACAGCTCCCACCCATATGTATAAATATACAGAGAAAGGAATGTTCTGTACATACATAAGCTATACCCTCCTACTGTACTGTCTAAGGAACAATATGACAGCTCCCACCCATATGTATAAAATATACAGAGAAGAATGTTCTGTAACACACAATAAGCTATACCCTCATACTGTACTGTCTAAGGAACAATATGGAAGCTCCCCCCATATGTATAAATATAAATATACAGAGAAGGAATGTTCTGTACATACATAAGCTATACCCTCATACTGTAGCTGTCTAAGGGAACAATATGGCAGCTCCCACCCATATGTATAAATATAATATACCAGAAAGGAATGTTCTGTCATCCAATAAGCTATACACTCATATAGTACGACTAAGGGAAACAATATGACAGCTCCCACCCATATGTATAATATAATATACAGAGAAGGATGTTCTGTACATACAATAAGCTAACCCTCATACTGTACTGTCTAAGGAAACAATATGGCAGCTCCCACCCTATGTATAAAATAAATATACAGAAAGGAATGTTCTGTACACACAATAAGCTATACCCTCATCACTGTACTGTCTAAGGGAACAATATGACAGCTCCCACCCATATGTATAAATATACAGAAAGAATGTTCTGTACCAACACTAAGCTATACCCTCATACTGTACGTCTAAGGGAACAATATGGCAGCTCCCCCCATATGTTATAATATAATATACAGAGAAGGAATGTTCTGTACATACATAGCCTATACCTCCATACAGTACTGACTAAGGGAAACAATATGACAGCTCCCACCCATATGTAAAATATAAATATACAGAGAAGGAATGTTCTGTACATACAAAAGCTATCCCCTCATACTGTACTTGTCTAAGGAAACAATATGGCAGCTCCCACCCATATATATAAATATACGAGGAGGAATGTTCTGTACACACAATAAGCTATACCCTCATACTGTACTGTCTAAGGAAACAATATGGCAGCTCCCACCCATATATAATATACAGAAAGGAATGTTCTGTCACACACATCGCTATACCTCATACTGTACTGTCTAAGGGAAACAATATGGCAGCTCCCACCCATATGTATAAATATAAACAGAGAAGGAATTTTCTGTACATACAATAAGCTATACCCTCATACTGTACTGTCTAAGGGAAACAATATGACAGCTCCCACCCATATGTATAAAAATATACAGAGAAGGAATGTTCTGTACATACAATAAGCTATACCCTCATACTGTACTGTCTAATGGGAAACAATATGGCAGCTCCACCCTATATATAAATACAGAGTAAGGAATGTTCTGTACACACAATAAGCTATACCTTATACTGACTGTCTAAGGAAACAATATGGCAGCTCCCACCCATATGTATAAATATACAGAGAAGGAATTTCGGTACACCAATAAGCTATACCCTCATACTGTACTGTCTAACGGGAACCAATATGACAGCTCCCACCCATATGTATAAATATACAGAGAAGGAATATTCGGTACACACAATAAGCTATACCCTCATACTGTCTGTCTAGGGAAACAATATGGCAGCTCCCCACCCATATGTATAAATATAAATATACAGAGAAGGAATGTTCTGTACACACAATAGCTATACCCTCATACTGTACTGTCTAAGGGAAACAATATGGCAGCTACCCCCCCTATGTATAAATATACAGAGAAGGAATGTTCGTGTACACACAATAAGCTATACCCTCATACGTACTGTCTAAGGGAAACATATGCAGCCTCCCACCCATATGTATAAATATAATATACAGAGAAGGAATGTCTGTACACACAAAAGCTATACCTCATACTGAACTGTCTAAGGGAAACAATATGGCAGCTCCCACCCATATGTATAAATATACAGAGATGGAATGTTCTGTACATACAATAAAGCTTACCCTCATACTGTACTGTCTCAGGGTAAACACTATGGCAGCTCCCACCCATGTATTAATATACAGAGAAGGAATGTTCTGTACATACAATAATACTATACCCTCATACTGTACTGTCTAAGGGAAACAATATGGCAGCCCCACACATAGTATAAATATACAGAGATGGATGTCTGTACACACAATTAAGCTTATACCCTCATACTTGTACTGTCTAAGGGAAACAATATGGCAGCTCCCACCCATATGTAATAATATACAGAGATAGGATGTTCTGTGACATACAATAAGCTATACCCTCATACTGTACTGTCTATGTGAAACAATATGGCAGCTCCCATCCTATGTAAATATAAAATATAAGAGAGAGGAATGTTCTGTCCATAAGTCGTCCCGTCCTCCTAACTGTACTGTCTAAGGGAAACATATGCACTCCACACCATATGTATAAATATAAATATACAGAGAAGGATGTTTGTACATACAATAAGCTATACCCTCATACTGTACTGTCTAAGGGAAACAATATGACAGCCTCCCATGTCGTGCACTATAGATATATAATTACCCATTCCGTGAAGTGGAGAAAGACACTTCACTTTCCTGCAGATTCAAGATTTCAGGTTCTCCTAAACCCCCCTCCTGTCAGGTCCTGAAATCATACGGATGATTAGTTAAAGGTCAGGGTCGGTCAGACTGGATGGAAGGTTCAGCTCCCAAGCCATCCATACAAATGTGTGTACCTGTTACACACGCACAGCTTTAACTGTGCATGGCTGGTTTCAATAAATGTAAGTCAAACCAGAGAGCTGTACAAACTATTTACACATTCACCTGTCTTAGAAGTTGAGTGCAGTGTGCGGAACTGAGTCTCCAGGACAATGTCCTATTGCAGTTTTGGGGGTTGAGGGCGATTGACCATATACAATTAACTTATTTGAGGGTGGACTTTGGCCTGGGGGTCCTTGTATTATGATGGAGATGGGGGGATGTAACTAAGTCTATTGGGTTCGGAGTCGACATTCATCACTGCCATAGTGAAACCCTCCCTTAGTGGTGAGTGCCCCAACCAATCAGAATGTTTTTTTTGAAAGCTAACATCTGATTGGTTGTTGGCAAAATTAGCACCATTTTTAACGATAAGAACTTTTATTGAATCTCCCTGAAGGGTTCTAATCACTAAATGGTGCATAGGGCATAGAAATGAATTCACAAAAAAACATTTACCTATTTGAAAACTGTCCCACATAAGGGACCTACGACCACGTATGATATAAGGATAATGCACACCTTACAGTGTAATATGAGGATAGTACGTGGTGTATATCCTTATAATGTAAAGGGGTCATTATTTCTTTATATACATACGGTAATATCTGGTGTCCTCACCCATCAAATTTATATTCTATGCCTTGTCCCTATTCCACTTTTAATTTAATCCCCCAAGCTCCTTCTGTAACTTAACCCCAGTATAAAGAACATCCCAGCCCAGCATCTATGGGGTTAAACAAATCTTGTGGAGGAGGAAGAGACATTGGTTATGAAGTGACAGGGAAGCAGCTCCAGACAGGTCCATTAGTGAAGTTAAATGCTGAGTCATTGTCCAACATGAAACACTGGAATGGGAGGGGCACTGGGATATAAGAACGATCACTTAGTGACATCACTGAGTGATTTTTATAAGGTATATACCACTGCAGCTCCCATTATAAAATATCACACTTATTATCTAAGCTTAGAAACAGTGCTATGTTTTTGTGTTTACTTGTCCTTGAATAAGACTGCGGAGTAACCTATTACCCATTGTGAACTTTATGGCCCGGATTGAATCCAACAGACCCAGATATTCCTCCATTTCAACGAATAGAACCACAGCAGTCTCGCAGTGAACAGTAATTATTGGGAGTGAGGTTTGCGTCTGTTTAGCAGTGTTTTCAATCCCAGGTCGGCCTGAAAACGTTTCTCATTGTGCTTCAATTTTGACCACATTACAGGCCTTACGTAAATCGCGCCAGGCTGTCTGACAAACATACATTCCTGTGTCATTGTGCGGGTCTCCGCAATCCTTAGACTCTTTTAGGGCTGACATTAAAGATTGTTTCACATCTCTTCAGAGTGGCTTTTCAACACAAAGCAAATGACATCAAATGCACTAAAAATACCCAGAAATCATTGTGCCAGACCAGTCCGTCTCACACACGTCAACCGTTGTCCCTTAATTAAAGGCTGCAGTGCAGATTATTCTATAATATCGTTTGGCCGAAATAAACCGGCTTTCAATATTCATTTACCCCTATGGTTGGACCAGACAAAGAGACGGCAGATACGTTGGTAATAACTACAGCGCGAGACTATTTCTCCTGGCGGCAGGACAATTTTTTACCATGTGAACCATCCTTAGAGTTCATACGAACGGCCGTTCGGACATAATCCGTGCATTTATGGGGCTTTATCGGTTTGGGGATTGTTGCTCAAACGGCCAGCCTATCTCCTAATGAGCGCCTTTTTCGGGGCGATAAAGTGCCATACACGCCCGATTATCAGCCATTCGTACACATCGTGTGGCGCGAGTTCGTCTCCTGGGATCGCATGTGTGTACGAACCTTTAGTCTCAACCCACATACACAGATTTCAATAAGAATCTAGCCAATTAGATTGTAAGCTTTTTGGACAGCTCTTTGCGATTTGCACAATTCTGCATTATCGGAGCGCACGCCATTCATTAAAAAAATGGTGATAGCGTGCCCATGGCCATGCACCGGACAATGACACACATGCGAGAAATGCACTAGTGTGGCCTAGCCCATACGCACCAGTTTAATCGCAGATCACAAATGGAGGCGTTGCAATCTTGGAAGTGGATAACTGGAATTCTTGGCTTCGGCCTTTCCTGTGAAAAATAATAAAAACAGAAGTGAGAGAGTGACCAGGGTTTAGATATAAATAATGGGATTATAGTTTCTATATTATCCATATTGGAGAGACAGCCAAACGTACTGCTGTCTCTTATTTACCATGTATGTGGAGCTAAGCAGCCAGGTGTGGGAGTGAATGGCTCGATATAACCATATTAAATCTATAAAATAATTAGGTAGAATTTTGTCTACTGTCCATTTCCTATTCATAGATTATGACAGCAGAGATTTAGGATCAGTTAAGAAATTTGATAGGCTAGAAAGTTTTAAACCATCGGAATTCCCGTTGTAGCTGATGAGTTTTTTATTGCTGTTCCATTTGTTATCTTGTGTTTTTCTTCTTCTCGCTCCCTGAAGAATCTAATTCTCTGTTATATCCCCATCTCATATTTAGATCAAAACGGAACAGGATGCGTTTGTTTCCGATGACGGTGACACTGTACAAATGTTATGTGTCGGTAATCTGGTTAAACTCACCGTAGGCAGAGATCATCTTTTTTATTCCTCCGCATGCTGTAAAATGATCACTTACTTCCCTTTAATATCCTTCACTAGCCAATTGTGAGCCCAAAGAGAGGCACATCTGGCAACTAACAGGTTTACGTGGTTACCTACCATTCTTGTGTAACAATTCCCATATGGCTCCAGACCATATCATGGGAATAATATGGGGATTCTGTTTGATCACAACCAAATATGGTATCTCTAAAACCGTCCACCTTAGCTCGGTACATCCATCTAAATTGTGAAGTCTATGTACCTACCTTGGATTCCCTCGTAGGGTGTCACATCCTTTTGTGATTTTATTGTATCAACATCACAGAATCATCAACCTGCGGAGATAGAGATCAAGAGATATTGAAACTGAACTACATATCCCACAAGCCTCATCAGCTCCAGTAGTGTGGATGCTGGAGTTCAGTCCCAATCGCATCAGGCTGTGTTTGTAGTGTCATTGGACCTAACATGAAATATTGTGATTAAAACAATTAGCAATATCTATTGGGTAAACTGAGGTAACTTGAAATCTGATATTTGGGGCTGCCAGACTGGGAGAAGCCCAAATTCAGCATTGCAGCTAATGAACGATCGAACACATACACTAGGTTATGGCCGAAACGGCTGTTCCTCATGCTTCTGCCGCGTTGGACGTGTGTAACGGACCTTTAGGCCAGGAACAACGTGACACTAGTCGCTTAGTTTAGTGTACAAGACGTGTTTGGAACGAAACACACCAGATTTGCCTGAAAAAATGTATCTGATGGGAAGATTTAATGGAAACAGAACCTGGTAACTGAGAATAAACTAACTGTGCCAGCACTGCCAGGTCCAAAAATATCCTCATATGGACTCATTCTCAGGTAAAGGTATCCGTTGCAACATACAGTGGTGTTCAACGTCACAGCCAGGAAAGGTGTTCAACAGTCTGTTCAACAGTCCAGGAAAGGTGTTCAACCGTCTTTTAACAGTCCTGATGTGTCACAGCTGGACCAAGGAAACGTTGTAACTTTAAAACGTTTGACAGATGTTTACTACGAAAAAACTGTCACGAATGACCGATATTAGAGAAAAGATAATGATGTCCATAGATTTTGCATGAAAGGAAACTAGAATGGTTTGAGCAATATGATCTGCAACAACTTTTTTTTTTTTTTTTTTTAAAGGGTAACTGTGGTGGGGGGGGGGTGGGGGGGGGGGGGGGGAGTCAGACGGTAAGTTCAAATAAAGCTCTTCCGTCGTACTTACAATGAACCCTGATCCATCTCCTGGCTCAAACTTTTTGAGTAAGTTAAATTGCTGGGAAACGTTTTTTTCTGCTTTCACCAGCTTGTAGCCGGATTGACCGTCTCTTCGAAATTAATTAGGTTCCTCCTTTCGAATGTCCTTTTTTTTTTTTTTTAAAGGTTCTGGTGCTGTGTCCTTTCCTCAACAGTTTCAAGTGAGCATGCTCAGGCCCTGGGGACGGGTGGAGCAGAGGTGCAGTGATGTCACCCAGTCTACTGGAAGCAGAAATTTAATGTTACCGCGATATAACTTTTCACACAGGCTCACCCAGACCACATGATCTAGGGGCTCATTTAAGGAAGGTGGCGGCCCTTTATGTTGAACCTAACTGTTTGGGGGGGAAACCACAGATGCCTTATTCTAATTATTACTTAGGACCAAAGAGATTGAAAGGGAATTGGGCTCCAAAGACCATGAGCTCCATGTCCTTGGTCCATCACAGGAAGAGTCAATTCTTGTAAGTCAATTGATTCCCACAACAGAATCCCATTTGTCCCCTGAAACATGTTTTTTTTTTTTTGCCTCCTCCTCCTCCTCGCTAGGGTCATGTTACAGTCAGTGAGTCCCTGTGACAATCCTCTGACCTCACCAGCCATGAATCTTGCACATAGTGAGTCAGTCTCAGCCTCTGGTGTGTGGGTCCGGCAGCTGAGAACTATTACTTCATGTTTCCCCATGTTTGTAATTGGCATAAACAAGAAGACAATAACACAATCTGTCTCCCCATCCACTGCTGTCCTTGCTTCCCCTGTGTTATGAAAGAAAGATTACAGACAATCCGTGTTTTTACATCCCCCCCGTAAATCCTTCCCTAGTTAGCACAAAAAGCCAATAATCCCTAGGAGTTACGAACATCTATAAACCACACATGCGTGTAAGCCTGTAGAAGCCTGAGCACCATACAGTAACTGAATGTTCTAACAACCCAGAACGTGACTAGTTCAGTCCCACCAGAAATAACCAACAGGTATGCTACAGTGAACTTGTAACACACCCTCCGATTGTAAAATATTGGACTAGTAGTCACGGGTGTCTTTCTACGCAGTCATTAACCCAGTGATGATTTAATACAGGGTGTGAATTATTGCCTTAATACATGTATAGTGACACTGATGAAATTAGCCAAGGTTCCATTAATGGCTGCCGGTCTTGCCGTCTCTTTCTGCAATAATGCTTGCTGCCACCTCGTATGCAGTTATGGGAGTGCAAATTGAGCTCCCCCTAGTGCTAAACTCACAGAGAGCAAGAAGGAGCATACACTTTACCATCTGAGATTCAACAAACACGCAGACCAGATAAAATGAACAATGCGGTCCAGGGTCTCCCTCTTCCCAACTGCGTATTTTTACGACCATATATTACGGTAATAGCATTTGTAACCCTATCATTTAATCATACTTTTTCCCCTTTGGAAACGGTATCCCGCGTCACACTTGCTCACAAGCTTTTTTTTAAGCTTGAGCATGTGCAAAGGAGCCGCAGGGAACTGCCTCAACTCATTGGTTGTGATGTCAGCATCGCCATTAGAACCATCCATGCATGGAGGGATGGGCCAGTCTTTCTCTTCCAGAATGGGACATTATACTAAAATAACTGGTGGTAACTGGCTTATATATCCAGTTTGGGGTTTGGGGCAGGTAACGACTAATGGCCATTTTTTTTGTTAATGGTGAACATGCCGCTTTAAAAGGACTAGAGTGTTTAGAACTGGACTTCTTTTCAGTACATACACATCTCGAATTACTACTCAAGTACAAAGTGTCAACTCCTTTAAGTTAAGAAAAATGTGGCTCCTCTATACAGTAAGCCCCAGTAAAATGATGGAATGGAACTGGCTTTCTCCATCACATAGAACCGCGATAATATTCAAATCTTTAATTAACTAAGGTATGTTCTTAGGACAACCAACTCCACCTCATAGAATATCTTTTAGAAAGAATGGCCTCTTTAAAATAATGTTGATATACATAGTTGTTGTCCATAATCCATTACGTATGCCTGCTATGCTTCTGGATACCTTGCTGGAAACTGAGCCATTTAGACCTAGTTTGGAGCCTGTACTTAGCTGGGCATGTCAGAGAGGTCAGACAGGGATAACATTCAGTCATTGGCTGTGATGTTTTTTTTTTCCCCCCCCCCCAACTGCAATCCATAAACTGACAGTTACTAACTGGAAGACCAGAAAAGTAGAACCAGGGTGAAACATGTACATTGTGCAGGATTTCCAGGTTACATTATTATTTCCCATTCAAACTATTACCGTTTTAGGGTTTTTGGGGTGATTTTACCTGTAGGTAAGTTTCATTTGGGGACAAAAATAAAATAAAGGAAACTAAACGGAAGTTTAAGTACAAACTTGATAGCACAAGCTTATTAATTGCACGTTACAGTTTTATAAAAAATCATAACAGTGTTGCTAAATTCAACTTTGTTCATGTTTTTATTTATTGTGCATATTATTTGTCGCATTTTAGACTTATTTTGACACTGTGTTGTGTGTATTAAACGTGTGTGTGTGTGTTAAGCAGTGTGTGTGTGTGTGTGTTGTGTTAAAAGTTGGTGTGTGTGTTAACAGTGTGTGTGTGTTTACCACGTGGTTGTGTTAAGGTGTGTGTTGTGTGTGTAAGGTGTTGGTGTGTGTGGTGTTAAAAGTTGTGTTGACTGTGTAAGCCTGGAACGAAAAAAGTTTGTGTTCCCGTTTGAAAGGGTTTTTCACTGTTCATTGGTCAGTTTAATAAAACTCCCGTATATTTCAATAAACCAATCGTTTGGTAGAGCCGACACGGCTTTTTGATATTTCATCGCGTCTCAACAACTGATTTTACAGATCTGCCGAAATAACCAGAGCGATAAACCACACGACGGGATTATCCTGGTATAAAGGGGCGCAACCGGGAACCTTACGGCATGTTAATGGGACAGGTTAGTTGGTTGAGTTGTGTTACAGCACTGACACAGAATCGACAATTCTCTCTCTCTCCTGTTTATCATTTTGTTTTGTCGTTAATTGTGGAGAAGGTCCCCTGGAACGAGTTTGTGGCTAACGGGCCAACCAGACGTCACGTTCACATCGACAATTCGACCTAAACATTAAGGACGCACAAGCCCCCGAGTGTAACACTCACTTCTCCCTCTCCTGTCTGGGGCTGCACTGGTCTCAAGAACCACCTGGGAATGCAGTGTAAGGGGACGGTTTGCGTATATGTCCGTAATAGGGAAGTGCTTATGGACCAGATGGCGACGGTGGGAAAGTGGGCCTGTTGGGTCCCTATTTTACATGACCCCAGCCGCACCAATACTGCCCAGCTTCCACGCTGAAACGAGATACAGAGCTGTGCTGGAAGGAGGATTGTGCATAGCAGCACAATGTGGAACTACCACTAAAATGTATCAATATTTCATTCAATGGGTTTTTATGAGCTTTTATTTTCCCTGTTCATTACGACCACTATTGCAATGTCTATGCTACGCAGGAACACACAGTAGTAATGTCGAGATTATCTGCACTAAACAGGTATTGTCATTTAACTCTCCCATCCAATAATAAAGTCACTTTTAAGCAGTGATACACATGTAATTCCGTTTTCTAAATCGAACTCGTGACAAACGTCAGAGATAGACATTTTGTACACGCATTTGCCCCGACGATCGACCCATCGTGCGACATTTGTGTCGAAAATGAAGCTTTAACGATCTTCGAATCCAACGACCGCGACTATCTATATCGGCCTTGGCGGGATTCGCTCTGCCAACGGTGTGTCCGTATGATTGTGTACATAGCATGATTATCGGTAAGTGTAATGGAATCGAATGAAATCACCATGTCAACTATTTCGAGATCACGCGATTCTGAACTCACGTATCCGTACTCACTCACGACCCTTTACCAACGAACATTAATCACTATCGTTCAGTAAATGTAAGGCGCGTTGCAGAACTAGCGTATAACAAGACGGTCGCTGAACCGTTCGTCGGGCCACATTGTACGAAAATGATCCGACTTGTGTAACGACACCTTAACTCCGCCTCCGTTTTGCCACTAAGATCCCATTGAATAAATAAAGCCACTGACCTTCCTTTGATTGGCACTGTCAGACTGCGATACGTTTTGCGCCCCTGTTTCTCCCAGCATTCCATGGTGATGGTTGCCCGACGTGACGTGACGTCTCCCCTCCGTCGAGGAATTCACTCCGATGGTTTCCAGATGGTCCCGGGCATGTTGAGAATTTCCATCAGTACTAAGCTTTGGTGGTTTCACTATAAACTCAGAGACAACCGAATCAATGTTCCCTTTTTACTGGTCTCTGCTATATGATTTAGTCATTCTGTTCTGCACCTCCTATTAAGTTCCCAGCAGCCGGTGTGGTCTCTCTCCAACACCCTCTGTGTTCGAAACATTCCTATAGGGCATTGGTGAGGTTTAGAGACAGCACCTTAACCGTTCCAACCTGTTTAACATACGGCCTGATTGGACATTTGCCCAGATCGGGATATTTGAACCGGCCTGTAATTTCATCTATTGCATGCCGCGTTAATCCAGATTATAGTTTAGCAGTCACTCATCAGTCCCCAGCTAGATGATTCCCGGGCAGCAATCACAATCATTAAATATTGACAGTGACCATAACAGTCCATTCAAAAACGTGAGATACTGACAGGTTCGGCGAACTAATATTGAAACCCATTGGACCGAGTAAATGGCTCACTGACTAAAAAAAATTGTCTTTTCTCTATGTGAACACAGGGACAGACTTTGGTTTGACATTGCACAGAAGTAATTGAGGACACTGCGGATTTTTTTTTTTTTTAATTAACAATTACTAGCACAAACCATGGACGCCTGCCCTTATTTACTCCCCTTAACCAAGCCAAGAACACTTTACTCGCCTACCATCCCCCCGGGAACAAGCAATAAGATTACCGAGATGTTAGGCTCAAGGGGGAGGGTTTGACTGAGAGCCGGAACAGGTGCAGTAGAATTTGTAGTCAGGGAGCTTTAGAGAATAGGCTTACAGCCACAGAGACAGCGTGGAACCTCTGTCCTTGGGACCTGTAGAGGTTGATCGGGAACTCATTCATTTTTCACTGGCAGGTAAAACAGTGAGTGTCATATTGTTATCAGTCCAAGTGACAATTCAGAAATCTGACACAATGTGGCTAGAGATTTGACACACACTGGTTCAATGAAACTCCTAGAGGGAGCGCCCAAGCCTCCCGGAATTAATTTCATTACCTATAGCTGGAAGGGATCTATAGATGGTTAAACGACGGCAATTACTACTTGGAGCCATTAACCTGCGTGTGGCCTTACTTACGATAGACGGCCTGTGACACGGGCAGACCGGCCACCGTCAGTGTCCACGTTCCAGGCGTATCATATAAATTCCCTATTTCCCAATTTGAAAACCGTTCAATCCGTATACACAGCCTAAAGGTTCGTCACACGTGGCGATAACGAGTCCCGACCCGCGGCGCACGAGTGAGGACACACATTTCGGCACGTGTGTAAGCACTCTCAGTAATCAGGCATCGGCCGGGCATTCCAGTCGTTCGATACATCACCGTATAGACACAGCACAGACCCTATACACCGTATAGACACAGCACAGACCCTATACACAGTATAGACACAGCACAGACCCTATATACAGTATAGACACAGCATAGGGAGAACGTTCAGGACTGTGTGTTCCTATAGGTAGTCTACTGCGGCCGAGGGAAATTTTCCCTCTTTCCCGAACGTTCGGTGGCCATGCGCTGGTTTGGTTGATCGGTACTGTGTGTACCTAGCTAAAGAAACACACAGGCTTATTTATAAATGGTGCAATGTATCTGATGGGAGAATTCCTCTCTCTCCATGGGTGAATCCGCAATGAGCTCAGCCAATCACAGGAGCCCCTGCCGGTCCTGCCCCTAACACTTGTTTCTGTGCACGGAAGCAAGCAGAAGACATTCGAGGGAATGGGGGCTGGTAAATATGTTCAGAAGCTGAATTTCTAACTTTGGGTGTTGGGGGATTTTACGGGGTGGACATAACCTTTAACATTCTGCCTGTCATTTATTTAAAGATTCCCCTACACACAGTCCCAAGCGCTCTCTCTGTGTGAAGCATATATAAACCATAGGGGTACCCATTCACCTTACTGGGAGACGATAGCAGCTGACGGAAATGTTTGGGCAGCTTCAAGCAAACCCGAGGCCATCGGTGAACATTCGACGGACTCGGGAAAACGCGTTGGCACTGGCCCTTTACCAATATGTGTACCCAGCTTTAGCATGGGTTGTGTAGGTTTACATTGCAGGGAGTGAGTTGGTGACTTCACTGGTAGCAGGAATAAAATCAAACTTTACAGCTCCATAGCTTCTGATTGAAAGCGTGTGTGTGTGTCTGTCTGTCTGTGTCTCTGTGTCTCGACGCTGCACTAGTAATATTCTTTGCAGATCCCTTACATACGAACGTTCCACCACCGGATTTACCCATTATCTTTCAAGTGTAGGGGGGAAGACCATAGTAGCCACTACGGTTGGGAAAGATGGAAAATTTCCGTTGGTCATTATCGGAGCCGATACGATCGCACAGTGTATGGGGATCAGTTGGGTATGTGTATGCGGTTCCTACAGCATGTGTGCCGACAGATACCAACGTGGCCAGATACCAACGTGATCTGTCAGTACACATGCTGTACAAAGCACATGTATGGCCACCTGAACAGCAGGTGTTACTGTTCCTTTAACTGGAAATAGAGCAAATGTAGCCTTGTAGCTTCTGTTCTAAGTCATTAACAAAGGCCCACAGGATGCTGGGGAAATTTTAGGCTTTAATAATCTTATTTTGCAGTAATGTGCGTGGGGGGGGGTTAATCTAATCTGATAACGAGTTTCGAATTAATGAAACACTTCACAGTTTCACACTGACGCTGATCAAACGTTTCCTCGTTACAAAAAGGCAAATCCTGTTTGATAGTCAAACCTAAACGGAGGGAAATGGTGTAAACAGGGGGGTTGTGGGTAACACAGGACGGGCAGGCGAGAAGAAAGGAGGGAGATAGTAAGAACGAGGGGGAGGTGAGAGATGAGTGTGAAACTGATAGAACATTAAAGGATAAGTTCACTGTACAATCAAGTTATGTTCATTTGGAAGCTGCAGCTTTAGAAATACCGTTGCCATATTTTTTTTTTCCCTATGTCCCTCCAGAGCCAACCTACCTACCTACCTACCTATTAACCTACCTAGCTTTGTGCCTTGGAAGTTGCTGACATCTTGTTACTGGTTTGCTGAATGTTAAACTCCTCCCCTCTGAGATTTCCTCTGCTTTCTCCTGCTTGAGCCTCAAACAGTAATGCTTGTGAGTTCCGTGCACTCTCCTGCTTGAGCCTCAAACAGTAATGCCTGTGAGTTCCGTCTTGTACAGTGCTGTGTACCCAAGTGGCGCTATATAAATAAACATTACATACAGACATATTTTTCGACTTTTTGCTACTGGCCATTAATGGTCACAGGGCGTTAGTTTCCCAAGTGTGTGGGTAAATATAGATAATGATCGGTTGATTTACCTCCGTTACAAACGTAATGTAAAATACCAATATCGATCCTTTATAAATTACAAATAGCCTACACCATTCGGTATTCTACGGCGAGCGGTGTAAAGTACTCACCCAGCCTTTCAGATCATTTAATAAATGAGCTCAACCTCATAACAAGTAAGTATAGAGAATCCATCATCACACCCAATTCTACTGTGCAATTTATTTCAATCACAGTCCCCTTTAAACACACCACATTGTCCCCATTCTAGCAACATGAAACATATAACCGTCCCCCCCATTAATACGCTCAGACCCATAAACAGCTATACAGGACAATACGGATATCGCTCCTTTACCACGAGACACAAAATAATCGGTTCATATTCTAACGGTTACAAAACACCAAACAACAACGGTTACTAATCCCACACACGTGTTAGTATGTGCAGCCATATAAACGGATACCAGAGGTATTTAGCCATATCTCTAAGGCTGGTTAATAGACTGGGGTAGGATTAACTCTTGTTTCCCCAGTAATTCACCCCATTACATTATGGCACAAATAGTGATTTCAGGACTTAAAGGATAGTTCACTGTAAAATCAAGTTATGTTCATTTGGAAGCTGCAGCTTTAAAAATACCGTTGCCATATTTTTTTTTTCTCTTCCTATGTCCCTCCAGAGCCAACCTACCTACCTACCTAGTCTTTGTGCCTTGGAAGTTGCTGACATCTGTTACTATGGTTTGCTGAATGTTAAATCCTCCCCTCTGAGATTTCCTCTTCTCCTGCTTGAGCCTCAAACAGTAATGCCTGTAGTTCCGTGCACTTGCACTTGCACATGCACGGAACTCACAGGCATTACTGTTTTGAGTGCTCATTCAGGCAGAGAGTGCACGGAACTCACAAGCATTACTGTTTGAGGCCAAGCAGGAGAGTGCACGAAACTCACAGGCATTCTGTTGAGGCCTCAAGCAGGAGAGTGCACGGATAACTCCACAGGCATATACTGTTTGAGGCTCAAGCAGGAGGTGCACGGAACTCACAGGCATTACTGTTTGAGCTCAAGGCGGAAGTAAAGT
>CM033476.1:7904842-8253909 GCA_019447015.1 Hymenochirus boettgeri | reverse complement strand
CATTACTGTTTGAGGCTCAAGCAGGAGAGTGCACGGAACTCACAGGCATTATTGTTTGAGGCTCAAGCAGGAGAGTGCACAGAACTCACAAGCATGAGAGTCCACGGAACTCACAGGCATTACAGGCAGGAGAGTGCACAGAACTCTCAAGCAGGAGAGTCCACGGAACTCACAGGCATTACTGTTTGAGGCTCAAGCAGGAGAGTGCATGGAACTCACAGGCATTATTGTTTGAGGCTCAAGCAGGAGAGTCCCTCTCCTGCTTGAGGCCTCAAACATAATGCCTGTGAGTTTCCTTGGAACTCTCCTGCTTGAGCCTCAAATAGTAATGCTTGTGAGTTCTGTGCACTCTCCTGCTGAGCCTCAAACAGTAATGCTTGTTGAGTTCCGTGGACTCTCTCTTGCTTAGCCTCAAACAGTAATGCTTGTGAGTTCTGTGCACTCTCCTGCTTGAGCCTCAAACAATAATGCCTGTGAGTTCCGTGCACTCTCCTGCTTGAGCCTCAAACAGTAATGCCTGTGAGTTACGTGGACTCTCCTGCTTGAGCCTCAAACAGTAATGCTTGCGAGTTCTGTGAACTCTCCTGCTTGAGCCTCAAACAGTAATGCCTGTGAGTTCCGTGGACTCTCCTGCTTGAGCCCAAATAGTAATGCTTGTGAGTTCTGTGCACTCTCCTGCTTGAGCCTCAACAATAATGCCTGTGAGTTCCATGCACTCTCCTGCTGAGCCTCAAACAGTAATGCCTGTGAGTTCGTGGACTCTCCTGCTTGAGAGTTTGTGCACTCTCCTGCCTGTAATGCCTGTGAGTTCCGTGGACTCTCATGCTTGTGAGTTCTGTGCACTCTCCTGCTTGAGCCTCAAACAATAATGCCTGTGAGTTCCGTGCACTCTCCTGCTTGAGCCTCAAACAGTAATGCCTGTGAGTTCCGTGGACTCTCCTGCTTGAGCCTAAAATAGTAATGCTTGTGAGTTCTGTGCACTCTCCTCCGTTGAGCCTCAAACAGTAATGCTTGTGAGTTCCGTGGACTCTCCGCTTGAGCCTCAAACAGTAATGCTTGTGAGTTCTGTGCACTCTCCTGCTTGAGCCTCAAACAATAATGCCTGTGAGTTCCGTGCACTCTCCTGCTTGAGCCTCAAACAGTAATGCCTGTGGAGTTACGTGACTCTCCTGCTTGAGCCTCAAACAGTAATGCTTGCGAGTTCTGTGAACTCTCTCTGCTTGAGCCTCAAACAGTAATGCCTGTGAGTTCCGTGGACTCTCCTGCTTGAGCCTCAAATAGTAATGCTTGAGTTCTGTGCACTCTCCTGCTTGAGCCTCAAACAATAATGCCTGTGAGTTCCATGCACTCTCCTGCTTGAGCCTCAAACAGTATGCCTGTGAGTTCCGTGGACTCTCTGCTTGAGAGTTCTGTGCACTCTCCTGCCTGTAATGCCTGTGAGTTCCGTGGACTCTCATGCTTGTGAGTTCTGTGCACTCTCCTGCTTGAGCCTCAAACAATAATGCCTGTGAGTTCCGTGCACTCTCCTGCTTGAGCCTCAAACAGTAATGCCTGTGAGTTCCGTGGACTCTCCTGCTTGAGCCTCAAACAGTAATGCTTGTGAGTTCTGTGCACTCTCCTGCTTGAGCCTCAAACAGTAATGCCTGTGAGTTCCGTGGACTCTCCTGCTTGAGCCTCAAACAGTAATGCTTGTGAGTTCTGTGCACTCTCCTGCTTGAGCCTCAAACAATAATGCCTGTGAGTTCCGTGCACTCTCCTGCTTGAGCCTCAAACAGTAATGCCTGTGAGTTACGTGGACTCTCCTGCTTGAGCCTCAAACAGTAATGCTTGCGAGTTCTGTGAACTCTCCTGCTTGAGCCTCAAACAATAATGCCTGTGAGTTCCATGCACTCTCCTGCTTGAAAACAGTAATGCCTGTGAGTTCCGTGGACTCCCTGCTTAAGTTCTGTGCACTCTCCTGCCTGTAATGCCTGTGAGTTCGTGGACTCTCATGCTGTGAGTTCTGTGCATCTCCTGCTGAGCCTCAAACAATAATGCCTGTGAGTTCCGTGCACTCTCCTGCTTGAGCCTCAAACAGTAATGCCTGTGAGTTCCGTGGACTCTCCTGCTTGAGCTCAAACATAATGCTTGTGTTCTGTGCACTCTCCGCTTGAGCCTCAAACAGTAATGCCTGTGAGTTCCGTGGACTCTCCTGCTTGAGCCTCAAACAGATAGTATATGCTTGTGAGTCTGTGCACTCTCCTGCTTGAGCCTCAAACTAATGCCTGTGAGTTCCGTGCACTCTCTGCTTGAGCCTCAAACAGTAATGCCTGTGAGTTCTGTGCACTCTCCAGCTTGAGCCCAAACAGTAATGCGTGTGAGTTCCTCTGCTTTCTCCTGCTTGAGCCTCAAACAGTAATGCCTGTGAGTTCCATGCATTCTCTTGCTTGAGCCTCAGATAGTAATGCCTGTGGGTTCTGTGCACTCTCCTGCTGAGCGTCCACAATAATGTCTGTGAGTTCTATGCACTCTCCTCTTGAGCCACAAACAGTAATGCCGTGAGTTCCGTGCATGTGCGTGTGCACAGACCTCACAGGCATTACTGTTTGAGGCTCAAGCAGAGGAAATCTCAGAAGGGCGGAGCTTAGCAAACCAGTAACAAGATGTCAGCAACTTTCAAGGCACAAAGGTAGGCTCTGGAGGGACATAGGTAAAAAAAATGAACATAACTTGATTTTACAGTGCACTTATCCTTAAACGTATTGTATTTTGCAATGCATGCATGTTACCAGTATGCAGCATATGTGGTTTTACAATTTATGTAATGGTATATAGTATACTCTTTTCCTGTACTTGTGCTGCTTACACATAATCATCAACATTTCATCAGTGGAAACTACAGAATTTTGACACAGGACTACAAAATTTTGAAAGTCGAAACCAAGTTCCAAGGAAGAAGTTTCAAGTTTTGACATGGAATTCAGTTTTGATGGTCAAAATTTTGTGTCAAACCTAAGTCTGTCCATGAGCCTGCTAGCGGAATAACTATTACTTTAAGGGCTGTTATTTGTACACCATATAGCTTTATAAAAAAAAATTATAGAGGGGATATAGCATACTTCTTTATTTAGAGTTTGAACGTGATTTTCCATGCAATTTTAACCAGTAGCTATGGTTTCCATGACAATGTATGAAATCCCTGTAATAATTAGCCATTGTTGATTGACATTGTTTCTATGGTAACTTTTAAATAAAAAAAAAAAAAAATAGACAGTGTCTCCTTAATGAAATGCAATACAGACATTGGTTGCACTATTTACCAAACGATACATCTTTAGAACTGATAGTTTTCTTATTACAGACTCCTACGGGAAATTATTAGTTTATACTCAACCAGGGAGATGTAATAAATTAACTTGCCTTTTCCTGCGATGTATTAAACATTTCTGGCCATTGATACATTGCGAAATTGAGATCGGTAAGTTGCAAACCTTTGCGAGTCTTTACTGACACAATTGAAAAGGCATTATTTTTGCGCAAAACCATTGCTAAATTTTTAGCAAAAGGTATTTGCAAATGGTGCAGGCGCAATATACCCTTGTTATACCTTGGAACATTTTTAGCAAAGGCTTTGCACTTATTTTCTCATTAGCGTGGGATATTGCATCCTCCTGAAATTGCTAAATCTCCTGACCTACTTTCTCCATTGAGTCCTTGTAAGAGAACAAAACGCATCAGAGGATTTTTGTGTTGTTTGTTCTTTTTTTTAACTTAGGGGACTTTGTGGCAGCCCACTATTATGCTGGCCCTCTCTTGAGAAGTATCAGAGGGGGGCGTAATACAGGTGTCTGGCTTGCACTCAGCTGCTTATTGAAATGACCATACATTCATTACATATTGATCCCTCAGTCCTTCTATATTTTAGCTGTATTGTGATGCACAATTACCTAGATTAGGTCCTAGTCTAGGAATTTATTATTGGACTAGGTAGTAGCACTGAGTGCTTCAAGGTGTGCCCTCTAACATTTTGGGGTTATTTGTGGGTGGAGAGACTTTCTCCCACCCCCTTAGTGATTTTATGGACTAGTATATTTTATTGTCCTTATCCATATATACCCCTATTTATACCCTATAATATGTTGCTCCAATCTATGTTTTTACATATAAACAAGTTTTTGTTAATATGTTTTTTATGAGTAAAACATAATGAAAGTATTTTAATTTATTAAGCTTCCAACGGGTGATGGGAGTCATTCAAATTTTGCTCATGCTGCTCCTTAAACTGGGAACAAACATGAAAAATTTGCTGCATATTACATGGGAGATTCCATTGGAACCTGTTGATAATGTTGTATATACATTCTTGTTATCAACCGCTCCACCTCTTTATGGGGATAGATTCTTCAATGAAAACACGTGCGCAATCTCTATTGACTGGGTTTACATAAAGTGGAAGGCAGATCTGAGATTTCCTCTGCTTTCTCCTGCTTGAGCCTCAAACAGTAATGCTTGTGAGTTCCGTGCACTCTCCTGCTTGAGCCTCAAACAGTAATGCCTGTGAGTTCCGTGGACTCTCCTGCTTGAGCCTCAAACAGTAATGCTTGTGAGTTCCGTGCACTCTCCTGCTTGAGCCTCAAACAGTAATGCCTGTGAGTTCCGTGCATGTGCAAGTGCAAGTGCACGGAACTCACAGGCATTACTGTTTGAGGCTCAAGCAGGAGAAAGAGGAAATCTCAGAGGGGAGGAGTTTAACATTCAGCAAACCAGTAACAAGATGTCAGCAACTTCCAAGGCACAAAGCTAGGTAGGTAGGTAGGTTGGCTCTGGAGGGACATAGGGAAGAAAAAAAAATATGGCAACGGTATTTTTAAAGCTGCAGCTTCCAAATGAACATAACTTGATTTTACAGTGAACTTATCCTTTAAGTCCTGAAATCACTATTTGCTGCCATAAATGTAATGCTGGGTGAATTACTGGGGAAACAAGAGTTAATTCTACCCCAGTCTATTAACCAGGCATTAGAGATATGGCTAAATACCTCTGGTATCCGTATTATATGGCTGCACAATACTAACACTGTGTGGGATTTAGTAACCGTTGTTGTTTGGTGTTTTGTAACCGTTAGAATATGAACCGATTATTTTTGTCTCTGTGGTAAAGGAGCGATATCCGTATTGTCCTGTATAGCTCTGCTTTATGGCTCTGAGCGTATTAATCGGGGGGGACGGTTATATAGTTTCATGTTGCTAAGAATGGGGACAATGTGGTGTGTTTAAAGGGGACTGTGATTGAAATAAATTGCACAGTAGAATTGGGTGTGATGATGGATTCTCTATACCTTGTTATGAGGTTGAGCTCATTTATTAAAATGATCTGAACGGCTGGGGTAGTACATTTACACCCGCTCGCCGTAGAATACCGATATGGTGTAGGCTATTGTACTTTATAAAGGATCGATATTGGTATTTTACATTACGTTTGTAACGGAGGTAAATCACCGATCATTATCTATATTTTACCCACACCCTTGGGAAACTAACGCCTGTGACCATTAATGGCCAGTAGCAAAATAGTCGAAAAATATGTCTGTATGTATATGTTTATTTATATAGCGCCACTTGGGTACACAGCACTGTACAATATAACAATACAGATTATACAGTATGTATGTATATGTTTATTTATATAGCGCCACTTGGGTACACAGCGCTGTACATTATAACAATACAGATTATACAGTATGTATGTATATGTTTATTTATATAGCGCCACTTGGGGACACAGCGCTGTAACATTAAACAATACAGATATACAGTATGGAATGTATATGTTTATTGATATAGCGGCCACTTGGGGGCAATGCCTGTACATTATAACAATACAGATATACAGTATGTTGTATATGTTATTATATAGCGCCACTGGGTACACAGCGCTGTACATTAAACATAAGAGTTATACAGTATGTATGTATAGTTTATTTTATATAGCGCCACTTGGGTAGCGCGTTGACATTAAAACAATACAGATTATACAGTATGTATGTATATGTTTATTTATATAGCGCCACAGGGACACAGCGCTGTACATATTATAACAATACAGATTATACAGTATGTAGTTATGTTTATTTATATAGTGCCACTTGGGTACACAGCGCTGTACATTATAACAATACAGATATACAGTTAGTATGTATATGTTATATTATATAGCGCACTGGGTACACAGCGCTGTACAATATAACAATACAGATTATACAGTATGTATGTATATGTTTATTTATATAGCGCCACTTAGGGACACAGCGCTGTACATTATAACAATACAGATTAACATATGTATGTATATGTTTATTTATTAGCGGCCACTGGGTACACAGCACTGTACATATACACAATACAGATTATCACAGTTGTAGTATATGTTTATTTATATAGCGCCACTTGGGTACACAGCGCTGACATTATACACAATACAGAATATACAGATGATGTATTGGTTTATTATATAGCGCCACTGGGGACGCCAGCACTGTACATTATAACAATACAGATTATACCGTATGTATGTATATGTTTATTTATATAGCGCCACTGGGTACACAGCGCTGTACAGTATAACATACGATTATACAGTATGTATGCGTATATGTTTATTTATATAGCGCCACTTGGGGACGCAGCACTGTACATTTATAACAATCAGATAATACAGTATGTATGTATATGTTTATTTATATAGCGCACTTGGGACACGCGCTGTACAGTATAACAATACAGGATTATACAGTATGTATGTGGTGTTTATTTATATATCGCGCACTTGGATACACAGCGGTGACATTATAACAATACAGATTATCAGTATGTATGTATAGTTTATTTATATAGCGCCACTGGGGACCCCAGCACTGTACATTATAAACAATACAGATATACAGTATGTATTTATATGTTTTTATTTATATAGCGCCATCTTGGGTACACAGCCTGCTGTACATTAAAACAATACAGATTATACAGTATGTATGTATATGTTTTTTATATAGCGCCACTTGGGTACACAGCGCTGTACATTATAACAATACAGATTATACAGTATGTTATGTATATGTTTATATAGCGCACTTGGGTACACAGCACTGTACATTTAACAATACAGAGTTATACAGTATGTATGTATATGTTTATTTATATAGCGCCACTGGGTACGCAGCGGTACATATAAACAATACAGATATATACGTAGTATGTATATGTTATTTATATAGCGCCACTTGGGGACGTAGCGCTGTACATTAAACAATACAAGATTATACAGTATGTATGAAATGTTATTATATAGCGCCACTTGGGTACACAGCGCTGTACATTATAACAATACAGATTATACAGTATGTATGCATATGTTTATTTTATAGCGCCACTTGGGACACAGCGCGGTACATTATACAATACAGATTATACAGTATGTATGTATATGTATTTATATAGCGCCAATTGGGGACGCAGCACTGTACATTATAACCAATACAGATTATACAGTAGTTGTATATGTATTATTATAGCGCCACTTGGGTACACAGCGCTGTACAGTATAACAATACAGATTATACAGTATGTATGATATGTTTATTATATAGCGCCACTTGGGGACGCAGCACTGTACATATATAACAAACAGATTATACAGTATGTATGTATATGTTTTTAATAGCGCCACTTGGGTACACAGCGCTGTACAGTATATAACAATACAGATATACAGTATGTATGTGTTGTTTATTTATATATCGCAACTTGGATACACAGCGCTGTACATTATAACAATACAGATTATACAGTATGTATATATGGTTATTTATTATAGCGCCACTTGGGGACACAGCACTACATTATAACAATACAGATTATACAGTATGATATATGTTTATTTATATAGCGCACTGGGTACCACAGCGTGACATTATAACAATACAGATTATACAGTATGTATGTATATGTTTATTTATATAGCGCCACTTGGGGACACAGCGCTGTACATTATAACATACAGATTATACAGGATGTATGTATATGTTTATTTATATAGCGCCACTTGGGGACACAGCGCTGTACATTAAACAATACAGATTATACAGTATGTATGTATATGTTTATTTATATAGCGCCACTTGGGTACCACAGCGCTACAATTATAACAATACAGATATTACAGTATGTATGTAATAGTTTATTTATATAGCGCCACTTGGGGACGCAGCGCTGTACATTATAACAATACAGATTATACCAGTATGGTGTATATGTTTATTATATAGCGGCCACTTGGGTACGCAGCGCTGAACTATTATAACCTACAGATTATACAGTATGTATGTATAGTTATTTATATAGGCCACTTGGGGACACAGCGCTGTACATTATAACAATACAGATTATACAGTATGTATGTATATGTTTATTTATATAGCGCCACTTGGGGACGTAGCGCTGACATACAACATTATAACATACAGATATACAGTATGTATATGTTTATTTATTACTAGCGCACTTGGGACGTAGGTGTACATTATAACAATACAGATTATACAGTATGTATGTATGTTTATTATATAGCGCCATTGGGACACAGCGCTGTACATTATAACAATAAGATTATACAGTATGTGATGGTATATGTTATTTATATAGCGCCACTTGGGGACGCAGCGCTGTACATTATAACAATACAAGATTACAGTATGGATATGTTTATTTATATAGCGCCACTTGGGGACGCAGCGCTGTACATATAAACAATACAGATTATACAGTATGTATGTATATGTTTATTTATATAGAGCCATTGGTACACAGCGCTGTACATTAACAATACAGATTACAGTAGTATGTATATGTTTATTTATATAGAGCCACTTGGGTACACAGCGCTGTACATTATAACAATACAGATTATTACAGTATTATGTAATGTATGTTTATATAGAGCCACTTGGGGACAACCAGCGCTGTACATTATAACAATACAGATTATACAGTATGTATGTATATGTTTATTTATATAGCGCCACGGGTACACAGCGCTGTACATTATAACCAATACAGATAATACGTATGTATGTATATGTTTAATAGCGCCACTTGGGGAATGCGCTGTACATTATAAACAATACAGATTAACAGTATGTATGATATGTTTATTATATATAGCGCCATTTGGGTACACAAGCGCGTGTACATTATAACAAACAGATTATACAGTATGATGTATATGTATGTTATATAGCGCCACTTGGGGACACAGCGCTGTACATTATAACAATACAGATTTATACAGTTATGTATGTATATGTTTATTTATATAGCGCCCACTGGGTACCAGCGCTGTACATTATAACAATACAGATTATACAGTATGATGTATATGTTTATTTAATTAGCGCCATTGGGTACACAGCGCCTGTACATTTATAACAATACAGATTATCAGTATGTATGTATATGTTATTTATTAGCGCCACTGGGTACACGCGCTGACATAGATACAATACAGATTATACAGTATGTATGTATATGTTTATTTATATAGCGCCACTTGGGTACGCAGCGCTGTAATTATAACAATACAGTTATACAGTATGTTATGTATATGTTTATTTATATAGCGCCACTTGGGGACGTCAGCGTGTACATTATAACAATACAGATTATACAGTATGTATGTATAGTTTATTTATATAGCGCCACTTGGATTACACAGCGCTGTACATTATAACAATACAGATTATCAGTATGATGTATATGTTTATTATATAGGCACTTGGGTGACACAGCGCTGTACATTATAACATACAGATTATTACAGTATGTATGTATAGTTTATTATATAGCGCCACTGGGTACACAGCGCTGTACATTATAACAATAAAGATTTACAGTATGTATGTATATGTTATTTATATAGCGCCCTTGGGTACACAGCGCTGTACATTATAACAATACAGATTATACAGTATGTATGTATATGTTATTATTTATATAGCGCCACTGGGTACGCAGCGCTGTACATTATAACACATACAGATTATACAGTATGTATGTATATGTTTATTTATATAGCGCCACTTGGGGACGTAGCGCTGACTTATAACACTAAAGATATACAGTATGTATGTATATGTTATTTATATAGCGCCACTTGGAACACAGCGCTGTACATTATAACAATACAGATTATACAGTATGTATGTATATGTTTATTTATATAGCGCCACTTGGGTACACAGCGCTGTACATTATAACAATACAGATTATACAGTATGTATGTATATGTTTATTAATAGGCGCACTTGGGACACAGCGCTGTATATTATAACAATACAGATTATACAGTATGTATGTATTGTTATTTATATAGCGCACTTGGGGACACAGCGCTGTATAATAAACAATACAGATTATACAGTATGTATGTATATGTTTATTATATAGCGCCACTTGGGGACGTAGCGCTGTACATTATAACAATACAGATTATACAGTATGTATATGTTTATTTATATAGCGCCACTTGGGGACACAGTCACTGTACATTAAACAATACAGATGATAACAGTATGTATGTATATGGTTTATTTATACGCCACTTGGGACACAGCGCTGTACATTATAACAATATAGATTATACAGTATGTATGTATATGTTATTTAATAGCGCCATTGGGGACACAGCGGCTGTACATTATAACAATACAGATTATACAGTATGTATGTATATGTTTATTTATATAGACGCCACTTGGGGACACAGCGTGACATTATAACAATACGATTATACAGTATGTATGTATATGGTTATTATATAGCGCCACTTGGTGACACAGCGTGTACATTATAACAATACAGATTATACAGTATGTATGTATATGTTTATTTATATAGCGCCACTTGGATACGCAGCGCTGTACATTATAACAATACAGATTAAATTGAAAGTGCAACATGCCTTGACACATTAGGAATGAGATCCCTTGCCCCGAACAGCTTACAATCTAAGTAACATCTGTACAAAGCTTAACAGGATACGATTAGCTGTGCTGTGTTTGATGGTGATGTCACTACAGCACTTACAGAATGTGATTGGTGCTGCTGTAAGTTTGACGGTGACATCATTACTTCTGTTATGTAAAATATCCTAGTGCGGTGTCATTAGACCTTGTAAACATATTAAAATTGTTCTCTTTTTTTTTGTTTGTTTTAGGTGTCACAGTCATAACAATCACAATTGTAAATACAGACGGGAGTTACTATACAACAAACAGGCGTCAACTCACTGCCGACAGATTAGAGACTGTTTTGCAGTACTCAAGTCTCCACACCAGGTGGCAGTCTGGCTGAGTGTTTGTATGACAGTTCTCTATGGCCAAGCCCTGATGTTTTGATGTTTTTTTGCACTGAAACCTGTTTAGTGACATTTGCACACACTTGTGCCACACATTGCTCTGTACAACTCTTGTAGCGATTTGGCACCATAAAATTAAATACATTCCTGGTTACATTTAAAGGTGTCATCCATTCAAATAAACCAAGTTCTGATGTCTTTAAAAATGTCTTTGTTTTCTATTCTCTCTCACTGAACGCAAGGAATGCTGGGAATTGTATTTTGATAAATGACACCAACTACGTACACTTTAACTTTAAGGGGTTGGCGATGGGTATTACTTAAAGGACAACTGCATTGTCTAATTCTGCCTCAGTCTGGATCTATCCAATGGGAAAAGCTCTTCTTGCAGAATGTCTTCCCACTGGTTATGCTCTGGGCCACACCCAACACGTGTCCTTAATTCTTTCATTGTGCCAACCAATCGAACTAGCTGGCACTTACCATGTGTTCTGATCTAACTGAGCACAGGATCACACAGGTGATGGACCAATGAGCGCAGCTCTTTGTCCTTTATCAATATATCACAATGTACCAAGTGCTTCCATTGGTAGGTAAGATTTGAAGGGGCGGTACTGACTGGCTTGTGGTACATGTGACTGGACCAATGTTAGATGTGGTTCTGATCCACCTTGTTAAATGTAATAAGGCTTTAAGCACATAAATGACATACCTGCTACAGAGCCGCTGGTGCTCAGTACTGCCCCTCTAACCGGATATCCCAGCCAAATTCTGCCATTTCGTTTTTCAACTCCAGCAAAGTCGGGCACAATGACATCGATACACGGCGTGGGTGTGTGTGTGTCGTTTTAAAGTCACAGTAACCTCTAGAACGGTCATGCCAACGGGTTAGTGTGGATTAAAATGAAAATTAGAGACAGACTAGGAAGTAAAACATTGTTAACGGGCAGCAGATACCAAACTCCTGTTCCAGTAGATCTGTCCAGGGGTCTCTAAGCCCCCGATTCCTTCTACACATCAGTTAAGGGTCTGTAACTAGCCAGGCGCTGGCACGGTCCCATAGGAACTAAATATATTGTTAACGCGGTAAAGCAGGTAAGTGGTGCATCTGTGATAACTTTGGAATGTACCATAGAGAGTATGAACACGTAATCGCACTACAGCTAACATTATTATTCGATGCGGTAAATGATAGATCAGTGATATTCCCCTTGAGACTGGTTACAAGTTGCACCCACTGTAGCAGTGTCCTGTATTTCCAATGTCTCCCAGTGTGTAATCACATCCATTCACAAAACGTTGCTCAGCTGCAGACTTATTGATTTCGAACACACAAGCTGCATTGCCGTTTGGTTCCATATGTGTCTGATCTTTCCTCAGTAGTACAATTGCACTGATTCTCTCCCCCCTCTGGTCACAGCCATCATTACAGTTTAGATTTAGGCTTCTGTTTTAAAGAAACACAAATTTGGTTAAACAAAATTCCTGAACTTTGTGTCAAAGTCTAAAACACATTGGATCAGAAGGACATTTATAAAGGCATGGTATCGATATAGCTCCCACCCATATGTATAAGTATACAGAGAAGGAATTTTCTGTACACACATAAGCTATACCCTCATACTGTACTGTCTAAGGGAAACAATATGGCAGCTCCCACCCATATGTATAAATATACAGAGAAGGAATGTTCTGTACACAACAATAAGCTATACCCTCATACTGTACTGTCTAAGGGAAACAATATGGCGCCCCACCCATATGTATAAATATACAGAGAAGGAATGTTCTGTACAACAATAAGCTATACCCTATACTGTACTGTCTAAGGGAAACAATATGGCAGCTCCCACCCTATGTATAAATATAAAATAACAGAGAAGGAATGTCTGTACACACAATAAGCTATACCCTTACTGTACTGTCTAAGGGAAACAATATGGCAGTCCCACCCATATGTATAAATAAATAACAGAGAAGGATGTTCTGTACACACAATAAGCTATACCCCCATACTGTACTGTCTAAGGGAAACAATATGGCAGCTCCCACCCATATGTATAAATATACAGAGAAGGAATGTTCTGTACAACAATAAGCTATACCCCATACTGTACTGTCTAAGGGAAACAATATGGCAGCTCCACCCATATGTTTAAATATAAATATACAGAGAAGGAATGTTCTGTACAACAATAAGCTATACCCTCATACTGTACTGTCTAAGGGAAACATATGGCAGCTCCACCCATATGTATAAATATAAATATAAGAGAAGGAATGTTCTGTACACACAATAAGCTATACCTCATACTGTACTGTATAGGGAAAAATATGGCAGCTCCCACCCATATGTATAAATATACAGAGAAGGAATGTTCGTACACACCAATAAGCTATACCCTCATACTGTACTGTCTAAGGGAAACAATATGGCAGCTCACCATATGTTAAATATACAGAGAAGGAATGTCTGTACACACAATAAGCTATACCCTCATACTGTACTGTCTAAGGGAAACATATGGCAGCTCCCACAATATGTATAAATATACAGAGAAGGAATGTTCTGTACAACAATAAGCTATACCCTCATACTTACTGTCTAAGGGAAACAATATGGCAGCTCCCACCCATATGTATAAATATACAAAGAGAAGGAATGTTCTGTACAACACAATAAGCTATACCCTCATACTGTACTGTCTAAGGGAAACAATATGGCAGCTCCCACCATATGTATAAAATATACAGAGAGAAGGAATGTTCTGGACACAATAAGCTATACCCTCATACTGTACTGTCTAAGGGAAACAATAGGCAGCTCCCACCCATATATATAAATATACAGAGAAGGAATGTTCTGTACATACAATAAGCTATACCCTCATACTGTACCGTCTAAGGGAAACAATATGGCAGCTCCCACCCATATGTATAAATATACAGAGAAGGAATGTTCTGTACACACAATAAGCTAAGCCCTCATACTGTACTGTCTAAGGGAAACAATATGGCAGCTCCCACCCATATATATAAATATACAGAGAAGAATGTTCTGTACACACAATAAGCTATACCCTCATACTGTACTGTCTAAGGGAAACAATATGACAGCTCCCACCCATATGTATAAATATAAATATACGAGAAGGAATGTTCTGTACATACATAAGCATACCCCATACTGTACTGTCTAAGGGAAACAATATGGCAGCTCCCACCCATATATTAAATATACAGAGAAGGAATGTTCTGTACACACAATAAGCTATACCCTCATACTGTATGTCTAAGGGAAACAATATGACAGCTCCCACCCATATGTATAAATATACAGAGAAGGAATGTTTGTACATACAATAAGCTATACCCTCATACTGTACTGTCTAAGGGAAACAATATGACAGCTCCCACCCATATGTATAAAATATACAGAGAGGAATGTTCTGTACACACAATAAGCTATACCCTCATACTGTACTGTCTAAGGGAAACAATATGGCAGCTCCCACCCATAGTATAAATATAAATATACAGAGAAGGAATGTTCTGTACATACAATAAGCTATACCCTCATACTGTACTGTCTAAGGGAAACAATATGGCAGCTCCCACCCATATGTATAAATATAAATATACAGAGAAGGAATGGTCTGTACATACAATAAGCTATACACTCATCAAGTACTGTAAGGGAAACAATATGACAGCTCCCACCCATATGTATAAATATAATATACAGAGAAGGAATGTTCTGTACATACAATAAGCTATACCCTCATACTGTACTGTCTAAGGGAAACAATATGGCAGCTCCCACCCATATGTATAAATATAAATATACAGAGAAGGAATGTTCTGTACACACAATAAGCTATACCCTCATACTGTACTGTCTAAGGGAAACAATATGAAGCTCCCACCCAATGTATAAATATACAGAGAAGAATGTTCTGTACAAACATAAGCTATACCCTCATACTGTACTGTAAGGGAAACAATATGGCAGCTCCCACCCATATGTATAAATATAAATATACAGAGAAGGAATGTTCTGTACATACAATAGCTATACACTCATACAGTACTGGCTAAGGGAAAACAATATGACAGCTCCCACCATATGTATAAATATAAATATACAGAGAAGGAATGTTCTGTACACACAATAAGCTATACCCTCATACTGTACTGTCTAAGGAAACAATATGGCAGCTCCCACCCATATATATAAATATACAGAGAAGGAATGTTCTGTACACCAAATAAGCTATACCCTCATACTGTACTGTCTAAGGGAAACAATATGGCAGCTCCCACCCATATATAAATATACAGAGAAGGAATGTTCTGTACAACAATAAGCTATACCCTCATACTGTACTGTCTAAGGAAAAATATGGCAGCTCCCACCATATGTATAAATATACAGAGAAGGAATGTCTGTACATACAATAAGCTATACCTCATACTGTACTGTCTAAGGGAAACAATATGACAGCTCCCACCCATATGTATAAATATACAGAGAAGGAATGTTTTGTACATACAATAAGCTATACCCTATACTGTACTGTCTAAGGGAAACAATATGGCAGCTCCCACCCATATATATAAATATACAGAGAAGGAATTTGTACACACAATAAGCTATACCCTTATACTGTACTGTCTAAGGGAAACAATATGGGAGTCCCACCCATATGTATAAATATACAGAGAAGGAATATTCGGTACACACAATAAGCTATACCCCTATACTGTACTGTCTAAGGGAAACAATATGCAGCTCCCACCCATATGTATAAATATACAGAGAAGGAATATTCGTACACACAATAAGCTATACCCTCATACTGTACTGTCTAAGGGAAACAATATGGCAGCTCCCACCCCATATGTATAATATAAATATACAGAGAGGAATGTTCTGTACACACAATAAGCTATACCCTCATACTGTAATGTCTAAGGGAAACAATATGGCAGCTCCCACCCCTATGTATAAATTACAGAGAAGGAATGTTCTGTACACACAATAAGCTATACCCTCATAATGTCTGTCTAAGGGAAACAATATGGCAGCTCCCACCCTATGTATATAAAATATACAGAGAGGAATGTTCTGTACACACATAAGCTATACCCTCATACTGTACTGTCTAAGGGAAACAATATGGCAGCTCCCACCCATATGTTATAAATATACAGAGATGGAATGTCTGTACATACAATAAGTATACCCTCATACTGTACTGTCTAGGGAAAACATATGGCAGCTCCCACCCATATGTATAAATATACAGAGAAGGAATGTTTGTACACTACAATAAGCTATACCCTCATCCGTTACTGTCTAAGGGAAACAATATGCAGCTCCCACACATATGTATAAATATACAGAGAGGAATGTTCTGTACATAACAATAAGCTATACCCTCATACTGTACTGTCTAAGGGAAACAATATGGCAGCTCCCACCCATATGTATAAATATACAGAGAAGGAATGTTCTGTACATACAATAAGCTATACCTCATACTGTACTGTCTAAGGGAAACAATATGGCAGCTCCCACCATAGTATAAATATAAATATACAGAGAAGGAATGTTCTGTACATACCCAATAGCTATACCCTCATACTGTACTGTCTAAGGGAAACAATATGGCAGCTCCCATGTCTGTGCACTATAGATATATAATTACCCATTCAGTTGAAGTGGAAGAAATCTTCACCTTCCTGCAGATTCAGAGATTTCAGGTTCTCCTCAAACCCCCCTCCTGTCAGGTCCTGAAATCAGACGGAAGTGATTAGTTAAAAGTCAGGGTCTGGTCAGACTGGATGGAAGGTTCAGCTTCCCAAGCCATCCATACAATGTGTTATACACTGTTATACACACACACAGCTTAACTGTGCATGGCTGGTTCAATAAATGTAAGTCAAACCAGCGCTGTACACAAACTATTTACACATTCACCTGTCTTAGAAAGTGAGTGCAGTGTGCGGACACTTGAGTCTCCAGGACAATGTCTATTGGAGTTTTGGGGGTTGAGGGGCGATTGACCAATATACAATTACTTATTTGAGGGGTGGACTTGGCCTGGGGGTCAGTGTAGTGAATGAATGGAGATGGGGGGATAGTAACTGAAGTCCTATTGGGTTTCAGAGTCAGACATTCATCACTGCAATAGTGAAACCCTCCCTTAGTGGTAGTGCCCCAACCAATCAGATGTTTTTTTGAAAGCTAACATCTGATTGGTTTTGGCAAAATTAGCACCATTTTTAACGATAAGAACTTTTATTGAATCTCCCTGAAAGGGTTCTAATCACTAAATGGTGCATATGGCATAGAAATGAATTCACAAAAAAACATTTACCTATTTGAAAACTGTCCCACATAAGGGACCTACAACCATGTATAATATAAGGATAATGCACACCTTACAGTGTAATATAAGGATATTACGTGGTGTAATATCCTTATAATGTAAAGGGGCGCATTATTTCTTATAATACATACGGTAAGTATCTGGTTCCTTCACCCCATTCAAATTTTATATTCTAGCCTTGTCCCTATTCCCACTTTAATTTAAACCCCCCAAGCTCCGTCTGTAACTTAACCCCAGTAGAAAGGAACATCCCAGCCCAGCATCTATGGGGTTAAACAAATCTTTGTGGAGGAGGAGAGAGACATTGGTTATGAAGTGACAGGAAGCAGATCCAGCAGGTTCCATTAGTGAAGTTAAACGCTGAGTCATTGTCCAGGCATGAACACTGGAATGGGAGGGGCAGTGGGATATAAGAAATGAGTCACTAAGTGACATCGCTGAGTGATTTTTATAAGGATATATACCACTGCAGCTCCCATTATACAATACCACACTTATGTATTCTAAGCTTAGAAACAGTGCTATGTGTTTTGTGTTTACTTGTCCTTGAATAAGACTGCGGAGTAACTATTACCCATTGTGAACTTTATGGCCCAGGATTGAATCCAGACCCAGATATTCTCCATTCAACGAATAGAAACCACAGCAGTCTCGCAGTGAACAGTAATTATTGGGAGTGAGGTTGTGCGTCTGTTTAGCACGTGTTTTCAATCCCAGGTCGGCCAATGAAAACGTTTCATCCTGTGCTTCAATGTGACCACATTACAGGCCTTACGTAAATCGCGCCAGGCTGTCTGACAACATAACATTCCTGTGTCATTGTGCGGGTCTCCGCCAATCCTTAGACTCTTTTAGGGCTGACATTAAAGATTGTTTCACATCTCTTCAGATGTGGCTTTTCAAACAAAAGCAAATTGACATCAAATGCACTAAAAATACCCAGAAATCATTGTGCCAGACCAGTCCGTCTCACACACGATCAACCGTGTCTCCTTTAATTAAAGGCTGCAGTGCAGATTTATTCTATAATATCGGTTGGGCCGAAATACCGGCTTTCATATTTCATTTACCACTATGGTTGGACCAGACAAAGGACGGTCAGATACGTTGGTAAATAACTACAGCGAGAGACTATTTCTTCCTGGGCGGCCAGGACAAATTATTTTACCATGTGAACCATCCCTTAGAGTTCATACGAACGGCCGTTCGGACAATAATCGTGCCATTTATGGGGACTTTATCGGTTTGGGGATTGTTGCTCAAACGGCCAGGCCTATCTCCGAATGAGCGCCTGTTTCGGGCGATAAAGTGCCCATACACGGCCCGATTATCAGCCATTCGTACACATCGTGTGGCGCGAGTCGGCTCCTGGGATCGCATGTGTGTACGAACCTTTAGTCTCAAACACAACATACACAGATTTCAATAAGAATCTAGCCAATTAGATTGTAAGCTTTTTGGGACAGCTCTTTGCGATTTGCACAATTCTGCATTATCGGAGCGCACGCCATTCATTAAAAAAATGGTGATAGCGTGCCCATGGCCATGCACGGACAATGGACACACATGCGAGAAATGCACTAGTGTGGCCTAGCCCATACTCACCAGTTTAACGCAGATCACAAATGGAGGCTTTGCATCTTGGAAGTGGATAACTGGAATTCTTGGCTTCGGCCTTTCCTGTGAAAAATAATAAAAACCAGAAGTGAGAGAGTGACCAGGGTTTAGATTAGAAATAATGGGATATAGTTTCTATATTATCCATATTGGAGAGACAGCCAAACGTACTGCTGTCTCTTATTTACCATGTATGTGGAGCTAAGCAGCCAGGTGTGGAGTGAATGGCTCGAATATAACATATTAAATCTATAAAATAATTAGGTAGAATTTTGTCTACTGTCCATTTCTATTCATAGGATTAATGACAAGCAGAGATTTAGGATCAGTAAAGAAGGAATTTGATAGGCTAGAAAGTTTTAAACCAATCGGAATGTCCCGTGTAGCTGGATGAGTTTTTATTTCTGTTCCATTTGTTATCTTGTGTGTTTCTTCGCTCCCTGAAGAATCTAATTCTCTGTTAATATCCCCATCTCTATATTATAGATCAAAACGGAACAGGATGCGTTTGTTCCGATGACGGGTGACACTGTACAAATGTTTATGTGTCGGTAATCTGGTTAAACTCACCGTAGCAGAGATCTCTTTTTTATATCCTCCTGCCATCTGGAAATGATCATTACTTCCCTTTAATCCTTTCACTACCAATGTGAGCCCAAAAGATGGGCAGCATGCTGGCAACTAAAAGGTTAAGTGGTTACCCAGCATTCTGTGTAACAATTCCCATATGGGCTCCAGACCAATATCATGGGAATAATAATGGGGGATTCTGTTTGATCACAAACCAAATATGGAATCTCTAACCGTCACCTTAGCATTCGGTACAGCCATCATAAATGTGAAGCTATGTACCTACCTTGGATTCCTCGTAGGTGTAAAATCCTTTGGTGATTTTATTGATATCAACATCACAGAAAGCAGCAACCTGCAGGAGATAGAGAGCAAGAGATATTGAAACTGAACTACATATCCCACAAGCCTCATCAGACTCCAGTAGGGGGATGCTGGGAGTTCAGTCCCAATGCATACAGGCTGTTTTGTAGTGTCATTGACCTAAATGAAAGATTGTGATTAAAACAATTACAATATCTAATTGGGTTAAACTAGAGGTACTGGAAATCTGATATTTGGGGCTGCCATACTGGGAAAAGCCCAAATTCAGCATTGGCAGCTCAATGAACGATCGAACACATACACGTACGGTTATTGGCCGAAACGGCTGTTCATCATGCTTCTGCCCTGCGTTGGACGTGTGTACGGACCTTTAGGCCAGGAACACGGACAGCTAAGTCAGCTAGTGTAGTGTACAGACGGTGTGTGGAACAGAACAACCAGATTTTGCTGAAAAAATGTATCTGATGGGAAGATTTAATGGAAACAGAACCTGGTAACTGAGAATTAAACTAAACTGTTCCAGCACTGCAGGTCCAAAAATATCCTCAATATGGACCATTCTCAGGTAAAGGTAATCTGTTCAACAGTACAGGAAAGGTGTTCAACAGTCTGGTCAACACTCAAGGAAAGTTTGTAACTTAACAGTTTGACAGATTTTCTAGAAAAAACTGTCACAGAATGACATATTAGAGAAAAGGAAATGATGTCATAGATTTTGCATGAAAGGAAACTAGAATGTTATGATGTCAGATATGAGCTGCAACAATCTTTTTTTTTTTTTTTTTTAAAGGGTAACTGTGGTGTCAGAACTAGGTAAAGTTAAATAAAAGCTCTTCCGTCGTACCTTTACAATGAACCCTGGATCACATCTCCTGGCCAAACTTTTGAGAAGTTAAATTGCTGGAAACGTTTTTCTGCTTTCACCAGCTTGTAGCCATGTGACCGGTCTCTGTCTGAATTAATAGGTCCTCCTTTCGAATGTCTTTATTTTTTTTTTTTAAGGTCTGTGCTGGTCTTTCTCAACAAGTTTCAAGTGAGCATGCTCAGGCCCTGGGGACAGGGGTGGAGCAGAGGGTCAGTGATGTCACTCAAGCTACTGGAAGCAGAAAAATATTAATGTTATCCGCGATATAACTTCACACAGGCTGCACCCAGACACATGATCTAGGGCTCATTTTAAAGGAAAGGTGGCAGGCCTTTATTTGACCCTAACTTGTTTGGAAACCACAGATGCACTTTAATGCTAATTATTACTTTAGGACCAAAGAGATTGAAGGGAATTGGCTCAAAGACCAGAGCTCCATGTCCCCAGTGTCATCACAGGGAAGAGTCAATTCTTGTAAGTCAATGTGATTCCCAAACAGAATCCCATTTGTCACCTGAAAAATTGTTCCTCCTCCTCCTCCTCGCTAGGGTCATGTTAACAGTCAGTGAGTCCCTGTGACATCCTCTGACCTCACAAGCCATGAATCTTGCCACATAGTGGAGTCAGGCTCAGCCTCTGGTGTGTGGTCTAGCAGATGAGAACTTAATTACTTTCATATGTCCCATGTTTGTAATTTCATTAAACAAAGAGAGACAATAGCACAATCTGTCTCCCATCACTGCTGATCCTGCTTCCCTCTGTGTTATGAGAATAAAGATTACAGACATCCGTGTTTTACATCCCCCCCGTAATCCTTCCTAGATTAGCACAAAGGCCAATAATCCCTAGGAGTTACGGACAGCTATAAACCACACATGCGTGTATCCTGGTAGAAGCCATGAGCACCATACAGGTAAACTGGAATGTTACACCCCAGAACGTGACTAGTTCGTCCCACAGAAATAACCAACAGGTAATGATACAGTGAATTGTACACCCCCTATTGTAAAATATAATGGACTTAGTAGCACGGGTTCTTTCATACAGGTCATTAAACACCAAGGTGATATTTAATACAGGGTGTGAATTATTGCCTATAATACATGTAATGTGACACTGATGAAATAGCCAAGGGTTCCATTAATGGCTCCGGTCTTCCGTCTCTTTCTTGCAATAATCTTGCTGCCAACCTCGTATGCAGTTTATGGGATTGGCAAATATGAGCTCCCCCTAGTGGCTAATACTCAACAGAGAGCAAGAAGAGCCATACACTTTACCATCTGAGATTCAGACACGCAGACCATTAAAATGAACAATGCGGTCCAGGGTCTCCCTCTTCCCAACTGCTATTTTTACCAGATATTACGGTATATGCATTTGTAACCCTATATTTAATCATACTTTTTCCCCTTATGGAAAAGGTATCCGCCTTCACACTTGGCTCACAGAGCTTTTTTTAAAGCTTGAGCATGTGCAAAGGAGACAGCAGGGGAATCTGCCTTCAATCATTGGTTGTGATGTCAGCAGTCACAGCCATGATTGACAGCATGGAGGGAGGGGCCAGCTTTCTCTTCCAGAATGGGGACATTATACTAAAATAACTGGTTAGTAACTGGCTTAATATATCAGTTGGGGTTTGGGGCAGGTAACGGACATATGGCCATTTTTTTGTTAAGGGTGAACATGCCCTTTAAGGACTAGAGTTATAGAACATGGACTTCTTTTCAGTACATACACATACTCTGAATTACTATCAAGTACAAAGTGTACACGTCCTTTAAGTTAAGAAAATGTGGCTCCTCTATACATAAGCCCCAGTAAAATGAATGGAATGGACTTGGCTTTCTACATACACATAGAACCGCGATATATTCAAATCTTTTAATTAACTAAGTATGTTTATTAAAGGACAACTCCACCCTCATAAGAACATCTTTTAGAAAGAATGGCCTCTTTATAATATGTTGATATATCATAGTTTGTCCTATGAATTCATTACTGTATGTCTGCTATGCTTCTGGATGCCTCATGGAAACTGAGCCATTTAGAAACCTGTACTGAGCCTGTACTGAGCCTGGGCATGCTCAGAAGAGGCAGACAGGGGATTAACATTCAGTCATTGGCTGTGATGTCAACTGTCAAATCCATAACTGACAGTTACTAACTGGAAGAACCAGGAAGTAGAAACAGGGGAAACAGTACATTGTGCAGGATTTCAGGTTACATTTATATATTTCACATTTCAAACTATTACCGTTTAGGGTGTTGGGGGTGATTTACCTGTAGGTAAGTTTTCATTTTGGGGAAAAAATTAAAATTAAAGGAAACTAAAACGGGAAGGTTTAAGTACAAACTTTGATAGCACAAAGCTTTATTAACGTGCACGTTAAAGTTTTATAAAAATCAATAACAGTGTGCTAAATTCAAACTTTGTTCATGTTTTTATTATTGTGCATTTATTTTGTCATTTTAGGACTTATTTTGAAAGTGTGTGTGTGTATTAAAAGTGTGTGTGTGTGTGTGTGTGTGTTAAAAGTGTGTGTGTGTATTAAAAGTGTGTGTGTGTGTTAAGTGTGTGTGTGTGTGTGTGTGTGTGTTAAAAGTGTGTGTGTGTTAAAAGTGTGTGTGTGTTAAAAGTGTGTGTGTGTTAAAGGTGTGTGTGTGTGTGTGTTAAAGGTGTGTGTGTGTGTGTGTTAAAAGTGTGTGTGTGGACTGTGTAAGACTGGAAGAAAAGAAGTTTAGTGTTCCCGTTGGAAAGGGTTTTTCACTGTTCATTGGTCAGTTTAATAAAACTCCGTTATTTCAATAAACCAATCGATATTGTAGAGCAGAAAACGGCTTTTTGATATTTCATCCGATTCAACTGATTTTACAGAATCTGCCGAAATACCAGAGCTATAAACCACACAGACGGGATTATCCTGGTATAAAGGGGCCATACAGGGAAACCTTACGGCAATGTTACTGGGACAGAGAGTTGTGTTGAGTTGTGTTACAGCAGCTGACACAGAATCGAACAATTCTCTCTCTCTCGCTGTTTCATTTTGTTTTCTGTTAATGGGGAAGGTCCCTGCAGGTCGAACCCAACACAGACGTCACGTTCACATCGGACAATTCTGAAACCTAAACATGTAAGGACCACAAGCCCCCGAGTGTAAACACTTCTCCCTCCTGTCTGGGGCTGCACTGGGGGAACCACCTGGGAATAGCAGTGTAAAGGGGACGGTGTGGCGTATATGTCTGTAAGGGAGGGATATATGGACCAGATGGAGAGGGAAAAGTGGCCTGTGTGGGTCCCTATTTTACAGATGACCCAGCCAGACCAATAATGCACGGCTTCCAGCTGGACGTATATACAGAGCTGGTGCTTGGAAGGATATGGATTGTGCCATAGCAGCAAATAGGGGAACTACCACTAAATGTATCAATGATTTCAATTACAATGGGTTTTTATGAGCTTTATTTTCCCTTTTCATTACGACCCTATTGCAATGTCTATGCTACAGCAGGACACACAGTGTATGTGTAGTATTATCTGCACTAAACAGGTATTGGGTATTTAACTTCTCCCAGCCAATAAGAAAGTCACTTTTACAGGCAGTGTAGCACATGTAATTCTTTTCTAAAGCCTCGTACAAACGTCAGATCATTTTCACGCAATTTGCCCGACGATCGACCCATCGTGCGACATTTGTGCGAAAATGAAGCTTTAACAATCTTCTAAGTCCAACGATCCGCGACTATTCTATATCGGCCTGGCGGATTCGCTCTGCCAACTGTCGTATGTTTGTACAGTCGGCAGATTATCGGTAGAGTGTAATAGAAGATTGAATGAAATACACATGTGCAACATTTCGAGATCACGCGATATTCTGAACGTCACGTAATCCGTACGTCACATAACACCTTTACCAACGAACATTATCCACTATCGTTCATGTATGTACAGGCGTCGTTGGCAGAACTAGCGTATAACGAGACGGTCGCTGAACGTTCGTCGGGCACATTGTGCGAAAATGATCCGACGTGTGTACGAACCTTAACTCCCGCCTCCGTTTGCCAATAAAGATCCCAGTGAATAAATAAAGCCACTGACCTTCCTTTGATTGGCATCTGTCAGACTGCGATACAGTTTGCGCCCCTGTTTCCCAGCATTCCAGACGGTGATGGTTGCCCAACGTGACAGGACTCTCTCCTCGAGGAAATTCACCCGATGGTTCCAGATGGTCTCCCTGGACAGTGGAGAATTTCCATCAGTACTAAGCTTGGTGGTTCACTATAAAACCTCAGAGACAACCAATCAGATGTTCCCTTTTTACTGGTCTGCTATAATGCATTTAGTCATTTCTGCACCTCCTATTAAAGTTCCCAGCAGTCTGTGTGGTCTCTCTCCAACACCTCTGTGTTCGAACATGTCCCTATAGGGCATTGGTGAGGTTAGAGACAGCACCTTAACCGTCCACACATGTTACAGCCGATTGGACATTTGCCAGATCGGATATTGAACCGGCTGTAATTTCTATCTATTGCATGGCCAGGTTAATCCAATTATAGTTTAGCAGTCAACTCATCAGTCCCAGCATTAGATTATTCCCAGGGCAGCCAATCACATCATTTAAAATATTGACAGGACCAATGAACAGCCAATTAAAAACGAGAATACTGACAAGGTTGGGAAACTATGATTGGAAACCCATTGGACCGGGTATGGCTCACTGAACTATTGTCTTTTCTCTATGTGAACACAGGGCACAGACTTTGGTTTGACATTAGCACAGAAGTAGATTGAGGACACTGGCGGATGTTTAATTAGACAATTACTAGGCACAAACCCATGGAACGCCTGCCATTATTTACTCCCCTTAACCAAGCCAAGAACACTTTACTCTCCTACCAGTCCCCCCAGGGAACAAAGCAATAAGATTACCTGAGATTTAGGCTCAGAGGGGAGGAGGGTTTGACTGAGAGCCAGGACAGGTGCAGTAGGAATTTGTAGTCAGGGAGCTTAGAGAAAGGCCTTACAGCCACAGAGACAGCGTGGGAACCCTCTGTCCTTGGGACCTGTTAGGATTGGATCGGAACTCCATTCATTTTCACTGGCAGTAAAACAGTGAGTGTCAATATTGTTATCAGTCAAGTGACCAATCAGAAATCTGACCATTGGCTAGAGATGTGACACACACTGTTCAATGTAAACTACTAGAGGGACCGTCCCAAGCCTCCCGGGAATTAATTCATTACCTATGGAGCTGGAAGGGGATCTATAGATGGTTAACGACAGGCAAGTTACTCTGGGGACCATTTAACCTGCGTGTGGCTTACGTACGATAGACGGCCTGGCGACATCGGGCAGACCTGCCACCCAGTCAGTGGTCCCATTACCAGGCGTATCAGAAATAAATTCACTATTTCCCAATTTGAACCGTTCAGATCCGTATACACAGCCTAAAGGTTCGTACACACGTGCGATAACGAGTCCCGACCCGCGGCGCACGAGGTGTAGGAACAAACATTTCGGCACGTGTGTAAGCACTTTATCGGCCGCTCGTTCGATAATCAGCCCGGCGGATCGGGCAACGACCACCGATCGAACAGCCGTTTCGGTCGATAAAGTGCTTATACACGGGCCGATTATTGCCCGAAACGTTCGTTCGTACACATCGTGCGCCACGGGTCGGGACTCGTTATCGAACGTGTGTACGAACCTTAAGGATATTTTAGTGACTTCCTCAACGGTGCCCTCTAAAGCCTTGTATCAGGTTTACAGCTTAGTCACTGTCCAATAAAACAGCTCCCTATTGGTTGTTACAGCTCGGTCACTGTCCAATAAAACAGCTCCCTATTGGTTGTTTACAAAGCTCCCGGTCACTGTCCAATAAACAGCTCCTATTGGTTGTTACAGCTCGGTCACTGTCCAATAAAACAGCTCCCTATTGGTTGTTACAGCTCGGTCACTGTCCAATAAAACAGCTCCCTATTGGTTGTTACAGCTCGGTCACTGTCCAATAAAACAGCTCCCTATTGGTTTATTTTTCTCTATTTCTGTGTACTTTCCCCTCTTGTTCTCTAGTTGCAGGATAAAGAAAAGATCTGATTATTGTCTGGGGTGTAACCGTCCCTCCCACGCGCTGATGGCTTAAAGGACAATTCTACTCCCCTTCCCTCCGCTCCTCTTCTTTGGTCAGTACCTTTTATCCAGGGTGAGGACCTGAACCGCTAGGTTCGCGTAACTTGCAGCACAGCCTTACTGAAACGCTGCTCTGGTAGGCTCCGCCCCTCCTCTCCTTGCGCGACGAGGCCAATAGAAAGGCACGCTCGTTGCAGAGTTCTCGTTGCGTGCGTTATTGCAGCGTGTGTTATTGCAGCGCGTGTGCGTTATTTCAGCGTGTGTGTTATTGCAGCGTGTGTGCGTTATTGCAGCTTGTGCGTTATTGCAGCGTGTGTGCGTTATTGCAGCGTGTGCGTTATTGCAGTGTGTGCGTTATTTCAGCGTGTGCGTTAATGCAGCGTGTGTGCGTTATTGCAGCATGTGTTATTGCAGCATGTGTGCGTTATTGCAACGTGTGTGCGTTATTGCAGCATGTGTTATTGCAGCATGTGTGCGTTATTGCAACGTGTGTGCGTTATGCAGAGTGTGCGTTATTGACGTGTGTTGCGCTATTCAGCGTGTGTCGCGTTATTGCAGCGGGTTGTTGTTCGTGTGTGCGTTATTGCAGGTGGTTGCGCGTTTAGCGTGTTGCGCTATTTCAGCGTGTGTGCGTTATTGCAGCGTTTGGTGTTATTGCAGCGTGTGTTGCGCTATTTCAGCGTGTGTTCGTTATTGCGCGTGTTGTGCGTTTAGCGGTGTGTGCGTTATTGCAGCGTGTGTTCGTTATTGGAGCTTGTGCGTTATTGGGTGCAGTGCTGTGTGGCGTTATTGCAGCGTGTGTTGCGCTATTTCAGCGTTGTGTTCGTTATGCGGCGTGTGTGCGTTATTGCAGCGTGTGTGTCGTTATTGGCAGCGTGTGTGCGTTATGAGCGTGGTGTGTGCGTTGGCAGGCGGTGTGCGTTATTGCAGCGTGTGTTGCGCTATTTCAGCGTGTGTTCGTTATTGCAGCGTGTGTGCGTTATACAACTGCAAACACATGTGCAAGAGTTTTGCTATCCTGTAACAGTTGAACTACAATTCCCAGCATCCCCCTATAGTTCAGGACACCTTTACAGCCTTTGAGGAAGGAGCGGACAGGTGGGAAGTGAACCAGGTTTTACCCTGCTACTGAACAGGTTGTAAGGAGGTGGATTAGAATGATAGAATGTAATGAACTGAAGGAACTTGTTGGGACACAGCGAGGTGCATGGGAGACAATGAACGTCAGTGTTCCCTGTGATGGATATTAAAGGGAAAGGTGCTGGGGGCATTTCACATGCTGGGAGTTTGCACAAACTGTCACATGACTACGGAAACCATGACATCACACATTAACCCTTTAGAACTCAGGGTTTTAGGTGGCAACAAAATGCTATAGGTGTTTTTATTCTACTCGGTGTACACACAATAAGCTATACCCTCATACTGTACTGTCTAAAGGAAACAATATGGCAGCTCCCACCCATATGTATAAATATACAGAGAAGGAATGTTCTGGAATGTTCTGTACACACAATAAGCTATACCCTTATACTGTACTGTCTAAGGGAAACAATATGGCAGCTCCCACCCATATGTATAAATATACAGAGAAGGAATGTTCTGTACACACAATAAGCTATACCCTCATACTGTACTGTCTAAGGGAAACAAATTTTTTTTTTCACCCTTGTAAGTCAATGTGATTCCCAAACAGAATCCCATTTGTCACCTGAAAAATTGTTCCTCCTCCTCCTCCTCGCTAGGGTCATGTTAACAGTCAGTGAGTCCCTGTGACATCCTCTGACCTCACAAGCCATGAATCTTGCCACATAGTGGAGTCAGGCTCAGCCTCTGGTGTGTGGTCTAGCAGATGAGAACTTAATTACTTTCATATGTCCCATGTTTTGTATTTCATTAAACAAAGAGAGACAATAGACAATCTGTCTCCCATCACTGCTGATCCTGCTTCCCTCTGTGTTATGAGAATAAAGATTACAGACATCCGTGTTTTACATCCCCCCCGTAATCTTCCTAGATTAGCACAAAGGCCAATAATCCCTAGGAGTTACGGACAGCTATAAACCACACATGCGTGTATCCTGGTAGAAGCCATGAGCCACCATACAGGTAAACTGGAATGTTACACCCCAGAACGTGACTAGTTCGTCCCACAGAAAAACCAACAGGTAATGATACAGTGAATTGTACACCCCCTATTGTAAAATATAATGGACTTAGTAGCACGGGTTCTTTCATACAGGTCATTAAACACCAAGGTGATATTTAATACGGGTGTGAATTATTGCCTATAATACATGTAATGTGACACTGATGAAATAGCCAAGGGTTCCATAATGGCTCCGGTCTTCCGTCTCTTTCTTGCAATAATCTTGCTGCCAACCTCGTATGCAGTTTATGGGATTGGCAATATGAGCTCCCCAGTGCTAATACTCAACAGAGAGCAAGAAGAGCCATACACTTTACCATCTCGTATTCAGACACGCAGACCATTAAAATGAACAATGCGTGTCCAGGGTCTTTCCCTCTTCCCAACTGCTATTTTACCAGATATTACGTGTAATGCATTTGTAACCCTATATTTAATCATACTTTTTCCCTTATGGAAAAGGTATCCGCCTTCACACTTGGCTCACAGAGCTTTTTTTAAAGCTTGAGCATGTGCAAAGGAGACAGCGGGGAATCTGCCTTCAATCATTGGTTGTGATGTCAGCAGTCACAGCCATGATTGACAGCATGGAGGGAGGGGCCAGCTTCTCTTCCAGAATGGGGACATTATACTAAAATAACTGGTTAGTAACTGGATAATATCAGTTGGGGTTTGGGGCAGGTAACGGACATATGGCCATTTTTTTGTTAAGGGTGAAAATGCCCTTTAAGGACTAGAGTATAGAAAATGGCTTTTTTCAGTACATACACATACTCGAATTATATCAATACAAAGTGTACACGTCCTTAAGTTAGAAAAATGTGGCTCTCTATACATAGCCCAGTAAAATGAATGGAATGGACTTGGCTTTCTACATCACATAGAACGCGATATATTCAAATCTTTTAATTAACTAGTATGTTTATTAAAGGACAACTCCACCCTCATAAGAACACTTTTAGAAAGAATGGCCTCTTATAATATGTTGATATATCAAGTTTGTCCTTGAATTCATTACTGTATGATCTGCTATGCTTCTGGAGCCTCATGGAAACTGAGCCATTTAGAAACCTGTACGCAGCTGTACTGAGCCTGGGCATGCTCAGAAGAGCAGACAGGGGATTAAACATTCAGTCATTGGCTGTGATGTCAACTGTCAAATCCATAACTGACAGTTACTAACTGGAAGAACCAGGAAGTAGAAACAGGGGAAACAGTACATTGTGCAGGATTTCAGGTTACATTTATATATTTCACATTTCAAACTATTACCGTTTAGGGTGTTGGGGGTGATTTACCTGTAGGTAAGTTTTCATTTTGGGGAAAAAATTAAAATTAAAGGAAACTAAAACGGGAAGGTTTAAGTACAAACTTTGATAGACAAAGCTTTATTAACGTGCACGTTTAAAGTTTTATAAAAATCAATAACAGTGTGCTAAATTCAAACTTTGTTCATGTTTTATTATTGTGCATTTATTTTGTCATTTAGGATTATTTGAAGGTGTGTGTTTTAAAATGTGTGTGTGTGGTGTGTGTGTTAAAGTGTGTGTGTGTATTAAGTGTGTGTGTGTGTTAAGTGTGTGTGGTGTGTGTGTGTGTGTGTTAAAGTGGTGTGTGTTAAAAGTGTGTTGTGTGTTAAATGGTGTGTGTTAAAAGTGTGTGTGTGTGGTGTGGTGTGTGTGTGTGTTAAGGTGTGTTGTGTGTGTGTTAAAAGTGTGGTGTGGACTGTGTAAGACTGGAAGAAAAGAAGTTTAGTGTGTTCCCGTTGAAAGGGTTTTTCACGTTCCATTGGTCAGTTTAAAAACTCCTTATTTCATAAACCAATCGATTGTAGAGCAGGAAACGGCTCTTTTTTGATATTCATCCGATTCAACTGATTTTACAGAATCTGCCGAAATACCAGAGCTATAAACCACACAGACGGGATTATCCTGGTATAAAGGGGCCATACAGGGAAACCTTACGGCAATGTTACTGGGACAGAGAGTTGTGTTGAGTTGTGTACAGCAGCTGACACAGAATCGAACAATTCTCTCTCTTGCTGTTTTCATTTTGTTTTCTGTTAATGGGAAGGTCCTGCAGGTCGAACCAACACAGACGTCACGTTCACATGGACAATTCTGAAACCTAAACATGTAAGGACCACAAGCCCCCGAGTGTAAACACTTCTCCCTCCTGTCTGGGGCTGGCACTGGGGGAACCACCTGGGATAGCAGTGTAAGGGACGGTGTGGCGTATATGTCTGTAAGGGGGGATATATGGACCAGATGGAGAGGAAAAGTGGCCTGTGTGGGTCCCTATTTTACAGATGACCCAGCCGACCAAAATGCACGGCTTCCAGCTGGACGTATATACAGAGCTGGTGCTTGGAGGATATGGATTGGCCATAGCAGCAAATAGGGAACTACCACTAAATGTATCAATGATTTCAATTACAATGGGTTTCTATGAGCTTTATTTTCCCTTTTCATTACGACCCTATTGCAATGTCTATGCTACAGCAGGACACACAGTGTATGTGTAGTATTATCTGCACTAAACAGGTATTGGGTATTTAACTTCTCCCAGCCAATAGAAAGTCACTTTTACAGGCAGTGTAGCACATGTAATTCTTTTCTAAAGCCTCGTACAAACGTCAGATCATTTTCACGCAATTTGCCCGACGATCGACCCATCGTGCGACATTTGTGCGAAAATGAAGCTTAAGTTAACAATCTTCTAAGTCCAACGATCCGCGACTATTCTATATCGGCCTGGCGGATTCGCTCTGCCAACTGTCGTATGTTTGTACAGTCTGGCAGATTATCGGTAGAGTGTAATAGAAGATTGAATGAAATACACAGTGCAACATTTCGAGATCACGCGATATTCTGAACGTCACGTAATCCGTACGTCACTAACACCTTTACCAACGAACATTATCCACTATCGTTCATGTATGTACAGGCGTCGTTGGCAGAACTAGCGTATAACGAGACGGTCGCTGAACGTTCGTCGGCACATTGTGCGAAAATGATCCGAGTGTGTACGAACCTTAACTCCCGCTCCGTTTGCCAATAAAGATCCCAGTGAATAAATAAAAGCCACTGACCTTCCTTTGATTGGCATCTGTTCAGACTGCGATACAGTTTGCGCCCCTGTTTCCCAGCATTCCAGACGGTGATGGTTTGCCCAACGTGACAGGACTCTCTCCTCGAGGAAATTCACCCGATGGTTCCAGATGTCTCCCTGGACAGTGGAGAATTTCCATCAGTACTAAGCTTGGTGGTTCACTAATAAAACCTCAGAGACAACCAATCAGATGTTCCCTTTTTACTGGTCTGCTATAATGCATAGTCATTTCTGCACCTCTATTAAAGTTCCCAGCAGTCTGTGTGGTCTCTCTCAACACCTCTGTGTTCGAACATGTCCCTATAGGGCATTGGTGAGGTTAGAGACAGCACCTTAACCGTCCACACATGTTACAGCCGATTGGACATTTGCCAGATCGGATATTGAACCGGCTGTAATTTCTTACTATGCATGGCCAGGTTAATCCAATTATAGTTTAGCAGTCAACTCATCAGTCCCAGCATTAGATTTCCCAGGGCAGCCAATCAACATCATTTAAAATATTGACAGGACCAATGAACAGCCAATTAAAACGAGAATACTGACAAGGTTGGGAACTATGATTGGAACCCATTGGACCGGGTATGGCTCACTGAACTATTGTCTTTTCTCTAGTGAACACAGGGCACAGACTTTGGTTTGACATTAGCACAGAAGTAGATTGAGGACACTGGCGGATGTTTAATTAGACAATTACTAGCACAAACCCATGGAACGCTGCCATTATTACTCCCTTAACCAAGCCAAGAACACTTTACTCTCTACCAGTCCCCCCAGGGAACAAAGCAATAAGATTACCTGAGATTTAGGCTCAGAGGGGAGGGAGGGTTTGACTGAGAGCCAGGACAGGTGCAGTAGGAATTTGTAGTCAGGGAGCTTAGAGAAAGGCCTTACAGCCACAGAGACAGCGTGGGAACCCTCTGTCCTTGGGACCTGTTAGGATGGATCGGAACTCCATTCATTTTCACTGGCAGTAAAACAGTGAGTGTCAATATTGTTATCAGTCAAGTGACCATCAGAAATCTGACCATTGGCTAGAGAGTGACACACACTGTTCAATGTAAACTACTAGAGGGACCGTCCCAAGCCTCCCGGGAATTAATTCATTACCTATGGAGCTGGAAGGGGATCTATAGATGGTTAACGACAGGCAAGTTACTCTGGGGACCATTTAACCTGCGTGTGGCTTACGTACGATAGACGGCCTGGCGACATCGGGCAGACCTGCCACCCAGTCAGTGGTCCCATACCAGCGTATCAGAAATAAATTCACTATTCCCAATTTGAACCGTTCAGATCCGTATAGACAGCCTAAAGGTTCGTACACACGGTGATAACGAGTCCCGACCCGCGGCGCACGAGGTGGTAGAACAAAGTTTCGGCACGTGTGTAAGCACTTTTATCGGCCGCTTGTTCGATGATCAGCCCGGCGGATCGGGCAACGACCACCGATCGAACAGCCGTTTCGGTCGATAAAGTGCTTATACACGGGCCGATTATTGCCCGAAACGTTCGTTGTACACATCGTGCGCCACGGTCGGGACTCGTTATCGAACGTGTGTACGAACCTTAAGGATATTTTAGTGACTTCCTAACGGTGCCCTTAAAGCCTTGTATCAGGTTTACAGCTTAGTCACTGTCCAAAAAACAGCTCCCTATTGGTTGTTACAGCTCGGTCACTGTCCAATAAAACAGCTCCCTGTTGGTTGTTACAGCTCGGTCACTGTCCAATAAAACAGCTCCCTATTGGTTGTTACAGCTCGGTCACTGTCCAATAAACAGCTCCCTATTGGTTGTTACAGCTCGGTCACTGTCCAATAAAACAGCTCCCTATTGGTTGTTACCGCTCGGTCACTGTCCAATAAAACACTCCCTATTGGTTGTTACAGCTCGGTCACTGTCAATAAAACAGCTCCCTATTGTTTATTTTTCTATTTCTGGTGTACTTTCCCTCTTGTTCTCTAGTGCGGGATAAAGAAAAGATCTGATTATTGTCTGGGGTAACGTCCCTCCCACGCGCTGATGGGCTTAAAGGACAATTATACTCCCCTTCCTCCGCTCCTCTTCTTGGTCAGTACCTTTATCCAGGGTGAGGACCTGAACCGCTAGGTTCGCGTAACTTGCAGCACAGCCTTATAAACGCTGCTCTGGTAGGCTCCGCCCCTCCTCTCCTTGCGCGACGAGGCCAATAGAAAGGCCGCTCGTTGCAGAGTTCTCGTTGCGTGCGTTATTGCAGCGTGTGTTATTGCAGCGCGTGTGCGTATTGCAGCTTGTGCGTTTATTGCAGCGGTGTGTGCGTTATTGCAGCGTGTTGCGTTATTGCAGTGTGTGCGTTATTTCAGCGTGTGCGTTAATGCGCGTGTGTGCGTTATTGCAGCATGTGTTATTGCAGCATGTGTGCGTTATTGCAACGTGTGTGCGTTATTGCAGCTTGTGCGTTATGCAGCGTCGTGTGGTTATTGCAGCGTGTGCGTTATTGCAGTGTGTGCGTTATTTCAGCGTGTGCGTTAATGCAGCGTGTGTGCGTTATTGCAGCATGTGTTATTGCAGCATGTGTGCGTATTGCACGTTGTGCGTTATTGCAGCATGTGTTATTGCAGCATGTGTGCGTTATTGCAGCGTGTGTGCGTTATTGCAGCTTGTGCGTTATTGCAGCGTGTGTGCGTTATTGCAGCGTGTGCGTTATGCAGTGTGTGCGTTATTTCAGCGTGTGCGTTAATGCAGCGTGTGTGCGTTATTGCAGCATGTGTTATTGCAGCATGTGTGCGTTATTGCAACGTGTGTGCGTTATTGCAGCATGTGTTATTGCAGCATGTGTGCGTTATTGCAACGTGTGTGCGTTATTGCAGCGTGTGCGTTATTGCAGCGTGTGTTGCGCTATTTCAGCGTGTGTGCTTTATTGCAGCGTGTGTGCGTTATTGCAGCGTGTGTTGCGCTATTTCAGCGTGTGTGCGTTATTGCAGCGTGTGTGCGTTATTGCAGCGTGTTGCGCTATTTCAGCGTGTGTGCGTTATTGCAGCGTGTGTGCGTTATTGCAGCGTGTGTTGCGCTATTTCAGCGTGTGTTCGTTATTGCGGCGTGTGTGCGTTATTGCAGCGTGTGTTCGTTATTGCAGCGTGTGTGCGTTATTGACAGCGTGTGTGCGTTATTGCAGCGTGTGTTGCGCTATTTCAGCGTGTGTGCGTTATTGCAGCGTGTGTTCGTTATTGCAAGTGTGTGCGTTTTGCAGCGTGTGTGCGTTATTGCAGCGTGTGTTGCGCTATTTCAGCGTGTGTTCGTTATTGCAGCGTGTGTGCGTTATACAACTGCAAACACATGTGCAAGAGTTTTGCTATCCTGTAACAGTTGAACTACAATTCCCAGCATCCCCCTATAGTTCAGGACACCTTTTACAGCCTTTGAGGAAGGAGCGGACAGGTGGGAAGTGAACCAGGTTTTACCTCTGCTACTGAACAGGTTGTAAGGAGGTGGATTAGAAATGTTAATGAACTGAAGGAACTTGTTGGGACACAGCGAGGTGCATGGGAGACAATGAACGTCAGTGTTCCCTGTGATGGATATTAAAGGGAAAGGTGCTGGGGGCATTTCAATGCGGGAGTTTGCACAAACTGTCACATGACTACGGAAACCATGACATCACACATTAACCCTTTCAGAACCTCAGGGTTTTAGGTGGCAACCAAAAGCTATAGGTGTCTTTTATTCTACTCGGTACACACAATAAGCTATACCCTCATACTGTACTGTCTAAGGAAAACAATATGGCAGCTCCCACCCATATGTATAAATATACAGAGAAGGAATGTTCTGTACACACAATAAGCTATACCTCATACTGTACTTTCTAAGGGAAACACTATGGCAGCTCCCACCCATATGTATAAATATAACAGAGAAGGAATGTTCTGTACACACAATAAGCTATACCCTCATACGTTACTGTCTAAGGGAAACATATGGCAGCTCCCACCCATGTATAAAATATACAAGAGAGGAATGTCTGTACACACAATAAGCATACCTTATACTGTACTGTCTAAGGGAAACAATATGGCAGCTCCCACCATATGTATAAATATAAATATACAGAGAAGGATGTTCTGTACAACAATAAGCTATACCCTCATACTGGACTTTCTAAGGAAACATATGGCAGCTCCCACCCATATGTATAAATATACAGAGAAGGAATGTCTGTACACACAATAAGCTATACCCTCATACTGTACTGTCTAAGGGAAACATATGGCAGCTCCCACCCATATGTATAAATATACAGAGAAGGAATGTTCTGTACATACAATAAGCTATACCCTCATACTGTACTGTCTAAGGGAAACAATATGGCAGCTCCCATCCATAGTATTAAATAAATATACAGAGAAGGAATGTCTGTACACACAATAAGCTATACCCTCATACTGTACTTTCTAAGGGAAACAATATGGCAGCTCCCACCCATATGTATAAATATACAGAGAAGGAATGTTCTGTACACACAATAAGCTATACCCTCATACTGTACTGTCTAAGGGAAACATATGGCAGCTTCCACCCATATGTATAAATATACAGAGAAGGAATGTTCTGTACATACAATAAGCTATACCCTCATACTGTACTGTCTAAGGGAAACAATTGGCAGCTCCCATCCATATGTATAATATAAATATACAGAGAAGGAATGTCTGTACATACAATAAGCTATAACCCTATTACTGTAACTGTAGGGAAACATATGGCAGCTCCCACCCATTAGTATAAATATACAGACAAGGAATATTCTGTACACACAATAAGCTATACCCTCACTGTACTGTCTAAGGGAAACAATATGGCAGCTCCCACCCATATGTATAAATATAAATATACAGAGAAGGAATGTTCTGTACATCAATAAGCTATACTTCATACTGTACTGTCTAAGGGAAACAATATGGCAGTTCCCATCTATATGTATAAATATAATATACAGAGAAGGAATGTTCTGTACATACAATAAGCTATACCCTCATACTGGATTGTCTAAGGGAAACAATATGGCAGCTCCCACCCATATGTATAAATATACAGAGAAGGAATGTTCTGTAACAACAATAAGCTATACCCTCATACTGTACTGTCTAAGGGAAACAATATGGAAGCTCCACCATATGTATAAATATAAATATACAGAGAAGGAATGTTCTGTACATACAATAAGCTATACCCTATACTGTAGTCTAAGGGAAACAATATGGCAGCTCCCCCATATGTATAAAATATACAGAGAAGGAAGTTCGGTACACGCAATAAGCTATACCCTCATACTGTACTGTCTAAGGGAAACAATATGGCAGCTCCCACCCATATGTATAAATATACAGAGAAGGAATGTTCTGTACACACAATAAGCTATACCCTCATACTGTACTGTCTAAAGGAAACAATAGGCAGCTCCCACCAATATGTATAAATATACAGAGAAGGATGTTCGGTACAACAACAAGCTATACCCTCATACTGTACTGTCTAAGGGAAACAATATGGCAGCTCCACCCCGATGTATAAATATAAATATACAGAGAAGGAATGTTCTGTCCACACATAAGCTATACCCTCATACTGTACTGTCTAGGGAAACAATATGGCAGCTCCTACCCATATGTATAAATTAACAGAGAAGGAATTTCTGTACATACAATAGCATACCTCATACTGTTCTGTCTAAGGGAAACAATATGGCAGCTCCACCCATATGTAACATATAAATATACAGAGAAGGAATGTTCTGTACATTAATAAGCTATACCCTATACTGTACTGTCTAAGGGAAACAATATAGCAGCTCCCACCCATATGTATAAATATAAATATACAGAGAAGGAATGTTCTGTACATACAATAAGCTATACCCTCATACTGTACTGTCTAAGGGAAACAATATGGCAGCTGCCACCCATATATATAACTGTACAGAGAAGGAATATTCGGAACACACAATAAGTTATACCCTCATACTGTACTGTCTAAGGGAAACAATATGGCAGCTCCCACCCTATGTATAAATATAAATATACAGAGAAGGAATGTTCTGTACATACAATAAGCTATACCCTCATACTGTACTGTCTAAGGGAAACAATATGGCAGCTCCCATCCATATGTATAATATACAGAGAAGGAATGTTCTGTACACACAATAAGCTATACCCTCATACTGTACTGTCTAAGGGAAACAAATGGCAGCTCCACCCATATGTATAAATATAAATATACAGAGAGGAATGTTCTGTACATACAATAAGCTATACCCTCATACTGTACTGTTAAGGGAACAATATGGCAGCTCCCACCATATGTATAATATACAGAGAAGGAATGTTCTGTACATACAATAAGCTATACCCTCATACTGTACTGCTAAGGGAAACAATATGGCAGCTCCCACCCATATGTATAAATATACAGAGAAGGAAAGTTCGGTACACACAATAAGCTATACCCTCATACTGTACTGTCTAAGGGAACAATATGGCAGCTCCCACCCATATGTATAAATAAATATACAGGAAGGAATGTTCTGTACACACATAAAGCCTTACCCTCTACTGTACTGTCTAAGGGAAACATATGGCAGCTCCCACCCATATGTATAAATATACAGGAAGGAATGTTCTGTACATACATAGCTATACCTCATACTGTACTGTCTAAGGGAAACATATGGCAGCTCCCACACTTTTGTATAAATATACAGAGAAGGAATGTTCTGTACACACAATAAGCTATACCCTCATACTGTACTGTCTAAGGTAAACACTATGGCAGCTCCACCCATTGTATAAATATACAGAGAAGGAATGTTCTGTACACACAAAAGCTATACCCTCATACTGTACTGTCTAAGGGAAACAATAGGCAGCTCCCACCCAATGTATAAATATAAATATACAGGGATGGAATGTTCTGTACACACAATAGCTATACCTCATACTGTACTGTCTAAGGGAAACAATATGGCAGCTCCCACCCATATGAATATAAATATACAGAGAAGGAATGTTCTACACAACAATAAGCTATACCTCATACTGTACTGTCTAAGGGAAACAATATGGCAGCTCCCACCCATATGTATAAATATACAGAGAAGGAATGTTCTGTACACACAATAAGCTATACCCCCATACTGTACTGTTAAGGGAAACAATATGGCAGCTCCATCCATATGTATAAATATACAGAGAAGGAATGTTCTGTACACACAATAAGCTATACCCTCATACTGTACGGTCTAAGGGAAACATATGGCAGCTCCCACCCATATGTATATAATTACAGAGAAGGAATGTTCTGTACATACAATAAGCTATACCCTCATACTGTACTGTCTAAGGGAAACATATGGCAGCTCCCCACCATATGTATAAAAATACAGAGAAGGAATGTTCGTACATACAATAAGCTATACCTCATACGTACGTCTAAGGGAAACACTATGGCAGCCCCACCATATGTATAAATATACAGAGAAGGTATGTTCTGTACATACAATAATATATACCCTCATACTGTACTGTCTAAGGGAAACAATATGGCAGCTCACACCCATATGTATAAATATACAGAGAAGGAATGTTCTGTACACACAATAAGCTATACCCTTATACTGTACTGTCTAAGGGAAACAATATGGCAGCTCCCACCCATATGTATAAATATACAGAGAAGGAATGTTCTGTACACACTATATCAGGGATGCTGTGCCTCCAGCATTCCCTGGCTTTCCTATGTCAATGTTCTTCCTAGCATCTATTGGCCGGGTGGCCCACCCGGCACTTTTTCATGCCACCCGGCTGGAAAAAAAAATCTGGGGAGAACACGGCATGTAGTTGAGGAATGCTGGGGTTTGTAGCTGTGGAGATACACTGCACTATAGGATTACCGTGACACTGTGATACCACTCAGATACAGAAGGTGGCTGCATGTTCATGGTATCGGTATAGTAGAAGGGGGTGATTACTCTGTATAATCCTCTCCCTTACGAAGATGAGGTAAAAAAACAGCAGGTCTTCTGGCGACCCCTAGTAAGGAAATAACAAAAAGAGTGAATGAGACGGGTGAGAGAATCCAGAACCCATTGGGTTATAGACGGTTTACACGGAGACTGAATAATTACCGTACACACCCCTGGATCCAAATTTTACATATAAAACCAACATATATAGGGGTTCCTGTAGTAATGTTTTTGTGAATAGTATGTAACATGTAATACATGTATGTAATGTGATTTGGGATGAAACATATATTATGTATATTGTGAATAGTGTGTTACATATGTAATGCATGTATGTAATATGTATGTGATGTATGCAAGGTTATTGTGAATGGTGTGTAACAGTTATACATGTATGTAATGTGTATTTTTAATGTAATATATGTTGTGTACTTGTGATGTAATTTATATTGTGAATTAGTATGTAACATATGTAATGTGTATTTGTGCGATATAATGTATGTAATTTATATTGTGACTAGTATGTAACATTTTATACATGTATGTCATGTGTATTTTTAATGTAATATATGTTGTGTACTGTGATGTAATTTATATTGTGAATTAGTATGTAACATATGTAATGTGTATTTGTGCGATATAATGTATGTAATTTATATTGTGACTAGTATGTAACATTTTATCATGTATGTCATGTGTATTTGCGATGTAAGTGTGTAATGTATATTGTGAACAGTATGTAACATACTTAATCTGTATGTAATGTTTGTAATGTAACATGTTATACACATATGTAATGTGTATTTGTGATGTAATGTATATTGTGACTAGTATGTAACATTTTATACATGTATGTATGAGACTCAAGAGAGTCTTGGCTAGCTAAATGCTAGAATGCTTTTTATTTAGGAGGTACAACACGTTTCACACCTGATGAAGAACCTAAGGTTCGAAACGTGTGCTTCACTCCTAAATAAAAAGCATTTCTACTAACTATGCTTCTTGAGTACTTCATACCATTTGTTATACATATATGTAATGTGTATTTGTGATGCAATGTATGTAATGTATATAGTGACTAGTATGTAACATGTTATACATGTAATGTATGTAATGTATATTGTAACTAGTATGTAACATTTTATACATGTGTCAGGTGTGTTTGCGATGTAATGTGTGTAATGTAACATGTTATACATGTATGTAATGTATATTTGTGATGCAATGTATGTAATATATGTTGTAACCTGTTATACATGTAATGTATGTAACATATGTTATACATGTAATGTGTATTTGTGATGTAATGTATATATATTGTTAATAGTATGTAACGTATTTAATGTGTATTTTCTTTGTAATGTTTATTGTGACTAGTATGTAACCTATGTTATACATGTAATGTGTATTTTGATGTATGTAATGTACATTGTGATTTAATATGTAACCTATGTTATACATGTAATGTGTATTTTGATGGATGTTATGTTAGTAATGTATATTGTGACTTGGTATGTAACATGTTATACAGGTAATGTGTATTTGTGATGTAATGTATGTAATGTGTAACATATGTAGTGTGCATTTGTGTACAGTACAGAATGTTTTTCCTGGTAATGGAATTTGTACTTTAGGTCTGGGAGCCAATAGATAATCGGACATTAGAAATCACCGCCTGGTCAGCTGGATAGAGATAAACTGCCTGTCTGACTCCTCCAGCCCTCACTCTACACTGACACACTGACCTCTCTCACATCCTTCATACAGACTCTACCAGAGGGTGACCCCATGTTGAAAATTCTCAGCCAATTGGAAGGGACCTGTTGACATTGGCACCGTAACAAACTGTCCTCATCACTGTGGGGCGAGAGGAACGTGGAGTGCAGGGGACAGTCAGGATAACACAGGGTTTGTGCTAATGTCTCCTTATTTAGATATGTCTATGTGGGCTGAGGGTAACAACACAACATCACACACACACACACGCACGCACGCACACACCCACACACACACCATTTAGCACATTTCTGAGGTCCAACATTGATCTATTGACTTGTGACTTCATTAAAGGACCAATAAACCTAATCAGAAACAGATCACTTTGTGTAATAGAGAAGATCAGAGCAATCAGGGGCTCCCGAAAGGGGAGAATGTGACCATCCTTGTACTTCATCATTAATCATCTTTACCTTGCCCTCCTCCACAAACTGTCCAACATGGCAGAACCATTCCCTGGAGCAGAACCAAGTAGGCATGATGACCGTCGGTCCATGGGAGGTGAAGACCTGCAGCCAACAAAAGGAGTCTTTACACAAGGATCACCATAACCCTGACCATATTGTTTATCGCTCCTACAGAAAACACATACGGGGAATAAATACACTTTGGACTTGGAAGAAGCACCAGATACCTAGAGGTGAAATGTAACATATTTAACAATCCTGATGGGAATTGCATTCTCCATTTTAAAGGGTAACTGTGGTCTCTCTATTGGAAACAGTCCTAGCTGGATCACATGTTATAGGCTTGAAAAGTTACACTCCCTTGTCTGCCCTGCCTGTGACAGGCACATGATGAGCTGTGTAAAAAGCCTCTGTTATAACACAGGAATGCGAATATGGCCAGATAAATGGTCGGCCAATGTCATACGGACATCAAAACACAATCCAAATGGCTGTAGTGGGGCCTAGTTCTAGCAATGTAATAACTATCCCCGCAGAACAAGATTTCAATGAATAACATTGTCATTTAGCCCCCCGGTCTGTATTTTGTGCTATTTATTACACACTCCCAGCATGGTTCTAGATAAGAAGTTTCCCATCTCCATCCCACACTTTTACATGCATAATATTGTACGGTCTTAAAGGAAACGGCTTTCATACATGAAACACCCATGTAAACAGAACGATTGAGCCTCGCACACAGTAATACACATGTGGCTGGTACACATGGGTTGATATTTTGGTCAAATGCACTGACCTTAAATGAATTAATTCCCCACACACTGCTGATGTTTAGGTAAAATCTATTGGACGGATCACATGGTCATCAATGGACAGACAGACTGTCGGCAGGAATATCGGACATACATGTCTGCCGTGTGTACCAGGCTTATCAGTAATAGAGACTCTGATTGGCTGATATCATTCCCATAGGCAGATGGTAGATTGTACGGAGATCAGCAGATGGTAACTGGAGGATATTATAAAATCCCACCTACAGATATGAGCCCATAGCAGGTAACAATTCTCAGTATCTCCAGGGCCATAAATGTGACATAAGTGAAGTCCTCTTGATCCCATGTAAACAGTGAATAAAGACCTAGAATAAACAGCTCCCAGTGCTACACACATCAGTGTGTCGGTTGTATTGATTGAAATCTCACACTCCCGTGTTTAACAAACATGTCGTAATGTACGGGGAAGAATAATAGAAAATCTGCAACTCAGGTGGTGAAAAATCGCAGGTGGCTCAGACCACAAACGTGTCAGGTAGTGACGGTGAAAAGAAATAAGTGTACGGCACGTTTAACACGCCTGTGCAAGGAACCGTGGGAAAATCTCCTTAATGTCAACAGAAATGCACTACTGTCTACATGGGGGAGGGTAACATGGTAACATGAAAGTAAAGCTGGAGACACATGGTCCTTCCTCCTGACCGACCGTTCGGCCATTCCGACAGGTTAGTCACGGCAAAAAGTAACCACATCCAACAGTTTGCCGCTAACAAGTGTGCGTTCCATAAAGGACCACACAATCAGTTCATTCATTTGTCTGATTTGGGAGAATGAACGGTCAGGCGTCAGTCACGTCCGGCCGAAAGAAAACAATCCAAAATTTCGGACGGGCCGAATTATTTAATGGTGTGTACTCGGCTAAATTCACGACATTCTAACTGGGTGTGGATTTACCTGAAAATAACATATTACTGTCTAATACTTTTATGTACTTTCCGTTACTCCTACTCCCCTTAGACAGTAATATGTTATTTTCAGGTAAATCCACACCCAGTTAGAATGTCTGAATTTAGCCGAGTACACCACCATTAAAATAATTCGGCCCGTCCGAAATTTTGGATGTTTTTCTTCGGCCGGACGTGACTGACGCCTGACCGTTCATTCTCCCAAATCAGACAAATGAATGAACTGATTGTGTGGTCCTTTATGGAACGCACACTTGTTACGGCAAACTGTTGGATGTGGTTACTTTTTGCCGTGAACTAACCTGTCGGAATGGCCGAACGTTCGGTCAGGAGGAGGACCATGTGTCTCCAGCTTTACTTTCATGTTACCATGTTACCCTCCCCCATGTAGACAGTAGTGCATTTCTGTTGACATTAGGAATTTTCCCACGGTTCCTTGCACAGGCGTGTTAAACGTGCCGTACACTTATTTCTTTTCACCGTCCCTACCTGACACCGTTTGTGGTCTGAGCCACCTGCGATTTTTCACCACCTGAGTTGCAGATTTTCTATTATTCTTCCCCGTACATTACGACATTTTTTGTTAAACACGGAGTGTGAGATTTCAATCAATACAACCGACACACTGATGTGTGTACACTGGGAGCTGTTATCTAGGTCTTTATTCACTGTTTCATGGATCAAGAGGACTTCACTTATGTCACATTTATGGCCCTGGAGATACTGAGAATTGTTACCTGCTATGGGCTCATATCTGTAGGTGGGATTTTATAATATCCTCCAGTTACCATCTGCTGATCTCCGTACAATCTACCATCTGCCTATGGGAATGATATCAGCCAATCAGAGTCTCTATTACTGATAAGCCTGGTACACACGGCAGACATGTATGTCCGATATTCCTGCCGACAGTCTGTCTGTCCATTGATGACCATGTGATCCGTCCAATAGATTTTACCTAAACATCAGCAGTTGTGTGGGAATTAATTCATTTAAGGTCAGTGCATTTGACCAAAATATCAACCCATGTGTACCAGCCACATGTGTATTACTGTGTGCGAGGCTCAATCGTCTGTTTACATGGGTGTTTCATGTATGAAAGCCGTTTCCTTTAAGACCGTACAATATTATGCATGAAAAAGTGTGGGATGGAGATGGGAAACTTCTTATCTAGAACCATGCTGGGAGTGTGTAATAATAGCACAAAATACAGACCGGGGGGCTAAATGACAATGTATTCATTGAAATCTTGTTCTGCGGGGATAGTTATTACATTGCTAGAACTAGGCCTCATTACAGCCATTTGGATTGTGTTTTGATGTCCGTATGACATTGGCCGACCATTTATCTGCCATATTCGCATTCCTGTGTTATAACAGAGGCTTTTTCACAGCTCATCATGTGCCTGTCACAGGCAGGGCAGACAGGGAGTGTAACTTTTCAGCCTATAACATGTGATCCAGCTAGGATGTTTCCAATAGAGAGACCACAGTTACCCTTTAAAATGGAGAATGCAATTCCCATCAGGATTGTTAATATGTTACATTTCACCTCTAGGTATCTGGTGCTTCTTCCAAGTCCAAAGTGTATTTATTCCCCGTATGTGTTTTCTGTAGGAGCGATACAATCTTGGTCAGGTTTTGGTGATCCTTGTGTAAAGACTCCTTTTGTTGGCTGCGGTCTTCACCTCCCATGGGCCGACGGTCATCATGCCTACTTGGTTCTGCTCCAGGAATGGTTCTGCCATGTTGGACAGTTTGTGGAGGAGGGCAAGGTAAAGATGATTAATGATGAAGTACAAGGATGGTCACATTCTCCCCTTTCGGGAGCCCCTGATTGCTCTGATCTTCTCTATTACACAAAGTGATCTGTTTCTGATTAGGTTTATTGGTCCTTTAATGAAGTCACAAGTCAATAGATCAATGTTGGACCTCAGAAATGTCTAAATGGTGTGTGTGGGGGTGTGTGCGTGCGTGCTGTGGTGTGTGTGTGTGATGTTGTGTTGTTACCCTCAGCCCACATAGACATATCTAAATAAGGAGACTTAGCACAAACCCTGTGTTATCCTGACTGTCCCCTGCACTCCACGTTCCTCTCGCCCCACAGTGATGAGGACAGTTTGTTACGGTGCCAATGTCAACAGGTCCCTTCCAATTGGCTGAGAATTTTCACATGGGGTCACCCTCTGGTAGAGTCTGTATGAAGGATGTGAGAGAGGTCAGTGTGTCAGTGTAGAGTGAGGGCTGGAGGAGTCAGACAGGCAGTTTATCTCTATCCAGCTGACCAGGCGGTGATTTCTAATGTCCGATTATCTATTGGCTCCCAGACCTAAAGTACAAATTCCATTACCAGGAAAAACATTCTGTACTGACACAAATGCACACTACATATGTTCACATTACATACATTACATCACAAATACACATTACCTGTATAACATGTTCATACCAAGTCACAATATACATTACTAACATAACATCCATCAAAATACACATTACATGTATACATGGTTACATATTAAATCACAATGTACATTACATACATCAAAATACACATTACATGTATAACATAGGTTACATACTAGTCACAATAAACATTACAAAGAAAATACACATTAAATACGTTAATACTATTAACAATATATATACATTACATCACAAATACACATTACATGTATAACATATGTTACATACATTACATGTATAACAGGTTACAACATATATTACATACATTGCATCACAAATATACATACATGCATGTAAACATGTTACATTACACACATTCATCGCAAACACACCTGACACATGTATAAAATGTTACATACTAGTTACAATATACATTACATACATTACATGTATAACATGTTACATACTAGTCACTATATACATTACATACATTGCATCACAAATACACATTCATATATGTATAACAAATGGTATGAAGTACGCAAGAGAGCCTCAGTTAGCTAAATGCTGAAATGCTTTTTATTTAGGAGTGAAGCACAACGTTTCGAACCTTAAGGTTCTTCATCAGGTGTGAAACGTGTTGTAACTCCTAAATAAAAAGCATTTCTAGCATTTAGCTAGCCAAGACTCTCTTGAGTCTCATGACATACATGTATAAAATGTTACATACTAGTCACAATATACATTACATCACAAATACACATTACATATGTGTATAACATGTTACATTACAAACATTACATACAGATTAAGTATGTTACATACTGTTCACAATATACATTACACACATTACATCGCAAATACACATGACATACATGTATAAAATGTTACATACTAGTCACAATATAAATTAACATTTTCAGGTTGCCCCAACCCAAGTCAGACACTATTATGTTACTTTCCGGTTACTCCTACTCCCCATTAGACAGTAATATGTTATTTTCAGGTAAATCCACACCCAGTTAGAGGGGAGTAGGAGTAACCGGAAAGTAACATAATAGAGTCTGACTTGGGTTGGGGCAACCTGAAAATAATGTATTGAAGTCTGGCAGGGGGTAGTGTAAACTGAAAATAAAATATTACTGTCCAACTGGAGGTAGGGTTACCTGATAGTCACATACTTTTATCTGAGGGAAGGTAACCTGAAAATACTGCACTATAGTTCACCCAGGAGGTAGGGTAACATGAAAATAACATACTACTGTCTAATTGGGAGTAGGAGTAACCAGAAAGTAACATAATAGTGTCTGACTTGGGTTGGGGCAACCTGAAAAATAATTAAAGTCTGAGGGGGTAGTGTAAACTGAAAATAAAATATTACTGTCCAACTGGAGGTAGGGTTACCTGATAATCACATACTTTTATCTGAGGGAAGGTAACCTGAAAATACTGCACTATAGTTCACCCAGGAGGTAGGTCATGAAAATAACATATGACTAAATTATATTTACATTCAAAATTAAACATTACTAGAATTATAATCGCAGAATAATAGCCTTATAAATTACAGATTTAGAACGGTACACAGATTTCCCTGACCGTTACAAAACTCGTGTCCTTATACCTTTTTATGGTCAGAGTTTGCAATAACCTTATAATTTACAGCAGGGGATATATCGACCTATTTATCACCCTCACATACAGATAGGGTAAATAATTAATGGGTCCACAAAAGAAAGATATGAGCTGTGAGCAGAACTCAAATAACTTTCTCACAAGAAACTTCCAACATTAAAAAAAAACCCTTTTATCCACCCCAGAACAGCCAGAACTGGCCTCCACCAAACCCCAACCGAATCCATTCTCTGACAGAGCAGAAGGGCCGAGAATTCACAGAGCTGGAAAAGGCATGTTCCATTCTGCCGGATATTGCCTGTCAAGGAAATATCTCCACATCTGTTCACACATGGAACATTGGGGGTCCGTGACCAATCTCTCCAATACTCTCTGTACTCTCGGCGTCCGTGCATATTTACAGGCCTAGGTTAGAATATAAGATCTGTCCCTTTAATTCAGTAAATATTACAATCCAGCCATAATTTATAGGCCAATATGTGAATGTTGATTGGTTTTCATACAGATTGAGTGCAGGGGGAGCATTAGAACAGGTATTTCCATTACTGGACACCGTCACCATATACAAATGTATAAAGTGGATTTGCCACACTGCAACTGCACTATAGTTCACCCAGGAGGTAGGGTAACATGAAAATAACATACTACTGTCTAATTGGGAGTAGGAGTAACCAGAAAGTAACATAATAGTGTCTGACTTGGGTTGGGGCAACCTGAAAATAATATATTAAAGTCTGACAGGGGGTAGTGTAAACTGAAAATAAAATATTACTGTCCAACTGGAGGTAGGGTTACCTGATAATCACATACTTTTATCTGAGGGAAGGTAACCTGAAAATACTGCACTATAGTTCACCCAGGAGGTAGGGTAACATGAAAATAACATATGACTAAATTATATTTACATTCAAAATTAAACATTACTAGAATTTTTATAATCGCAGAATAATAGCCTTATAAATTACAGATTTAGAACGGTACACAGATTTCCCTGACCATTACAAAACTCTGTGTCCTTATACCTTTTTATGGTCAGAGTTTGCAATAACCTTATAATTTACAGCAGGGGATATATCGACCTATTTATCACCCTCACACATACAGATCAGGGTAAATAATTAATGGGTCCACAAAAGAAAGATATGAGCTGTGAGCAGAACTCAAATAACTTTCTCACAAGAAACTTCCAACATTAAAAAAAAAATCCCTTTTTATCCCACCCCAGAACAGCCAGAACTGGCCTCCCACCAAACCCCAACCGAATCCATTCTCTGACAGAGCAGAAGGGCCGAGAATTCACAAGAGCTGGGAACAGGCATGTTCCATTCTGCCGGATTATTGCCTGTCAAGGAAATATCTCCACATCTGTTCACACATGGAACATTGGGGGTCCGTGACCAATCTCTCCAATACTCTCTGTACTCTCGGCGTCCGTGCATATTTACAGGCCTAGGTTAGAATATAAGATCTGTCCCTTTAATTCAGTAAATATTACAATCCAGCCATAATTTATAGGCCAATATTGTGAATCCGTGATTGGTTTTCAAACTGATTGGCAGGGGGAGCATTAGAACAGGTATCTCTATTACTGGACACCGTCACCATATACAAATGTATAAAGTGGATTTGCCACACATGCAAAGACCAAACATAGCAGGGGGTCACTAGAGTCACGATCTCACCGAATGCCTGCTTGGATTTACTGTGCAATTCCTAATTAATCCCAAAGCATATATGGTTTAAAATCTACAGCTGATTGGTGTAAAGGTGTAAAGGAAATGTAGCACCGTGTTTTAATTTTTCTTGAGTGAAATCGAATACTATATAACCATCCCACGTGGGTGCAATATAGCGTGTGTGATATAGACAAGGCAGCTAGATAGCTTAGGGTGAGGTGGGATAAAAGGAGCAAAAAGTCCTCCACAGAGTATAAAAATGGAACAGAGCCTTCCTATAACAGAAGGGATCTTGCAGTCTCATGCTACATGAATAGCATTGCTTACAAAATCTAAGAAACAAGAAGTAATTTCTTACTCCCAGGTTCCCCAGAGTAAGGGGCGGAGATATGCAAAATATTCCTTTATGTCCCTTGGCTTATGCATGTGTCCAGAACGGCTGGCTTAATAACATGCAATGGGCGCTATGCCCATTTGCAGTGTTGGTACCATCTTACTGATGCTATTGCAGCCTTAGTGAGTTTCCAAAATCGATGGCAGTTATCTACCGCCGTGCTGTGCAACCAAACTAGCTTAGGGCTCGTTCATACTAGACACGTTTCATTGCTTTCTGGTGCATTTTAATAACGCGTTAGGGAAAAAATTTCACATAGGAATGTCATAATACTGTTCACACCATTGCGTCTTTGTGTGTTGCGTTTTTTTTAACACACTGCTTGGAGCAGTTTAGTGCGTTAACACACTCACCGAAAGTCTATGGGGAAGAGGAAAAAAAACGCATGAAAAAGAAAACGCATTGCAAAAATGCTTTAAATCGCAATCTAACGCATTTTTTCATGCGTTTTTTTGTTGTTGGGTAGTGTGAACGTAGCCTTAGACTGCAAACTGGCACAGTCTAATTTGTACAAAATCTGTCCGTTTGCAGGTTGAATAGGTTTGCTATTCCTGTGCCCCCGTTATGTTGATAAATCGGTTTGCTATTCCTGTTCCCCGTTATGTTGATAAATCGGTTTGCTATTCCTGTTCCCCGTTATGTTGATAAATCGGTTTGCTATTCCTGTGCCCCGTTATGTTGATAAATTGGTTTGCTATTCCTGTGCCCAGTTATGTTGCTAAATTGGCTTGCTATTCCTGTGACCCCGCTATGTTGATAAATCCGTTTGCTATTCCTGTGCCCCCGTTATGTTGATAAATTGGCTTGCTATTCCTGTTCCCCGTTATGTTGATAAATCGGTTTGCTATTCCTTTGCCCCGTTATGTTGATAAATCAGTTTGCTATTCCTGTGCCCCGTTATGTTGATAAATTGGCTTGCTATTCCTTTGCCCCGTTATGTTGATAAATTGGTTTGCTATTCCTGTTCCCCGTTATGTTGATAAATCGGTTTGCTATTCCTGTTCCCCGTTATGTTGATAAATCAGTTTGCTATTCCTTTGCCCCGTTATGTTGATAAATCGGTTTGCTATTCCTGTGCCCCCGTTATGTTGATAAATCGGTTTGCTATTCCTGTGCCCCCGTTATGTTGATAAATCGTTTTGCTATTCCTGTGCCCCCCTATGTTGATAAATCAGTTTGCTATTCCTGTGCCCCCGCTATGTTGATAAATCGTTTGCTATTCCTGTGCCCCCGCTATGTTGATAAATCAGTTGGCTATTCCTGTGCCCCCGCTATGTTGATAAATCAGTTTTGCTATTCCTGTGCCCCCGCTATGTTGATAAATCGGTTTGCTGTTCCTGTGCCCGTTATGTTGATTAGTATTATCGCTTATTTATAAGAAAACGACATTCCCCACACCCCATAATATGGAAATTCTGTCACTGCGCATGTTTACATGACATAAAAATGGTGGTACATGGTCCGATCTCATCTGCACTGCAATAGAATATATACACTAATATATACACTATAATGCTAGGTATACAGGGTCACATATTTCGGCCTGGCTATAGCGTTGTTGTGACTTACTGACATGTCTGATTGTCCTATAAAGAATGACACCGCCTGTGCTTATCTAGCCTTAGGGATCTTTATGGGTTAATGAAAATGATATGAAACACAATCATCCCTGTACTCTAAGTGAAAACATGTTGGGAACACAAGAGAGGTCATGGCAACCACACGGAACCATCAGTATCTCCCCGTGTATTAACCAAGTCCATATGGGACGGTCACATGACCCCAATCAGACCAGCTCTGTATATTTATTTACCATCCCTCCATCTAATATTTATTGTTCAATGTTTCGCCTTTTTCACTAAAACTTGCCAAAAACAATGAAAACCTTATCTGCACATCCGGCCTCTGCGTGTTGGTAAATTATAAAGATATTCGTTGTAATAACATTATAAACTACTGGTTTGTTTGTTTATTAGGAAACTAGACTGCTAGTTTAACAGAGACAATGGAAACTACAGAGATCGCAGCCAGTAACCCCGTGGCAGTCAATGTGGGATACAGTATATCCACTAACGGTTACTGCGATGTAACAATGTTCCTGGCTGAGGCCCCACTGTGTGTGTGTGTGCTTTTTAACCTGCGCCACTAGGCGTTACTGTCACCTTTAATTAAAGGGACAGACGAGATCTGTGAACCTGTCCAAAGTCAAACTTCCTGAATCTGGACCCCCCAGTGTGTCTCTGGCCCCCTGGGTGGTCCCAGATACACATTGGGGGTCCAGGGGTATGTGATATACAATTGGGGGGCCGGACAGGCCGGTACATTTCGGACGATTATGTGATCTTCAATGGAGAATTGTACAGCCTGGTTGACCCATGTGTACCCAGCCAATGAGGAATCTATAGTGGGGTCTTTTTTCCATAGTGTTAAAGCTGAAACATTTAACCGTGTGTAACTATCCTAAGGTGACTATACCGACAGTCTTCTGGTTGGTAAGTAGCCGTAGTGATGGAACTGCCAGGTCTCCGTAGTTCTATAGTAGCACATACACTGTTACTCTGTCCATGACCTGTAGAGAGACCTTGGATAAGAGGTTCAGATATAAAGGGATAAACACGGGCACGGTATCAATTATTGAGGCTTTAGTTCACCTTTAAATGTATCTGCAGCTTATAAACAATAGTTCGGACTTTAAATTGTAAATTAGACATTTAAAGGTTCTCAGGGTTTCTGCAATTGACCAGGATCTAGTTTCCCGTCTGCCCGAGCCAACTGACAGGGGGCCAAGAGACTTGTAGAGCGTATTCCAGGTGAGCGACCTGCCTAGCTCTGCCTACTTTTCCCATGCACAGAGGCAGCAGTTGCTGGAAACACAGACCAGGAGGACTTTGATGTTTTAGGGAAAAGAGGGGGATGAGTCACCGGTCCAAACGTTCGCCTCCTCCGCACTTCCCATTCTAATTATGTTAGGAGAGAGTGGAGGAGTGTGGGAAGGGATCCAACAACCTTTTCCATGCCAGCTCTGTGCTACACTCCGGGTTTTACGGCATGTTGTGATAGTGTCATGGCACATCAAAGGATGTTAAAGGGGAAGTAAAGCTTGCCTTACAATTTCTTAAAAGGATTAATAAAAGAGGAAATCCAACATCCTGCATTGCTGCCTTGGTGTTTGTTTTCTCGTATAGAACTGAACATGTTACACGGTGCTTGATCATTCGTTTATCCAGTAACATTAGCCCCTGGTCTTAGGAGCTTACAGTCTAAAGACCCTTTGCTAGCAGTATGTATGATATATGGAACAAAATAGAAGGGAATCGTTTTATATTTATCCATTCACATCAGGCCCTGTCCCGAAGAGCTAACAATCTAATCCCATGATCTCATGTATTTATTCACTGGGTGGGAAATTGGAGTAGCGTGCAGGAAACCTGCCCACAGGGGGAACACAGACTCCTTGTGGATGTAACATAGGGAGGGTTTGAACCGTGATTGACCTCGGGGTTTATCCACAGAGATGTGCAATGTCATCAATCAGACCTACTAGATGTCCATCTAGTCCCCAGTCACTGGGCTAGCAGGAGAGGGAGTTGAACTAGACAAGTGTCATGTCTTTCAGTTACTCGCCAACCCAACAGGATTGATTGGTGGCAAGAAAATTTCCATTGGCTGCCAAAACGATAGTAACCTATATGGCAACCCCAACGATTGCTCCCTCCCCCCATAGTACAGGAAGGTGGGTTGGTAAATTGCAGATATCGGACAGATTTAAATGGAATCTGTGAGAAATACCCATGTGTGTACCCAGGTTTAAGGAGGCCATTCACGCACCAATCCCTGTCGTACGATATCGGAATATTCCATTCTTGTATGATCTGTATGGCTGATCGTTTGATTTTTCCCCCCTATTGGCCACATTCAAAATGTTAGTGGACCAAGTCTGAATGGACCAATCGCATTCATAGGATCAGTAGTGGTGCGTGTATGGGCCAATCAGGACAGATTGATCACGTGTACAGGACACAGACTCCCGTGATGCCCTACGTGACCTGTGAAACAGACAGAAATAACAAGGTTCACCCAGATCACCCTAGAGGTGAAGGAGTCACACCAGCTTGTGATAAGAAACGGCTCTGATTCCAGGGTGAAACTCCAATGTTAGTTTAAGATACTCAGGTCAGCGATGGTCAATAAAGTCATCAGTCTTTAAACACAAACAGATCGTGTGTCAGTGCTGCTCCGATCAATCAATGGGAAGACCCTCAACCCAAGACCTGCTCCTGTCACATGCCATAGAAGATAAGACAATCTCTTGGAGATAGAGCCAAGCTGTGTACTTATTACAATAATGTATGTATGTATGTATGTATGTAAGTATGTATGTATGTGTTTATTTATATAGCGCCACTTGGGGACGCAGCGCTGTACATTACAACAATACAGATTATACAGTATGTATGTATATGTTTATTTATATAGCGCCACTTGGGTACACAGCGCTGTACATTATAACAATACAGATTATACAGTATGTATGTATATGTTTATTTATATAGCGTCACTTGGGGACACAGCGCTGTACATTATAACAATACAGATTATACAGTATGTATGTATATGTTTATTTATATAGCGCCACTTGGGGACACAGCGCTGTACATTATAACAATACAGCTTATACAGTATGTATGTATATGTTTATTTATATAGCGCCACTTGGGGACGCAGCGCATGTAATTATAACAATACCGATTATTACCGTAGTATGTCACATACTGTTTATTTATATAGCGCCACTTTGGGTAACATCAGCGCTCTGCTACATTAATACAATAACAGATATACTACATCAGTATGTTATGGTTAGTTTTCTTTATATAGCGCCACTTGGGTACACAGCGCTGTACATTATAACAATACATAGTATACAGTTAATGTATGTATTATGTTGTTTTATTTATATAGCGCCACTTGGGTACACGCGCTGTACATTATAACAATACAGATTATACATATGTATGTATATGTTTATTTATATAAGCGCCACTTGGGGACCAGCGCTGTACATTATACATACGATTATACAGTATGTATGTATATGTTTTATTATAGCGCCACTTGGGTACACAGCGCTGTACATTATAACAATACAGATTTATCAGTATGTATGTATATGTTTTATTATATGCGCCACTGGGTACACAGCGCTGTACATTATAACAATACAGATTATACATATGTATGTATATGTTTTATTTATATAGCGCCACTTGGGTACACAGCGCTGTACATTATAACAATACAGATTATACAGTATGTATGTATATGTTTATTTTATAGGCCACTTGGGTACCAGCGCTGTACATTATAACAATACAGATTATACAGTATGTATGTATATGTTTATTTATATAGCGCCACTTGGGTACACAGCGCTGTACATTATAACAATACGATTATACAGTATGTATGTATATGTTTATTTATAGCGCCACTTGGTACACAGCGCTGTCTATAACAATACAGATTATACAGTATGTATGTATATGTTTATTTATATAGCGCCACTTGGGACACAGCGCTGTACATTATAACATACAGATTATACAGTATGTAGTATATGTTTATTATAGCGCCACTTGGGTACACAGCGCTGTACATTATAACATACAGTTATCAGTATGTATGTATATGTTTATTATATAGCGCCACTTGGGGACACAGCGCTGTACATTATAACAATACAGATTATACAGTATGTATGTATATGTTTATTTATATATGCGCCACTTGGTACACAGCGCTGTACATTATAACAATACAGATTATACAGTATGTATGTATATGTTTATTTATATAGCGCCACTTGGAGACCACGCTGTACATTATAACAATACAGATTATACAGTATGTATGTATATGTTTATTTATATAGCGCCACTGGGACACAGCGCTGTACATTATAACAATACAGATTATACAGTATGTATTGTATTTTTTTATATAAGCGCCACTTGGATCACACGCTGTCATTATAACAATACAGATTATACAGTATGTATGTATATGTTTATTTATATAGCGCCACTTGGGTACCAGCGCTGTACATTATACATACAGATTATACAGTATGTATGTATATGTTTATTTATATACGCCACTTGGTACCACGCTGTACATTATAACAATACAGATTATACAGTATGTATGTATATTTTTATTTATATAGCGCCACTTGGGACGCAGCGCTGTACATTATAACAATACAGATTATACAGTATGTATGTATATGTTTATTTATATAGCGCCACTTGGGACACAGCGCTGACATATAACAATACAGATTATACAGTATTGTGTATATGTTTATTTATATAGCCACTTGGGACACAGCGCTGTACATTATAACAATACAGATTATACAGTTGTATGTATATGTTTATTTTATATAGCGCCACTTGGGACGCAGCGCTGTACTTATAACAATACAGATTATACAGTATGTATGTATATGTTTATTTATATAGCGCCACTTGGGACACAGCGCTGTACATTATAACATACAGATTATACAGTATGTATGTATATGTTTATTTATATAGCGCCCTTGGGACCAGCGCTGTACATTATAACAATACAGATTATCAGTATGTAGTATATGTTTATTATTAATAGCGCCACTTGGGACACAGCGCTGTACATTATAACAATACAGATTATACAGTATGTATGTATATGTTTATTTATATAGCGCCACTTGGGACGCAGCGCTGTACCTTATAACAATACAGATTATACAGTATGTATGTATATGTTTATTTATATAGCGCCACTTGGGTACACAGCGCTGTACATTATAACAATACAGATTATACAGTATGTATGTATATGTTTATTTATATAGCGCCACTTGGGACGCAGCGCTGTACATTAACAATACAGATTATACAGTATGTATGTATATTGTTTATATATAGCGCCACTTGGGGACCCAGCGCTGTACATTATAACAATACAGATTATACAGTATGTATGTATATGTTTTTTATATAGCGCCACTTGGAACACGCGCTGTACATTATACAATACAGATTATACAGTATGTATGTATATGTTTATTTATAAGCGCCACTTGGGGACACAGCGCTGTACATATAACAATACAGATTATACAGTATGTATGTATTGTTTATTTATATAGCGCCACTTGGCCACACGCTGTACATTATAACATACAGATTATACAGTATGTTGTATATGTTTATTATATAGCGCCACTTGGGACGCAGCGCTGTACATTATAACAATACAGATTATACAGTATGTATGTATATGTTTATTTATATAGCGCCACTTGGGTACCAGCGCTGTACATTATAACAATACAGATTATACGTATGTATGTATTGTTTATTTATATAGCGCCACTTGGGGACGCAGCGCTGTACATTAAACAATACAGATTATACAGTATGTATGTATATGTTATTTATATAGCGCCACTTGGGGACGCAGCGCTGTACATTAAACAATACAGATTATACAGTATGTATGTATATGTTTATTTATATCGCCACTTGGGACACAGCGCTGTACATTATACAAATACAGATTATACAGTATGTATGTATATGTTTATTTATATAGCGCCACTTGGGACCAGCGCTGTACATTATAACAATACAGATTATACAGTATTGTAGTATATGTTTTTTATATCGCCACTTGGGCGCAGCGCTGTACATTATAACAATACAGATTAACAGTATGTATGTATATGTTTATTTATATAGCGCCACTTGGGACCACAGCGCTGTACATTATAACAATACAGATTATACAGTATGTATGTATATGTTTATTTATATACGCCACTTGGGGACCAGCGCTGTACATTATACAATACAGATTATAATATGTATGTATATGTTTTATTATATAGCGCCACTTGGGGACACAGCGCTGTACATTATAAAATACAGATTATACAGTATGTATGTATATGTTTATTTTATATAGCGCCACTTGGGGACACAGCGCTGTACATTATAACAATACAGATTATACAGTATGTATGTATATGTTTTTATATAGCGCCCACTTGGGGACACAGCGCTGTACATTATAACAATACAGATTATACATATGTATGTATATGTTATATTATATAGCGCCACTTGGGACACCAGCGCTGTACATTTATAACATACAGATTATACAATATGTATGTATATGTTTATTTATATAGCGCCACTTGGGACACAGCGCTGTACATTATACAATACAGATTATACAGTATGATGTATATGTTTATTTATATAGCGCCACTTGGACACAGCGCTGTACATTATACAATACAGATTATACATGTAGTATGTATATGTTTATTTATATAGCGCCACTTGGGACACAGCGCTGTACATTATAACAATACAGATTATACAGTATGTATGTATATGTTTATTTATATAGCGCCACTTGGGACACAGCGCTGTACATTATAACAATACAGATTATCCAGTATGTATGTATATGTTTTATTTATATAGCGCACTTGGGACACAGCGCTGTACATTATAACAATACAGATTATACAGAATGTATGTATATGTTTATTTATATAGCGCCACTTGGTACACAGCGCTGTACATTATACAATACAGATTATACAGTATGTATGTATATGTTTATTTATATACGCCACTTGGGTACCAGCGCTGTACATTATAACAATACAGATTATACAGTATGTATGTATTGTTTATTTATATAGCGCCACTTGGGTACCACGCGCTGTACATTATAACAATACAGATTATACAGTATGTATGTATGTTTATTTATATAAGCGCCACTTGGGTACACACCTGTACATTATAACAATAGATTTACAGTAGTATGTATATGTTTATTTATATGCGCCACTTGGGTACACAGCGCTGTACATTTAACAATCAGATTATACAGTATGTATGTATATGTTTTATTTATATAGCGCCACTTGGGTACACAGCCTGTACATTATAACAATACGATTATACAGTATGTATATGTTTATTTATATAGCCCACTTGGGTACCAGCGCTGTACATTATAACAATACAGATTATACAGTATGTATGTATATGTTTATTATATAGCGCCACTTGGGGACACAGCGGTACATTAAACAATACAGATATACTTGTATGTGTGTTATTTATATACGCCACTTGGGTAGCAGCGCTGTACATTATACCAATACAGATTAACAGTATGTATGTAAAACCCGTATGTTTATTTATATAGCGCCATTGGGTACCAGCGCTGTACATTATAACAATACAGATTATACAATGTATGTATATGTTTATTTATATAGCGCCACTTGGGTACGCACGCTGTCTTATAACAAACAGATATACAGTGTATGTATGTTTATTTATATAGCGCCACTGGGTACGCAGCGCTGACATTATAACAATACAGATATACGTATGATGTTATATGTTTATTTATATAGCGCCACTTGGGGACACAGAGCTTACTTATACAATACATATTATACAGTATGTTTGTATATTTTATTATATAGCGCCACTGGGTACAGCGTCTACTTTATAACAATACAGATTATACAGTAGGTATGTATATGTTTTTTATATAGCGCCACTTGGGTACGCAGGCTTACATTATAACAATACAGATTATACAGTATGTTTGTATATGTTTATTATATGCCCACTGGGGTACACAGCGCTGTACTTATAACAATACAGTTATACAGTATGTATGTATATGTTTTTTATATAGCGCCACTTGGGTACGCAGCGCTGTACATTATACAATACAGATTATACAGTATGTATGTATATGTTTATTATATAGCGCCACTTGGGTACACAGCGCTGTACATTATAACAATAAGATTTACAGTATGTATGTATATGTTTATTTAATAGCGCCACTTGGGTACACAGAGCTGTACATTATAACAATACAGATTATACATTATGTATGTATATGTTTATTTTAGCGCCACTTGGGTACACAAGTCGTACATTATAACAATACGATTATACAGTATGTATGTATATGTTTATTTATATAGCGCCACTTGGGTACACAGCGCTGTACATTATAACAATACAGATTATACAGTATGTATGTATATGTTATTTATATAGCGCCACTTGGGATCAGCGCTGTACATTATAACAATACAGATTATACAGAATGTATGTATATGTTTTTTTATAAGCGCCACTTGGGACGCAGCGCTTACATTATAAATACAGATTATACAGTATGTATGTATATGTTTATTTATATAGCGCCACTTGGGTACACAGCGCTGTACATTATAACAATACAGATTATACAGTATGTATGTATGTTTATTTATATAGCGCCACTTGGGTACACAGCGCTGTACATTATAACAATACAGATTATACAGTATGTATGTATATGTTTATTTATATAGCGCCACTTGGGTACACAGCGCTGTACATTATAACAATACAGATTATACAGTATGTATTATATGTTTATTTATAAGCGCCACTTGGGAGCAGCGTTATTAGCGCCACTTGGGACGCAGCGCTGTCCATTATAACAATACATTATACAGTATGATGTATATGTTTATTTATAGTAGCCACTTGGGTACACGCGTGTACATTATAACAATACAGATTAACAGTATGGTATATGTTTATTTATATAGCGCCACTTGGGTACACAGCTGTACATTATACAATACAGATTATACAGTATGTATGTATATGTTTATTTATATAGCGCCACTTGGGTACACAGCGCTGTACATTATAACAATACAATTATACAGTATGATGAATATGTTTATTTATATAGCGCCACTTGGGGACAGCGCTGTACATTAAACAATACAGATTATACAGTATGTATGTATATGTTTTTTATATAGCCGCCACTTGGGGACGCAGCGCTGTACATTATAACAATACAGATATACAGTAGTATGTATATGTTTATTTATTAGCGCCACTTGGGTACACCGCGCTGTACATTATAACAATCACAGATTATAATGTATGTATGTATAGCGCCACTTGGGTACACAGCGCTGTACATTATAACATACAGATTATACAGTATGTATGTATATGTTTATTTATATAGCGCCACTTGGGTACACAGCGCTGACATTATAACATACAGATTATACAGTATGTATGTATATTTTATTTATATAGCGCCACTTGGGGACAGCGCTGTACATTATAACAATACAGATTATACAGTATGTATGTAATGTTTTTATATAGCGCCACTTGGGTAACAGCACGCTGTACATTTAACAATACAGATTATACAGTATGTATGTATATGTTTTATTTATATAGCCCACTTGGGGACACAGCGCTGTACATTATAACATCAGATTATACAGACGTATGTATGTTATGTTTTATTTATATAGCGCCACTGGGGACACAGCGCTGTACGTTATACAATACAGATTATACAGTATGTATGTATATGTTTATTTATATAGCGCCACTTGGGGCACAGCGCTGTACATTATAACAATACAGATTATACAGTATGTATGTATATGTTTTTATTTTATAGCGCCACTTGGGGACCAGCGCTGTACATTAACAATCACAGTTATACAGTATGTATGTATATGTTTATTTATATAGCGCCACTTGGGGACGCAGCGCTGTACATTATCACAATACAGATTTATACAGTATGTATGATATGTTTATTTTATATAGCGCCACTTGGGGACACAGCGCTGTACATTATACATATACGATTATACAGAATGTATGCATATGTTTATTTAATGCGCCACTTGGGACACAGCGCTGTACATTATAACAATACAGATTATACAGTAATGTATGATATGTTTATTTATATCGCACCTTGGGACCAGCGCTGTACATTACAATCCAGATATACAGTATGTATGTATATGTTTATTTATATAGCGCCACTTGGGGACACAGCGCTGTACATATAAACAATACAGATTATACAGTATGTATGTGTATGTTTATTATAGCGCCACTTGGGCGCAGCGCTGTACATTATAACAATACAGATTATACAGTATGTTGTATGTTTATTTATATAGCGCCACTTGGGCACAGCGCTGTACATTATAACAATACAGATATACAGTATGTATGTATATGTTTATTTTATAGCCCACTTGGGGACACAGCGCTGTACATTATAACAATACAGATTATACAGTATGTAGGTATATGTTTATTATAGACGGCCACTTGGGGACACAGCGCCGTACACTAATAAAATACAAAGAAGTCGTACAAGGGAACAAATACATAGATATTCAGTACAGAAATATATAACTTACATAAATGAAGTGCCAAGAGTAATAAGGTCCTGCCCCATAGAGCTTACAATCTAGTTACATATATATTTTATATACTCCCAGACATACACAGGGTGCATGGGCTACAGGCAGTGTTGTAATGTTGTGCATGCGCTGATATTTTTGCCAAAATCCTGTTTTGGTGTTTATTGGTGTGACAGATGGTTATCACAAGGTATGTGGTGGATCTGATGTTAGGAGGGAACGACAGTGTGAACGTTTGGCTTCATTTGTTTTATTGAACTGGCTGGTTGGTTTTTAAAGGCCCCTGCTTGCACTGGGGCCCCTACTAACTTGCCCAGTGTGGCCCTATGTGAGTGTAGCTAGTTTCACTCAGTGTATTGTGATGGATACAATGTATTAGGGATCTCTTACATCATCAAATGGAACACATTTGGGTAACAGCACTCCCCTTTAAGATTTCTGGAGGTATTAACGGCATTGGGATACTGCTTTATACAACATATATAGGTCGTGCCGCCAAGTAATAAGGGCACAATAATCCACCACAGTCCCTAGAATAATAATCAATATAAACCAGCAGCGTGTTTTAATCTGTACTAATAAAGACCTTTTGAATTTGTAATTCAAATGGGGAATCTGGCCGAGTGTGGGGAACATTGCTCTGCCAAAGATCATCTACATAGTCTAGGAAGGTTTGATAACACAGCCTTATCTAACGTCTATGGCCAGCCAGACGGTGCTATTATATTAAAATTATATGCAATGGTATGAACACAATGCAGGAAAAAAAGCTGTATATAATCTGGTGCCATGCCAGGACGTTCCATGCGCCCCCTACAGGCTGCGTGAGATGTACCGTGGATGTCCCAACTCAGTTTCCCCTTGTTGTCACTGGGCCTGTTGAGTTTTGTTCATCTTCTTCCACCCAGGCACTTGAGAAAACATTTCAGAAGTTGACAGCCGCCTCTTTCTTGGCGGTGACAGGTTAATACCCATAATCCAGCGCTGACGGACAGGCATGTGAAGGCATTCATAGTTTACTCCACTTTTCATGCCAATTACTACAGATTGAAGTCTAGACATGTGGTGGTCACACAGCATCACTTTACTAGAAACCATCTAACAGGTCTGGCCAGAATTTCAGGCCGGATTATCGGTTCAGCGCTCAGCCAATTGCGCTCACGAGCTTCATACACTAAAGGAGCACAGTTTTCATTGGTGTTACGATCTCATCCTGAACTGAGCGCAGATAAAGTATTTTCAATCCAGTAATCCCTACCTGAGTGTACCTACCAGAGACCCGGATTTAACTGCTTCCAGCAATGCTTCAACCACATTAAGCCATATGGCAGCACCCGTATAATACATAAACATAACACCAATAATTCTGTCGCCTTATATTGGTATATGGCAGCTGATTTGTTTAAAGTATGAGGGCTATACCCTCATACTGTACTGTCTAAGGGAAACACTATGGCTCTCCCACCCATATGTGATAAATATACAGAGAAGGAATGTTCTGTCATATCAATAGAGCTATACCCTCATACTGTTACCTGTCTAAGGGAAACAATATGGCAGCTCCCACCCATAAGGGAAAAGCCCTATACTGTATGCAAGACTGCACACAACCCCTTGCTATACATCCTACAGAGCCCTGCGGACACTGCTATGCGGCTGTAGATAAATACGGTGGCTGTTACCCAACTAAGATATACCCTCATAACTGTCTGTCTAAGGAACACAATAGGCAGCTCCCACCCATATGTATAAATATACAGAGAAGGAATGTTCTGTACACACAATAAGCTATACGCATACTGTACTGTCTAAGGGAAACAATATGGCAGCTCCCACCCATATGTATAAAATATCAGCAGAAGGAAATGTCTGCTGTCTCATCACCCATAAGATAATACCCTCATACTGTACCTAGCTTCTAAGGGAACCACTATGGCAGCTCCCACTCATATATATAATACGAGAGGAATGTTCTGTACACCAATAAGCTATACCCTCATACTGTACTGTCTAAGGGAAACAATATGGCAGCTACCACCCATATGTATAATATCAATATACAGAGAAGGAATGTTCTGTACCACAATAAGCTATACCGTCATACTGTACTGTCTAAGGGAAACACTATGGCAGCACCACCCATATGTATAATATCAAGAAGGAATGTTCTGTACCACACAATAGCTATACCCTCATACTGTACTGTCTAAGGAAACAATATGGCAGCTCCCACCCATATGTATAAATATACAGAGAAGGAATGTTCTGTACACACAATAAGCTATACCCTCATACTGTACTGTCTAAGGAACAATATGGCAGCTACCACCCATATGTATAAAATATCAGAGAAGGAATGTTCTGTAATACAATAGCTATACCCTCATACTGTCTGTCTAGGGAAACAATTGGCAGCTCCCACCCATTATAAATATACAGAGAAGGAATGTTTCTGTACACACAATAAGCTATAACCCTCATACTGTACTGTCTAAGGGAAACAATATGGCAGCTCCCACCCATCATATATATAATATACAAGAGAAGATGTTCTGTACACACAATAAAGCTATACCCCTCATACTGTACTGTCTAAGGGAAAACATATGGCAGCTCCCCCCATATGTAATAAATATACAGAGAAGGAATGTTCTGTACACCAATAAGCTATAACCCTCATACTGTACTTCTAAGGGAACAATATGGCAGCTCCCACCCATATGTATAAATATACACGAGAAGGAATGTTTCTGGTACACACAATAACTATACCCTCATACTTAACTGTCTAAGGGAAACACTATGGCAGCTCCACCCATATGTATAATATCCAGAGAAGGAATGTTCTGTACACCAATAAGCTATACCCCTCATACTGTACTGTCTAAGGAAACAATTGGCAGCTCCCACCCATATATATATAAATATACAGAGAAGGAATGTTCTGTACACACAATAAGCTATACCCTCATCTGTACTGTCTAAGGAAACAATATGGCAGCTCCCACCCATATGTATAATATACAGAGAAGGAATGTTCTGTACATACAATAGCTTACCCTCATTCTGTAATGTCTAAGGGAAACAATATGGCAGCTCCCACCCAGATGTATAAATATCAGAGAAGGAATGTCTGTGTACCTTATACTCACTCCTGATTAACTGTACATTAGCAGTATAATCCCAAGTACACACATTTGCGCAATCGGTGAAATTTCAGTCATATCCCCCTGGACAGTGTATGTTGGAGACCATAGCAGTTGAGCGTGGTGTGCGTATATCTGTACACTCTGGTCACAGTGATTAACACGTCAGTCCTATGGCGATCTGGTTTGTGACCTGAACAGAAGGGGAAGATTCAATGACACCTCTAAGCAGAGTAAACCGCTATCCGCCTCTTACACATCATGGACTATCGACATTAACTATCACTCCCAAGATGCTCTGTGAAGTTGTGTCTAGAAACTCCAGAGATTCAGTGGTCATGCTGTGTGGCAGGAAGTAAGAGGTGCAAAGGAAACCCAAATCATCAAGGCCACAGGAAATATTACCTTGCCAAATATTTCAAAAAATATATGTATTTTCAAGCTAAAAAACTTTCAGTGGTATCGTAAATAAGACATCCAATGTTCCCAGCCATAGTCTGGATGTGAAACATTCTCTTCTCCTCCCTTCTTCTCTGTTAGGAAAAACTGCCCCTACCTGTGAAACTTCTCTCCCTTCTTCATCTTGTTAGGAACACTGCCCCTACCTATGAGACATCCTCTCCCTTCTTCTCTTGTTAGGAAAACTGCCCCTACCTATGAACCATTCTCCTCTCTTCTTCTCTTGTTTAGGAAAACTGCCCTACCCTATGAAACATTCCTCTCCCTTATTCCTTGTTAGGAACATACTGCCCCTACCTATAAAACATTCTCTCCTTCTTCTCCTGTTAGGAAAACGGCCCTACCTCTGAACCATTCTCTCTCTTCTGCTCTGTTAGGCGGAACTCCCCTACCTATGCACCGCATTTCTCCTCTCTTCTTCTCATGTTCGGAAAACTGCCCCTACCTATGAACATTCTCTCTCTTTCTTCCTTGTTAGGAAACTGCCCCTAGGACCTATGAACCATTCTCTCTCTTCTTCTCTGTTTAGGAAACGCCCCTACCTATGACCATTCTCTCCTTCTTCTCTTGTTAGGAAACTGCCCCCTACCTATGAACCATCCCATCTTCTTCTCTTGTTAGGAAAACTGCCCCTACCTATGAAACATTCTCACACTTCGCCTTCTTCTCTCTTGTTAGGACAACCTGCGCCCTACCTTGAAACATTCTCTCCCTTCTTCTTCTCCTTTTAGGAAACTGCCCTAGCCTATGAACCATTCTCTCTCTTCTTCTCCTTGTTGGAAAACTGCCCTACCATGAACCATTCTCGTCTTCTTATCTTCTCTTGTAGGAAACTGCCCCTACCTATGAACCATTCTCTCTCTCTCTCTTGTTAGGAAACTGCCCCTACCTATGACCATATGCCGTCTCCTTCTTCCTCTTGTCTCTTGTGGAAAACTGCCCCTACTAATGAGTATGACCATTCTCTCTCTTCTTCTCTTGTTAGGAAAACTGCCCCTACCTGTAACATTCTCTCCCTTCTTCTGCCTCTTTTAGGAAAACTGCCCTACCTATGAACATTCTCCTCTCTCCTTCTTCTCTTGTTAGAAAACTGCCCCTACCTAGAGACATCCTCTCCCTTCTTCTCTTGTTAGGAAAACTGCCCCTACCTTGAACCATTCTCTCTCTTCTTCTCTTGTTATGAAAACTGCCCCTACCTATAGACATTCTCCTCCCTTCTTCTCTTGTTAGGAAAACTGCCCCTACCTGTGAAACATTCTCTCCCTTCTTCTCATTGTTGGAACTGCCCCGCTACCTGTGAAACATTCTCTCCCGTTCTTCTCTTGTTCGGAAAGCTGCCCCTCCCTGTGAAACATTCTCTCCCTTCTTCTCTGTTAGGAAACTGCCCCTAACCTGTTAAACATCCTCTCCCTTCTTGCTCTTGTTAGGAAAACGGCCCCTACCTGTGAAACATTCATCCTCCCTTCTTCTCTTGTGGAAAGAGCTGCCCCTACCTGTGAACATTCTCTCCTTCTTCTCTGGTTAGGAAAACTGCCCCTCCTTGAGTCATCCTCCTCCCTTCTTCTCTTGTTTAGGAAACTGCCCCTACCTATGAACCATTCTCTATCTCTTCCTGTTAGGAAAAACGGCACCCTACCTATATACATTCTCCTCCCTTCTCTGCTTGTTAGGAAAAACGCCCCTACCTCTGAGACATTCTCATCCCCTCTTCTCTTGTTGAAACTCCCCTACTATTGTAACATTCTCTCTCTTCTTCTCTTGTTAGGAAAAACTGCCCCTACCTATGAGACAGTTCTCTCCCTTCTTCTCTTGTTTAGGAAACGCCCCTACCTATGAGACTTCTCGTCCCTTCTTCTCGTTGTTAGGAAAGCTGCCCTACCTATGAACCATTCTCTCCCTTCTTCTCTTTTAGGAAAACTTCCCCTAACTGTGAAACATTCTCTCCCTAGGTTCTTCTCTTGTTAGTAAAACTGCCCCTTACCTATTGAAACATTCTCTCCCCTTCTCTTCTCCTGTTATTAAAACTGCCCCCTACCTTTGAACATTTCTCTCCCTTCTTCTCCTGTTAGGAAAACTGCCCCTACCTATTTCTATACCCGTTGTTCTGTTCTTTTTGCTCTTCATTTCTTCTAAAGGATTCGCTAGACACCTCTGAGCTAATCCCCTGTTCCACACACAGCAGTAGTGTAGTGAGAGGGGGGGTTGATTTTTATGGTCCTGTGTCTTTAATTCAATGATAGACATTTTGGAGAACAACCAACTGGAGCTTTAAGTAGATCACAGTAGCTGGAAGCCAAGTTTCTGTGAAGATAAAGCAATGTGATGATAATGCGGAATTTAATGTAACTGAGTGGCAGGAACTAAATGGAATTCTAATAGCAAATTGGTGTGGAAATCGATAAAACGAGAACATTTTTGGATGCTAAGTTGCCGCCGTCTGTGGTTGGACTGAAAAGACGATTTAGAGTCATTGACTTGCCCTTTAATATATAGAGATTATTGTAATAGCTGGCTTCTGAGCGAGGAAAGATATAGGCTGTGTAATGCACCTGGATAAACCAGCAAGGAAAGGACTTGGCCAAAAACAACACTTCATCCTGTTGGCCAAAAAACAAACCACTCGTGTTGTTACTATAGTGGGGCTTAACCAGTAATTATTATTGTCCCATCATGTCTTCATAATTGACGGTTTGTAAGTACATAAATCTCCATCTTTATAAGTTCTGGGCGTCACACGACGCATCTTGCTGTGACCAGTCTTTATAGTAATACGATTGGTGTTTCTCGGTGCTGTGGTGCTCTGATGATTTGGAATGTTTGCACTGATGTATTTTATATAGTAAATCAAAAATGTGTTTGGATAATTTGCGTCCATGGTGGATCGGTGGTTTATTTGCCCAGTTTTAGGTCTTTGCACTGTAGGCAATCTTGGACTGGACTCTTGCATAAAAAAATACCCTGTTAAAAGTACTAAAGACATATTGATGCACTGTAAAATCCCTTTATTAATTTGTGTGCCAGTGCAGTATCATTGCACCAGTGGAATGTCTGCCTTCTGCTTTGAATGGAGGGTGGGAATTCCAAGAGAATGTTACATAATGAAGGACTTAGCTGATTTGCCAGGGATTGTTAAATAAGGAAAGACTGTCAGTTTGCCAGGGAATGTTAAATAAGGAAAGACTGTCAGTTTGCCAGGAATGTTGACTAGGAAAGACTGTCAGTTTGCAGGGACTGTTCAATAAGGGAAAGACTGTCAGTTTGCCAGGGAGGGGGTAATAAGGAAAGACTGTCAGGTTTGCCAGGGATTGTTAAATCTAGGAAAGACTGTTCAGTTTGCCAGGGATTGTTAATAAGGAAATAACTGTCAGTTTGCCAGGGAGTGTTAAATAAGGAAAGCCTGTCAGTTTCCAGGGATTGTTAAATAAGGAAACGACTGTCAGTTTGCCAGGAATGTTAAATAAGGAAAGACTGTCGTTTTGCCATGGGATTGTTAAATAAGGAAAGACTGTCAGTTTCCAGGGAATGTTAAATAATGAAAGACTTTGTCCGTTGCTGTTTGCCCGGGAAATGTTATAAGGAAATGACTGTCAGTGTGCCAGGGATTGTAAATAAGGAAAGACTGTCGTTTGCCAGGAATGTTAATAAGGAAAGACTTTGTTCGTTTGGCCCGGGAATTTTAAATAAAGGAACGACTTTGTCATGTTTGCCATGGCTTGTTAAATAAGGAAAGACTGTCAGTTTGCCAGGGAATGCTGAATAAGAAAGCTTCGTTTGCAGGGAATGCTGAAATAGGAAAGACTGTCCAGTTGCCAGGGAATGTTTGAAATAGGAAATACTGTGCAGTTTGCGGGTTGGTTAAATAAGGAAAGACTTTGGTCATTTTGCCCGGGAATGTTAAATCAGGAAGCTTTTCAGTTTGCCAGGAATGCTGAATAAGGAAGACTGTCAGTTTGCCAGGGAATTTAAATACGGAAGTAACTGTCAGTTTTTCCAGGGAATGCTGATAAGGAGACTGGTCATTTTGCCAGGAATGCTGATAAGGAAGACTGTCAGCAGATTCCGCTCTCTCTCTTTGCATTTAAGAGCTGATGGGGCAGGTAAAGGCGTCCGCCTTTACCTAAACTGTTGACTTAGCTCACTCAGGGCGTTTAGATTGCAGAAGATTTCCCACACTCTGCCATATGCCGCGTTGGTAGTTTCGATACGAAAAGCAGTAAGTCGACGATTGGAGCTCTCTGTGCGATCAGCACTTGTAGGGATGGTGAACAAACCAAGGGCGACGTAGATGCCAGAGAGTCAAAAAACGGCATGCCCACCAAATTAAATGTTTTGGAAAGGCTTCCGCTACCACGGCATGCTGGGAGTTGTAGTTTCCCAAGTTGCAGTAGAATATGGGGACATTGAGAGAGTGGCCAGCAATCTTGTGTGTCCCTTTGTAGTTTGCTGTTTTGAGAAATTGTACCATATTAACGGTGGCTACTGTGCCTTAATCCCAGCATTCAGTCTCAGTCAACACATTATGTATGCTAAGGCCCCATCGAACAACAAGAAACCATCAATTCACACCTTTCGGTTTGTTAAGGAGACTTTAAGAATATGACCTATAAAAAATCTACAACATACTTTATCAAATGTGCTAAAAAGCCTGGGTTTACGTACTGCTTTAACGCCCTGACATTCCGGGCTGTATAAATGGCATTTGATCGCAATGCCGTGGCGACGAAGGTGGTAAGAGATCTAGAGGAGGCTTATGAAAATAAGGGGTGCAAATTTTGCCCATGCTATTAATTTGGCAGCAACCAATCAATGTTGGCTTTTAACTGGGGCACTACAGTTAGCTAGCGTAAGCGCGTATTGGCGCTTTTCGCTATCATGTGTAGCTCTTTCCACGAACGAGCACTCGTCGCGAACGTTTGTTAAGGTGCCCTACTCTATGAGATATTACTTTACCCGCGAGGGCTCACAGCGATGTTCCTTCGATCCGGCGGAACGCTTCTTCCCGATCTTGACATTCTACCTACATGCGATTGCAAAATGAATGGGATTTAGCGAATCGCATTTCGTGTCAATATATACGGATCAGGAGAAGCGTTTCAGGCCTGGCACCGATGGAACATGCGGTATGTCTCCCATAACCAGCATGCAAAATAGGATAAACAAGAAATTTGTCCTTAATTCTGATTAGCTGTTACTGATGGTGCTGTTTGCACAGCTTTCTCCCCATTGGCTGAATTACCAGTTGGAGCTTAGTTAATAAACAATGGATCTCATTTGTACTACATGTTTGTCTGGATAGAGGTTCAGGTCACGTAGGGTGGGCAAGAGTTTATAAAAACAGACTTAGATTTCTCACAACGTCAAGAAGTGCCATTTTCAGTGCTGAATATTACAAAAAATAGAAATGAATTACCCTAATTATCCAGAACCGCAATCTGCAACCGTTTGTGGGGGGGTTTCGTGGCTCCGGAGGCCTCTGCTGGTCCTGGATAACCGTACAGAATGATATTTATACTATTGATGTTCCCTGGTCGTACTTGTGGAAACCTTCCCCATCCATATTTGCGAATTTTTGCTAAGCGGTTTTGGTTAAATGATGTCAATGCGAAGAGCACTGTGATAGGTTCCATGTTTTAGCCCCATATGAAACCTGTGTTATTTTAAACTGAATGATGTTAGACACTGTAACGATTTCGGATATTTTGGTACCTTGCGACATTTGGGACCCGTGCCCATTGGTTCTATCCACACTCAATATTGTATTCGAGATCCCTCTCTGTGCTTGTTTGTTCGTTTTTAACACTGGGCGCAATTCAAAGTGCCAAACACATTACCCGCAGGTGACATCATAACCCTTTGGGAAAAAAATACTTAAATGTGTCTTAATCAGGTCACCTTTGTTGGATGCGGTGTGGCGATGTGCCGGCCCCTCCCAATCTTTGGGTTCATCCACGTGGCACCTATTGTTTGTCCCCCCCCTGTTTGGTGGAGAGTTTTTAAACGCATTTGTCACCAGTTTGTTTTCTAATTGGAAGCTTCCTCTGAAGTGTAGCTTTCATGCTTAAGGGGGAAATCTATTGTTGTGGTACAACTGTGTTCAACAGGAGCACAAAATGGGAAAAAAAAGGGAGCGCGGGGGGGGCACGGGTGTATCTAGGTTTGGTGGCAGGGTGACACCTGGATATTCACAGGTCCAAGCAATAGGGTGCCAGAGTAACGGGGGGGGTGAAAGGGAAGTCGACAGAGACAGTGCGTTTCCCAGGACAAAAACGCTTGCAGTGATTCTAGTCTCAGGGGGGGATGTGTCTCAAGAGTGCACTGTTTGTTAGCCTTGGAGCCGCATGTTGTGCCCCCCCAAAACTCTGGAGCTGGAGATCTCTCTCAGAACTAACTCATTCTTGAGTGTGTCTATTGGGGGGGGGGGGGGGGCCCCTGTTCGGAAAACAAAAGACAGTAGATTGATGGCTGTTTTAGGACCGGCATTCAAGAGGTCATTAAACTGGATTTGCACTAATTAGGTCAGGGTGTGCATATTAATGAATTACTGTGCTAAATTCTTCTCCATTGAAGTTTCAGTTTTGGAGTTGCACTGTGGGGTTGTACAACACCACTGAACACCACTGAATCCCCCACCAATGAAAATTCTACTGGCAGGTGACTCTCCTGTACTCTATAGACAGACCTGCCCCATGGTTTGAGTCTCCGTTACAGCTGTTCCATGTCTCTCTCCCTACAATGGGCTGTCGGTGAAGCTGTTTAGATGACACGTAATCTGATTTCTTAAAAGCGTCAGTGCAATTTACAGACTATTCATTTTTCTGTGTTTTTTTTCCCATCTTCTCCTATAATCTAAATAAAACCCGGATTAGATGGCCTTGCATGTCCTGACTAGGCCCCATGACATCATCGGTCTCTGTACCTTTTTATAATGGAAGATAACTTGCAGAGACGTCACCTTTGTCCGCCATGCTCCTGGATACCCACCCAACATAACCAAGAAAAGCCATCACACATTAGTGGTCCTACATGTGTGGTCCGTCTCTGGTGCAATACGGGTGTCTTTTCCACCGCTCTAACTGCAGTCGTATCCGAAAACACAGCGTTTCTGTGGTATCGATATGAATAAAAAACGCAAATGTAGAATTATTGCGTGAATGAAGGCACCTATTTGTCCATGCGTTATATCGTTATATCGCTGCTTGTGTTTATATCATCAAGTGCAGAAACCTATCCGTATTTTCCGTTCCTTTGTTCCTAGAGTTATTTTAACCCGTTACGTTTACTTTTTGTGCCGTTTCACCAGGGACACCGTCCTCTGGCCTATAAAGTATTTGCGCCTGCGTACCCGACTATATAGACTCGTACCCCTGACACTATATAGACTCGTACCCCTGACACTATATAGACTCGTACCCCCTGACACTATATAGACTCGTACCCCCGACACTATATAGACTCGTACCCCCGACACTATATAGACTCGTACCCCTGACACTATATAGACTGTACCCCCGACACTATATAGACCTCTACCCCCACTATATAGACTCGTACCCCTACACTATATAGACTCGTACACCCCTGACACTATATAGACTCGTACCCCTGACACTATATAACTCGTACCCCGACACTAATAGACCGTACCCCTGACACTATATAGACTCGTACCCCTGACTCTATTAGACTCGTACCCCTGTACACTATATAGACTCGTACCCCTGACACTATATAGACTCGTACCCGCGACTACATATAGACTCGTACCCCCGACACTATATAGACTCGACCCCAAGACACACCTATATAGACTCGTACCCCCGACACCTATATAGACTCGTAACCCCCGACAACTATATAGACTCGTACCCCTGACTAACATATAGACTCGTACCCTGACACTATATAGACTCGTACCCCGACACTATATAGACTCGTACCCCCTGACACTATAAGACTCGTAACCCCTGACACATATAGACCGTACCCCGTTAGACTCGTACCGGTATAGACTCGTACACCCTGACCTATAGAGCCTACCCGACACTATATAGACTCGTACCCCCGACACTATATAGACTACTCGTACCCCCGACACTATGTAGACTCGTACCCCGACACTATATTAGACTCGTACCCCCGACACTATGTAGACTCGTACCCCCGACACTATGATAACTCGTACCCCCGACACTATAGACTCGTACCCCCGACCCACTATAGACTCTACCCCCCCCACAATATATAACTCGTACCCCCGACACTATATAGGACTACGTACCCCCGACACTATATGACTCGACCCCCGACACTATATAGACTCTTACCCCCGACACTATATATACCCGACTATGCGTAACCCCCGACACAAGACTATATGAACTCGTACCCCCCGACACTATATAGACTCGTACCCCCGACACTATAATAGACTCGTACCCCCGACACTATATGACTCGTACCCCCGACACATATAGACTCGTACCCCCGACACTATATAGACTCGTACCCCCGACACTATAGACTCGCACCCCGACACTATATAGACTCGTACCCCCGACACTATTAGACTTACCCCCGACATCTATGTAATAGACTCGTACCCCCGACACTATAGTAGACTTCGTACCCCGACACTATGTAGAGACACTATTAACTCGTACCCCCGACTATATAGACTCGTCCCCCAGACACTATTAACTCGTACCCCGACAACTATGTAGACCGTTACCCCCGCACATAGTAGACTCGTACCCCCGACACTATAGACTCGTCCCCCGACCTATATAGACTCGTACCCCGACACTATATAGACTCGTACCCCCGACACTATATAGACTCGTACCCCCGACACATATAGACTCGTACCCCCGACACTATATAGACTCGTACCCCCGACACTATATAGACTCGTACCCCCCGACACTATATAGACTCGTACCCCCGACCATATAAGACTCGTACCCCCGACACTATATAGACTCGTACCCCCCGACACTATATAGACTCGTACCCCCGACACTATATAGACTCGTACCCCCGACACTATATAGACTCGTACCCCCGACACTATATAGACTCGTACCCCCGACACTATAGACTCGTACCCCCGACACTATATAGACTCGTACCCCCGACACTAATAGAACTCGTACCCCGACACATATAGAACTCGTACCCCTACAATATAGCACTCGACCCCCGACACTATATACTCGTACCCCCGGCACTATATGGACTCGTACCCCGACACGCTATATATGACTCGTACCCCCGACACTATATAGACTCGTCCCCCCGACACTATACCTCGTACCCCCGACACTATATAGACTCGTACCCCCGACACTATATAGACTCGTACCCCCGACACTATATAGACTCGTACCCCCGACACTATATAGACTCGTACCCCCGAACCACTATATAGACTCGTACCCCCGACACTATAGTAGTACCTCGTACCCCCGACACTATATAGACTCGTACCCCCGACACTATATAGACTCGTACCCCCGACACTATTAGACTCGTACCCCCGACACTATATAGACTCGTACCCCCGACACTATATAGACTCGTACCCCACCCCCGACACTACTATATACTCGTACCCCCGACACTATATAGACTCGTACCCCCTCCCCGACACTATATAGACTCGTACCTCCCGACACTATATAGACTCGTACCCCCGCACACCTATATAGACTCGTACCCCCGACACTATATAGACTCGTACCCCCGACACTATATATGACTCGTACCCCTGACACCCTATTAAAGACTCGTACTACCGCCGACACTATATAGACTCGTACCCCCCGACACTATATAGACTCGTACCCCGAGACACTATATAGACTCGTTACCCCCGACACTTATATAGATCGTACCCCCGACACTATATAGACTCGTACCCCCACACTATATAGACTCGTACCCCGACATTATATCGACTCGTACACCCCGACACTATATAGACTCGTACCCCGACACTATTAGACTCGTACCCGCGTACACTATATAGACTCGTACCCTTACCCCCCGACACTATATAGACTCCGCTACCCCCCGACACTATATAGACTGCTACCCCCAACACTATTATAGACCCGTACCCCCGACACTATATAGACTCGTACCCCGAACTATATAACTCGTACCCCCCGACACTATATAGACTCGTACCCCTGACACTATATGACTCGTACCACCCCCGACACTATATAGACTCGTACCACCCGACACTATATAACGACTCGTACCCCCGACACTATATAGACTCGTACCCACCGACACTATATAGAACTCGTACACCCCGACACTATATCGACTCGTACCCCCGTACACTATATAGACTGCGACCCCGACATATATATAGACTCGTACCCCCGACACTCATATAGACTCTACCCCCGACACTATATAGACTCGTACCCCCGACACTATATAGATCGTACCCCCTGACACTATATAGACTCGACCCCGACACCATAACTCGCCCCCGCACATATATAGACTCGTACCCCACACTATATAGAACTCGTACCCCCACACTATATAGACTCGTACCCCGACACTATAGACTCGTACCCCGACACTAATAGACTCGTACCCCGCACACTATATGACTCGTACCCCGACACTATTATAGACTCGTACCCCGACACTATATAGACTCGTACCCCGACACTAATAGACTGCGTACCCCGACACTATTAGATCGTACCCCGACCTATTAGACGTACCCCCGACACTATATAGACTCGTACCCCGACACTATATAGACTCGTACCCCCGGACACTATATAGACTCGTACCCCCGACACTATATAGACTCGTACCCCTGACACTATATGACTCGTACCCCTCACTATATAGACTCGACCCCCGACACTTATATAGAACCTCGTACCCCCGACACTATAAGACTCGACCCCCGACATATATAGACTCGTACCCCGACACTAATAGTCAGACTCGTACCCCCGACACTATATAGACTCGTACCCCCGACACTATATAGACTCGTACCCCCGACACTATATAGACTCGTACCCCGACACTATATAGACTCGTACCCCCGACACTATATAGACTCGTACCCCTGACACTATATAGACTCGTACCCCCGACCAGCTATATAGACTCGTACCCCCGACACTATAGTAGACCTCGTACCCCCACCTATATAGACTCGTAACCCCCGTACACTATATAGACTCGTACCCCGACACTATATAGACTCGTACCCCCCACTATATAGACTCGTACCCCTGACACTATAGAGACTCGTACCCCCGACACATATAGACTCGTACCCCTGACACTATATAGACTCGTACCCCTGACACTATATAGACTCGTACCCCTGACACTATATAGACTCGTACCCCCGACACTATATAGACTCGTACCCCCGACACTCATATAGACTCGTACACCTCCGACACTATATAGACTCGTACCCCGACACTATAGCTACCACCTCATATACTCCCCCGACACTATATGAATCGTACCCCCGACACACTATATAGACTACGTACCCTCGACACTATATAGACTCTTACCCACCGACACTATATCAGACTCGACCCTGAACCCTGACACTATATAGACTCGTACCCCCGACACTATATAGACTCGTACCCCTAGCACACTATATAGACCGTACCCCCGACACTATATAGACTCGTACCCCGCACTATATAGACTCGTACCCCTGACACTATATAGACTCGTACCCCCTACACTATATAGACTCGTACCCCTGACACTATATAGACTCGTACCCCTGACACTATATAGACTCGTACCCCCGACACTATATAGACTCGTACCCCCGACACTATATAGACTCGTACCCCCGACACTATATAGACTCGTACCCCCGACACTATATAGACTCGTACCCCGACACTATAGACTCGTACCCCGCACTATATAGACTCGTACCCCCTACACTATATAGACTCGTACCACCCGACACTATATAGACTCGTACCCCGACACTATATAGACTCGTATACCCCCGACACTATATAGCTCTACCCCGACCTATATAGACTCGTACCCCGACACTATATAGACTCGTACCCTGACACTATAGACTGTACCCCGACCTATATAGACTCGTACCCCCGACACTATTATAGACTCGTACCCCCGACACTATATAGACTCGTACCCCGACACTATATAGACTCGTACCCCCGACACTATATAGACTCGTACCCCCGACACTATATAGACTCGTACCCCTGACACTATATAGACTCGTACCCCCGACACTATATAGACTCGTACCCCCGACACTATATAGAATCGTACCCCTGACACTATATAGACTCGTACCCCGACACTATAATAGACTCGTACCCCTACCACTATATAGACTCGTACCCCCGACACTATATAGACTCGTACCCCACTGACACTATATAGACTCGTACCCCCGACACTATATAGACTCGTACCCCCGACACTCATATAGACTCGTCCCCGACACATAAGACTCGTACCCCTGACACTATATAGACTCGTACCCCTCACTATATGACTCGTACCCCTGACACTATATAGACTCGTACCCCCGACACTATATAGACTCGTACCCCTGACACTATATAGACTCGTACCCCCGACACTATATAGACTCGTACCCCTGACACTATATAGACTCGTACCCCCGACACTATATAAGACTCGTACCCCGACACTATATGACTCGTACCCCCGACACTATACTAGACTATCGTACCCCCTGACACTATATAGACTCGTACACCCCTGACACTATATAGACTCGTACCCGACTATATAGACTCGTACCCCGACACTATTAGACTCGTACCCCCCGACACTATATAGACTCGTACCCATGACACTATATAGACTCGTACCCCCGACACTAATAGACTCTACCCCTACCTATGAAGACTCGTACCCCTGACACTATAGACTCGTACCCACCCGACACTATATAGACTCGTACCCCTGACACTATATAGACTCGTACCCCCGACACTATATAGACTCTATCCCCCTGCACCCTATATAGACTCGTACCCCCCGACAACTATAAACTCGACCCCTGACACTATATAGACTCGTACCCCCGACACTATATAGACTCGTACCCCTGACACTATATAGACTCGTACCCCCGACAACTATATAGACCTCGTACCCCTGACACTATATAGACTCGTACCCCCGACACTATATAGACTCGTACCCCCTGACACTATATAGACTCGTACCCCTGACACTAATCAGACTCGACCCCCGCACTATATAGACTCGTACCCCCACACTATATAGACTCGTACCCCTGACACTATATAGACTCGTACCCCTGACACTATATAGACTCGTACCCCTAAGCAGGAAAAGGAAAGACTGTCAGTTTTTGCCAGGGATTGTTAAATCTAGGAAAGACTGTCAGTTTGCCAGGGATTGTTAAATAAGGAAATACTGTCAGTTTGCCAGGGAGTGTTAAATAAGGAAAGACGTCAGTTTGCCAGGGATTGTTAAATAAGGAAACGACTGTCAGTTTGCCCAAAGGAATGTTAAATAAGGAAAGACTGCCGTTTGCCAGGGATTGTTAAATAAGGAAAGACTGTTCAGTTTCCAGGGAATGTTAAATAAGGAAGACTTTGTCTCTGTTTGCCGGGACAATGTTAATAAGGAAAGACTGTCAGTGTGCCAGGACTTGTAAATAAGGAAAGACTGTCAGTTTGCCGGAATGTTAAATAAGGAAAGACTTTGTCTCGTTTGGCCCGGGAATTTTAAATAAGGAACGACTTTGTCATGTTTGCCATGGACTTGTGAAATAAGGAAAGAATGTCAGTTTGACAGGAGAATGCTGAATAAGAAAGACTGTCGTTTGCAGGGAATGCTGAATATAGGAAGACTGTCCAGTTTTGCCGGGCATGTTTGAATAGGGAAAACTGTGCAGTTTGCAGGGATTGGTTAAAAATAAGGAAAGACTTTGTCAGTTTTGCCCGGGAATGTTAAATCAGGAAGCTTTTCAGTTTGCCAGGAATGCTGAATAAGGAAGACTGTCAGTTTGCCAGGGAATTTAAATACGGAAAGAACTGTCGTTTTCAGGGAATGCTGAATAAGGAAGACTGTCAGTTTTGCCAGGAATGCTGATAAGGAAGACTGTCAGCAGATTCCCTCTCTCTCTCTTTCATTTAAGAGCTGATGTGGGCAGGTAACTTCCGCAGCTTTACCTAAAACTTGTTGAAACTTAGCTCACTCAGGCGTTAGATTGCAGAAGATTTCCCAACTCTGCCATATGCGCGCTTGGGATAGTTTCGGATACGAAAAGCAGAAGTCGACGATTGCGGAGTCTCTGTGCCGATCAGCACTGTAGGATGGTTGTGAAAGAAACAAAGGGCGACGAGTGCACAGAGAGTCAAAAACGGCATGCCCACACAAAAATGTTTTGGAAAGGCATCGCTACCAAGGCATGCTGGGAGTTGTAGTTTCCAAAGTGCAGTAGAATATGGGGACATGAGAGAGTGGCCAGCAATCTGTGTGTGTCCCTTTGTAGTTTGCTGTTGAGAAATGTACCATATTAACGGTGCTACTGTGCCTTAATCCAGCATTCCAGGCTCTCAACAATTATGTAGGTAAGGCCCCATCGAACACACAAGAAACACATCACATCACACCTTTCGGTTTTGTAAGGAGACTTAAGAATTGACCTATAAAAAAATCTAACAATCAATAATTTATCAAAGTGTCTAAAAAGCCTGGGGTTTACGTACGGCTTTGAACGCCCTGACATTCCGGGCTGTAGTAAATGGCATTTTGATCGCAATGCCGTGGCGACGGAGGTGGTAAGATATCTAGAGGAGGCTGATGCAGAAATAAGGGGTGCAAAATTTTGCCCATGCTATTAATTTGCAGCAACCTAACAATGTTGGCTTTTAACTGGGGCACTACAGTTAGCTAGCGTAAAGCGCGTATTGGCGCTTTTCGCTACATGTGTAGCTCTTTCCACGAACGAGCACTCGGCGCGAACGTTTGTTAAGGTGCCACTACTCTATGAGATATTACTTTACCCGCGACGGGCTCACGCGATGTCCTGATCCTGCCGGAAACGCTTCTTCCCGATCTTGACATCACCACATGCGATTGCAAAATGAATGGGATTTAGCGATCGCATTTCGGTCAAATATATACGGATACAGGAGAAGCGGGGTTTCGGCCTGCACCGATGAACATGCGGTAGTTCTCCCTATAGACCAGCATGCAAAATAGGATAAAACAAGAATGTCCTTATCTCTGATAGCTGTTACTGATTGGCTGTTTGCACAGCTTCTCCCCATTGGCTGAATACCAGTTGAGCTTAGTTAATAAACAATGGATCTCATTTGTACTACATGTTTGTCTGGATAGAGGTTCAGGCACGTGGAGGGGGGACAAGAGTTTATAAAAACAGACTTAGATTTCTCACAACGTCAAGAAGTGCCATTTTCAGTGCTGAATATTACAATAAAATAGAAATGAATTAAACCCTAAATTATCAGAACACCGCGAATCTGCCAAACCGTTTTGGGGGTTCGTGGCTCCGGAGGCCTCTGCTGGTCCTGGATAACCGGACAGATGATATTTATACTATGATGTTCCCTGGTCGTACGTGTGGAAACCTTTCCCATCCATATTTGCGAATTTTTGCAAGGGTTGGTTTAAATGCATGTCAATGCGAATGAGCACTGTGAATAGGTATCCATGTTTTAGCCCCCCATATGAAAACCTGTGTTATTTTTAACTGAAACATGATGTTAGACACTGTAACGATTTCGGATATTTTGTAACCTTCCGACATTTGGGACCTCGTGCCCATTGGTTCATCCACACTCAATATTGTATTCGAGATACCTCTCTGTGCTTGTTGTGTTCGTTTTAAACACTGGGCGCAATTCCAAAGTGCAAACACATTACCCGCGGTGACATCAATAACCTTGGGAAAATACTTAAATGTGTCTTAATCAGGTCACCTTTGTTGGATCGGGTTGTTGGCGATGTGCCGGCCCTCCCAATCTTGGGTTCAGTCCACCGTGGCACCTATTGTTTGTCCCCTGTTTGGGAGAAGTTTATTAAACGCAAGTTTGTCACCAGTTGTTTTCTAATTGGAAGCTTCCTCATAGAATGCTGGAGCTTCATGCTTAAGGGGGAAATACTATTGTTGTGTACACTGTGTTAACGGGCACGAAATGAAAAAAGGGTAGCGGGGGGGGACGGGTGTGATCATGCATGACCCTAGTTCAGTCAGTAGGTGCAGGTACGGGGGAGATCGCGAGCGTCGTGGAAAAACGGCAGGATTCTAGTCTAGGGATGCAAGATGCTTTTGTTCCTGGAGGCAGTTGCCAACTGGAGTGGACCTCAGACTACTCATCTGAGTGTCAGGGGGGCCCCCAAAAGGGACAGGATACTCATTAGGACCGCTAAGTGCATTAAACTGGATTTGCACTAATTAGGTCAGGTGTGCATACTTAATGAATTACTGTGCCTAAATTCTTTCCATTTGAAGTTCAGTTTTGGAGTTGCACTGTGGGGTTGTACAACACACTGAACACCACTGAATCCCCACCAATGAAAATTCTACCTGCGGTGACTCTCCTGTACTCTATAGACAGACCTGCCCATGGTTTGAGTCTCCGTTACACGCTGTCCAGTGTCTCTCTCCCTACAATGGGCTGTCGGTTGAAGCTGTTTAGATGACACCGTAATCTGAATGTTCTTAAAAGCGTCAGTGCCAATTTACAGGACTATTCCATTTTTTCTGTGTTTTTTTTCCCATCTTCTCCTATAATCTAACATCAAAACCCGGTTGAGATAGAGCTTGCATGTCCTGAATAGTGCCCCATGCATCATCGTCTCCTGTACCTTTTTTTATAATGGAAGATAGAACTTGCAGGAACGTCACCTTTGTCCGCCATGCTCCTGAGATACCATCCCCAACAACCAACGAAAAGCAATCACACTATTTAGTGGTCCTATCATGTGTGGTCCGTCTGGTGCAATACCGGGTGTCTTTTCACCGCCTAACGCAGTCGTATCCGAAAAAAACACATGCGTTTCTGTGGTTACGATTAGAATAAAAAACGCAATGTAGAGAAGTATTGGCGTGATGCGGCCCTATTTGTCCATGGCGTTATATCGTTATATCGTGCTTGTGTTTAATCATCAAGTGCAGAAACCTATCCGTATTTCCTTCCTGTTCTAGATTATTTTAAACCCGTTACTTTATTTTGCCGTTTACACAGGACACGTCCTCGGCCTATAAAGTATTTGCGCCTGCGTACCCGACCACTATAGACCTCCTGATATTTAGAGACCCCTGACACTATATAGACTCGTACCCCGACACTAATAGACTCTGTACCCCCAACGATATAGACTCGTCCCCCGACACTCATATAGACTCGTACCTGCGCTATGATCGACCTGACACTACTATCGCTCGTATCCCCCCGACACTATATATACACTCTACCCCGACTCCACTATCATAGACTCGTACCCCTACACATATAGACTCGTCACCCCTGACACTATATAGCTCGTACCCCTGACACTTATATACCGTACCCTCCTGAAGACCGTACCCCTGACAACTATATAGACTCGTACCCCTGACCTATTAGATCTCCGTACACCATTAACGTACCCTGAATATAGACTCGTAACCCCTGACCCATATATAGACTCGTACCCGCCGACAAATAGACTCGTTACCACCCGACACTATATAGACTCGTCCCCGACACACTATATAGGACTCGTACCCCACGCGCACCTATATATGACTCGTACCCCCGACAACGATATAGCACTCGTACCCCTGAAACATATAGAATCGGTACCCTGACACTTATAGACTCGTCCCCTGACACATATAGACGTCCGCATACACCCCTGACACTATATAGACTACGTACCTGACCTAGACTCGTACCCACCTATATAGACTCGTACCCTGACCTATAATAGAATTCGTACCCCCGACACTATAATAGACTCGTACCCCCGAACACTATAGTATACTCGACCCCTGACACTAATATAGACCGTACCCCCGGACACCTTATATAGACTGTTACCGACCAAAACTCGTACCCCCGACACTATATAGACTCGTACCCCCCGACACTATATATATACTCTACCCCCGACACTAATAGACCGTACCCCCGACCACATATCAGACTCGTTACCCCCCCACACTATACTCGTACCCCCGACACTATATAGACTCGTACCCCCGACACTATATAGACTCGTACCCGCCACTATATAATCTACCCCCGACACTATATAGACTCGTAACCCAGACACAGCTATATAGAACGTACCCCCCGACACTATATAGACTCGTACCCCCGACCTAATAATACCGCCATATCGACCGTACCCCGACACATATAGACTCGTACCCCCGGACACTAATTAGACTCGCCTACCCCCGACAGCTATATAGAACTCGTACCCCGACACTATATAACTCGTACCCCCGACACTATGTAGACTCGTACACCCGACACTTGTAGAAACTCGTCCCCCCGACACTATGTAGACTTCGTACCCCGACACTATGTCAACATGACTAGTACCGACACTATTTAGACTCGTACCCCCGACCTCATTAGACTCGTACCCCCCATAACTATTGTAGACTCGTACCCCCACTTGAACGGAACCGCCATAGGTAGACTCGTACCCCGGACACATATAGACTCGTTACCCCCGACTATATTAGACTCGTACCCCGACACTATATAGACTCGTACCCGACACTATATAGACTCGACCCCCGACAATATAGACGCGTACCCCCGACACTATTTTGACTCGTACCCCCGTACACTTATATAGACTCGTACCCCCGACCCGACACTCTATAGACTGTACCCCCAGACCTATATAGACTCGTACCCCCGACACATAAGACTGTACCCCCGACACTATATAGACTCGTACCCCCGCACTATATATGACTACGTACCCCGACACTATATAGACTCGGACCCCGACACTTATAGACTCGTACCCCGACACTTATAAGGACTCGTACCCCACTGACACTATAAATGTACCCCCGACACTATATCGACTCGTACCCCGACACATATAGACTCGTACCCCCGACACATATAGACTGTCCCCGACACTATATAGACTCGTACCCCCGACACTATATAGACTCGTACCCCCGACACTATATAGACTCGTACCCCCGACACTATATAGACTCGTACCCCCGACACTATATAGACTCGTACCCCGACACTATATAGACTCGTTACCCCCGACACTATATAGACTCGTACCCCCGACACTATATAGACTCTACCCCACGACACTATATGCTCGTACCCCCGAACACATATAGACCGTACCCCGACACTAATATACTCGTACCCCCGACACTATATAGACTCGTAACCCCGACACTATATAGACTCGTACCCCCGACACTATATAGACTCGTACCCCCGACACTATATGACCGTACCCCCGACCACTATATAGACTCGTACCCCCGACACTATATAGACTCGTACCCCCGACACTATATAGACTCTAACCCCGACACTAGATAGAATCGTACCCCCGACACATATAGACTCGTACCCCCGACACTATAGACTCGTACCCCCGACACTTAAGACTCGTACCCCCGGACCCTATATAGACTCGTACCCCCGACACTATATAGACTCGTACCCCGACACTAATGACTCGTCGACACTAGCTGTACCGACACTATATAGACTCGTACCCCCGACACTATAGTAGACTCGTACCCCGACACTATATAGGCTCGTACCCCGAAACTATATAGCTCGTACCCCCGACACCTATATTGACTCGACACCCGACACTATAGACTCGTACCCCCGACACTATATGACTCGTACCCGAACTATATAGACTCTACCCCCCGACAACTATATAGACTCGTACCCCGACACTATATAGACGTACCCCCGACACATATAGACGACTCCTACCCCCGACACTATATAGACTCGTACCCCGACAAACTATAGTAGACTCGTACCCGACACTATATAGACTCGTACCCCCGACACTATATAGCGACTCGTACCACGACACTATATTAGACTGTACCCCCCTCACTCTACCCTACTATTAGACTCGTACCCCCGACACATATAGACTCGTCCGACCCCTCTACCCACATATAGACTCGTACCCCCGACACTATAAGACTCGTACCCCCGACACGTAGACTCGTACCCCGACACTATATAGACTCGTACCCCCGACACTAATATAGACTCGTACCCCCGACACATATAGACTCGTACCCCCGACACTATATAGACTCGTTACCCCCGACACTATATAGGACTCGTACCCCCGACCACTATATAGACTCGTACCCCGACACTATATAGACTAGTACCCCCGACACTATATAGACTCGTACCCCCGACCCTATATAGACTCGTACCCCGACACTATATAGACTCGTACCCCCGACACTATATGACGCGTACCCCCCGACCTATTAGGACTGTACCCCGACACTATATTAGACTGTACCCCCGACACTTATAGACTCGTACCCCCGACACTATATAGACTGTACCCCCGGACACTATATAGACTCGCCCCCCATACCAACATATAGAACGTACCCCCGACACTATAAGACTCGTACACCCCGACACTATATAGACCGTACCCCCGACACTATAATAGACTCGTAACCCCTGACACTATATAGACTCGTACCCCCGACACTATATAGACTCGTACCCCTGAACACTATATAACTCGTACCCCGACACTATATAGAATCGTACCCCGACACTAATTAGAATCGTACCCCCGACACTATATAGACTAGTACCCCCGACACTATATAGACTCGTACCCCCGACACTTATTAAATGTCACCCCCGACACTTATAGACTGTACCCCCCACTATATCCTGTACCCACATAATAGTAGATGACGTCACCCCGACACTAAAGACTCGCTAACCCCCGAACTATATAGACTCGTACCCATGAACACTATATAGACCGAGTACTACGACCCGACACTATATAGCTCTGTAAAACCCCCGACACTATATAGACTTCATACGAAGCTTACGACACGATCACAAATAGAATAGTACCCCACCCACTATATAGACTCGTACCCCGCCAGCAACTGTATATAGATAGTACCCCCGACACATATAGACTCGTACCCCCGACACTATCACATGACCTATAGTACTCGTACCCCTAAGCGACACTATATGTGTAGAGAAAGACTTAGCCCCGACTCGTAACTCGTACCCCCGACACTATATAAAGACGAACGAAACTCGTACACCGACATATAGACTCGTACCCCCGACACTTATAGGACCGGACTTAAGAGACTCGGACACACGTACCCCGACATATATAAGACCCCACTAATAGCTGTACCCCGACACTATAAGACTCGTACCCCCGACACTATATACATCGTTACCCCACGACATCTATATAGACTCGTACCCCGGTCGACATCATATAGACTATAACCCCTCGACAACCACCCCACACTATATAGACTCCGTACCCCGACACTATATAGACTCGGACCCCCACCAAACTTCTAGACGAACGCTCGGCACCCCGACACTATATAGACTACCGTACCCCCGACACTATATAGACTCGTACCCCCGACACTATATAGACTCGTACCCCCGACAACTATATAGACTCGTACCCCTGACACATATAGACTCGTACCCCCGACACTATATAGGACTCGTACCCCTGACACTATATAGACTCGTACCCCCGACAATATTAGACTGTACCCCCGGACACTTATAGATAGTACCCCGCTATTAGACGTACCACATATAGAACTCGTACCCCCGACACTATATAGACTCGTACCCCCAGACACTTATAGACTCGTACCCCCGACACTATATAGACTCGTACCCCGACCTATATAGACCTCCCGATATAGACCTACCCGACACTATATAGACTCGTACCCCGACACTAATAGGACTCGTACCCCCGACACTATATAGACTCGTACCCCCGACACTATTAGACTCGTACCCCCCATATATAGACTCGTACCCCTGACACTATATAGACTCGCTACCCCGACACTATATAGACTCGTACCCCCGACACTATATAGGGCTCGTACCCCCGACACATATATGACTCGTACCCCGACACTATATAGACTCGTACCCCCACTAATAGACTCGACCCCTGACATATAGACTCGTACCCCTGCACATATATAGACTCGTACCCACCGACACCTATATAGACTCGTACCCTGACACTATTATAGACTCGTACCCTGACACTATATAGACTGTACCCTGACACTATATAGACCTCGTACCCCTGACACCTATTTAGACTCGTACCCCCGACACTATATAGACTCGTACCCCTGACACTATATAGACTCGTACCCCGAACTATATAGACTCATTTTACCCACGACACTATATAGACTCGTACCCCGACACTATATAGACTCGTACCCCTGACACTATATGAGACTCTACCCCCGACACTATATAGACTCGTACCCCCGACAATATATAGACTCGTACCCCCGACACTATATAGACTCGTACCCCTGACACTATAAGACTCGTACCCCCCGACACTATATAGGACTCGTACCCCTGACACTATATAGACTCGTACCCCCGACACTATATAGACTCGGACCCGCACACTATATAGACTCGTACCCCCGACACTATATAGACTCGTACCCCTGAACTATATAGACTCGTACCCCCTGACACTATATAGACTCGTACTGACACTATATAGACTCGTACCCGACACTATATAGACTCGTTACCCCCGACACTATAGACGATCTACCCCTGACACTATAAGAATCGTGACCCCGACACTATATAGACTGTACCCCGACACTATAATATACTCAGTACCCCTGAAACTATATAGACTGTTACCCCGACACTATATACTCTACCCCTGACACGATATGACTCGTACCCCCGACACTATATAGACCTCGTAACCCTGACCACTTATAGACGTCCGTTAGAACCCCGACATATATAGACTCGTACCCCTGACACTATATAGACTCAGTACCCACCGACACTATATGACTCGTACCCCTGACCATATAGACTCGTACCCGACCGAACTATATAGACTCGTACCCCCGACACCATATACTAGACTCGTACCCCCGACACTATATAGACTCGTACCCCTGACATATATAGACTCGTACCCGACACTATAGACTCGTACCCCCGACACTATATCGACTCGTACCCCCGACACTATATAGACTGTACCCCTGACACTTTATAGACTCGTAACCCTGACACTATATAGCTCGTACCCTGACACTAATAGACTCGTAACCCCTGACACTATATAGACTCGTACCCCCGGACACTATATAGGACTCGTACCCCCTGACACATTAGACCGTACCCGCACTATATAGAATCGTACCCCGACACTATATAGACTCGTCCCCTGACACTAATAGACCGTACCCCGGACACCTATATAGACTCGTACCCACCTGACACTATATAGACTCGTACCCCCGAACATCTCATAATAGACTCGTACCCCCCGACCACACTATATACTCGACCCTGACACATATAACTCGTACCCCCGACACCTATATAGACTCGTACCCCCGACACTATATACTACGACTCGTTACCCCGACACTATATAGACTCCCGCATTATCCCCCGACATATATAGACTCGTACCCCTGACACTATATGGACTCGTACCCCGACACTATATAGACTCGTACCCCCGACACTATATAGGACTCGTCCCCCGACACTATATAGACTCGTACCCCGACACTATATAGACTCGTACCCCCGACACTATATAGACTCGTACCCCTGACACTATATAGACTCGTACCCCCGACACTAATAGACTAGTACCCCTCGACAACATATAGACTCGTACCCCCTGACACTATATAGACTCGTACCCCCGACACTATATAGACTCGTACCACTGACACTATAAGACTCGTACCCCCGACACTATATAGACTCGTACCCCTCGTGGACACTATAGATACCGAACTCGTTACCCCGACACTATATAGACCCGTCCCCCACATTATAAGACTCGTACCCCGGACACTATATAGACTCGTACCCAATGACACTATATAGACTCGTACCCCCGACACCTATATAGGACCGTACCCCCGGACACTATATAGACTCGTACCCCCGACACTATATAGACTCGTAACCTGACAGTAACTTACCCAAGGCACTATATAGACTCGTACCCCCGACACTAGATAGGACTCGACCCCGGCTAATAATAGTTACCCCCGACATATATAGACTCGACCCCGCACTATAAGACTCGTCCCCCGACATATATAGACTCGTACCCCTGACCTATATAGACTCGTACCCCGACACTAGATAGACTCGTACCCCCGACCATCTATATAGACTCGTACCCACTGAACACTATATAGACATCGTACCCCCGGACACTATATAGACTCGTACCCCGACCACTAATACGACTCGTACCCCCGACACTATATAGACTCGTTACCCTGACACTATATAGAATGTACCCCACGACACTATATAGACTCGTACACACACTCGACACTTATAACTAGAACAATTCGTACCCCCGACACTATATAGACTCGTACCCCTCGACCCCACACTATATAGATCGTACCCCCGAAACTATATAGACTCGATACCCCATGACACATATAGACTCGTACCCCCGACCATACTACTAGACTCGTACCCCCTGACACTATATGACTCTACCCCCTGACACTATATAGACTCGTACCCCGACCGACACTATAGACTCGTACCCCCGACACTATATAGACTCGTACCACCCGACACACTATATAGAACTCGTACCCCTGACACTATATAGACTCGTACCCCCGACACAATATAGACTAGTTAACCCCGGACACTCTATTAGAACCGTGTACCCTGACACTATATACGACTGTACCCGATTGTTCAGCATCCTGAGATTAATCGGATGACTGATATCCAGCATAGGTAGGGGCAGCTTTCCTAACAAGAGAAGAAGGGAGAGAATGTTTCATAGGTAGGGGCAGTTTTCCTAACAAGAGAAGAAGGGAGAGAATGTCTCATAGGTAGGGGCAGTTTTCCTAACAAGAGAAGAAGAGAGAGAATGGTTCATAGGTAGGGGCAGTTTTCCTAACAAGAGAAGAAGGGAGAGAATGTTTCACAGGTAGGGGCAGCTTTCCTAACAAGAGAAGAAGGGAGAGGATGTTTCACAGGTAGGGGCAGTTTTCCTAACAAGAGAAGAAGGGAGAGGATGTTTCACAGGTAGGGGCAGCTTTCCTAACAAGAGAAGAAGGGAGAGGATGTTTCACAGGTAGGGGCAGTTTTCCTAACAAGAGAATACTTTGGTTCTATGTGCCACCACTGACCAATGGGTTTTCCAGCCTGATTGTACATGGCTGAAGATGATAACCAATTGGGCAGCCTTATGTAGATGATCGTTCTGGTCAAATGACCATAAGTGGCTACGTTTGTTAAGTCAAAGTTCTGGCCCAGTTGACCTATCGGACACATTGAATGGTCGGGCCGGGCCGTAACATCTGCCCAGGTGTACCCAGCTTTTAGCAGACATGTACAAACACATATTTCAGATTGGCAGGTCCATGGCTACTGGATTCTCTGCCAACCCACCCAGTGTAGTTATGAATCCTGTCTAAAAGCATTTTTCACTAACACCTGCAAAGAAGAGAAGAAGGGAGAGGGATGATTCATTCAAGGAGGGTGCAGTTTTCCTAACAGCAGAAGAAGCGGAGAGAATATTTCACAGGCATAGGGGCACATTTTCGCTAACCAGAGACAAAGGGCGAGAAGAAGGGAGAGAATGTTTCACAGGTAGGGGCAGCTTTCCTAACAAGAGAAGAAGGGAGAGGATGTTTCACAGGTAGGGGCAGTTTTCCTAACAAGAGAAGAAGGGAGAGGATGTTTCACAGGTAGGGGCAATATACAGAGAAGGAATGTTCTGTACATACAATAAGCTATACCCTCAAACTGTACTGTCTAAGGGAAACAATATGGCAGCTCCCACCTATATGTATAAATATACAGAGAAGGAATGTTCTGTACACACAATAAGCTATACCCTCATAGAGATCCCACCCATCATGTATAAAATATACAGAGAAGGAATGTTCGTTACACACAATAAGCTATACCCTCATACTGTATACTTCTAAGGAGAGCAACAATATGGCAGCTCCCACCCAATGTATAAATATACAGAGAAGGAGGATGTTCGTAACACAATAAGCGATACCCTCATACTGTACGTTTAAGGGGAAACATATGGCAGCTCCACCCAATATCCCAACCCATATGTATTAGAATATACAAGGAAGAAGGGAAAATATAGGCATGTTCGTGTACCAAGCAATAAGATTCATTACTCATACTGTACTGTCTAGTAATGTCGGGAAACATTATGGCAGCTCCCACCCATTCCATAAGATTAAATATATACAGAGAGAAGGAATGTTCTGTACACACCAATACGCCTATACCCTCATACTGTACTGTTAAGGGAAACATATGGCAGCTCCACCCTATGTATAAAATATACAAGAGAAGGAATGTGTTCTGTACAAACAATAAGCTATACCCTCATACTGTACTGTCTAAGGGAAACAATATGGCAGCCTCCACCCATATTATAAAAAGATACAGAGAGGAATGTTCTGTACATACAATAAGCTATTAACCTCATACGCGTACCGTCTAAGGGAAACAATATGCCGCTCCCACCCATATGTATAAATATACAGAGAAGGAATGTTCTGTACACACAATAAGCTATACCCTCATACGTACTGTCTAAGGGGAAAACAATATGGCAGCTCCCACCCATATATATAAATATACAGAGAGGAATGTTCTGTACAACACAATAAGCTATACCCTCATACTGTACTGTCTAAGGGAAACAATATGACAGCTCCACCCTCAATGTATAATAAAATATCCGAGAAGGAAGTTCTGTACATCAATAAGTATACCCCATATACTGTACTGTCTAAGGAAACAATATGCAGCTCCAACCAATAATATAATATACAGAGAAGGATGTTGTACACACAAAGCTTACCCTCATACTGTACTGTCTAAGGAAACATATGGAGCTCCCCCATATGATAAATATACAGAGAAGGAGAGTTCTGTACATACATAAGCATACCTCATACATGTATGTCTAAGGGAAGACAATATGACCTCCCACCCATATGTATAAATATACAGAGAAGGAATGTTCTGTAACACATAAGCTATACCCTATACTGTACTGTCTAAGGGAAACAATATGGCAGCTCCCACCCATAGTATAAATATATCATACAGAGAAGGAAGTTGTACTCATTAAAATAAGCTATATACCCTCATACTGTACTGTCTAAGGGAAGGAAACAATATGGCAGCTCCCACCCATATGATAAATATAAATATACAAGAAGGAATGTTCTGTACATACAATAAGCTATACATCATTCACGTATGTCTAAGAGGAAACAATATCAGCTCCCACCTCATATGTATAAATATAATATACAGAGAAGGAAGGTGCTGTACAACAATAAGCTATACCCCCATTACTGTACTGTTAAGGGAAACAATATGCAGCTCCCACCCATATGTATAATATAATATACAGAGAAGGAATGTTCTGTACACACAAAGCTATTACCCTCATACTTGTACTGTCTAAGGGAAAACAATATGGACAGCTCCCACCCATATGTATAAATATACAGAGAAGGAATGTTCTGTACATGAATAAGCTATACCCTCATACTGTACTGTCTAAGGGAAAACAATATGCAGCGCTCCCACCCCCATATGTATAATATAAATATACAGAAGGAATGTTCTGTACAGTTACAATGAAGCTATACCTCAACGTACTGTCTAAGGGAAACAATATGCAGCTCCCACCCATATGAAAATATAAATATACAGAGAAGGAATAGAAGGAATGTTCTGACATACAATAAGCTATACCCTCATACTGTACTGTCTAAGGAAACAATATGGCCGGCCCACCCAATATATAATATACAGAGAAGGAATGTTTCGTACACCACAATAAGCTTACCCTCATACTGTACTGCTAAGGGAAAAATATATGGCAGCTCCCCCCCATATTATAAATAAAATATACAGAGAAGGAATGTTCTGTACACACAATTAGCATACCTCATACTGTACTTGTCTAAGGGAAACAATATGCAGCTCCCACCCATATGTATAAAATATACAGAGAAGGAATGTGTCTGGACATACAATAAGATATACCCTCATACTGTATGTCTAAGGGAAACAATATGACGCTCCCACCCATATGTATAAATATACAGAGAAGGAATGTTCTGTACATTACAAATAAGCTATCCTCATACTGTACTGTCTAAGGGAAACCAATATGGCAGCTCCACCCATATTATAAATATAAAAACAGAAGAGGAAGTTTCTGTACACACAATAAGCTTACCCTTATACTGTACGTTAAGGGAAAACAATATGGCAGCTCCCACCCATATGTATAATTACAGAGAAGGAAAATGATTCTGGTACACACAATAAGCTATACCCCTCTATACTGACTGTCTAAGGGAAACAATATGCAGCTCCCACCCATATGTATAAATATACAGAGAAGGAATATTCGTACACACAATAAGTATACCCTCATACTGTACTGTCTAAGGGAAACCAATATGGGCAGCTCTCCATCCCATATGTATAAAATATAAATATACGAGAGGAATGTTCTGTACACTACAATAAGCTATACCCTCATAATGTACTGGTCTAAGGGAAACAATAGGCGGCACCACCCCTTAGTATAAATATACAGAGAAGGATTCTGTACACACAATAAGCTATACCCTCATACTGTACTGTCTAAGGGAAACATATGGCAGCTCCCACCCTAGATAAATATAAATTTACAGAGAAGGAATGTTCTGTACACACAATAAGCTATACCCTCATACTGTACTGTCTAAGGGAAACCAATATGGCAGCTCCACCATATGTATAAATACAATATCAGCAGAGGGAAGTTTGTAAATACAATAAGCTATCCCTCATACTGTACTGTCTAAGGGAAACTATGGCAGCTCCCACCCATATGTATAAATATACAGAGAAGGAAATGTTCTGTACCTACATAAGCTATACCCTCATACTGTACTGTCTAAGGGAAACAATATGGCAGTCCTCCCACATATGTATAAATTACAGAGAGACTCTTTAATGGAAGCACAAGTGTTAACAAATGGAGATTAATTCCACCCCCCCCCCGTGGGAAACCAATTCCACATGTGCACTGGTAGCAGCACACCTTTAATGGAAGCACAAGTGTTAACAAATGGCTTTAATGGAAGCACAAGTGTTAACAAATGGAGATTAATTCCACCCCAGTGGGAAACCAATTCCACATGTGCACTGGTAGCAGCACACCTTTAATGGAAGCACAAGTGTTAACAAATGGAGATTAATTCCCCCCCCCCCCCCCGTGGGAAACCAATTCCACATGTGCACTGGTAGCAGCACACCTTTAATGGAAGCACAAGTGTTAACAAATGGAGATTTAATCTGCAGGTTTCACCCATAGCAATCACCTACAGGGGTAGGTTATGAGGCTAAATCTTACAGTTCCTCCCATAGAAATTCCACTACAGGGGAGGTATGAGGCTATAATCTACGTTCTCCCATAGAAAATCCACTACAGGGGTTAGGTTATAAGCTATATATCATATCAGTTCCTCCATAGAAAATCCACACTACAGGGGTAGGTTATAAGCAGTAATCTACAGTTCCTCCCATAAAATCCACTTACAACGGGGTTGGTTATGAGGGTTAATCTTACAGTTTTCCCCCAGTAGAAAGTCCACTACCGGGTAGTTATGAGGTATATCTTAACAGTTCCCTCCAATAGAATCCACTACAGGGGGTAGTTATAGGGATAATCTTACAAAGGTTTCCCTCCCATAGGAAATCCACTACATGGGGGTAGGTTATGAGGCTATATTGTATAATCTCATAGCCTAGGTGTTGAGGGCTTAACTTACTCTCCATAGAAATTGCCACTACAGGGGTTGAGGTATAACGCTATAATCTGTATGGGGCCTCGTTGAGTTCCTCGTCGTGCCTATCGGAGACGGAGGTTCTCCATTAGGCCACTACGGGGAGTTATAAGGCTATAATCATACAGTTCGCTCCATAGAAATACATACAGGGGGAGGTTATAAGGCTATAACCTACCCATGTAGTGGATTTCTATGGGGGAATAAAACTGTAAGATATAGCTTATAATTTACAGTTCCAGAAACCTGAGCCACAAAGGGTAGGTTATAATAAATATGCACCCCGACGTAAATTATAAGGAATTAGAAGTCACCTAGGAGTTCCTTGCCCTGGGGTTATAAAGGTATAGGCCTGGTGCGCCTCGTGCTTTTATATGTCCCGGAACTCCTCGTGACTTTATATCCTTATAATTACAGGTGGGGGTACATTATCCACTATATAATTTCCAGTTCCTCCCATAAACATACCTACAGGGGTAGGTTATAAGGCTATTAATGCTAAGTTCCTCCCATAGAAATACACTACAGGGGTAGGTTATAATATTTTAGGTTGAAAGCCCATTTGGCTACATTCAATTGGTTTGGACGCACCCTAGTATGAACGAACCTTTAGTTGTGTGAGTGTGACAAACCCCCCCATTCATTCATGATTTATGGGCCGCTCTGTGCTGTCTCGTTGCTTTTGTTGATGTAATTAGCACATTTGTAATTAAACCCCAACAAAAACAACATCTTCCATCCCAACGTCCATTCAGAATGTTCCTGGATTGTTTCACTGGATCCCTGGAGAGGAATAGTTATGGATACCATCAGGGGTGCTCAGTGAATGGCTGGCAAGACGATACTTTTTGGGAATGTTCCTTCGTTCTTCCCACCTTGTTTTTTCACAGAGAAATGCAGTTTAGTAGATTGATGGCCACAGACCACCATTCACTACAGGACAGCAAATTAGTTGACTTTTAAGGATTCTGGGGAGGAATATCTCACCAATCCCCTTTATGCATGTTTGTTTGCCATAGCTGATGCTTTCCACATGTAGATTTATGGCCTTGGGAGAGTCAGTTGGCTGTTAATCCTTTACTGTTTACAACATTCCGAGGCTTTCTTTTTAAAAATACTTTTTTTAACCCATATAGTCTGGTTCTCAGGTGTTTTCATACCTGGTTTATTCCTAGACATAATGTTTAATTTAAATGTGTTTTATCCTAGTATTATAAACTGGTTTAACAAATTAACCCAGTCTATATCTGTATGAATTAACCGTCTATAATCTGTTTGCTATTTAATTAAATCAGACCCAGTCATATCTGTGACATTCTAACCCGTCTATATCTGTTGCTATTTATCTATATGCATTCCAGTCTTATCTGTGCATATACCATTCTATATCTGTGCTATTTAACCCAGTCTATATCTGTGCTATTTAACCCAGTCTATATCTGTTGCCGAATTAACCCAGTCTATATCTGTGCGAATTAACCCAGTCTATATCGTGCGAACGGTAATTAACCAGTCTAATATCTGTTGCGAATTAACCCAGTCTATATCTGTGTGAATTAACCCAGTCTATATCTGTGTGAATTAACCCAGTCTATCTGTATGAATTAACCCAGTCTATATCTGTATGAATTAACCCAGTCTATATCTGTGCTATTTAACCCAGTCTATATCTGTGCGAATTAACCCAGTCTATATCGTGATGACTATTAACCCAGTTCTATATATTGCGAATTAACCCAGTCTATATCTGTGCGAATTAACCCAGTCTCTATAATCTGTCAGAATTAACCCAGTCTATATCTGTGCGAATTAACCCAGTCTATATCTGTGCGAATTAACCCAGTCTATATCTGTGCGAATTAACCCAGTCTATTCTGTGCGAATTAACCCAGTCTATATCTGTGCGAATTAACCCAGTCTATATCTGTGCGAATTAACCCAGTCCAGCTTCCTTACTCTTGTGCGAATTAACCCAGCTATATCGGTGCGAATTAAACCCAGTCCTATCTGTGGCGAAATTACCCAGTCTATATCTGTGCTGAATTAACCCGCGTCTATATCTGTGCGAATTAACCCATCTATATCTGTGCTAATTAACCCTTATATCTGTGCATGAATTAAACCCAGTCTATATCTGTGGCTAATTAACCCAGTATATCTGTATGCTGAATTAACACCAGTCTCTATATCTGTGCTATTAACCGTCTATATCTGTGCGAATTAACCCAGTCTAATATCTGTGCTATTAACCCAGTCTATATCAGATTACGTCTATATTTAATACCCAGTCTATATCTGTGCGATATTACCCAGTCTATATCGTGCGACATTAACCCAGTCTATATCTGTGCGAATTAACCCATCTATATCGTGCGGAATTACCCAGGTCTATATCTGTAATACCAGTTTAATCTTGTGACCCCAGTTCTATATCTGTGTGAATTAACCCATCTATTATCTGTGTCGAATATTAACCCAGTCTATTCTGTGCGAATTAACCCAGTCCTATATCTGTGATACCGTCATAGGATTACCCAGTCTATATCTGTGCGAATTAAACAGTCTATTCTGCGGATTACGGCGACGGAAGTTAACCGTCTTATCGTTGCGATAACACATTTCTGTTGCGATAATTAACCCAGTCTTATCTGTTGCGAATTAACCCAAGTCTATATCTTGCGAAATATTAAAAGGAGCGGGAGAGGAAATCCAGCCGAGAGAGTAGATATGAATGGAGAGAAGCGCAGGAACAAGTAGTAGGGCGAAGAGTAACCCATTTGTGCAGATTAACCCAGCATATTTTGAAGCGAATTACAAGGGACTGGCCGGAAATACAACTCCAAGTCTAACTGGCATAAGCCACTATATCTGTGCGAATTAACCCAGTCTATTCTATTACCCGTTAATCTGCGAAATTAACCACAGTCTATAGCTGTGCGAAATTAAACCCAGTCTATATCGTGTTCTATTTAACCCAGCTATATCTGGTGCGAATTAAACCACCAGCTAATATCTGTGCTATTTAAAACCAGTCCTATATCTGTGCGAATTAACCCAGTCTAGATCTGTGCTATTTTTAACACAAGGTCTATAGCTTGTCCATATTTGGGAACTTTGTCCCAATAATTAAGTGGCCATTGACCTATCAAGATTATCGGGTGGATCATAACTAATCACTGTGTCTGGTGTACACTAATTATCGCCCCATTTCAGTTATCAGCAAGGACAAACGGTTTATTGGTCTGTTCTATGGCAACCATACGGTGTGTACAAATGGGTTGATATTTTGTGATATGGTTCGATTAGGTCAATATATTTTCCCAGATTACTACGGATATTTTATTGTATACATCTTTCAGGCTACATGACACGAGCAATACGATTGTTGGTAGATTACTACCGGGAAAATAGATTGGGCAAGCCTGTGTGATCTAGCCTTATTGATGGGGACACCGCAGGTATATCGAGTCCAATGCAGTCCTTCTTCACCGATTATATGCACAATCTCCAGAGTCCATTTCCAATTGTACAGCTCACAATGGTGACATCCTTTTCCCTATGTATGAGACGATCTCTCCGCACTTTATCTCCAACAACCCTCAAGGTGAAAGGAGCAAAACGTTGTGGTAAATGGGTCTTTGAAACTGGATTTCTGCTTTCCCGGGTTTAGTGTTTTATTTGCAGTGTTCGACCTGGAACACAACCGTCCAATTATCTACATAACTAATTGGTTGTCTGCAGGTTGGGAAAAAGTGGTGCAGCCCTCATTCTGACTTAACCAGTTACGCCGCCCCTTTAAGGCTATGTCGGTTGTCCAAACTTTGTCTCATTTGGACGACGTTTTACCAAAATTTGCGGCAAACATTCCGAAACCCAATTATTTCAAAATATCTTGGGTGGTCGATTGGGCCCTGTCCCCCATGTTGCTTTTAAAGTATCCCTCCGTGTTGGGTGGCCCTAATAATCCCATGATACCAGGCCTAAATTGTTATGTATGTTTATTTCTTATATAGGCTCCATATTCCGCATCACTTTACAGTTATTACTCAATTCACATCAGCCCCTGCCCCGAAGAGCTTACAATCTATCACTTTAGGTAGACATACACCTATCGTCTTAGATTGTGGGGGAACCCGAGTGCCCGGAGAAGACCACGCAAGCGAAGGGAGAAATACAAACTCCTTGCAGACGTGTCCAAGGGTGGAATCGAACTCAGGACCTCAGCACTGCAAGGATCCCGCTAACCCTGAGCGTGGGAATTGCTGAATCTGCTCCAGTTTCCATTTTCTGGCGGTTTGGTTCTTGTTGTGTAACGTTTCTTTCCCAATCCACCTCAGGATACGTGGCTGACACCTTACAGGCTGCCATGGATCTGATTGGATGGATCCTGGTGCTGGGGTAGTTGATCATTCTGCCCCAATAAATAAAACTCTGCTCTGTGATGTCATGTCTCATGTTGAGATTAATGTGGCCAAATCACCAGACGGATCTACTTATGTGGTGTAATCCGCCGGGTCCCCTGTACCGGTTATGTAGTCTCGATATCTATAATGTTATGGGAGTATATTAATTATAGAAAGTATAAACTGGTTGTCCTATAATTAGGAATAACCGGTGGTTACGTGGGTTTTAACGAAATGCTCCCGTTCATATCGCCGACAGGGGCTGATATCATGCCGGCAGCGTTTAAATGGCTCATACGTTCCCCTGTATTTGGAACATGGGCTTGGTGGGTCCCATAATGTAGTTAGACGAACCCAACACATTCTATCAATGGCCCAGACGAGCGCTCTATAATTACGTTTGTTTTATGTTAAAGAAGGGAATATCGTCCCCAGTCATAGACAGACTCAATCTTCTGTTGCAAGGGTTATTTGGTGCTGCTTGTTTTTTGTTTTTTCGTCATTTTCTGGCTGGAAGCCTTTGTATAGCCGGTGCTTATCCTTTCTGTCCCCTCGTCTTAGGGGCCCCTGTCCTGGAACTCATCTGTGCCCTGTTAAAAACAGAGCTGGAACAATCTGCAAACAAACAGCAAGGCAGGAACATCCTTCCGGCTGCCTGTAACACACGTTCCATCCCTTGACTCGTCTCCCTGATTCTTGGTCCATTCCGGTGGCCCAGCCGACTCCCGCTCTTTTGTTTTTTGTCCTGCTCTGAGATGTGAAATCTTTTTCCGGTGGCCACTGAACCGCTGCCTTTCAAAGGGAGATGTTCTGGGCCCCTTCCACACTCGGTTGGAAAAGTGGCTCGACAGTCTGGTCTATTTATTGGTCTGCCAGAGGATGATGTCATATGGGCAAAATCATAATGGCTCTGTTTGTACACTCACGGGACTCCTTGGCATCTGGGCGGCTGGCACGTTCATCGGATGCCTTTACTTTATAGATCAGTCATATATGGGGTTTTTCATTCAAGGGAGCTGCTTAAGCACATCATGCTATAACCACAGAGGATTAACCTATAGCTGCCAACATTGTTATTAGAACACACCACTCATTTCAGGGGTTGCCAACTTGAGGACACCATTGGACATCAAGTACATTAAAAAAAAACTGAAGAGAGTGTTGCTGGAGATGTAGTTTCTTGGCAATGATTTGGCTATTAGATTAAAGTTTGTAATGGGTTTAATTAAAGGAGGATTATACTCCTTTATAAACTGACAGTTTTCAAGATCCCTTCCTCCATTCCCATATAATGTCTAGTGTGAGATTGTCATTGACAATGACTGTGTCGAGCTATAAAGAAGTCCTCCTTTAAAAGGAGGTACAAAATTTTGTCTGGTGCTGTTGACCAATTGAATAAAAAAAGATTATCAGCATGTTGGTGAACCACGGATAATTGTGTATCTCCCTCCCTTGCTTCATGCGCTTTACTTTCCCAGCATTACAGTTTAGTCACGGACTTTCAGAGCTTTCGCACTTGCCCAGGTCCTGAGATACTGCAAGGCAACGCCCACTAGTAGTATCAAGTCCAATCCTGTTTCAGTCCAGATAACCAGGGGAGTCATGTGACTTGGGATCAGGAGGTCTGGCCACCCAGTTCCCTCTTCAGGGGTACGTTTTACTGTAGATTATACAGTTTATTTTGTTATATATTTTCAATTCAGCCTCCAGAAGTTTTTTTTATTTCACACATTCATATAATATCCTGTTTTCATAAGATGCGGACTGGCTTATTTACTTGTATTTATTTATTTCACTTAAAGGGCAAGTCCATCCCTGAAATGAAAACTTACATACAGGTAAATCACCCCCAAAACCCTAAACGGTAATAGTTTGAAATGTGAAAGGTGTAAGTCTAACCTGAATCTGCCACAATTTCCTGTTTCTGCTCCTAGGTTCTTTCCAGTGAGTAACTGTCACTTATGGATTTGACAGGTAACATCACAGCCAATGACTGATGTTAATCCCCTGTCTGCCTCTTCTGAGCATGCCCAGGCTCAGTACAGGCTCAGTACAGGTTTCTAAATGGCTCAGTTTCCATGAGGCATCCAGAAGCATAGCAGGCATCATAATGAATGCATAGGACAAACTAGATATATCAACATATTATAAAGAGGCCATTCTTTCTAAAAGAGGTTCTTATGAGGGTGGAGTTGTTCCTTTATTCGATTTTGGCAGCATCAGATTCTGGTTCAAATCAAACTAACCCTGGTATATATTTCGTCCTTGTAATTGATCCAGTATAGAAATTCCCTAAATTAAATTATTCGTCCTTTAAAAAAAAATTCCACTTTGTTTGTTAATTTTGTTGTTTTCTTGTTGTCCTGTCTAAGTAAAATACGTACAGAACCTGCCTTGTCTTTTTAGGATATTTGTTGATGGGTTAACCTAGAGTTGGGGATTAGTGTAATGTAGGGACAGTTATTCTGTTATCCTGTGACAAACACTGTCCGCAGAAACCACTAATGCTTAGGGGCTGACGTGAATTCATTTTGTCGAATTACTCTTCTTAATATCTCACCCCGCAAAGCCACTGACTTTGTTTCACACAAAGCTGATTATGTCATGTTGACAGAACTCACACCAGACTCTTGTCTGGACAAGATTCAATTGTGGAGGTTGGTCCAGGAATCTGATATATTTGTCCGTTGAAGTTAACGTCCGGCTTATTAAAACATGAACGCAGGCTTTGTTAGGAACAGGACAGCAAGGTGGACCTGGTACGTCCTATACGAGTCCCTACCTCCCCATCATTTCAGGCACCTGCTTTCATTAGAATTACTATACAGTGTAGGGCATTAAACCTGGGCTTTTGTCATGTGCGTTGAGTTCAGCTATGAATTCCTCTTTTTTTCAGCCAACAGACTATTAACTGTAGCTCTAGAACCTGTTTAAATCAGATTCTTCTTCACCTGTTCAGTGAGGAACTGTCCAATGAGCTACTTTTTATCTCCCTATGCTAAAGCTGGCCATGCACATGGGATCCCACAGCATGTGTACTGACAGATCTCATTGGATCTGATCACATTCTTGTATCTGATTCACATGTGTCTCTGATCACATTGTATGCTGGCACGACAGTATCTGATCACTTGTATCTGATCACATGTATCTGATCACATTGTAGCTACACATTGTATCTGATCACTTGGAATTGTATGATCACATTGGTAATCTGATACATTGGTATCTGATCACTTGGTTCGGATCACATTGTTCGGATCCACATTGTATCGGATCACATTGGTATCGGATCACTTGGTATCGGATCACATTGGTATCGGATCACATGTATCGGATCAGGATGCGGATCACATTGGTATCGGATCACATTGGTATCTGATCACATTGTATCTGATCACATTGTATCTGTTCACATTGTATCTGATCACATTGTATCTGATCACATTGGTATCGGATCACATTGGTATCTGATCACATTGTATCTGATCACATTGTATCTGACCACATTGTATCTGACCTCATTGGTATCTGATCACATTGTATCTGATCACATTGTATCTGATCAACTTGTATCTGATCACATTGTTCTGATCACATTGTATCTATCACATTGGTATCTGATCACTGGTATCGGATCACTTGGTATCTGATCACATTGTTCTGATCCATTGTATCTGACCTCATTGTATCTGACCTCTTGGTATCTGATCACATTGTAATCTGATCACATTGTATCTGATCCATTGTATCTGATCACATTTGTATCTGATCACATTGTATCTGATCACATTGTATCGGATCACATTGGTATCGCGATCACATTGGTATCCGATCACATTGTTATCGGCTCACATTGATCGGAACACATTGGTATCGGATCACATTGTTATCGGATCACATTGGTACGGATCACATTGTATCTGATCACATGGATCGGATCACATTGGTATCGGATCACATTGGTATCGGAATCACATTGGTATCGGATCACATTGGTATCGGATCACATTGGGATCTGGTTCGACATTGGGATCTGGTCACATTGGTATCTGCATCACATTGGGATCTGATCACATTGGGTCTGATCACTTGGGATCTGTCTGCAACATGCTGTGGGAACAGCACACACGGATCGCCATCCCCATATGCTTTATGGGGATCGATTGGCTTGCGGCTAAACACATCAAGTAAAGGGTCCGATGGCCACCTTAGAAGATGGGGAAGTGAGTAAGTTACTGGTCTGTCTAGTGAAGGTTTTTATGTCTTACAATCTGGGTAAAATGTAATAGGGAGTATTCATTTTATATATTTTTCACACACAGCCTGTCGTATATTAGAGGGACCATTGTATTCTGGTAAATGTTAAGATATATGTGTTAGACTTGGACCTTTATTTCAATATGGGAAATATTAAGCTCCACCCGCTACTGAACAGGGAACAGGATAATAAAACCCGAACTGACTTGCGGTAAGGGGAATATCCCATAGGTGTGCCCCATAACAATCCTGGTTTTGTTTTTTGTCTTGCACGGTTCAATTGAAACCCAGAGCTTGACTTAGGCTAATGCTTGCTAAGGTTTATCTCTTGGTCTAATGCAGTAAAAGCTTTAAGTAAAAATCCTAAGCCTTAAACGATTTACCCCGATGTAGCAATTACAGGTCTGTCTGCCTGTGGGCACTAATCGTAGATGATCGTTCTGGTCAAATGACCATAAGTGGCTACGTTTGTTACAGTCAAAGTTCTGGCCCAGTTGACCTATCGGACACATTGAATGGTCGGGCCGGGCCGTAACATCTGCCCAGGTGTACCCAGCTTTTAGCAGACATGTACAAACACATATTTCAGATTGGCAGGTCCATGGCTACTGGATTCTCTGCCAACCCACCCAGTGTAGTTATGAATCCTGTCTAAAGGTAAAACGATACTGGTAGAGACAATGGAAGACAATGGTAGTAGAGCAGGTCTTTCCATTGTGGATGACATTAAGGGTCATGGTGACTGCAAATGGACATTAATTCCATCCCCCCCTCCGTGGGAAACCAATTCCACATGTGCACTGGTAGCAGCACACCTTTATGGAAGCACAAGTGTTAACAAATGGAGATTAATTCCACCCCCCCCCCGTGGGAAACCAATTCCACATGTGCACTGGTAGCAGCACACCTTTATGGAAGCACAAGTGTTAACAAATGGAGATTAATTCCATCCCCCCCCCCGTGGGAAACCAATTCCACATGGCACTGTAGCATCCACTTTAATGGAAGCACAGTGTTAACAAATGGACCTTATTCCACCCCCCCCCCCCCCGTGGGAAACCAATTCCACAGGTGCACTGTATCAGCCACCTTTAATGGAAGCACAAGTGTAACAAAATTGGACATTAATTCCATCCCCCCCCTCCCCCCGTGGGAACCAAATTCCACATGTGCACTGGTAGCAGCCACCTTAAATGGAAGCACAAGTGTTAACAAATGGTGAGATTAATTCCACCCCCCCCCCCCCCGTGGGAAACCATTCCACATGTGCACTGGTACAGCACACCTTTAATGGAATCACAAGTGTTAACAACTTGGAGATTAATTCAACCCCCCCCCCCCCCCGTTGGGTACAATTCCACATGTGGCACTGGTAGCAGCACACCTTTAAGGAAGCACAAGTGTTAACAAATGGAGATTAATGTCCACCCCACCCCCCCCCCGTGGGAAAACATCCACATGTGCACTGGTAGCAAGCACACCTTTATGGAAGCACAAGTGTTAACAAAATGATAAAATTCCCCCCCCCCCCCCCCCGTGGGAAACCAATTTCCACATGTGCCACTGGTAGTCAGCCACACCTTTAATGGGAACACAGAGTGTTAACAATGAGATTAAATTCCACCCCCCCCTCCCCCCGTTGAAACCAATTCCACAGTGCACTGGTAGCAGCACACTTTAATGGAAGCACAAGTGTTAACAAAGGGATTATCCACCCCCCCCCCCGTGTTGAAACCAAATTTCCACAGTTGCACTGGTAGCAGCACATTTAATAGATAGCAACAAAAGTGTTAAACAAAATGGACATTAATTCCATCCCCCCCCCCCCCGTGGGAAGAAAAACCAATTTCCACATGTGCCACTGGGTAGCAGCACACCTTTAGGAAGCACAAGTGGTTAACAAATGGAGATTAATTCCATCCCCCCCCCCCCCTGGGAACCAATTCCCATGTGCACTGGTAGCAGCACACCTTTAATGGAAGCAACAAATGTTAACAAATGGAGATTAATTCCATCCCCCCCCCCCCCCCCCCGTGGGAAACCAGTTCCACATGTTCCCTGGTAGCAGCAGCACACCTTTAATGGAAGCCAAGTGTTAACAAATGGAATTAATTCCATCCCCCCCCCGTGGGGAAACCAATTCCACATGTGCACTGGTAGCACACACCTTTAATGGAAGCACAAGTGTTACAAATGGACATTAATTCCATCCCCCCCCCCCCCGTGGGAAAACCAATTCCACATGTGCACTGGTAGCAGCACACCTTAATGGAAGCACAAGTGTTAACAAATGGAGATTAATTCCATCCCCCCCGTGGGAAACCAATTCCACATGTGCACTGTAGCAGCACACCTTTATGGAAAGCACAAGTGTTAACAAATGGAGATTAATTCCATTCCCCCCCCCCCCGTGGGAAACCATTCCACATGGCACTGGTAGCAGCACACCTTTAATGGAAGCACAAGTTTAACAAATGGACTTAATTCCATTCCCCCCCCCCCCCCGGTGGGAAAACCAATTCCACATGTGCACTGGTAGCAGCACACCTTTATGGAAGCACAAGTGTTAACAAATGGACATAATCCATTCCCCCCCCCCCCCCGTGGGAACCCAATTCCACATGTGCACTGGTAGCAGCACACCTTAATGGACACAAGTGTTAACAAATGGAGATTAATTCCATTCCCCCCCCCCCGTGGGAAACCAATTCCACATGTGCACTGGTAGCAGACACCTTTAATGGAAGCACAAGTGTAACAATGGACATTAATTCCCTCCCCCCCCCCCCCCCCCATGGAAACCAATTCCACATGTGCACTGGTAGCAGCACACCTTTAATGGAAGCACAAGTGTTAACAAATGGACTTAATTCCATTCCCCCCCCCCCCCGTGGGAAAACCAAATTCCCGTGTGCACTGTAGCAGCACACCTTTAATGGAAGCACAAGTGTTAACAAATGGAGATTAATTCCACCCCCCCCCCCCTGGAAACCAAATCCACGTGTGCACTGGTAGCAGCACCCTTTATGGAAGCACAAGTGTTACAAAATGGAGATAATTCCATCCCCCCCCCGTGGGAAACCAATTCCACATGTGCACTGTAGCAGCACCACCTTTAATGGAAGCACAAGTGTTAACAATGGGCATTAATTCCATCCCCCCCCCCCCTAATGGGAAACCAATCCACATGTCACTGGTAGCAGCACACCTTTAATGGAAACAAGTGTTAACAATGGACATTAATTCCATTCCCCCCCCCCCTGGGAAAACCAATTCCACTGTGTGCACTGGTTAGCAACACACTTTAATGAAAGCACAAGTGTTAACAAATGGAGATTAATTCCACCCCCCCCCCCGTGGGAAACCAATTCCCACGTGTGCACTGGTAGCAGCAACACCTTTATGGAAGCACAAGTGTTAACATGGAGATTAATCCCACCCGTGGGAAACCAATTCCCACATGTGCACTGGTACAGCACACCTTAATGAAAGCAAAGTGTTAACAAATGGACATTAATTCCATCCCCCCCCCCGTGGGAAACCAATTCCACATTGCACTGGTAGCAGCACACCTTTAATGAAGCACAAGTGTTAACAAATGGAATTAATTCCATCCCCCCCCCCGTGGGAAAGCCAATTCCACATGTGCACTGGTGAGCAGCACAACCTTTAATGGAAGCACAATGTTACAACAAATGGACATTAATTCCATTCCCCCCCCCCCCCCGTTGGAAACCATTCCACATGTGCAACTGGTAGCAGCACACCTTTAATGGAAGCACAGTGTTAACAAATGGACATTAATTCCATTCCCCCCCCCACCCCCGTGGCTAAACCAATTCCACGTGTGCACTGGTAGCAGCCACACCTTTAATGGAAGCACAGTGTTAACACAATGAGATTATTCCACTCCCCCCGTGGGAAACCAATTCCACGTGTGCACTGGTAGCAGCACACCTTTATGGAAGCACAAGTGTTAACAAATGGAGATTAATTCCACCCCCCCCCCGTGGGAAACCAATTCCCATTGGCACTGGTAGCAGCAACCCCTTTAGATGAAGCACAAGTGTAAACAAATGGAGATTAATTCCACCCCCCCGTGGAAACCTTCCACATGTGCACTGGTAGCAGCACACCTTTATGGAAGCACAAGTGTTAACAAATGGAGATTAATTCCACCCCAGTGGGAAACCAATTCCACATGTGCACTGGTAGCAGCACACCTTTAATGGAAGCACAAGTGTTAACAAATGGACATTAATTCCATCCCCCCCCCCCCCCCCGTGGGAAAACCAATTCCACGTGTGCAACTGGTAACAGCACACCTTTAATGGAAGCACAAGTGTTAAAAAGGAGATTATTCCACCCCCCCCCCCCCTGGGAAACCAATCACATGTGCACTGGTAGCACACACACTTTAATGAAGCACAAGTGTTAACAAATGGAGATTAATTCCACAACACCCCCCCCCCCCGTGGAAACCAATTCCACATGTGCACTGTACAGCACACCTTTATGGAAGCACAAGTGTTAACAAATGGAAGATTAATTCCACCCCAGGTGGGAAACCAATCCACAATTGCACTGGTAGCAGCACACTTTAATGGAAGCACAAGTGTTAACAAATGGATGATTAATTCCACCCCCCCCACCCGTGGGAAAACCAATTCCACATGTGCACTGGTAGCAGCACACCTTAAGGAAGCACAAGTGTTAACAAATGGAGATTAATTCCACCCCCCCCCCTGTTGAACCAATTCCAACTGTGCACTGGGTAGCAGCACACCTTTAATGGAAGCACAGTGTTAACAAATGGAGATTATATCCATCCCCCCCCCGTGGGAAACAATTCCACATGTGCACTGGTAGCAGCACACCTTTAATGGAAGCACAAGTGTTAACAAATACATTAATTCCATTCCCCACCCCCCCCCCGCCCCCCCCCCGTGGGAAACCAATTCCACGTGTGCACTGGTAGCAGCACACCTTTTGGAAGCACAAGTGTTAACAAATGGGAGATTAATTGCCACCCCCCCCCCCCCGTGGGAAACCAATTCCACATGTGCACTGGTAGCAGCACACCTTTAATGGAAGCACAAGTGTTAACAAATGGAGATTAATTCCACCCCAGTGGGAAACCAATTCCACATGTGCACTTGGGTAGCAGCACCCTTTAATGGAAGCACAAGTGTTAACAAATGGAGATTAATCCCACCCCCCCCCCCCGTGGGAAACCAATTCCACATGTGCACTGGTAGCAGCACACCTTTAATGGAAGCAACAAGTGTTAACAATGGAGATTAATTCCACCACCCCCCCCCGTGGAAACCATTCCCACATGTGCACTGGTAGCAGCACACCTTTAATGGAAGCACAAGTGTTAACAAATGGAGATTAATGGCACAGCAGACAGACCTGTAATTCGCTACTATCGGGGTAAATCGTTTAAGGCTTTAGGAATTTACTTAAAGCTTTTACTGCATTAAGACCAAGATTAAACCTTTAGCAAAGCATTAGCCTAAGTCAAGCTCTTGGGTTTCAATTGAACCTGCCAGATAAAAACAAAACCAGGGATTTGTTATGGGTCACACCTATGGGATATTCCCCTTACCGCAGTCAGTTCGGGTTTTATTATCTGTTCCCTGTTCAGTAGCTGGTTGGGGCTTAATATTTCCCATATTGAAATAAAGGTCCAAGTCTAATCACATATACTTTACATTATACCAGATTTACAATGGTCCCTCTAATATACGACAGGCTGTGTGTGAAATATATATAAAATGACTCCATCCCTTATTACATTTTACCCAGATTGTAAAGACATAAAAACCTTCCACTAGACAGACCAGTCACTTACTCACTTCCCCATCCTTCTAAGGTGGCCATCGGCTCCCTTTACTTGATGTGTTTAGCCGCACAGCCAAAATGCAATAAAGCATATGGGGATTGGCCGGATCCGTGTGTGCTGTTCCCACAGCATGTCTGCCAACAGATCCCAATGTGATCAGATCCCAATGTGATCAGATCCCAATGTGATCAGATACCAATGTGACCAGATACCAATGTGACCAGATACCAATGTGATCCGATACCAATGTGATCCGATACCAATGTGATCGATACAATGTGATCCGATACCAATGTGATCCGATACCAATGATCCGATACCAATGTGATCCGATACCAATGTGATCGATTACCAATGTGATCAGATACCAATGTGATCCGTACAATGTGATCCGATACCATGTGATCCGATAACATGTGATCCGATACCAATGTGTTCCGTATACAATGTTGATCCGATACAGTGATCCGATACCAATGTGATCGATACCCATGTGATCAGATACATGTGATCAGATACAATGTGATCAGATACAATGTGATCAGATACAATGTGATCAGATACAATGTTGATCAGTACAATGTGATCAGATAATGTGATCAGATACCAATGAGGTCAGATACAATGTGGTCAGATACAATGTGATCAGATACAATGTGATCAATACATGTGATCAGATACCAATGTGATCCGATACCAATGATCAGAACAATGTGATCAGATACAATGTGATCAGATACAATGTGATCAGATACAATGTGATCAGATACAATGTGATCAGATACAATGTGATCAGATACAATGCGGTCAGATACAATGTGGTCGAAACAATGTGATCAGATACAATGGTGATCAGATACCAATGTGATCCGATACATGTGATAGATACAATGTGATCAGATTACAATGTGAGATACACATGTGATCGATACAATGTGATCGATAACAATGTGTACGATACCAATGTGACCGATACCAATGTGATCCGATACACTGTGATCCGATACAATGTGATCCGATACCAATGGGATTACGATACAATGTGATCCGATACAATTTGATACAGATAACCAATGTGATCAGATACAATGTGATCAGATACAATGTGATCAGATACAATGTGATCAGATACAATGTGATCAGATACAATGTGATCAGATACAATGTGATCAGATCCCAATGAGATCTGTCAGTACACATGCTGTGGGATCCCATGTGCATGGCCAGCTTTAGCATAGGGAGATAAAAAGTAGCTCATTGGACAGTTCCTCACTGAACAGGTGAAGAAGAATCTGAATTTAAACAGGTTCTAGGCTACGAGTTAATAGTCTGGTTGGCTGAAAAAATCGGAATCTCATAGCTGAACCCTCAACGCACATGACAAAAGGCCCAGGTTTAATGCCCTACACTGTATAGTAATTCTAATGAAAGCAGGTGCCTGAAATGATGGGGATTGTAGGGACTCGTATAGACGTACCAGGTCCACCTTGCTGTTCCTGTTCGTAACAAAGCCCTGCGTTCATGTTTCATTAATAGGCCCGGACGTTAACTGTCAACGGACAAATATATCAGAATTCCTGGGACCAACCTCAACAATTGAATCTTGTCCAGACAAGACGTCTGGTGTGAGTTCTGTCAACATGACATAATCAGCTTTGTGTGAACAAAGTCAGTGGCTTTGCGGTGATGATATTTAAGAAGAGTAATTCGACAAAATGACTTCACGTCAGCCCCTAAATTAGTGGTTTCTGCGGACAGGTGTTTGTCACAGGATAACAGAATAACTGTCCCTACATTACACTAATCCCCCAACTCTAGGTTATACCCATCAACAAATATCCTACAAAAGACAAGGCAGGTTCTGTACGTATTTCTACTTAGACAGGACAAACAAGAAACAACAAAATTAACAAACAAAGTGGAATTTTTTTTTAAAGGACGAATTAATTTAATTTAGAGGAATTTCTATAACTGGATCCAATTTACAATGGACGGAAATATATACCAGGGTTAGTTTGATTGAACCAGAATCTGATGCTGCCAAACTCGACATTAAAGGACAACTCCACCCTCATAAGAACCTCTTTTAGAAAGAATGGCCTCTTTATAATATGTTGATATATCATAGTTTGTCCTATGAATTCATTACTGTATGCCTGCTATGCTTCTGGATGCCTCATGGAAACTGAGCCATTTAGAAACCTGTACTGAGCCTGTACTGAGCCTGGGCATGCTCAGAAGAGGCAGACCGGGGATTAACATTCAGTCATTGGCTGTGATGTTACCTGTCAAATCCATAAGTGACAGTTACTAACTGGAAGAACCAGGAAGCAGAAACAGGGGAAACAGGACATTGTGCTGGATTTCAGGTTAGACTTACACCTTTCACATTTCAAACTATTACCGTTTAGGGTTTTGGGGATGATTTACCTGTATGTAAGTTTTCATTTTAGGGCTGGACTTGCCCTTTAAGTGAAATAAATAAATACAAGTAAATAAGCCACGTCCGCCATCTTTATGAAAACAGGATATTTATATGGAATGTTGAAATAAAAAAAAACTTCTGGAGGCTGAATTGAAAATATATAACAATAATAAACTGTATAATTCTACAGTAAACGTACCCCCTGAAGAGGGAACTGGGTGGTCAGACCTCCTGATCCCAAGTCACATGCTCCCTTGGTTAATCTGGACTGAAACAGGATTGGCTTGATACTACTAGTGGGCGTGCCCTTGCAGTATCTCAGGACTGGGCAAGTGCGAAAGCTCTGAAAGTCCGTGACTAAACTGTAAATGCTGGGAAATAAAGCGCATGTAAGCAAGGGAGGAGATTACACAATTATCCGTGATTCACCAACATGCCTGATAATCCTTTTTTATTCAATTTGGTCTAACAGCACAGACAAAATTTTGTACCTCCTTTTAAAGGAGGACTTCTTTATAGCTCCGCCCACAGTCATTGTCAATGACAATCTCACACTAGACATTATATGTTAATGGAGGAAGGGATCTTGAAAACTGTCAGTTTAATTAAAGGAGTATAATCCTCCTTTAATTAAACCCCATTACAAACTTTAATCTAATAGACAAATTCATTGCCAAGAACTACATCTCCCAGCACCCTCTCTCAGTTTTTTTTTTAATGTAATGCTGTCAAGGTGTCCTCAAAGTTGTCAACCCCTGAAGATGAGTGGTGTGTTCTAATAACAATGTTGGCAGCTAATAGGTTAATCCTCTGTGGTTATAGCATGATGTGCTTATAGCAGCTTCCCTTGAATGAAAACCCCCCAATATCCTGCTGATCTATAAAGTAAAGGCATCCGATGAACGTGCCAGCCGCCCAGATGCCAAGGAGTCCCGTGAGTGTACAAACAGAGCCATTATGTATTTTGCCCATATGACATCATCCTCTGGCAGACCAATAAATAGCCAGACTGTTCGAGCCACTTTTCCAACCGAGTGTGGAAGGGGCCAGAACATCTCCCTTTGAAAGGCAGCGGTTCAGTGGCCACCGGAAAAAGCATTTCACATCTCAGCGAGGACAAAAAACAAAAGAGCGGAGTCTGGCTGGGCACCTGGAATGGGACCAAGAATCAGGGAGACGAGTCAAGGGATGGAACGTGTGTTACAGGCAGCCGGAAGGATGTTCCTGCCTTGTCTGTTTGTTTGCAGATGTTCCAGCTTCTTGTTAAAGGGCACAGATGATGTTCCAGGACACGGGGGCCCCTAAGACGAGGGGACAGAAAGGATAAGCACCGGCTATACAAAGGCTTCCAGCCAAGAAAATGAACCGAAAAAACAAAGCAGCACAAATAACCCTTGGAACAGAAGATTGAGTCTGTCTATGCTGGGGACGATATTCCCCCTTGTCTTTAACATAAACAACACGTAATTATAGCAGCGCTCGTCTGGCCATTGATAGATAATGTGTTGGGTCGTCATACTACTATATGTGACCCACCATAGCCCCATGTTCCAAAATACAGGGGAACGTATGAGCATTTAAACGCTGCCGGCATGATATCAAGCCCCTTGCGGCGAATGAACGGGAGCATTTCGTAAAACCCACGTAACCACCGGTTATCCTATATATAGGACAACCAGTTATACCTTTCTATAATTTATAATATAACTTCCCATAACATTATAAAGATATCGAGACCTACATAACCGGTACAGGGGACCCGGCGGATTACACACATAAGTAGATCCTGTCTGGTGATTTGGCCACATTAATCTCAACATAGAGACATGACATCACAGAGCAGAGTTTATTTTTATTGGGGCAAGAACTGATCAACTACCCCAGCACCAGGATCCATCCAATCAGATCCATGGCAGCCTGTAAGGTGTCAGCCACGTATCCTAGAGGTGGATTGGGAAAGAAACGTTACACAACAGAAACAAACAGCCCAGAAAATGGAAACTGGAGCAGATTCAGCAATTCTCACGCTCAGTGGTTAGCGCGGATTCCTTGCAGTGCTGAGGTCCTGAGTTCGATTCCACCCTTGGACACGTCTGCAAGGAGTTTGTATGTTCTCCCCGTGCTTGCGTGGGTTTCCTCCGGGCACTCGGGTTTCCCCCACAATCATAAAGACTGATAGGTTGTATGTCTACATAAAGTGATTAGATTGTAAGCTCTTCGGGGCAGGGCCTGATGTGAATTGAGTAAATAACTGTAAAGCGATGCGGAATATGTAGCGCTATATAAGAAATAAAATACATACATATTTAGGCCTGGTACATGATGGATATTATGGGCCACCCAACACGGAGGGATACTTCTAAAAGCAACATGGTGGACAGGGCCCAATCGACCACCAAGATATTTTGAAATAATTGGGTTTTTCGGAATGTTTTGCCGCAAATTTTGGTAAAACGTCTGTCCAAATGAGACAAAGTTTGGACAACCCCATAGCCTTAAAGGGGCGGCGTAACTGGTTAAGTCAGAATGAGGGCTGCACCACTTTTTTCCCAACCTGCAGACAACCAATTAGTTTATTTGTAGATAATTGGACGGTGTGTTCCAGGTCGAACACTGCAATAAAACACTAAACCCTGGAAAGCAGAAATCCAGTTTCAAAGACCCATTTATCCACCACGTTTTGCTCCTTTCACCTTGAGGGTGTTGGAGATAAAGTGCGGAGAGAGTCTCCATCATAGGGACAAGGATGTCACCATTGTGAGCTGTACAATTGGAATGGACTCTGGAGATTTGCATTGATCACGGTGAGAAGACTGCATTGTCCGATACCTGCGGTGTCCCCATCAATAAGGCTAGATACACACAGGCTATCGCCCAATCTATTTTCCCGGTAGATCTACCAAACAATCGTATTGCTCAGTTGTCATGTAGCCTGAAAGATGTACAGATAAAATATCCGTCAGTAATCGTGGGAAATATATTTACCTAATCGAACCAATATCACAAAATATCAACCCATTTGTACACAGCCGTATGGTTGCCATAGAACAGACAATATAACCGTTCGTCCTGCTGATAACGAAAATGGGGCGATAATCAGTGTACACCAGACACAGTGATTATTATTGATACCCGATAATATTGATAGGTCAATGGCCACTTAATTATTTGGGACAAAGTTCCCAAATATGGACAGATATAGACTGTGTTAAATAGCACAGATATAGACTGGGTTAATTCGCACAGATATAGACTACGCCTGTAGTGGATTTCTATGGGAGGAACTGTAAGATTATAGCCTCATAACCTACCCCTGTAGTGGATTTCTATGGGAGGAACTGTAAGATTATAGCCTTATAACCTACCCCTGTAGTGGATTTCTATGGGAGGAACTGTAAGATTATAGCCTTATAACCTACCCCTGTAGTGGATTTCTATGGGAGGAACTGTAAGATTATAGCCTCATAACCTACCCCTGTAGTGGATTTCTATGGGAGGAACTGTAAGATTATAGCCTCATAACCTACCCCTGTAGTGGATTTCTATGGGAGTGTATAGTTTATTTATATAGCACCACTTGGGGACGCAGCGCTGTACCGTAATAAAATACAATAAAGTCATACAAGGGGGATAAATACATAGATAGTTCAGTTCAGGAAACTCCCATCTAATGTAGTCACAGACATAACATCCCCTACACTGCCTATCTGCCACCTGCTGTCACTTACGCGGTGCCAATCCGGAACAGACTTCTCTTATGGCCCTAAATAGGTCACCACACATCTGTACCTACTGCCACGTTTATTGGCTTTGCTCCCTAACAAACATAGGGAAACATTAATCTGCCAATCGACGTTATCATGGCTCATTGCACGCGTCAGTATACTCCCAGAATCCTCTGCACCAATGGTCACCGTTTGTTTGCAGGATTGGGGTTGATATATTAAGACGGGCAAAAGCATTTTGAGGTTCGATTTTTACTGGGTTACTGCAGTGATCCCGAGGAATAAACAGGCGCCAAACAGCAATCGCTGCTCAGGACGCCCATTGCCCGTGTGACACTGATTGCTGCACTATTACTCCCAGAACCCTTAGCGTACAGTGTATGAAGGCCACATGTAGTCACATGTAAATATAGGGACTCCCACTTTGGGTAGTTTAAACCTTTCCAATGGGAATCACTGTTCCTTTAATATATTGATTGAAGATAGGGAGGTTAAGGAGCTGCCTTCCATTCTTCAATCAAATCCCCAGGAGCAACGGACAAAGCGTTCCTCCTCTGCAGCAGTGCTAATACCCGACCACTTCCTGTTCAGAGTAACTATAGCGTGTATTATCGGCCATGGTTACTCAGGAGTAAGGCAAGTCTCTTCGTTCTTCAACAAGCCAAACTACAGAAAGAAACCGCAGATGAAAGTCTATAGAATCTTTTAAACGTCGTACCGGATGACCAAGTTGCCGCCTGACAGATCTGATCCACCGAGTCCCACTTGTGAGCGGCCCATGAAGCGCACGCCAGCTTGACCAAGCTTTTATATTCGTAATAGACAAACGTAATATTCCATACTGTAATGTTTGTTCATCAATGTCCCCAGGGGCTGTCAGGCAGATTCAATAAAAGTTCTTATCGTTAAAAATGGTGCTAATTTTGCCCCAACCAATCAGATCTTATTTAACATTTGAAAGCCAACATCTGATTGGTTGGGGCAAATGTAGCACCATTTTTAACGATAAGAACTTTTATTAAATCTCCCCAGGGACTGTATTATCTACACAAGGAAAGGATCGTCCACAGGGATATTAAACCTGGTAATATTCTGTTAACCGAAGATGGACAAGTGAAAATCGGTGAGAGACATTTAGTATTATAATTATAACTATGGATATTTCCATGGGGAGAGCAGGGCACATTTACAATAACCCTGCATTATAGGTTTCAATAAGAGGAGGGTGCATTAATGTATCTTATCTCCCAAACAATCTCTGATATAAAACTTACCTAGAGGCATTTAGAGACCCTACAGTGGGATGAGGCGAGACTAGAACATATTTATTTTATACAATCAAATTCTTTTTTCTCGCGGGTCTTATTTTCCACAATCTTTATTGATGCTTGACATGTTTCCCAAAAGTCTAATCTCCCATAATATTCAACATGAAACCCAACATCCATAAAAAAGATTAGATTCTACTTTATATTGAGTTTGGGGAGGTTAGACTCTTGGAAAACACATGTAATTGGATGTCAGTGATAAGATTGTAAGCTCTTGGGCAGGTCGGATGGGAATGGATTAAATTATTTTAAAGAAGAGTTCAATGTTTAAAGTTATAGAGACGCTTAACACTGTTATTCTTTCTCATGTTCAATTATCAACTATTTTATATGTATTAGGCAAAAAAGGCATTATAATAATCAAAACACATTTATTACATTTTTCTTGCAAGATTTGCACACATATATATGTACGATGTGCAACATATAAGACATGTTTTAAACCCTATGAAACATATATGCACAATCAGCTGTTTATAAGACCTGAACTGGAAGTTCGGTTCCAGTCTCTTAAACGGGTTATCACATGTATCTTTACGTCATACGTGCAATTAGCTATTGAAAAACAGTTTTTATATACAACAAACTGTCCTGGTTTAGATAGAGGAAGGTTAATCTAAAGGACCAGTCCGGGTTTCAGTGATCACAGAGATTTATTCCATGGGATAGTGGACTTGTGCATGCTAGGGTGTTCCAGGGATGTTTCAGGGAAAGGACTGGACAGATTCTGGGTATATGGAAGGTTTGGAAGCTTAAAGAGGCCCCACTCCTTCCCCAGATGTTGGGTAGTTTAGATTTCTTTCCCTAACCCTATTGTATAATGATCCAGATAAACAATTTAGTTGAATATTCTAGCGTATCTGATAAGAAATTGAATGCATAAGACCAATGGCAGAGAAAGGGTTTATGCAAAACATCTTATAAATCTCTTATGTAGTAAAGCAGAGACGGGAAACAAGGTGGTAAAGTCGATCCTGTAACCGTGTTCTAACACACGTAAAGTCCAGGCATTCGCAGACAGGTGTCTCCATTGTGTATGGAGGAAGCACATGGCGTCCTCCAACCTGAGAGATCCATGAACCCCTTGGTCTTGAGGGCAGACGGAGAGGGAGGGAGGGACGGTCCCAGAGAGGCTGTTGTGGAGTGGTCAGGATATCCATCCAAGGGATGAAAGGACCGAGACCTTCTGGTCTTGTTTTCAGGGAGCATGGAACTCTTACCCCCATTGCCTGGGCAAAAAATCCAGTTCTGGACCAAACAGGAGGCATCCTGAAAATGGTAAATTAATAAGGTCCTTCTTAGAGGCTGCATCCGCCGCCCAAGCCTTAAGCCAAAGGACCCCCCATATATTGGCATCCCCAATATATGTTACAGCATCTGTAAGCTGTCTGATGTTAGCGAGCAAATGGATCTTTGATGGTCTTGTTGGCAAGTCAAGTTCTTAAAGCCAGACCTCTCTCCCTAATCGCCCTTATCTGCTTATGTAATGGATGTTTATAGTCTCCACACAATCTGGACCATTAATAAAAGTAAAGACCCAACAGTCTCTCTTTGTTGAAAGATACATTTGGGTTCTTCACGTGTATAAATGACAAATCACTGTGACAACTCCATCTATAAAATACCAAAGGGCATTCCCTAAATGGCCTCTTAAAGAATAACATATAAAAATCAATCACACGGCAGGCCAGGATTCTGTCCGTGTAGAACGGGAGCTCGGCGGCTGTTTTGTGATATGTTTAGTCATTAAACTTCGTATTAAAGGAAACAGCTCAGTATATTTATAGATTGAAATTCACCTTCCTGCAAAAACCAATTTAGTGGAACATTAATAATCTTGGGGCTCAGTTGTCCCAGAGGCTCCTACAGTTTCACATTTCCTGCTGTCACTTGGCATTTAAATACAACAAAACAAACCTCAAACTGTCAGAAAACTGTACATGCCAGGAGCTGGGCTGTACACTACAGGAGCTGGGCTGTACATGCCAGGAGCTGGGCTGTACATGCCAGGAGCTGGGCTGTACACTACAGGAGCTGGGCTGTACATGACAGGAGCTGGGCTGTACACGTCAGGAGCTGGGCTGTACACGACAGGAGCTGGGCTGTACACGCCAGGAGCTGGGCTGTACACGCCAGGAGCTGGGCTGTACACGACAGGAGCTGGGCTGTACACGACAGGAGCTGGGCTGTACACGACAGGAGCTGGGCTGTACACGACAGGAGCTGGGCTGTACACGACAGGAGCTGGGCTGTACACGACAGGAGCTGGGCTGTACACTACAGGAGCTGGGCTGTACACTACAGGAGCTGGGCTGTACATGCCAGGAGCTGGGCTGTACACGACAGGAGCTGGGCTGTACACGACAGGAGCTGGGCTGTACACGCCAGGAGCTGGGCTGTACACGCCAGGAGCTGGGCTGTACACGCCAGGAGCTGGGCTGTACACGCCAGGAGCTGGGCTGTACATGCCAGGAGCTGGGCTGTACATGCCAGGAGCTGGGCTGTACATGCCAGGAGCTGGGCTGTACACTACAGGAGCTGGGCTGTACATGCCAGGAGCTGGGCTGTACATGCCAGGAGCTGGGCTGTACATTACAGGAGCATTCGAGACAATAGGGGAACAAAAGAAATGCAAAAAAAATTGTATAGTAATTGTATAGTATATTAGTTGTATAGTAGAGTAAATGTATAGTAGAGTAAATGTATAGTAGAGTAATTATATAGTATAGCGATAGTATAATAATAGTACAGTAATTGTATAGTAATAGTATAGCGATAGAATAGTAATTTTATAGTATAGCGATAGTATAGTAATTTTATAGTATAGCGATAGCATTGTATAGTAATTGTATAGTATAGTAATTGTATAATGATAGTATAGTAATTGTATAGTATATAAACTGTATAGTATAGTAATAGTATAGTATAGTGATACTATAGTATAGTAATTGTATAGTATAGCGATAGCATTGTATAGAAATTGTATAGTAATAGTATAGTATTGTATAGCAATTGTAAAGTATAGTAATTGTATAGTATAGCGATAGTATAATAAAGTATACTTATTGTTTAGTATAGTATAGTAATTGTATAGTATAGTAATTGTATAGTTTTTGTATAGTATATTAGAGCGATAGTATAGTATAGTATGGTACAGTAATAGTATAGTATAGTATAGTAATTGTATAGTTTTTGTATAGTATATTTGAGCGATGGTATAGTATAGTAATAGTATAGTATGTAATTGTATAGTATAATATAGAGTAGTATAGTTTTTGTATAGTATAGTACATTAATTGTTTAATATAGTATAATATAGTATAGAATAGTAATAGTATAGTTTTTATATAGTATAGTATATTATAGCGATAGTATAGTACAGTAATTGTATAGTTTTTATATAGTATAGTATATTATAGCGATAGTATAGTATAGTAATAGTATAGAAAAGTATTGTGTAGTTTTTGTATAGTATAATGTAGTATAGTAAATTAATTGTATAGTATAATATAGAATAGTATATTTTTTGTATAGTATAGCTATAGTATAGTACATTAATTGTATAGTATAGTAATAGTATAGTAAAGTACTTGTATAGTTTTTGTATAGTATAATGTAGTATAGTACATTAATTGTATAGTATAGTATAATATAGTATAGTACATTAATTGTATAGTATAGTATAATATAGTATAGTACATTAATTGTATAGTATAATATAGTATAGTACATTAATTGTATAGTATAATATAGCATAGAATAGTAATTGTATAGTATAGTATAATATAGTATAGTACATTAATTGTATAGTATAATATAGTATAGAATAGTACATTAATTGTATAGTATAATATAGTATAGAATAGTAATTGTATAGTATAGTATAATATAGTATAGTACATTAATTGTATAGTATAATATAGTATAGTACATTAATTGTATAGTATAGTATAATATAGTATAGTACATTAATTGTATAGTATAGTATAATATAGTATAGAATAGTAATTGTATAGTATAGTATAATATAGTATAGAATAGTAATTGTATAGTATAGTATAATATAGTATAGTACATTATTGTTGTTATAGTAAATATAGTATAGAATATAATGTATGTATAGGATAATATAGGATCGATAGTAATTGATTATATAGTATAATATAGTTATAGAATAGTAAATTTGTTATAGTTATAGTATAATATTAGTATAGAATAGTTAATTGGATAGTTTATAGTATAATATATAGTATAGTACATTAATTGTTGTATAGATAATACAGTATAGTACATTACTTTATCGTATTAGTATAATATAGATAGAATAGTAATTGTATAGTATTAGTATGAGAATATAGTAAGATAGTAATTGTCTAGAGTATAGGTATAAAGAGTTAGTACTTTAATTGTATAGTTATAGTATAAACAGTATAGTCCATAATGTTATAGTAGCGTATAATATATATAAATTACGTTAATAGTTATTATCGTATCGTAAGATAGTATAGCAATGTAATGGTCTAGTATAGTATAATATAGTTCTAGTACATTAATTGTATAGTATGAATATAGTTATAGAATAGTTAATTGTGTAGTATAGAGAATATAGTAAGTACATTAATTGGATAGTATAGATCTATAGATTAGTAATGTATAGTATAGTATAATATGGTCTCTAGTACATTAAATTGTATAGTATACTATAGTATAGATAGCATTATTGTATAGTAAGTATAATATAGTATAGTACATTAATTGTATAGTATAGTATAATCTAGTTAGATAATAGTAATGTATAGTATAGTATAATATAGTATAGATAGTAAGATGTATCGTATCAGTATAAATATAGATAAAGGTGACATTATTGTATACAGATCGTTCAATATAAGTATAGTACATTATGTATTGTATAGTATTAAATAGTAGAGAATAGTAATTGTATGTAGAGTAGCAATATAGTATAGTACATTAATTGTAAGTATTAACTAGGTATGAATAGTAATTGTATAGTCTAGTATAATATAGTATATTACATTAATGGTAGTATAAATATAGATAGAAAGTAAGGGTATAGTATACTGTAGTCTAGTACATTAATGTATAGTATAGTATTAAAATATTAGTATAGAATGTAGTAATTGTATAGATGTATAATATAGTTAGTACATTAATTGTATCGTATTAATAATAGTATAGAAATAGTAATTGATTAGTATAGTATAATATAGTTAGTAACATTAATTGATAGTAAGTTATAGATAGTATAGTAACATTAATTGTATCGTATTGGTATGGTGTTACTGGGATAATAGGAGAATCGTATAGTTTTGTATAGTATCATATAGGATCGTACATAATTGTATAGTTAGAATATAGTATTAGAATAGTAATTGTAGAGTATGTCTTAATATTAGTATAGTAATTATTGTATAGTATTAAATAGGATTTAGAATAGTAATTGTATAGTATAGAAATATAGGATAGTTACATTAATGATAGTATAGTATAATTTAGTATAGAATAGTATTGGTATAGTATGAGTATAAATATAGCATAGATAGTAATTGGTATAGTGATGTATTAATATAGTATAGATAGTATTGTTAGGTATAGTGTAATATAGTAGATATAGTACATTAATTGTAGTAATAGTTATAATACAGTATAGTACATTAATTGTATGTTTATAGATTTAATATAGTATTAGAATAGAAGTGATAGTTAAGTATTAACTAGTATAGTATAGAATAGTAAGTTGATAGTATACGAATAGTATAGTATAGAATAGTAATGGATTAGTATAGTGATTAATTAGTATAGAATAGTGAATTGTATGTATAGTATTCATATAGTATAGAATAGTAAGTATCGTATAGTTAGAATAGTATAGTACTATGTATAGTATGTATAATACAGTATAGGCTAATTGTATAGTAGTATATATTAGTATAGAATAGTATTGCAGGTTAGTAGAATTATAGATAGTATAGTAATTGTATAGTATAGCTAGAATAGAAGCTTACTAGTATAGTATAGTATAGTATATGTAATTATTGTATAGTATAGGATTATAGATATAGTATAGTAATTGTATGTATGTATAATTGATAGTAATTAGATTATAGTATGTATATATAGTTAGAATAGTAATTAGTTTAGTATAATAGTATAGTAATTAAAATATAGTATAATAGTATAGTATTAGATAGTTTATATATGTATAGTATATTATAGCGATAGTATAGGAATAATTGTATAGTTATATTTAGTATAAGAGTAGTATTAACATAGTTGGATAGTATAGTAATGTAGTATAGGTATAAAGTGTATAGAATAGATAGGTTTTGTATAGTATCATATGTATAGTACATTAATGTTGTATAATATATATTAAATTAGTATAGTTTTGTATAGTCTAGTATAATATATAGTTACATTAATTGTAGTATTAGTATAATATAGGATAGTACATAGTAATTTGTAATATAGTATAGTATAATATAGTATAGTACATTAATGTATAGTATTATTATATAGAGTATAGAAATGAGTATAAGTATTATAGTATAAGTAGTATATTGTATAGAATAGTAATTGCTATATAGTATGTATTAAGATAGTAGACATTAATGTATAGTATAATATAGTATCGTACATTAATTGTATAGTATATTTTTGAGTATAGAATATAGTATATAGTATTAGTATATTTGTAGTATAATTAGTATAGTATGCATAATTGTATAGTATATGTATAATATAGTATAGTACATTAATTGTTATAGTATAATATAGTATAGAATAGTAATTGTATAGTATAGTAATATTAGTAGTAATTAATTGTATAGATAGATAATATAGTATAGACATTTATTGTATAGTATAGTATAATATAGTATAGTACATTAATGTATAGTATAGTATAATATAGTATATCGTAAATTCATTGTAATGTATAGGGAATATAGTATAGTACATTATGATAGTATATATTAACATATAGATAGTACAGTAAGTGTATAGTATAGGATTAATAATAAGTATAGTACATGTAATTGTATAGTATAGTATAATATGTATAGTACATAATTGGATTTTAAGTATAGAGTTTTTCTTATAATATAGTATAGAAAAAACTAATTAATTGTATAGTATAGTATAATATAGTATAGTAACATTAAGGTATAGTATAGTATAAATATAGTATAGTACTATTAATGTTATAGTATAGTATAATCTAGTATAGTAATAATTGTATGTATAGTATAATATATAGTATAGAATCGTAATTGGTATATAGTATAGTATAGTACATTAAGTATGTATAGTATAATGATAGATAGTACATTAATGTATAGTTATAGTAAATATAGTATAGTACATTAATTGATAGTAAATATAATATAGTATTAGACATTAATTGTAAGTATAGTAAATATAGTATAGTACATAGTAATATTGTATAGTATAGTATAATATAGTATAGTAACATTAATTGTATAGCTATAGTATAAAATAGTATAGTACATTAATTGTATAGATATAATATAGTATAGTACATTAATTGATGTAGAAAAGTATAGTATAGTAACATTAATTGTTTATCGTATAGTATAATTTAGTTTCTATCGGTACATTATTGTATAGTACTAATTATTGAAGTACATTAAGTGTATGTCTAGTATAATATGTATATACATTAATGGTATGTATTAGATATATATAGTTATAGTACATAATTGTATAGTATAGTATAAATAGAAATAGTACATTAATTGTATAGTATAGTATAATATAGTATAGTACATTAATTGTATAGTATAGTATAATATAGTATAGTACATTAATTGTATAGTATAGTATAATATAGTATAGTATAGTATAATATAGTATAGAATAGTAATTGAGGTCGAATACAGACATACGTCCACCTAGTCCAACCTACTCAGCAATACCCACATTTCCTGCCTTACTGTTCTTCTACAAACCGTGTGTCTACCCAATGACCGGGTCCTGGCTCAGGAATTGGATCGGATCCAGTGAGCACAACTTTAAATTAGTTTGTAACATTGGAAATAATTTGAACCTACAGGTAAAGGACCTGGCAGTCCAGGTACTGTTAACGGGGGAGAAGTGGAGACGTAGGCAGGAGAAGTATTTTAATTGTTCTGTTTCTGTGACATAACCAACTATTTACCATCATTTCAGTCTAGAGACACACAGGACAAAATTGCAGCCAACCCCAGGTTTGATATTTTGGCCAGTCAGGTTGAAATAAAGGTGAACATTTTAACAAAAACCATAGTTAATTTCGGGCCAATCCTGCCTTTTCTCGTCACTGCCAGCCTACTGGTTGGTTGGTTTGTTGATTGGTAGCCTGGAATTCTGTCCATTGGGTAAAAACTGTCCCATATGTATTAGACCCAAGGACAATCAAAAAAGTCCTCGGGATTGCTCGGAACTGCCCAAAAATGTCACTGATGGCCCCTGAACTAAAGTATTGGAAGGGGAATGTACAGTCCTGAATGTTCTCCCTCTGCTTTATATAGGGAGAACGCAGTGTGTAGCTTTGTGCAGGGAGATTTCCAGTTACTCCAGATAATAACCACAACATGGTATATGGTTTGGCTCCTTCAGGCTCCCAACTAAGGAATGAAAACAATAGCAAATGTTCCTTGGTAATGGTGGTAAAGTAGAGGAACCATCTGGAGTTTATAAGTGGGAAAGGTTTTGCCAATAAAACAACACGTTTTCTGAAAAGGGTCCATAAATGTAGACTTGTCCGCTGGAGTGACTCCAGCATTACCCCAGTTACTCCAGATAATAACCACCAAATGGCACAAATATAAACAATGTACAAGAAGAGATAGTTGAATGTTTCCCCCAGGGAATGTGGCCCACTGGAAGCTCTAGATAACACATGATTGGCTAGCGGAGAATTTATTAAGGGAAAGTAAAGTCTATTTCACAGGGCTTGTACGGATATTTTTTCAACAGGGAGTTCATGAGAATTTAAGGTCAGGATTTCGGTCAGACAGGCCTATTTGTGTGAATAAAGTGTCTAGAGCCACTTTTGGAAAGGGTATGTACACTGGGTTTTTTTTTTTTTAATCGCCCATATTTGAAAACTGTAATTCTTCCCAACCACCACTATACTATATTTTTGTGGCTCTGTCCCCATTTCTTTAAATCAATCGGAAGCATCTTACATTTCAACCATCAATGAAGATTTTTATTATAAACAAAACACTTGGTATGTGTGACTTACATGGTAGAAAATTCTCTCTTGTAGTTGTGCCTCATAGTGATTACTGAGCATGCTTGCCCTCACAGATAGTCTGGCCTGATAAAGGGGGCGTCGGTTAAGAAAGGGAGAAGGATACTGAGCAAAACAAGCACTGGTTTAAAGGCATCTACTTACATGTAAAATAGTCATTTTTTCAGACCCATCTGCCTGTTGATACAACATAGCAATTACAGGATTGAATCCCTTGCTCAACATTATATTCAGACACAAGATATCTGTATACACACCATAGCATACATTTATAATAGTAGAACCAAATATAGAAGTACAGCCCAGTTGGTAATAATAGATTCCTCATCCCGTGACTTCCTGTATCATTGGGACTTTCCATTTTTTTAGATTTGGCCATTAAAAAACCGCAGGGAGAACCCCAGGTTCCTCATTTATGGCAAACAGCTGCGGACAAACTTCCTACTGATCAAAAAGGGAAGTAGGGCGTGACCATGTTTGTCCCCTGAACTGCACATCTCCTAACAACCATTTGTTTGTTTACCATAAGGCTGGATAGAAATTTAAATTACTTTATGATTCACTTCCTGTAGTTGCCCCATTTCTAAATATTTAAAAGGTATTAAAGGAGAAATATAAAGCACGTAAAGTTAAAAATAAGCATTGGTAAGCCCTACCTCCCACTATTGTATAGCCTGCTTCTGCCAGGCTTCCTCAGTGCTTCGGCACTATGTTTAATACAGGAAAGACCAGGATACATACCAGGCTGATGGAAAATGTTATGTACTGGTGCTCCTCTTTAAAAGGATATCGGGAGGCAGGGATACTCAATCCTACCTTCTCTGCCCCAGGAATGTTTCATTTCTAAAAAGTACATTTTTTTTACAGTGTAGTTGTCCTTTACAATACAGAGTTTTGGGAGAGGTCATAAATGGCTAGTGAATGGCAGATTTGGCAGCCTATCAGGACAAAGCACGGAAGACAACCAAGGGAACAAGGGCTGGGAAGTATCTATAGAAGCCGATTTAGACAATTTAGAACTAGGTGGGGGGGGTTCTGTTAAAAGTGAAATATTTGTTGGAGGGTAGACATGCCCTTTAATCAAATTAATGAAAATGGAACCAGCTACGTTATGACCAATATTCTGCCATTTAAGATAATTATTCACTGAAAAAATGACTAATTTCAATCTATAAATAAATGCAAATAAGTAACTTGTTTTGCTCAAGCTCAGTCTGTCAGTCCCCCGGCCCCCTACCAGAGTATCTGACTTTCTGTGAGGGCAGGCATGCTCAGTAATCCTTATGAGGCAGCACTGGGTGAGATAATTTCCCACCATGCAGTTCATATCACCACTGCAGCTACAGCAAAACAATACATAACAGAAGAGAGACAATAAGGTACTTGATTGACATTAGCACCATTTTTAACTTTTATTGAATATTAACCCTGTATATTCAGTAACAATTGCTATAAAGATGGCAATTTATGTCCTGAAGCAGGTAACTTCCCTCCTCGTACCCAGTTAGTAAATTAGAGAACCTGTTTCCTCCTTTGGGAAAACGGACAGGCGATGGATTTAGGGATCTTTCTGTTACAGCAATTACATAGACACCTGTGCTGGATGAGAGGGGCTGTTAAACTCTTGTCTGTTACCAGCCCTTGAGCAGTGGGAAATTAAGGTTCCATTAACCAATTCTCCAATCCACGGACCCTCCCGACAGAGGAGCCAAAAATGCTTCTCTCTGGGAGAAAACGTCCCTGTCTCCAGCCACCTGTTAGACTTTACAGCCCCCCAGGACACAACAGAATTAAGCACATCTCCTGCTAAATACGACTATAAAACGGTGAATATCCTTCCAGCTGAACTGCTTGTCCGAAGACGGAACCAACAGCAGCAAAATGATCTGTTTTTTATTTACCCTGTGTAACTGTCCTGTTTACAGTAACATGATATTCTGCTCCTTAATGGAGCCAAGGGCTGAGAAATGAGCTAGGTAATCAGTGAGCCTAGCCTTTAGTATGTATGTATGCATGTGTGCATGTGTGCATGTTCTTCCACATATACAGCACTTTACAAATAGTTCCTCCAATAACATCCGTCTCTGTCCCAAAGAGCATAGATTAGATCCTAGAACCTAAAGACTGGATCCTAATGTCAAGGTCTATAAGGCCTTATTCAATAAGAGGAGAAACATTTTTGTACCAATCTGTTACGGCGGGTACACACTGCACCAATCTGTTACGGTGGGTACACACTGAACCAATCTGTTACGGTGGGTACACACTGTACCAATCTGTTACGGTGGGTACACACTGTACCAATCTGTTACGGTGGGTACACACTGTACCAATCTGTTACGGTGGGACAACACTGTCACCAATCTGTTACGGTGGGTACACACTGCACCAATCTGTTACGGTGGGTACACACTGCACCAATCTGTTATGGCGGGTACACACTGTACCCATCTGTTATGGCGGGTACACACTGTACCAATCTGTTATGGTGGGTACACACAATACCAATCACATTTTACCAGCACCACCACCCAGCACGGGATTTGTGCAGTTTTAACAGTTGAGGTTTGGCCTTTATCCATCAGTAACCCAGCCTGACAGGCGCCAATCACTTCCCCTGTTTGCTGCTCTGACCACTAAACCAAGTGTCACTTATCTGTAGTTTGGATTTTTGTTTTCAGGAAGTGTAAAGTGAAACCGTCCATAGGCGACACTTAGTGCTAATTACACCTGTGGATCAGGCTGAAACCTCAGGACAGCAGACCAAACATTTAACCTCTGACCTGGGGCCTGACCCCACAAACTGCAGCTGGGATTGCAGAGATTGTTCCATTTCTCCTAATTGCTAAAGTGTCAATGAGGCCACCCAACTCCATGAACGGACTACTGACGGACAAAGTGTGTATTGCCGTAAAGTCCCCAGGTTGAGCTTCTCAAATAACCAATCACAAAATTCTACCCAACTGCTACCCACGTTACATATTAGATTTAGTCTGATTTAAAGGGAAACTATAGTGCGTATATATATATTTTTTTTTAAAAACAGTTAAAGTGAAAAGTACCTGGGGCAGGGAGTTTGGATTGGAACATTCTACCTCCCAATTTCTATGAGGAGTGGCTGCACAAAGAAAACTGCTTTTGCCAGGCTTCCTAAATGCTTCAGCACTATCTTTAATACAGGAAGGCCCAGGGCACTAACCTGGCAGATGAAAACTGTGCTATAGCTCCTTAACGAAACAATATTGGGAGGTAGGAACAATAAATCCTACCTCCCTGCTCCAGGTACTTTTTATTTTTATAAAGTTCATTTTTACAGCGCAGTTGTCCTTTAAATCGAATTGGATGTGAAACACACAAAACAATTTAATTCTAGAGGAGAGTCTTTACTAGAATCCTATGAAGTTGGTGAACCTAAGGGTTGTACAAGTAAATGACACCGTAAAGTGGACTGCAGTTTTGATACCATCTCTGGATTGTGTGCATTGTTACTCTGTGTTGAAGTTTATGGAGACATCTCAACATCAAAACCATGAACATTGGTAGGTGACATCCTGGTACAAGACAAGACTACAGACAATATACGGTACTAGATTTCACACAGGACGTTAAAAAAAAAACCTGCATTAATATCATTACTCATGTAGGCTGACCCTCTTATTGCGGTCAGTGGCACTGCACATGCTCAGTGCACTTTCGGTTGTTGATTGGCTCAGTGATGGTCAACACGCTACATAAATGCCTAGTGATGATGCTACCTGCATTAGAGGAAGACCATTTGCCGACACGAAGGAAGTGCTCTTGGGTAATAATCCTGAACAAAGTCACATTAAATTGAGGGAAGAAAAAATACAAGATAGGGTAGAATTCAGATTAGAAAACACCCAGCATGCAATGTTTAAAAAAACAGGGCCATACATTGAGCCTACATACACAATTATATCCTAATGCCTGGGATTACTACAGGGAAATATTTATACATCTTATCCATTTGTGTATTTTGGATACTGGATCCATTTGCTAGACTAGATATAACAGCAAAGATGTTACATCTCTATCTCCACTAACACTCAGTGAGTAAGCGCCAATGATAGGGAAACAAAGATAATCCCCAGCTGGGGAGATAAAATGAATGAATAAACATTATCTGGAAGCTCTGGGTGTTCTGTTCCCAGCTATAGGACAGGAAACCATGCAAACCATCATTTAAACTTGAGGAATTGCTGGGTCACCTCTCAGTAAGGTCCAGTGGCAGAGTGTAAAAATGAAAAGTACCTGAGTCAGGGAGGTAGGAAGGATTTTTCCTACCTTCCAGTATTATAAGTAGGTGCAGTAAGTACTGTATATAAACCCAGTCGCAGCAATCACCCTGGGCAGCTACAGGGTTAATGTTGATACAGTCTCTATGCTGCTGTCAATTACATGGCAGTACTTCTTTGAAACAAAAAAAAAAGTCCTCCAGCTCAATTAAAGGGTATGTCTGCCCCATACACAAACTTTTAGTGTAAGGCTAATTGCCCCCCAAAACCTCGACCTTGCAACATTCTTAATTTTCAAAGCTGCTGGTAAACCTACTTACCACTTAAAGGTTGGACTAGATGGATGTATGTCTTTATACAACCTCCAATACTATGTTACTATGTAACTGTTATACAGACATTATGGGTAGGGTATAAAGGTTGGACTAGATGGACGTATATGTCTTTATACAACCTCCAATACTATGTTACTATGTAACTGTTATACAGAATTATAGCAGGGTATACGGTTGGACTAGATGGATGTATGTCTTATACAACCTCCAATACTATGTTTACTATGTAACTGTTATACAGACATTATGGTAGGAGTGTTAAAGGTGGACTAGATGGACGTATGTCTATAAACCTCCAATACTATGTTCTATGAAACTGTTATACAGACATTATGGGTGGTATAAAGGTTGGACTAGATGGCGTTAGTCTTTATATAACCTCCATACTATGTACTATGTACTGTTATACAGACATTATGGGTAGGTATAAAGGTTGGACTAGATGGACGTATGTCTTATACAACCTCCAATACTATGTTACTATGTAACTGTTATACAGACATTATGGGTAGGTATAAAGGTTGGACTAGATGGACGTATGTCTTTATACAACCTCCAATACTATGTTACTATGTAACTGTTATACAGACATTATGGGTAGGTATAAAGGTTGGACTAGATGGACGTATGTCTTTATACAACCTCCAATACTATGTTACTATGTAACTGTTATACAACTTATGGGTAGGGTATAAAGGTTGGACTAGATGGACGATGTCTTTATACAACCTCCAATACTATGTTACTATGTAACTGTTATACAGACATTATGGGTAGGTATAAAGGTTGGACTAGATGGACGTATTCTTATACAACCTCCAATACTATGTTACTATGTAACTGTTATACAGACATTATGGGTAGGGTATAAAGGTTGGACTAGATGGACGTATGTCTTTATACAACCTCCAATACTATGTACATATGTAACTGTTATACAGACATTATGGGTAGGGTATAAAGGTTGGACTAGATGGACGTATGTCTTTATACAACCTCCAATACTATTTACTATGTAACTGTTATACAGACATTATGGGTAGGTATAAAGGTGGACTAGAGGACGATGTTTTTATACAACCTCAATACTATGTTACTATGTAACTGTATACCAACATTATGGGTAGGGTATAAAGGTTGGACTAGATGGACGTATGTCTTTATACAACCTCCAATACTATGTTACTATGAACTGTTATACAGACATTATGGGTAGGTATAAAGGTTGGACTAGATGGACGTATGTCTTTATACAACCTCCAATACTATGTTACTATGTAACTGTTATACAGACCATTATGGGTAGGATAAAGGTTGGACTAGATGGAGTATGTCTTTATACAACCTCCAATACTTGTTACTATTTAACTGTTATACAGACATTATGGGGAGGGTATAAAGGTTGGACTAGATGGACTATGTCTTATACAACCTCCAATACTATGTTACTATGTAACTGTTATACCGACATTATGGGTAGGTATAAAGGTTGGACTAGATGGACGTATCTCTTTATACAACCTCCAATACTATGTTACTATGTAACTGTTATACAGACATTATGGGTAGGGTATAAAGGTTGGACTAGATGGACGTATGTCTTTATACAACCTCCAATACTATGTTACTATGTAACTGTTATACAGACATTATGGGTAGGGTATAAAGGTTGGACTAGAGGGGTATGTCTTATACAACCTCCATACTATTTACTAGTAACTGTTATACAGACATTATGGGTAGGTATAAAGGTTGGACTAGATGGACATATGTCTTTAAAACCACCTCAATACTATGTTACTATGTAACTGTTATACAGACATTATGGGTAGGGTATAAAGGTTGGACTAGATGGATATATGTCTTTGTTAAACCTCCAATACTATGTACTATGTAACTGTTATACAGACATTATGGGTAGGGTATAAAGTTGTTGGACAGTCTTTAACAACCTCCAATACTAGTACTTGTAACTTTATACAGACATTATGGGTAGGGTAAAAAGTTGGACTAGAGGACATATGTCTTTATACAACCTCCAATACTAGTTACTATGTAACGTTATAACAGACATTATGGGTAGGGTAATAAAGTTGGACTAGATGGACGTATGTCTTTATACAACATCCAATACTATGTACTATGTAACTGTTATACAGACATTATGGGTAGGGTATAAAGGTTGGACTAGATGACGTATGTCTTATATAACCTCCAATACTAGTTGCTATGTAACGTTATCAGACATTATGGTAGGGTATAAAGTTGGACTAGATGGACATGTCTTTATTCAACCCCAATACTATGTTACTATGTAACTGTTAGACAGACATTATGGGTTAGGGTATAAAGGTTGGACTAGATGGAGTATGTCTTTATACAACCTCCAATACTATGTTTCTATGTAACGTTTTATACAGACATTATGGGTAGGGTATAAGGTGGACTAGATGGACGTATGTCTTATACAACCTCCAATACTATGTTACTATGTAAATGTTATACAGACATTATGGGTAGGGTATAAAGGTTGGACATAGACGTAATGTCTTTATACAACCTCCAATACATGTTACTATGTAACTGTTAACGACATTATGGGTAGGGTAAAAAGGTTGGACTAGATGACATATGTCTTTGTCAACCTCCAATACTATGTTACTATGTAATTTATACAGACATTATGGGTAGGGTATAAAGGTTGGACTAGATGGACGTATGTTTATAAACTCCAATACTATGTACTATGTAACTGTTATACAGACATTATGGGTGGGTGATAAAGGTTGGATAGATGGACTATGTCTTTTATATAACTCCATACTATGGTACTATGTAACTGTTAGACAGAACTTAGGGTAGGGTATAAAGGTTGACTAGATGGACGTATGTCTTTATACAACCTCCAAATACATGTTACTATGTAACTGTTATACAGACATTATGGGTAGGGTGTAAAGGTTGGACTAGATGGACGTATGTTTTATAAACCTCCAAACTATGTTATATGTAATGTTAACAGACATTAGGGTAGGGTATAAAGGTTGGACTAGATGGACTATGTCTTTATATAACCTCCAATACTATGTACTATGTAAGTTATGACATTATGGGTAGGGTATAAAGGTTGGACTAGATGGACGTTATGTCTTTATATAACCTCCAAACATGTTACTATGTAACAGTTATACAGACATTATGGGTAGGGTATAAAGGTTGGACTAGAGGAATCTGTCTTTATACAACTCCCAATACTGTTACTATGTAACTGTTAACAGACATTAGGGTAGGGTATAAAGTTGGACTAATGGACGTAGTCTTTATACAACTCCAATACTATGTTACTATGTAACTGTTATACAGACATTATGGGTAGGGTTATAAAGGTTGGACTAGATGGATCTGTCTTTATACAACCTCCAATACTGTTACTATGTAACGTTAGACAGGACATTAGGGGTAGGTATAAAGGTTGGACTAGATGGACGTATGTCTGTTTACAACCCCCAATACTACGTTACTATGTAACTGTTAGACAGACATTATGGGTAGGTATAAAGGTTGGACTAGATGGACGTATGTCTTTATACAACCTCAATACTATGTTGCATGTAACAGTTATACAGACATTATGGGTAGGGTATAAAGGTTGAATAGATGGACATCTGTCTTATACAACCTCCATACTGTTACTATGTAACTGTTAGACAGACATTATGGGTAGAGTATAAAGGTGGACTATATGGACGTATGTCTTTATACAACCTCCAATACTATGTTACTATGTAACTGTTATACAGACATTTGGGTAGGGTATAAAGGTTGGAATAGATGGACGTATGTCTTTGTTATAACCTCAATACTATTTTACTATGTAACTTATACAGATATATGGGTAGGGTATAAAGGTTGGACTAGATGGACGTAGTCTTCTATACAACCTCCAATACATGTTACTATGTAACTGTTATACAAATTATGGGGTAGGGTGTAAAGGTTGGACTAGATGGACGTATGTTTTATATAACCTCCCATACTTGTTACTATGTAACTGTTATACAGACATTATGGGTAGGGTATAAGTTGGACTAGATGGACGTATGTCTTTATAAACCTCAATACTATGTTACTATAGTAACTGATTAGACATTATGGGTAGGGTATAAAGGTTGGGCTTAGATGGACGTATGTCTTTATAAACCTCCAATACTATGTTACTATGTAAACGTTATACAGACATTATGGAGGGTATAAAGGTTGGACTAGATGGACATCTGTCTTTATACAACCTCCAATACTGTTACTATGTAACTGTTTAGACAGGACATTATGGGTGTAGTGGAAAGTATAAAGACTATGTATAGTAATGTATAGATAGTTCACTTATGGACGTCTGTATTTATACAACCTCCAATACTATGTTACTATGTAACTGTTATACAGACATTAGGGTAGGGTAAAGGTGGACGATGGACATTGTCTTTATACAACCTCCAATACTTTTACTATGTAACTGTTAGACAGACATTATGGGTAGGGTATAAAGGTTGGACTAGAGGCGACGTATGTCTTTATACAACCCCCAATACTAGTTACTATGTAACTGTAGACAGACATTATGGGTAGGGTATAAAGGTTTGGACTGATGGACGTATGTCTTTATACAAACTCCAATACTATGTTGCTATGTAACTGTTATACAGACATTATGGGTAGGGTATATAAAGGTTGGACTAGATGGACATATGTCTCTTATAACAACCCCAATACTGTTTATGTAACTGATACAGACATTATGGGTAGGGTATAAAGGTTGGACTATGGACGTATGTCTTTAACAACCTCCAATACTATGTTACTATGTAACGGTTATACAGACATTATGGGTAGGGTATAAAGGTTGGAACTAGATGGACGTTATGTCTTTGTTCAACCTCCAATACTATGTTACTATGTAACGTTATACAGACATTATGGGTGGGTATAAGGTTGGACTAGATGGAGGATGTCTTTTACAACCTCCAATTATATGTTACTATGTAACTGTTATACAGACATTATGGGTAGGGTAAGTAAGTTGGACTAGATGGACGTATGTTTTATACAACTCCAATACTATGTTACTATGTAACGTTATACAGACATTATGGGTAGGGTATAAAGGTTGGACTAGATGGACGTATGTCTTATACAACCTCCAATACTAGCTATTTAAACATCTTATCGGCGTATAAGACGTTATCGTAAATAAAGTTACCAAACGTATGTACGATTAAGTCGTTATTAGATAAGGGTTATTTACGATAGGTCGTTATTATGTAATAACGGTCGTTATTTACCGATAAACCGGTATTAACGATATGATAAATAAGCGTTATCGGTAATACGGTCGTTATTAAAAACCGGTTGTTTTACGATAACGATCGGTATTTTACGATAACGATCGTTTATAAATACCCTATGTTATATGTAACTGTTATACAGACATTATGGGTAGGGTATAAAGGTGGACTAGATGGACGTATGTATTTATATAAACATCCAATACTATGTTATCATATGTAACTGTTATACAGACATTATGGGTGGGTATAAAGGTTGGACTAGATGGACGTATGTCTTTTAAAACCTCCAATACTATGTTACTATGTAACTGTTATACAGACATTATGGGGTAGGGTTATAAAGGTTGGACTAGATGGACGTATGTCTTTATAAACCTCCAATACTATGTTACTATGTAACTGTTATACAGACATTATGGGTATAGGTATAAAGGTTGGACTAGATGGACATGTCTTTATAACAACCTCCAATACTGTTACTATGTAACTGTTAACAAGACATTATGGGTAGGGTATAAAGGTTGGACAGAATGGACGTATGTCTTTATACAACCTCCAATACTATGTTACTATGTAACTGTTTTACAGACATTATGGGTAGGGTATAAAGGTTGGACTAGATGGACATGTCTTTATACAACCTCAATTATGTTACTATGTAACTGTTAGACAGACATTATGGGTGGGGATAAAGGTTGGGACTAGATGACGATGTCTTTATACAACCCCAATACTAGTTACTATGTAACTGTTATACAGACATTATGGGGTAGGGTATAAAGGTTGGACTAGATGGACGTATGTCTTTATTACAACTCCAATACTATGTTCTATGTAACAGTTATACAGACATTATGGGTAGGGTATAAAGGTTGGACTAGATGGACTATCTGTCTTTATACAACCTCCAATTATGTTACTATGTAACTGTTATACAGACATTATGGGTAGGGTATAAAGGTTGGACTAGATGGACGTATGTCTTTTAACAACCTCCAATACTATGTTACTATGTAACTGTTATACAGACATTATGGGTAGGGTATAAAGGTTGGACTAGATGGACGTATGTCTTTATACAAACTCCAATACTATGTGTACTATGTAACTGTTATACAGACATTATGGGTAGGGTATAAGGTTGGACTAGATGGACGTATGTCTTTATACAACTCCAATACTATGTTACTATGTAACTGTTATACGACATTATGGGTAGGGATATAAAGGTTGGACTGATGGACGTAGGTCTTTATTACAACCTCCAATACTATGTGACTATGTAACTGTTATACAGACATTATGGGTAGGGTATAAAGGTTGGACTAGATGGACGTAGTCTTATTACAACCTCAATACTATGTTACTATGTAACTGTTATACAGACATTATGGGTAGGGTATAAAGGTTGGACTAGATGGACATTGTCTTTATACAACCTCCAATACTATGTTACTATGTAACTGTTATACAGACATTATGGGTAGGGAAAGGTTGGACTAGATGGACGTTGTCTTTATACAACCTCCAATACTATGTTACATGTAAATGTATACAGACATTATGGGTAGGGTATAAAGGTTGGACTAGATGGATGTATGTCTTTATACAACCTCCAATATATGTTACTATGTAACTGTTAGACAGACATTATGGGTAGGGTATAAAGGTTGGACTAGATGGACGTATGTCTTTATACAACCTCCAATACTATGTTACTATGTAACTGTTATACAGACATTATGGGTAGGGTATAAAGGTTGGACTAGATGGACATGCAGTATGTGTTTATATAACTTCCAATACTATGTTACTATGTAACTGTTATACAGACATTATGGGTAGGGTATAAAGGTAGGACTAGATGGACGAATGTCTTTAAACCTCCAATACTATGTTACATGTAACTGTTATACAGACATTATGGGTAGGTATAAGGTTGGACTAGATGGACGTATGTCTTATACAACCTCCAATACTATGTTACATGTAACTGTTATACAGACAATTTGGGTAGGGTATAAAGGTTGGACTAGATGGACGTATGTCTCTTTATACAACTCCAATACTATGTTACTATGTAACTGTTATACAGACATTATGGGTAGGGTATAAAGGTTGGACAGATGGACGTATGTCTTTATACAACCTCCAATACTATGTTACTATGTAACTGTTATACAGACATTATGGGTAGGGTATAAAGGTTGGACAGATGGACGTATGTCTTTATACAACCTCCAATACTATGTTACTATGTAACTGTTATACAGACATTATGGGTAGGGTATAAAGGTTGGACTAGATGGACTAGTCTTTATACAACTCCAATACTATGTTACTATGTAACTGGTATTTACAGACATTATGGGTAGGGTATTAAAGGTTGGACTAGATGGACGTATGTCTTATAAACCTCCAATAATATGTTACTATGTAACTGTTATACAGACATTAGGGTAGGGTATAAAGGTTGGACTAGATGGATACGATGTCTTTTCAACCTCAATACTATGTTACTATTTAACTGTTATACAGACATTATGGGTAGGGTATAAAGGTTGGACTAGATGGACATCTGTCTTATACAACCTCCAATACTATGTTACTATGTAACTGTTATACAGACATTATGGGTAGGGTATAAAGGTGACTAGATGGACTATGTCTTTATACAACCTCCAATACTATGTATATGAACTGTTATACAGACATTATGGGTAGGGTATAAAGGTTGGACTAGATGGACGTATGTCTTTATACAACCCAATACTATGTATTAACTGTTATACAGACATTATGGGTAGGGTATAAAGGTTGGACTAGATGGACGTATGTCTTTATATAACCTCCAATACTATGTTGCTATGTAACGGTTTATACAGACATTATGGTAGGGTATAAAGGTTGGACTAGATGGACATCTGTCTTTGTTCAAACTCAATACTATGTTATATGTAACTGTTAGACAGACATTATGGGTAGGGTATAAAGGTTGAGATAATGGACAATGTCTTTATACAACCTCCAATACTATGTTACTATGTAACTGTTATACAGGCATTATGGGTAGGGTATAAAGGTTGGACTAGATGGACGTATGTCTTTTTACAACCTCCAATACTATGTACTATGTAAACTGTTAACAGACATTATGGGTAGGGTATAAAGGTTGGACTAGATGGACAACTGTTTATACAACCTCCAATACATGTACTATGTAACTGTATACAGGACATTATGGGTAGGGTATAAAGGTTGGACTAGATGGACATCTGTCTTTATACAACCTCCAATACTATGTTACTATGTAACTGTTATACAGACATTATGGGCAGGGTATAAAGGTTGGACTAGATGGACGTATGTCTTTATATAACCTCCAATACTATGTTGCTATGTAACGGTTATACAGACATCATGGGTAGGGTATAAAGGTTGGACTAGATGGACATCTGTCTTTGTTCAACTTCCAATACTATGTTACTATGTAACTGTTAGACAGACATTATGGGTAGGGTATAAAGGTTGGACTAGATGGACATGTGTCTTTATACAACCTCCAATACTATGTTACTATGTAACTGTTATACAGACACTATGGGTAGGGTATAAAGGTTGGACTAGATGGACGTATGTCTTTATACAACCTCCAATACTATGTTACTATGCAACTGGTATACAGACACATTATGGGAAGGGTATAAAGGTTGGACTAGTTAGATTTGTTTTTATTTAAAGTAACTGTAACTGAACTAAAAAAAATGTTAGAACAGAAATTATGGGTAGGGTATAAAGGTTGGACTAGATGGATATGTCTTTGTTCAACCTCCAATACTATGTTTATTACTGTTATCAGACATTATGGGTAGGGTATAAAGGTTGGACTAGATGGACATCTGTCTTTATACAACCTCCAATACTATGTTACTATGTAACTGTTATACAGACTTATGGGTAGGGTATAAAGGTTGGACTAGATGGACATCTGTCTTTATACAACCTCCAATACTATGTTACTATGTAACTGTTATAAAGACATGGGTAGGGTATAAAGGTGGACTAGATGGACGTATGTCTTTATACAACATCCAATACTATGTTACTATGTACTGTTATACAGACATTATGGGAGGGTATAAAGGTTGGACTAGATGGACGTATGTCTTTATATAACCTCCAATACTATGTTGCTATGTAACGGTATACAGACATTATGGGTAGGGTATAAAGGTTGGACTAGATGGACATTGTCTTTGTTCAACCTCCAATACTATGTTACTATGTAACTGTTAACAGACATTATGGTAGGGTATAAAGGTTGGACTAGATGACGTATGTCTTATACAACCTCCAATACGATTACTATGTAACTGTTATACAGGCATTATGGGTAGGGTATAAAGGTTGGACTAGATGGACGTTGTCTTTATACAACCCCTCCAATACTATGTTCTATGTAACGGTTAGACAGACATTATGGGTAGGGTATAAAGGTTGGACTAGATGGCATCTGTCTTTATACAACCTCCAATACTATGTTACTATGTAACTGTTATACAGACATATGGTGGGTATAAAGGTTGGACTAGATGGACGTATGTCTTTATACAACATCCAATACTATGTTACTATGTAACTGTTATACAGACATTATGGGCAGGGTATAAAGGTTGGACTAGATGACGTATGTCTTTATAAACCTCCAATACTATGTTGCTATGTAACGTTATACAGACATTATGGGTAGGGTAAAGGTTGGACTAGATGGACATCTGTCTTTGTTCAACCTCCAATACTATGTTACTATGTAACTGTTAGACGACATTATGGGTAGGGTATAAGGTTGGACTAGATGGCATATGTCTTTATACAACCTCCATACTATGTACTATGTAACTGTTATACAGCATTATGGGTAGGGTATAAAGGTTGGACTAGATGGACGTAGTCTTTATACAACCTCCAATACTATGTTACTATGTAACTGTTAGACAGACATTATGGGTAGGGTATAAAGGTTGGACTAGATGGACATATGTCTTTATACAACCTCCAATACTATGTTACTATGCAACTAGTATACAGACACATTATGGGAAGGGAATAAAGGTTGGACTAGTTAGATTTGTTTTTATTTAAAGTAACTGTAACTGAACTAAAAAAAATGTTAGAGAGGTTCATGTTAAAACTGCCGATTACAATAATACACATGCAGAATATTAAAATGATATAACTCCTAACCAACAACACAACCTAAGTGTAATAAGTAAAATCTTTTATTACTGCAATCGCGGACACAAACTGAGCATGACCAAGCCAGTGGCTAGAGGAGGAGGAGATGAACTTGATTTCACACAGGTGTATCATAGAATGGTAATTCTTTAGAAAGCTAAAGGATACATTGTACACCAGTTAAACTGGTCTGTCGTGTGATAGGTGGCTTATCACAAGACAGGTCAATAATTCTACATTTAGTAGATCTGATTCTTCTTAATGTTAATGCCACACACAAAACAATCCTATTGTACCATATCATATGATGATCTCTTTGTGTATGGAGCCAACTAAAACAAACCGAGAAAATCACATACAATTGGCCAATAATATTATACAAGAGAAGGGAGCCGCAAACTCTCAATCAGATGTATTAAGCTTAATGGCAATCAGTGTTCCCAACCACAAACACTACCAGAGAGTAAAAACACAGGGTCTGACCGAGGGTTTAAATAGAATGTTCCTGGTGTAAGGGTTAATGTTCTAGTAGGTCATTAAAGAGGGGAAATGATTTAAAAGGACGGCGGGCGAGTTTCTCTTTGGACGGCAGTCAGTAGAAGCGTGCCCTGCCCTGCTGACAGGAAGCAGTTACAGACCCTGAGCCTCATTCTACCCACGTGCGGCAGACTTTGCTGGACGACCACAGAGGGGCCTCTGTTCCCTGTCTAATTGTCAACATCTGCTCTGCAGAGATGAGATGGATTCAGACTAAACTAATGTATACACAGGCCCCGTCCTCGCGCTCCAGGAAAGGAGTTGCCATACCGAACACGTTTCGGCCTGGTGAGATTTGGGGGTGACAAGGACGGCAAAACGAGGGAGGGCAAAGGCATCCGACAGACACTGAACATGTGCCGTGCCATTTTTGCATTCGCTCCCAGTGGTGTAACTAGGAATCACTGGGCCCCCCCAGCAAAACTATGATGGGGCCCCTATCTGTGCTTCATCCGCAGTGTTTTTATGGGAGGAGGCTATATTTGGCATAGGGAAAATTAGAAGATCGGGCCCCCTTGGCTCCTGGGCCCCCCTGCAACAACCAATCGGATGTTTTCTAAAGGTTCGTACACACCTGGCGATCTCTACCCGAGCGCCGACCCCGACAAACAACTGAAACGGGCGATAGTCGCACGTGCATATGGGCTCGGTTGGAGGTTGTTCGGCGATCCATTTCCGTTTCGGGCGTTCATGAACCTTAACTGTATTGGACCAATAAAAAAAGTAACATCTGATTGGTTGCAGCAAATGAATAGCTCAGGCCCCTGTTGGCATCTCTTATTAACCAAGGCTGTGAGTGCTGAACACTTAGTGGGAGATTTACTCGTGTATTCACGTTTAAAGAGGATAGGGGCGTATAACGGCACTAAAGTCAGAGGGAGGGAGAGCAAGGATGTGATTAAATAACGAATTTAGATGTAGGTTTAATAATCGTGCCAATAGGTCAGTGAAGACTCCAGACAAAACTGCCCGGCGAAGACCCCTTTTCAACAGCGAGATTAGTTTATCACGTGTTGAATAGATTTCGCAAGACCCCCAAGGCCGCAAAAAGGTGGCACAGAAAACCTGCAACGCAGTCAGTATGCAGGTCACGTGTGCTTGTGCTGCCATGTTACATCTGGGTTACCTTCAGATGTTTTAAAACTACAACTCTCTGCATTCTGCAACCAAGGAACGCTGGGGGTATTCATTTTCTAACATCTAGTGGGACAAACATTAAACATCCCTGAGCTGTATAATGAGCATGATGCAAGGCTGATCAGTATTCCCATTAGAGTATGAAGCAGGCTGTAATGGTTTCAATGTAGTTATACTGCATGAGTTTAAAGGGCAAATCAAACCTTAAAAGTAAATAATGAATAATAATTAACTAGTAAAAATACAGCACATTTAATTTCCCCAATCACCAAATCTCCCCGTCCAAGGCTCTGGACATTTCTGGTTCTATCGGTAAACTACAATGAATCCCTTTAACGGTATGGCAGTGTGTAACTACACATTTACACAACAGACTAAAGACAGTAGGTTGACTCAGTGCAAGATTCCCCCGCAGCCTCTATAGATAAGGAATCGGTTTCCCAGTGATCATTGCTGCAGAACACAGAGAACTTTGTACTGGTAAAACCACAACGTTACACAGGAAACATTGCAACAACAAAAACTTAACAAGGGCCCCGAGTGCCAGATCTAGTCCAGGGTTGGCTACCGCCAAACCCCTGAGCCACAGACGGCTGAACGACCCCTAAACGAACATTCAGATCACAGACCCTTAACATCCGATATATAATATTTGTAATTTGTCGGATAGTGTTGCACAGACAGTGCTGAACCTTGAGAGATTGTGCAAGGTGTGAATCATTTCTTGTGTCATTAACAGCTACACACACACACACACACACACACACACACACACGGCCCGTTATAGTTGACCTTTCGCAAGAAAAAACAGATGACAAGGGGCCCAGTACGAAACCAGTTAAATCTTTATTGTGGGGAGAAGAAGGTTACAAGCCACGTATCAAGTCACGAGACAAACTCCTCTCTCTCTCGATAATGTTACACAGTAGGAGCCTTTGAAGCTCAGATCTGTGTCTTATTTGGCGGTTTCCAAGGAAAATATTATTGCACTAAATGAACATTCTGTTCCCCTTCAACTTCCTCTCCATTTAACGCAACCAAGAACCAATTCTAACAACCTTAATATGATGGGGCCGAGACACCCCCCCCCCTCCCCCAGATCTTAAATAGGGGAAAGCACTGTAGAGCAAACCTTGCAAAATACGGTTTAGTAGCAAAACAGGTATGGACAGTGTATCACTGATGCTAACAGTGTATCGCTAATGCTACGTCACCAATGGAAAAGGGAGGAAATAAGGCTTTGAAGCTCCTTATTCACTAATGCTACAGCTCCTTTACATTTTGTGGTTATGTAAAGGTACAAGGACACAGTTTTACAGGTCAGGTAACTATACCACTGATCTATTATAAGGGATAATGTATCCCCTACTGTAAATTATAAGGATATTAGAAGTCACTGAGGAGTTCTGTGTGTATATAAAGGTACAAGGACACAGGACGGAGTTGATACAGGGAACTCTGGGTACCACTCATGTATTATAAGGAAGTATCCCCTACTGTAAATTATAAGGATATTAGAGTCAATGAGGAGTTCTGTGTCTATATAAAGGTACAAAGACACAGACTGAGTTATACAGGGAACTCTGGGTCACTCATGTATATATATAAGGATAATGTATCCCCTAATGTAATTAAAGGATATTAGAAGTCACTGAGGAGTTCTGGGTCCATATAAAGGTACAAGGACACAGACTGTGTTATACAGGGAACTCTGGGTACCACTCATGTATTATAAGGATAATGTATCCCCTACTGTAAATTATAAGGATATTAGAAGTCACTGAGGAGTTCTGTGTCCATATAAAGGTACAAGGACACAGACTGAGTTATACAGGGAACTCTGGGTACCACTCATGTATTGTAAGGATAATGTATCCCCTACTGTAAATTATAAGGATATTAGAAGTCACTGAGGAGTTCTGTGTCCATATAAAGGTACAAGGACACAGACTGAGTTATACAGGGAACTCTGGGTACCACTCATGCATTATAAGGGATAATGTATCCTCTACCGTAAATTATAAGGATATTAGAAGTCACTAAGGAGTTCTGTTGTCTATATAAAGGTACAAGGACAAGACGAGTTATACAGGGAACTCTGGTACCACTCATGTATTATAAGGGATAATGTATCCTCTACTGTAAATTATAAGGATATTAGAGGTCACTGAGGAGTTCTGTGTCTATATAAAGGTACAAGGATACAGACCGAGTTATACAGGGAACTCTGGGTACCACTCATGTATTATAAGGGATAATGTATCCCCTACTGTAAATTATAAGGATATTAGAAGTCACTGAGGAGTTCTGTGTCTATATAAAGGTACACAGACTGAGTTATACAGGGAACTCTGGGTACCACTTATGCATTATAAGGGATAATGTATCCTGTACTGTAAATTATAAGGATATTAGAAGTCACTGAGGAGTTCTGTATCTATATAAAGGTACAAGGACACAGACTGAGTTATACATGGAACTCTGGGTACCACAGGGATAATGTATCCCCTACTGTAAATTATAAGGATATTAGAAGTCACTGAGGAGTTCTGTGTCTATATAAAGGTACAAGGACAGAGACTGAGTTATACAGGGAACTCTGGGTACCACTCATGTATTATAAGGGATAATGTATCCCATACTGTAAATTATAAGGATATTAGAAGTCACTAAGGAGTTCTGTGTCCATATAAAGGTACAAGGACACGGACTGAGTTACACAGGGAACTCTGATTATAACTCATCCATTATAATCTACCATCTATAATCTATATAATGTATGTATACCTTGTCTGTGCTCCAATGCACCGTAAGAACATTCCGCACTAATACCAGTGATACATTATAATTAAGGGTATATCTACACATTACTATTTTTCTAACTTTTAGGTTCCATGTTACAATTCCAGCGGGTCTGGACACATGTATTTAAAGTGTTATAATGTTGAGAACCTTCTGTCCTAACAAGTTTCTTCTGGGATTTGCTGCTAAAGTAGAAATTGTTTTTTTTTTATCCCAGACCCATCAGCCTCTGTAGAACAGAGATACTAGATAAGATGTGTTAGCCAAAACACCCTGGTTAAAGTGAAACACATCCTTGTGTTAATCATTACTCTCATGCTGTGTCAGTATAGATTAATGCTCACGGCCTGATGATGAGACCAGATGATGTCACTGACCTCTGATCTGGATTCGTTTTACATAAAGACCAATCAGAATGTTTTTTTATGCCACAAATGTAAACCAATCAAAACTCCACTTGTCACAAAGAAAACATTTTAATAAGCGAAAAGAGAAAATGGTTTTCTGGTTCTGCCCGTCCTGCAAGCACTCAGAGGGATAAAGGGATTACCCAGGATACATTGAGGCTCTGTCTTTCGTTAAAAAATCAAAGCAGGTTCCAGCCAACAGAAGCTTTTAGTTACCAAGTAGGAAAATTCATTTTAACAAACGACAAGGGGTCTTTAAAGGGAATGAGAACCAAAAGGAACATGTGTAATTTCAGGCTGGAGGAGTATGACAGAACAGAAAAGGCAACAAAATACCTTAAAGGACAACTAAAGCCTCAACAACACTGAATCAGAAGGAACCTTTAAATAAAACCAGTCATCTATGTCTCACTTCTCATGTTGATGTGGGTGCTGGGGAATTTACCTTAATAACATGGGGTTTGGGTTTTATTTCCCAGCATTCTAAATTAACAGTGAGGTCACTGACCATTTTGCTCTTTGCACATGCTCAGATACTGCCCAGATACACCTACTAGTACTCTCTAGCCAATCCTGTTACAGTTCATATTGGCAGGGGAGCATGTGACTAAGGTCATGTGGTATGGACAGTACACAGTTATCGTATCCAGTTCATCATGGGATTGCATTTACTTTAATGTCATTTACTGGGGTTTACAGTTTATTGCTGTTCTATCTTGGCTTTCACAGGCAGATCATTATAGAAACCCTAGTTCCCTACAGCATGTACTGGTGTTCCCTAGGTTATTGTGTGTGGCCCTTTTACCCCACTGTAAGCAGCACAGTGAAGGGGTCGGCCCCTGTGTGTTACCCTGGGGGGTTTATTTTTCCTGTTACTGAATGACAGACAGCGGCAGATTTTTAATTTCCTGGTGTTCGTTCAGCCCCGCGCCCCGTCCAGAGGTAAATAAAAGTTTTATTGAGACGAGGTATTTAGTAGAAACTTCCTGCCAGCCCAGCAGGATCCCCGGTCTGAGGCCTCATATTGAGGATCCAGGCAAATGTCTCCAGAGGGTTGGCATTAGGAAGACCCCCGTCACAATTAGAAACAAATGTCGCCATTAAACCTATCACAGCGAGGGGTCGGTGCTCAGTCCCAACGTTAAGGGATGAGAGAGAGTTTCCAAAATAGAAACATAGTATCCACGCTTTAATGGGATGATGAGAGTTGTAGTTGATACCTTTTTATTACGGACTAACAGTTCATTTTTACAGACAAGCTTTCGAGAGATCCACTTCTCTCTACATCAGGTCAAGCGGTACTAAGAAAACTTTATCTACAAAATACAAATACAAACAAGGACGTAAGTGCAATTGAATCAGTAAATAAGGTTAAACCTAGGGACGTGACAAGCAAATGGATAGGAGGAAGGTGGAGAGTGATTAACTGTCCAATCCTGGTCACCTTCCTCCTACAGAATCTACAGGACCTGGAAGACAATTGGTCCCTCTTTGCCATAACTGCTGGTAAAGTCAGCGAATCCCTTTGCACCAGGAGCAGTGGCCTGGTACCTACCAGGGCATCACTTCACCGCTGGATTCCCAGTCTTGTATTTTACCCCCATGGTGATGCCCATCAGAGTGCAGGGTAGAAGGAGGTTTATCAAAAAATAGACACAAAGTAACTAATGCGAAACATCATAGACCACGGCAGTCACATAAACTACCAGGCAATGGGGTTGTCCGCCCCATGTCTGGTTAAGAGATGGTCAGGGGACAGATAAGACCCTATTTCACCGTCCCACTGAATTCTAACCTGATCCTTTATTAATGCACCAAGAATCAAAGGAAATGGAATAAGGATGAAATGGTCCCTGGGGGATTGTAGGATTTGGCAGAAATACTCTCGGCTTTGCTCCTCTTTCAATTAGCTGCACTTCACTCTCAACACGAATAGTCATTAGGGTTTGGCTCATATGTCCACAGAGATTTCCTATCTCTAGGGGGAAGACGGATACAATCTCGAAAACAGGCGAACCAGAGACCACGTAAGGAATAAAGGGTCCTCTACGCTAAACTTTTCGACGTTCCCGTGGCGTCTGAAGAACTGCCTGGCCCAATCGCAAAATGAATGAGCCAGATAAGTAAAACGTTGGTAAATCTGCCGGCGGTCAAATACACTGTAGTTAGAAGTCTCATAGATTCCGCATTCAAATATATTAAACGTCTATATAGTGTATGGACTAAACATGGGCATGTCACCTCCCTCATCTTTCATATCTATACTTACCTACCCCACCCCGAGATAGTTATACTTACCCCAATCTTGTCTGGAGCTGTGCAAGCTCCCTAAAAGCTCACTGAGCTTGCAAAAGAGACAAGGATCAGGAATACCAGCGCTAGTAAAAGAGGTAGGTGTAAGAAGCGTCAGGGAGGTAAAGTAAATATAATGATCTTGGGTAAGTATTGGTTTTAGTGATGGGGATGGACATGCCCTTTAACTTAAAGGGTTTTGCAACATTGCATTTATTGGAATTGGCTTTTCATAGTGCATATACACTTTTTTCAAAAACAGTTAAAATGAAAAGTACCTGGGGCAGGGAGGTAGGATTGGTACTTCCTACCTGCTAAAATTGTTTCTATGAGAAGCGGCAGCAGAAAGAAAACTGCTTCTGCCAGGCTTCCTGAATGCTTCAGCCCTATCTTTAATACAGGAAGGCCCAGGGCCATAACCTGGCAAATGAAAACATTATGTGCTATAGCACCTCAATAAAACAACATTGGGAGGTGGGAACAATCAATCCGACCTCCCTGCCCCAGGTACTTTTCATTTCTAGAAAGTTAATTTTTACAGTATAGTTGTCCTTTAATACAGTTACTTACTTTCACCTCACTAAGTGCATATAAACGATACAATCATTGCCTTAAACGGCAGTTTATACACATCGCGAGTCAGCCCCCATGCATGTGTGCATGAGGCTTTAGGCTGGGGCCACACTATGAGGATGACAACGTGCGTGGAAAGGGCGAAAACGGAGCGCAGAGCATGCAATGTACGGTGGTTCTCAGGCGCTAAGGGATCGTTAATGTGTGAGAAAAAGAGAGAATGTCTTAGGCTCCATACACACACTTGATGGCACCCATAATGCTCGGTGAACGAGCGAGTGTTTAACTCGTTTGCCATTGAGCATGTGTACATTTCTATTCTCACGTACTAGGAAGTACAGTCAATAGAACGTCTCACTCCTCCACCAAGACACGTGAGGTCTTTGCACCAAAATATGATGCATAAAGTCACCAAATATCTTTCCTGCAAAGCAACCATCCCAAGGTCACAGTGATAACTAGAAATGTCTCCAGGCAAGGACCGAGCAACTATCTAATATAGAAGAGAGTATATGGCAGCACATGAAACCAACAGGACATGCAATTTCGTTTTCAACCATAATCCCCTGGGAAACACAAGTACAAACAGGCGTTAATGCAGATACAAGCCGACACAAGGGCACAGACATTCACATTATTTATCTGCAAACTTATCTAAACTGCAGGTTTTATTTCTGGGATGAAATGTCCTTCAATGGATCTTTTGAACGGCAATGGGCGGTTTTGTATTTCTACCAATATAACGATCTACGGTCTGTACTGGGGTTTTTTTTTCCTTTCTTGTTGGTTTCCAAGAGGGTAACTGGCAAAACTTCTGCAGTGAGACTGACAGCCACATCTGCCGAGGTCTCGCTTCGTATTCCAGTTCCCTGGGAAGAGAGTTAAGAGCGGGAGACTAGCAGGCAGCTACATCAAAGGCTGAGAGCAAGACCACAAGATCTACACCTGTCTCCAACCTGTAACACTTAATCCCAAAGCCATTGAAAGGGGATTGGGAAAGCCAGTTAATGGTAAAGCCATTGCACACACTGGGGCACTAGTCTCCGTGACTTCTCACGGGCTGGATGAGGTTCTTTACTCTGGGGGGGAAATTCGAATATTTTTTATGAAGTGCGTCTAATAGAAGGCATGTGGGGGTAGAGCACATTACCCAACCCCCCTGGTGGGCACTTATAAGAATCAAATAAAACTAAACAGATCAGGATAACAAAGCGTCCATTCATGTTCGCACTACTCTGTATCCTCTCCTGTACCCCCCGAGCATTTATACAACAGGTGTGTTCCTGCATCCAAAGCACAATCCGAGGCGTGAACAGAGATGAACTAGTTTTCTCCATCCCCGTTTCTCCATTTGCAGACATTCCTCTGACTTGAGGAAAAGCCATTTCAGCTCCTGCAGTCTATCCTGACTTACTGCGGTATAAAGGGTGGTGCTTCCTGCATACAAATTGAGCTGTGACTTCAACAGCAAGCCCCTGGCTTGAGCATGCCTATTTGTATCATCAGCTGCAGCATAAGCCCCACCCCAATTTTCTTTATCATTTTAAAGCTAGCCACAAGCCTAAAAATATTTTTCTCCTCTTCCTATATTCAGAGGAAGTACAGATATTGATTAAAAGCCTTTAAAGCCCCCCATACATGGCATCAGTATTTTGAGCAATTCGGCCAATTCAATTGAACCGCTTAAAACATCAAAAACGGTTATTGCGTTATAGTGGTTTATCAAAGAAAAAATTGGTCCAGCCGGAATTTTCCACCGACCCTATCTTCAAATCTCCATCTCCCCATTTCAAGGGGAAATCTGCAAAAAGATCAGAGGCACATGTGTATAGGTAGTTTTACAAACTTCAAAAAAAGATTTATGGGGGTGGAGCTTATGACAGCTCATAACACATGCACGTCACAGAAATAAAGAAAAGTGCAGAGTAGGAAACAAACTTATACAAGCCTATAAATTTTAACTTTGCATTGACAATCGAGGACACTTGTATGAGACCACGTTACCCTTTAAGCACTAGAACCGGTTCTTCACTTGAGAGCAGTAAAGTTGAGGAATGCTCTGCCTTAAAATGTTGTACTGAAAGAATCTGAAAAAACAGTTTGCCCTGCCCCCTTTTTATGTCCAGGGCCTGATCTATAGGAAGACACACTGTGCAAGTTTTCATACAGCAACTACAGTTGTTCTCCCATGCAAACTACAGTTGCAATAGTGGTTCTCGTTAAAATTTCTGCAATGCAATAATAAAGGACAACTATACTGTAGAAATTTACTTTTTAAAAATGGAAAGTACCTAGGGCAGGAAGGTAGGATTGATTATCCCTACCTCCCAATATTGTTTCATTGAGGAGCATTGAGGCCTTCCTATAGTAAAGATAGTGCTGAAGCATTTGGGAAGACTGGCAGAAGCAGTTTTCTTCCTATAAAGAATATTGGAGGTAGAAAGTATTAATCCTACCTCCCTAGCCGAGGTACTTTATATATTAACTGTTTTTGTAAAAACTTTAAACGCAGTATAGTTCTCCTTTAACTTGGTTTCAGCTTAACCTTTTTAAATTGCCGCAGAAGGGATAGCGAATGTTAAACACTGGATTATACTGCGGGGCCCCCGCTGATGTTTCCCAGCCAGCATTACATCTGATGAAGGTAGAAGGCTCATTCCCCATTGTTATATTTAGCTACATGTTAGATCAAAGAAATTCGTACTTGCGTGAGTAACTGCTCCTCCGTCATCCCATTAATCCATCGTGTGTAGCGTTCTGTAGCCTCTTCTGGAATCCTTCGGACCTGACAGCCAATAATCTACGATGACGAAGAGATCAATGGTTATTTTCTACTTGGGGAGTTATTTAAACTAAACTTTAAATGTGAAAGCTTTCCTCCCCAGGACACCCATGCATTGTCAGATATTATTTCAATAAGCTGCATTTACATGCATGTAATAAGTATATTCTGTAACTAAGAAGGCTTCCATGTTGTTGCCAGTACAAGCCCAGGTAGTCATCAAAGAGCCTTGTAAGCATGTGCACCTATTGATCATGTGACCTATTGGATCAGTCTCTATGTATTTTCTATAAAGAGGTCTCAACACCAATATGGAAGCCCCTGCAGTTTACCACGAGTTGCACAAAGAACAGCCTACCAGGAGCAATAATACAGTCAGCTGATGTAACTGCCTTTTTTCGTGTCTGTTCCTAGAAAAAACATATAGTTTCTTAATGTACAGACCTGCCATATATTATCACTGGTGGGATAGTGGATTAATGCTCTGCTTTTCAAAAGAGTACATGAGGTTGCAGGTTTAAATTCCCAGACTAACTTATTTTTTACTGAAATTTTAATATTCTGTTTCTTACATCCATCATGGCTAAACTTCGTACACACGTACAATTGTTTGCCCAGACGAACGATGCACGAGAACGTGCGCACGACAATCGCGCGTATATGCATTCCCTTGGGTGGTATTCATTGATCTGCCAGGCGAATCGTTGAACGAGGCCCTGACCAAACGTCAGTTTTGCCAACAGAGCGCCCACACATGGCACAATTGTCAGCTGAAACGGGCGCTCAAACATCATGCGTCACGGGTCGGTCTCCGCGATCACACGACTTCCACCAAAGGCAATGCTTGTTGTATCTTTGGGAATGTGCTGTTGGGACACAGTTATCTGGTAACTTTAGTTCCCCTTTAAAGAAACATTACTACTACAGATAAAATAACATAGTCCAAGTTCTAGAATGGTCCAGTCTGTCACTGGGAATGGTAGATCGCTTTGGGGGATATATGGGAAGTTCAGGAGTGATGGGCACTAAACCAGGTGTTTTAATTTAAAGGTCACATGTGACCATTTTCATGGTTCTGCAAGATCAAGAGATACCAGATCTCCGATGGCTTTGCAGAACATGAAATATTAGATCCCTTCTTGGCACAAAGCAGGACTCGTTGCTCTTTTAATGATGAGGGTAACATTACACCCATGAAATTGCCAAAGTCTGGACTCAAACCAAGTTGACTTTAAGCAGACCAGAAAACCACAACATCTACAGCAGGCCTGGGCATAGTAAGGTCCGGGGGCCACATGTGTTGGTTGCCCCCTCAATACTAGACTTGAACCAAAAAAAAAATCTTAATATTCATTGATTGTTTTAATAATAATAAAAAAACATCCAGTGAACCAGGGATATTAATTAAATCTTTTTACAAAATCCAGTTTTGCAATCTCTATAATGAGAATTGAGTTGAACCTATTGTTTTCCAGAAATTAAATATTTTATGTTGGTGCTCAACAGATTCCTTATGGCTAGGATCCAGCGGATGTCCCATTACTGATAAACAGGCCAATAAATTAACCAAAGATCACCAAAACAACTTATGCAGTTTTTCTCAATGGATCTTCTCAATGTCACAAGAAGAGAACCAATCGATTCACTACAGAAACATCCCAGAGGACCGGAAAATAGGAACATGATTGGTTCCAAAGGATGCAGTCACTAACTATGCCCAACCTGATTGGCTGCTTGATTGAGCCCTGTAAGAAATTTAGTTTTTGATTGGCCACAGAGCTTTCCAGTTAACATACAGTTTTTTTTAGCCTTATAATGACACCCTTGGATTTTAGATAATTTACCTTCTAAAAAGGCTCTGAAAAGTATTTACGACTTGAGAAAACAATCACATGGGAGAGACAAGCAGTTTAACTAGAGCAAATAAATCCGGGTCTGTCGTTTCCCTGCAAATGTAAATATCCTCCTTGCAAGAAGAAAGAACAACTTTCTGAGGGCGATGTTCCTGTAAGGCCGGATGTAATGGTTGGGGGGTACCCGCTGCCTGATTACATCTATGTGATAACAGAGCTTCTTGGCAATCAGGAAAGAAAAACAACTTGGTAATTCCCCCTTGAATGCTACAGCTGAATTTACTGCTACTCCAAACACAGCGAATGCTAATGAATAGAGGAAGAAAGATTCAGGCAATGCCAGTAGATGCACGCAGCACTTAGAATGGAAATCTTATTGTAGCAGTGAGTCTGTTTCTATTAAATCTTAATGTTCCTTTGTGTGGCAAAATCAGCTGCAGCTGAGCATGCAGTCCATAGAGGACTTAGGCTGGGTACACACGAGGGGACTTTTTGTCCCTACCGAGCATTTGCTACAAGCAAGCGCTCAGCGGGGACAAATGTCCGTCGGTCGCGGAAATAGTGGGCGTGGCTGACAGTTTTGTGGCCAATCGCGCGGCCCTATAGGGAACGACGCAATCGGACGAGATTTACCAACGCGTCAGATCGCCCGTTTGTCCGATCCAGACGAGTGGCCCAGATTCCCATGCGGAAAGTTTAGTTGATCCAACAGACAAAGATTTGCAGGGCTATGGTAAGACAGTCACACCTTTCCTGTGGTGCAATAGTGGAACATTCCTTATGACGGACTCTAGAAAAACGTTACCAAAATCCGTGAAATAACACTTTGTCATTCTCCGGTAATGCGTCTGACATCTAGAGGGGCCGTTTCAAGTATCCATTAGTACAGGTTGAGGCTGCAAAAACAAAAGGATTATTTTATCTTTAAAGGGGAACTAAATTCACCAGACAACTTTGTCCCAATTGACAGAGCACATTCATAAAGACACAATGAACTGTGTCTCCCTTTTAGTGGCTGCTGGGCGATTTATGAAATTAACCTGCGGCTACTAGGGGTCAGCTCCCATAATGCACCTCTTTGTTTTGGTGGAAATCCTGCACAGAGGAAGCTGGGAACACACACAAACTGTCGGAACTGACAGTATTGGCGCTTTATCATTCCGGTGAATATACTGTCGGATCTGACAGTATTGGCACATTATCATTACGGTGAATATACTGTCGGATCTGACAGTATTGGCGCATTATCATTCCGGCGAATACACTGTCGGATCTGACAGTATTGGCGCATTATCATTCCGGGCGAATACACTGTCGGATTGGCGCATTATCATTCCGGTGAATATACTGTCGGATCTGACAGTATTGGCGCATTATCATTACGGTGAATATACTGTCGGATCTGACAGTATTGGCGCATTATCATTACCGTGAATATACTGTCGGATCTGACAGTATTGGCGCATAATCATTACGGTGAATATACTGTCGGATCTGACAGTATTGGCGCATTATCATTCCGGTGAATATACTGTCGGATCTGACAGTATTGGCGCATTATCATTCCGGTGAATATACTGTCGGATCTGACAGTATTGGCGCATTATCATTACGGTGAATATACTGTCGGATCTGACAGTATTGGCGCATAATCATTACGGTGAATATACTGTCGGATCTGACAGTATTGGCGCATTATCATTCCGGTGAATATACTGTCGGATCTGACAGTATTGGCGCATTATCATTCCGGTGAATTTACTGTCGGATCTGACAGTATTGGCGCATAATCATTACGGTGAATATACTGTCGGATCTGACAGTATTGGCGCATTATCATTACGGTGAATATACTGTCGGATCTGACAGTATTGGCGCATTATCATTCCGGTGAATATACTGTCGGATCTGACAGTATTGGCGCATTATCATTCCGGTGAATATACTGTCGGAACGGACAGTATTGGCGCATAATCATTACGGTGAATATACTGTCGGAACTGACAGTATTGGCGCATTATCATTCCGGTGAATATACTGTCGGATCTGACAGTATTGGTGCATTATCATTCCGGTGAATACACTGTCGGATCTGACAGTATTGGCGCATTATCATTCCGGTGAATATACTGTCGGATCTGACAGTATTGGCGCATTATCATTATGGTGAATATACTGTCGGATCTGACAGTATTGGCGCATAATCATTCTGGTGAATATACTGTCGGAACTGACAGTATTGGCGCATTATCATTCCGGTGAATACATTGTCGGATCTGACAGTATTGGCGCATTATCATTACGGTGAATATACTGTCGGATCTGACAGTTTTGGCGCATTATCATTATGGTGAATATACTGTCGGATCTGACAGTATTGGCGCATAATCATTACGGTGAATATACTGTCGGGTCTGACAGTATTGGCACATTATCATTACGGTGAATATACTGTCGGATCTGACAGTATTGGCGCATTATCATTACGGTGAATATAATACTGTCGGGTCTGACAGTATTGGCACATTATCATTACGGTGAATATACTGTCGGATCTGACAGTATTGGCGCATTATCATTACGGTGAATATACTGTCGGATCTGACAGTATTGGCGCATTATCATTACGGTGAATATACGGTCGGATCATTACGGCGTGTAGCGCTTTTTCCGAATGATCGTGAGGCCAGCAAACAGAACAGGGATTTCAGCGTTTTAAAACATATTTTAACATTTCTGTCCATCACAATGATAGATTCTTTCCATCTTAACCATGGATATAATGCTGTACACTAGTTATACATTAAAGCTAAGAAGATGAATGGCAAAGCTTTAATGTCTAATGTTTAAGGTTCTTACCTGTGGCATTTCCAGACCGCAAGGTTTTTTTTCTTGTGTATCCAGCCTTAGAGGCGTTTATTTGCCCCGACCGGCTGTTTGCTGCTAGTGAGCAGTTAGCCGAGACGGATCCCTGTCAGTCGCAGGGAAAGTAGCCACAGCCGACAGTTCGCCGCAACAGATCGTGCGGTCCATAGTAGACCATGTGATCGACTGTGATTTACCAACACGTTTGATTGCCCGTTTGTTCGATCCAGGCGAACAGACATCGATCACAAAGACGTTGCGGATTTTATTATTTCCGATACACATTGTTATCAGACGGTTTGGACAAAAAAAATCTGCTTGTGTGTACCCAGCCTTAGTTACAGAATGTACATTTTAGAAACACTGTACAACCATGGCCAGGAACTGGCCTATTGAGTGCAGCTTGTACATTAATTCTACATATGACAACTGAAGCGGGAGTTGAAACAGAAGTGGTCAGGACTGGCCTAATGAATGGAGCGTAGTGCTTAAATTCTTACATGTGGAATGTTCGCGGGGAGGGGGAGGGGGATGACCAGGTATGAATACATTTCCAGCTATGTCTTTGGCTTGATGCCTCATTAAAGAAAGGACGACAAGAATTCCATCAATACGCCGCACAGATAAACCTGTCACTCACAAACATCAAACTCTCCTCTTAATAAAATGCTGTGGAGTGAGAAAACAGCAGTTTTCTTTGCTGGCTAAGGATCATGGGAACTGCGGTTCAACAAAGAGGGAATCGGCCACCTTGAGATTATTTTGTAAGTAAAGTGATTTCCCAGATAAATAAAAAAAAACAGAAAGAGAGAAGCAATGAGGGAAGCCACATGGACTACATTTCACAACCAGGGAAACCTGTTTCTTCCATCATTAAAACCATGAAAGTGCCACTTTAGCTTTTTACAGGAAGGTAAGTAAACAGTGGCCCATTAATCTGTGCCAAGAGCCGCCTGCCAAAGTACCTGAAAAAATAAACAAACGTATGAACGACCTTGTGTTTGCGTAACTTTCCTTATCCCCGGCGGTGACATAATGAGATAATAAACCACAACGCTCAGCATTAATTTAATGTCAACATCAAAAGATAACTCTGTGTTTTGTGACAAACACAAGTTCCATTAAAGCGTCAATGGTGTGTTTTGTTTTCCGCGAGACACAAAGTAACCGGGCAGGTACAGAAACACAATGAGCTGGTTAGGAACTGGTTAGAAGCTTTGGGTTTTTACAACTTGTTTTGTCACTTTTTCCCTCCAGAATTGAAATTTCCCTTTAATCTGGATTTATTAAAATACTGTTCTTTTCATATCCTGGTGAATTCTGTGATATCCGGGACACATGGGACACGTGTGGTGTCTTCTAGGTAAGGAATCCATGGAAGCGTTCCGGAGTTATACACAAATTCACTTAAAGGGAATGCTCCCCCTTAAAACAAAAAACTTGGTAGCTATCTGCCCGCAACTTACTTTGCCCAGTTTACTATATGAATTTGTAACCAGATAGTTCATGATAAGTTCTATTCCTTTCTGTCTAAAGTATCTGCCTCCTTCCTCGGCTCTAAGAGCTTTTATAAGCTTGAGCATGTGCAGAGGAGGCAGAAGATAAAACAGCATTTAATCATTGGTGGTGATGTCAGTGTCATATTCTTGATTGACAGCATGGGGGGAGGGGCCAGATTACTCTGCCAGAATGGATAGAATAATTATCCTTAAATATCTGTATTTTTCGATCGCCTGATCAACAGATAAAAGTGGCCAATCGAAAAATCTTGAAAATGCCAGAACCTATCGAAAATCCCTACCTTGCGCTGGCGATCTTCCATAGATTTCAGCTTGAAACCTTCTCAAGGTCTGGTTCTGGTCTGGGGTTGATGGAATTTTTCCCAATTAGTTTTTTTTTTTCTCGTTAGGCCAATCAATCAATCGCCGCTAAAATCCATTTTTCTTACTTTTCTGTATCTCTTTTATTAAAGCAAAACCTAGAGGTGCTCGCGCCTTTCCCTGGGTAAGGCACTGAGCATGCCTGGAACCACTGGTAGAGTAAAATGTGGGAGGGCTTACACGAGTGAAAGATTTTACTTGATACTTTTGTAAACTAGCCTTCTCTGTGTTATAGGATACATTGAACATTTGTGTATACAGAGATGTTCCCATACACACAAAGAAAACAGGTTTATTTGCACCATTTCTGGTTTTCTACAAGAAGACTCAGTCTATCCAGTCCTACTGAGAGAAGAATAAAAGGCCCTTTATGTGATCTGTCAGCCACCTGACCCCCTACCTACCCATGGATTCCAGCCACACAAAAATAAACAGTTTATCAGCATTTCCCAGAACCACTTTATCTGTGCCCTTTAAGGAATGTCTGTACGGAACTTTATCCCATCTCCACCAGCCTGGCTGGTCCTGCTATAAAGGAATGCAGATTTCATAATGCAAACCCTGGGCCAATCAGAGAGATGAAATCTCCTGGCACATCATCATCATCATTAATATTATTATTATTACTACATGTAGCAAAAGGCAAATCACTTTATCAGTCAAGCAAAGAACATACAGTACAAAGTACACAGAGACCCCATCTGGGTATATTTGGGTTTTACTTACGCTCTGTGGCCTCTGTACAGCAACTTCATACTGCAATCTGACTCTCTGGGGCATCATAACATCGTCCTGTAGGGGGAGACAGAGAGGGGAGACATTAGGGATAAGGGGAACATGGAACATTTTATTTCATTACAATAAGGAATCAGAGGGGTTTCCAAGATCACCCCTTGTATTGCTGAATCCATCAATGTTGTGATTAACTATAGTTCCCCGAGAAGAACATGGATTATAACATACCCCAATGTAGATCTACTTTCCATCAACAATTACCAACATCTACTAACAGCAGATACAAGTCAAAACATGACTGGAAATGGGCAGCATGGTGGCTCCATCTGTATGTTCTCAATGATAAAAGACATACAGGTGATATTGTGTATGGGACAGCCCACGGGTACCCAACTTACCTGGAATTGGGGGCTACATTAGGAACACTTCAGGTACTGAGTAGGGCACTCCAAATTACTCTTCCTGAATCTGCCACCCAGTCCACCCCAACACTACCCACCCTTCCCACCTATACGGACCCGTGTGTGATTACTTATTTATTATTATTACTTCTATTTATATGTGAATGGATAAACTTATTACGCCATGCATAATATAATGTTATAATATAATACAGAAAACTCAGAATGCGACAACCAATCACAGCAAGGTAGAAAAATTATTGTTGTCCAATAAACAACAAGAATACTGGGAGACCCATAGAACAGATGAATTAGTCCCCCCCACTGTTATCCACCAATCATAATTCTAAACAATCTTTGAGGGCTAAACAGGGCTTTGAGCGGTTCTTCCAATCGGATTTTCGATCTTTGGACGCGATTGATATCATATTGTAAACCCCAACTCTCTAAAACCTGCTAAGAGCTGGGAAATGAAGATGGCGTTGGCGGACAATTGGATACAGTCCATTAACATAATACTAATAACCTACCATGGAAAAAGAATGGAATCCAACCAACATTAATAAGAATGGATAAAACTGTATTGCCCTTCTATTGGCTACCGCTGTAAGAGGAGAACTTCCACTGCCGGGATGATGAGATAGACATTCACCATCAATGACGAATAGAACATTCCTGACATCATCGACCACTAAACAAAAGTTTAAGTGGTTTGTCAGTGACCTGGAAAGCGCCCAATGGAATAATCTCTTCAGATTTCACATTTCCAGGATTTCCACGCTGGTTTTCATGGTGTAGTTCACATTTTCATGGAAATCTACTTTAGTCTTGACACATGGAAAGTCAACATTCATCCCGACGCCAATCTAAAGATTAGCAATTAGCACGTATGAATGATACGTCTGTGGGGCCTTGACGTAGATTATTTCAGTGTAGTTCTTTAAGGAGCACTGGAGATCATGATAACAACAATAAAATAAAGAATAATAAAGGATCTAGATGTCTAGTTTAAACCCCAGCACACAATAAGGCTGTTATTTTACTGCTAACCACACCTTAGTATGTAGAAAAACAAGATGGATTTTTTGGAAGGCCCAACTGCTTCTTGGGAAATAATTTAAAGGAAATGTTAAAACTCTGGTGAGTCAGATCTCTAGGCCAATATGCCGTGGAATTGGGACCGCAAAGCGACTGCTGAGCCAGAGATTTCTATTCTGTGTCAAATCTGCAGATGTCAGAAAAATAACCGAGTCATAAAATGGATTCTCTATGGACACGGAAAAATAAACACGGGGAAAATGGACTTTTAATGGTATTTTCATGCTGGTGTATTTGGACCTGCCAGTTTTGGTTTACACCATAATTCCATCTGTTTTCCTGCTATAATAAAGTGAGATGGGGTTACTCGCAAACTGTACAGAACTGCCGGAAGTATTAAGGCTCTGAGTAGGTTTATTGTAGATTTAGAATGTGGCCACTACGGAAGGGTTATTAGCCCTTATTCCAGCGACACACGGATGGACACGGAGCAATCGCTCGGCCGGGCCGAATGTCCGTCGGCCGCGGCAAATTCGGCGGTGGCTAAATTTGCTAACTATCGATTATGCGTTCCCATAGGGAACTGCACGATCGATCGGAATTTTCAGACATGCCTGATCGTTAATTCGTCCGATCTGGACGAACGAACAATCGATGTCTGTCGCAGCCGGCCGCCCCACACCAGCCGATCGGCCGAAACCGTGAATCGGTTGGCCAAAAATATTGGCTGGTGTGTACCCAGCCTTAGAGCATCACCAGCCCTGCCCCTGAACGTTCTAATCATAGCTGGCCATTCTGCTGATGGTAATTTCTTGTCTCTTTCTAAGGTAGGTACCTACAAAACAAGAAAACCCGATCAGATTCAACTGGAACTGTGACAGCAACCAATGGAAGTTTTCAGACCGAACAGACCAAAATCCTGCAACCAGTAGGGTTTAACTGGTTACAGGAGAGATGTATTTAAAGTAACTCTAACATAAGGTTGATTAATAGGATAAATCGAATACAGATTCCAAGTCAAAACTGGAGAAATGGAGAGATCCATAAGGCAGACCATATTATAGGGAGAAGCCATCTTTAAACCGTACTTCCTGCTCACATGATCTACATAGGGGTGACCATATTATAGGGAGAAGCCATCTTTAAACCGTACTTCCTGCTCACGTGATCTACATAGGGGAGACCATATTATAGGGAGAAGCCATCTTTGAACTGTACTTCCTGCTCACGTGATCTACATAGGGGAGACCTATGTATTCGGGAGAAGCCATCTTAAACTGTACTTCCTGCTCACGTGATCTACATAGGGAGACCATATTATAGGGAGAAGCCATCTTTAAACTGTACTTCCTGCTCATGTTATCTACATAGGGGAGACCATATTATAGGGAGAAGCCATCTTTAAACTGTACTTCCTGCTCACGTGATCTACATAGGGGAGACCATATTATAGGGAGCCATCTTTAAACCGTACTTCCTGCTCCATGATCTACATAGGGGAGACCATATTATAGGGAGAAGCCATCTTTAAACTGTACTTCCTGCTCACTGACACATAGGGGAGACCATATATAGGGAGAAGCCATCTTTAAACTGTACTTCCTGCTCACGTGATCTACATAGGGGAGACCATATTATAGGGAGAAGCCATCTTTAAACTGTACTTCCTGCTCATGTTCTACATAGGGAGACCATATTATAGGGAGAAGCCATCTTTAACTGTACTTCCTGCTCACGTGATCTACATAGGGGAGACCATATTATAGGGAGAAGCCATCTTTAAACTGTACTTCCTGCTCATGTATCTACATAGGGGAGACCATATTATAGGAGAAGCCATCTTTAAACTGTACTTCCTGCTCACGTGATCTACATAGGGGAAACCATATTATAGGGAGAAGCCATCTTTAAACTGTACTTCCTGCTCACGTGATCTACATAGGAGACCATATTATAGGGAGAAGCCATCTTTAAACTGTACTTCCTGCCCACGTGATCTACATAGGGAGACCATATTATAGGGAGAAGCCATCTTTAAACTGTACTTCGCTCACATGATCTACATAGGGAGACCATATTATAGGGAGAAGCCATCTTTAAACTGTACTTCCTGCTCACTGATCTACATAGGGGAGACCATATTATAGGAAGAAGCCATCTTTAAACGTACTTCCTGCTCACGTGATCTACATAGGGGAGACCATTATTAAGGGAGAAGCCATCTTAAACTCGTACTTCCTGCTCACTGATCTACATAGGGAGACCATATTATAGGGAGAGCCATCTTTAAACGTACTTCCTGCTCACGTGATCTACATAGGGAGACCATATTATAGGGAGAAGCCATCTTTAAACGAACTCCTGCTCACGGATCTACATAGGGGAGCCATTTATAGGGAAAGCCACTTAACGTCTTCCTGCTCACGTGATCTACATAGGGGAGCCAATTATAGGAGAAGCCATCTTTAAACTCGTACTCCTGCTCACTTTATCTACATAGGGAGACCATATTATAGGGAGAAGCCATCTTTAAACTGTACTTCCTGCTCACGTGATCTACATAGGGAGACATATTATAGGGAGAAGCCATCTTTAAATGTACTTCCTGCTCACGTGATCTACATAGGGGAGACCATATTATAGGGAGAAGCCATCTTTAAACTGTACTTCCTGCTCACGTGATCTACATAGGGGAGACCATATTATAGGGAGAAGCCATCTTTAAACTGTACTTCTGCTCACTGTATCTACAGAGGGAGACCATATTATAGGAGAAGCCATCTTTAACTGTACTTCCTGCTCATGTGATCTACATAGGGCAGACCATATTATAGGGAGAAGCCATCTTTAAACTGTACTTCCTGCTCAGTGATCTACATAGGGGAGACAATATTATAGGGAGAAGCCATCTTTAAACTGTACTTCCTGCTCGATCTACATGGGAGACCATATTATAGGGAAACCATCTTTAAACTACTTCCTGCTCACGTGATCTACATAGGGGAGACCATATTATAGGGAAAGCCATCTTTAAACTGTACTTCCTGCTCACGTGATCCATAGGGAGACCATATATAGGGAGAAGCCATCTTTAAACTGTACTTCCTGCTCACGTGATCTACATAGGCAGACCATATTATAGGGAGAAGCCATCTTTAAACTGTACTTCCTGCTCATGTATCTACATAGGGGAGACCATATTATAGGGAGAAGCCATCTTTAAACGTACTTCCTGCTCACGTGATCTACATAGGGGAGACCATATTATGGGAAAGCCATCTTTAAACTGTACTTCCTGCTCACGTGATCTACATAGGGGAGACCATATTATAGGGAGAAGCCATCTTAAACTGTACTTCCTGCTCATGTGATCTACTGGGAGACCATATATAGGAGAAGCATCTTTAAACTGTACTTCCTGCTCAGTATCTACATAGGGAGACCATATTATAGGGAGAAGCCATCTTTAAACTGTACTTCCTGCTCACGTGATCTACATAGGAGAGACCATATTATAGGGAGAAGCCATCTTTAAACTGTACTTCCTGCTCATGTTTACTCATAGGGGAGACCAATTATAGGGAGAAGCCATCTTTAAACTGTACTTCCTGCTCATGTGATCTACATAGGGGAGACTATTATAGGGAGAAGCCATCTTTAAACGTACTTCCTGCTCATGTGATCTACTAGGGGAGACCATATTAAGGGAGAAGCCATCTTTAAACGTACTTCCTGCTCAGTGATCTACATGGGGAGACCATATTATAGGGAGAAGCCATCTTTAAACTGTACTTCCTCTCATGTGATCTACATAGGGGAGACCATATTATAGGGAGAAGCCATCTTTAAACTGTACTTCCTGCTCACTGATCTACATAGGGGAGACCATATTATGGGAGAAGCCATCTTTAAACTGTACTTCCTGCTCACGTGATCTACATAGGGAGACCATATTATAGGGAGAAGCCATCTTTAACTGTACTTCCTGCTCATGTGATCTACATAGGGGAGACCATATTATAGGGAGAAGCCATCTTTAAACTGTTACTTCCTGCTCAGTGATCTACATAGGGGAGACCATATTATAGGGAGAAGCCATCTTAAACCGTACTTCCTGCTCATGTGATCTACATAGGGGAGACCATATTATAGGGAGAAGCCATCTTTAAACTGTACTTCCTGCTCATGTGATCTACATAGGGGAGACCATATTATAGGGAGAAGCCATCTTTAAACTGTACTTCCTGCTCATGTGTTATCACATAGGGGAGACCATATATAGGGAGAAGCCATCTTTAAACTGTACTTCCTGCTCATGTGATCTACATAGGGAGACCATTTATAGGGAGAAGCCATCTTTAAACTGTACTTCCTGCTCATGTTATCTACATAGGGGAGACCATATTATAGGGAGAAGCCATCTTTAAACTGTACTTCCTGCTCACGTGATCTACATAGGGGAGACCATATTATAGGGAGAAGCCATCTTTAAACTGTACTTCCTGCTCACGTGATCTACATAAGGCAGACCATATTATAGGGAGAAGCCATCTTTAAACTGTACTTCCTGCTCATGTTATCTACATAGGGGAGACCATATATGGGAGAAGCCATCTTAAACTGTACTTCCTGCTCACGTGATCTACATAGGGGAGACCATATTATAGGGAGAAGCCATCTTTAAACTGTACTTCCTGCTCACGTTATCTACATAGGGGAGACCATATTAGGAGAAGCCATCTTTAAACTGTCTTCTGCTCACGTGATCTACATAGGGGAGAACCATATTATAGGGAGAAGCCATCTTTAAACTGTACTTCCTGCTCACGTGATCTACACTAGGGAGACCATATATAGGGAGAAGCCATCTTTAAACTGTATTCCTGCCATGTGATCTACTAGGGGAAACCATATTAGAGGAGAAGCCATCTTAACTGTACTTCCTGCTCACTATGCTACATAGGGAGACCATATTATAGGGAGAAGCCATCTTTAAAACGTACTTCCTCTCAATGTGATCTACATAGGGGAGACCATATTAATAGGGAGAAGCCATCTTTAAACGGTACTTCCTGCTCATGATCTACATAGGGAGACCATATTATAGGGAGAAGCCACTTTAAACCTGACTTCCTGCTCAGTGATCTACATAGGGGAGACCATATATAGGGAGAAGCCATCTTAAACCGTACTTCCTGCTCATGTGATTCTACATGGGAGACCATATTATAGGGAGAAGCCATCTTTAAACTGTACTTCCTGCTCATGTGATCTACATAGGGGAGACCATATTATAGGAGAAGCCATCTTTAACCGTACTTCCTGCTCAGTGACTACATAGGGGAGACCATATTATAGGGAGAAGCCATCTTTAAACGTACTTCCTGCTCACTGATCTACTAAGGGAGACCATATATAGGGAGAAGCCATCTTTAAACTGTACTTCCTGCTCACGTGATCTACATAGGGGAGAACCATATATATGGGAGAAGCCATCTTATCTGTACTTCCTGCTCACGGATCTACATAGGGGAGAACCATATTATAGGGAGAAGCCATCTTTAAACTGTACTTCCTGCTCATGTCTACATAGGGGAGACCATATTATAGGGAGAAGCCATCTTTAACCTGTACTTCCTGCTCACGTGATCTACATAGGGAACCATATTATAGGGAGAAGCCACTTTAAACTGTACTTCCTGCTCATGTATCTACATAGGGAGACCATATTATAGGGAGAGCCATCTTTAAACTGTACTTCCTGCTCACGTGATCTACATAGGGGAGACCATATATAGGGAGAAGCCATCTTTAACTGTACTTCCTCCTCATGTATCTACATAGGGGAGACCATATTAAGGAGAAGCCATCTTTAAACTACTTCCTGCTCACGTGATCTACATAGGGGAGACCATATTATAGGGAGAGCCATCTTTAAACGTACTCCTGACTTCTGCTCCAGTGAATCTACATGGGGAGACCATATTATAGGGAAAAGCCATCTTTAAACTGTACTTCCTCCTGCCTGTATCTACTATGGGAGACCATATTATAGGGAGAAGCCATCTTTAAACTGTACTTCCTGCTCACGTGATCTACATAGGGGAGACCATATTATAGGGAGAAGCCATCTTTAACTGTCCTTCTGCTCATGTATCTACATAGGGGAACCATATTTAGGGAGAAGCCATCTTAAACTGTACTTCCTGCTCACGTGATCTACATAGGGGAGACCATATTATAGGGAGAAGCCATCTTTAAACTGTACTTCCTGCTCATGTTATCTACATAGGGAGACCATATTATAGGGAGAAAAGCCATCTTTAAACTGTACTTCCTGTCACGTGATCTACATAGGGGAGACCATATTATAGGGAGAAGCCATCTTTAAACTGTACTACTCCTGCTCATGTGATCTACTAGGGAGACCATATTATAGGGAGAAGCCATCTTTAAACTGTACTTCCTGCTCAGTGATCTACATGGGAGACCATATTATAGGGAGAAGCCATCTTTAAACTGTACTTCCTGCTCAGTGATCTACATAGGGGAGACCATATTATAGGGAGAAGCCATCTTTAAACTGTACTTCCTGCTCTACGTGATCTACATGGGGAGACCATTATAGGGAGAAGCCATCTTTAAACTGTACTTCCTGCTCATGTTATCTACATAGGGGAGACCATATTATAGGGAGAAGCCATCTTTAAACTGTACTTCCTGCTCACTGATCTACATAGGGGAGACCATATTATAGGGAAAGCCATCTTAAACTGTACTTCCTGCTCACTCACCTAGGGGAGCCATATTATAGGGAGAAGCCATCTTTAAACTGTACTTCCTCACGTGATCTACATAGGGGAGACCATTTATAGGGAGAACCATCTTTAAACTGTACTTCCTGCTCACTGTTATCTACATAGGGGAGACCATATTATAGGGAGAAGCCATCTTTAAACTGTACTTCCTGCTCACGTGATCTACATAGGGGAGACCATATTATAGGGAGAAGCCATCTTTAAACTGTACTTCCTGCTCATGTTATCTACATAGGGGAGACCATATTATAGGGAAAGCCATCTTTAAACGGTACTTCCTGCTCACGTGATCACATAGGGGAACCATATTATAGGGAGAGCCATCTTTAAACGTACTTCCTGCTCACGTATCTACATAGGGGAGACCATATTATAGGAGAAGCCATCTTTAAACTGTACTTCCTGCTCACGTGATCTACATAGGGGAGACCATATTATAGGGAGAAGCCATCTTTAAACTGTACTTCTGCTCATGTTCTACATAGGGGAGACCATATTATAGGGAGAAGCCATCTTTAAACTGTACTTCCTGCTCACTGATCTACATAGGGGAGACCTATATATGAGAAGCCATCTTTAAACTGTACTTCCTGCTCACTGTATCTACATAGGGAGACCATATTATAGGGAGAAGCCATCTTTAAACTGTACTTCCTGCTCACGTGATCTACATAGGGGAGACCATATTATAGGAGAAGCCATCTTTAAACTGTACTTCCTGCTCATGTGATCTACATAGGAGACCATATTATAGGGAAAGCCATCTTTAAACTGTACTTCCTGCTCAGTGATCTACATAGGGGAACCATATTATAGGGAGAAGCCACTTTTAACTGTACTTCCTGCTCACGTGATCTACATAGGGGAGACCATATTATAGGGAAAGCCATCTTTAAACTGTACTTCCTGCTCATGTTATCTACATAGGGGAACCATATTATAGGGAAAGCCATCTTTAAACTGTACTTCCTGCTCACGTGATCTACATAGGGGAGACCATTTATAGGGAGAAGCCATCTTTAAACTGTACTTCTCTCATGTTCTACTAGGAGACCATATTATAGGGAGAAGCCATCTTTAAACTGTACTTCCTGCTCACTTGATCTACATAGGGGAACCATATTATAGGGAGAAGCCATCTTTAAACTGTACTTCCTGCTCATGTATCTACATAGGGGAGAGACCATATTATAGGGAGAAGCCATCTTTAACTGTACTTCCTGCTCACGTGATCTACATAGGGGAGACCATATTATAGGGAGAAGCCATCTTTAAACTGTACTTCCTGCTCACGTGATCTACATAGGGGAGACCATATTATAGGGAGAAGCCATCTTTAAACTGTACTTCCTGCTCACGTGATCTACATAGGGGGACCATTATAGGGAGAAGCCATCTTTAACTGTACTTCCTGCTCACGTGATCTACATAGGGGAGACCATTTATAGGGAGAAGCCATCTTTAAACTGTACTTCCTGCCAGTGTTCTACATAGGGGAACCATATTATAGGGAGAAGCCCTCTAAACTGTACTTCCTGCTCACGTGATCTACATAGAACCATATTATAGGGAGAAGCCATCTTTAAACTGTACTTCCTGCTCACGTGATCTACATAGGGGAGACCATATTATAGGGAGAAGCCATCTTTAAACTGTACTTCCTGCTCACGTGATCTACATAGGGGAGACCATATTATAGGGAGAAGCCATCTTTAAACTGTACTCCTGCTCATGTATCTACATAGGGGAGACCATATTATAGGGAGAAGCCATCTTTAAACTATGTACTTCCTGCTCACGTGATCTACATAGGGGAGACCATATTATAGGAGAAGCCACTTTAAACTGTACTTCCTGCTCACGTGATCTACATAGGGGAGACCATATTATAGGAGAACCATCTTAAACTGACTTCGTCACGTGATCTACATAGGGGAGACCATATTATAGGGGAAGCCATCTTTAAACTGTACTTCCTGCCTCATGATATCTATAGGGGAGACCATATTATGGGAGAAGCCATCTTTAAACTGTACTTCCTGCTCACGTGATCTACATAGGGGAGACCATATTAGGGAGAGCCCTTTAAACTGTACTTCCTGCTCATGTATCTACATAGGGGAGACCATATTATAGGGAGAAGCCATCTTTAAACTGTACTTCCTGCTCACGTGATCTACATAGGGGAGACCATATTATAGGGAGAAGCCATCTAAAACTGTACTTCCTGCTCATGATCTACATGGGAGACCATATATAGGGAGAAGCCATCTTTAAACGTACTTCCTGCTCATGTGATCTACATAGGGGACCATATTATAGGGAGAAGCCATCTTTAAACTGTACTTCCTGCTCACTTGATCTACAAGGGAGACCATATTATAGGGAGAAGCCATCTTTAAACTGTACTCTGCTCAGTGATCTACATAGGGGAGACCATATTATAGGGAGAAGCCATCTTTAAACTGTCTTCCTGCTCACGTGATCTACATGGAGACCATATATAGGGAGAAGCCATCTTAAACTGTACTTCCTGCTCACGTGATCTACATAGGGGAGACCATATTATAGGAGAAGCCATCTTTAAACTGTACTTCCTGCTCACTTGATCTACATAGGGGAGACCATTTATAGGGAGAAGCCATCTTTAAACTGTACTTCCTGCTCACGTGATCTACATAGGGGAGACCATATTATAGGAGAAGCCATCTTTAAACGTACTTCCTGCTCATGTGATCTACAAGGGGAGACCATATTATAGGGAGAAGCCATCTTTAACTGTACTTCCTGCTCATGTTACTCATAGGGGAGACCATATTATAGGGAGAAGCCATCTTAAACTGTACTTCCTGCTCATGTGTCTACATAGGGAGACCATATTATAGGGAGAAGCCATCTTTAAACTACTTCCTGCTCATGTATCTACATAGGGGAGACCATATTATAGGGAGAAGCCATCTTTAAACTGTATTCCTGCTCATGTGATCTACATAGGGAGCCCATATTATAGGGAGAAGCCATCTTTAAACTGTACTTCCTCTCATGACTACATAGGGAGACCATATTATAGGGAGAAGCCATCTTAAACTGTACTTCCTGCTCATGTATCTACATAGGGAGACCATATTATAGGGGAAGCCATCTTTAAACTGTACTTCCTGCTCATGTGTTCTACATAGGCAGACCATATTATAGGGAGAAGCCATCTTTAAACTGTACTTCCTGCTCATGTATCTACATAGGAGACCATATTATAGGGAGAAGCCATCTTTAAACTGTACTTCCTGCTCATGTATCTACATAGGGGAGACCATATTATAGGGAGAAGCCATCTTTAACTGTACTTCCTGCTCATGTATCTACATAGGGGAGACCATTTATAGGGAGAAGCCATCTTTAAACTGTACTTCCTGCTCATGATCTACATAGGGGAGACCATATTATAGGGAGAAGCCATCTTTAAACTGTACTTCCTGCTCACGTGATCTACATAGGGAGACCAATTATGGGAGAAGCCATCTTTAAACTGTACTTCTGCTCATGTATCTACATAGGGGAGACCATATTATAGGGAGAAGCCATCTTTAAACTGTACTTCCTGCTCACGTGATCTACATAGGGAGACCATATTATAGGGAGAAGCCATCTTTAAACTGTACTTCCTGCTCATGTGATCTCATAGGGAGACCATATTATAGGGAGAAGCCATCTTTAAACTGTACTTCCTGCTCACGTGATCTACATAGGGGAGACCATATTATAGGGAGAACCATCTTTAAACTGTACTTCCTGCTCATGTGTCTACAGAGGGAGACCATATTATAGGGAGAAGCCATCTTTAAACTGTACTTCCTGTCATGTATCTACATAGGGGAGACCATATTATAGGGAGAAGCCATCTTTAACGTACTTCCTGCTCAGTGATCTACATAGGGGAGACCATATTATAGGGAGAAGCCATCTTTAAACTGTACTTCCTGCTCATGTGTCTACATAGGGGAGACCATATTATAGGGAAAGCCATCTTTAAAACTGTACTTCCTGCTCATGTTATCTACAGGGAGACCATATTATAGGGAGAAGCCATCTTTAAACTGTACTTCTCCTGCTCATGTTGCTACATAGGGGAGACCATATTATAGGGAGAAGCCATCTTTAAACTGTCTCTCCTGCTCACGTATCTACATAGGGGAGACCATATATAGGGAGAAGCCATCTTTAAACTGTACTTCCGCTCATGATCTACATAGGGGAGACCATATTATAGGGAGAAGCCATCTTTAAACTGTACTTCCTGCTCATTTATCTACATAGGGGAGACCATATTATAGGGAGAAGCCATCTTTAAACTGTACTCTTCCTGCTCACGTGATCTACATAGGGGAGACCATATTATAGGGAGAAGCCATCTTTAAACTGTACTTCCTGCTCACGTGATCTACATAGGGAGACCATATTATGGGAGAAGCCATCTTTAAACTGTACTTCCTGCTCACGTGATCTACATAGGGGAGACCATATTATAGGGAGAAGCCATCTTTAAACTGTACTTCCTGCTCACGTGATCTACAAGGGAGACCATATTATAGGGAGAAGCCATCTTTAAACTGTACTTCCTGCTCACGTGATCTACATAGGGAGACCATATTATAGGGAGAAGCCATCTTTAAACTGTACTTCCTGCTCCGTTATCTACATAGGGGAGACCATATTATAGGGAGAAGCCATCTTTAAACTGTACTTCCTGCTCACGTGATCTACATAGGGGAGACCATATATATAGGGAGAAGCCATCTTTAAACGTACTTCCTGCTCACGTGATCTACATAGGGGAGACCATATTATAGGAGAAGCCATCTTTAAACGTACTTCCTGCTCACTGATCTACATAGGGGAGACCATATTATAGGGAGACCCATCTTAAACTGTACTTCCTGCTCACGTGATCTACATAGGGGAGACCATATTATAGGGAGAAGCCATCTTTAAACTGTACTTCCTGCTCAGTGATCTACATAGGGAGACCATATTATAGGGAGAAGCCATCTTTAAACTGTACTTCCTGCTCATGTTATCTACATAGGGAGACCATATTATAGGGAGAAGCCATCTTTAAACTGTACTTCCTGCTCACGTGATCTACATAGGGGAGACCAATTATAGGGAGAAGCCCATCTTTAAACTGTACTTCCTGCTCACGTGATCACATAGGGAGACCATATTATAGGGAGAAGCCTCTTTAAACTGTACTCTGCTCACGTGATCTACATAGGGGAGACCATATTATAGGGAGAAGCCATCTTTAAACGTACTCCTGCTCATGTGATCTACATAGGGGAGACCATATTATAGGGAGAAGCCATCTTTAAACTGTACTTCCTGCTCACGTGATCTACATAGGGGAGACCATATTATAGGGAGAAGCCATCTTTAACGTCTTCCTGCTCATGTGATCTACATAGGGGAGACCATATTATAGGGAGAAGCCATCTTTAACTGTACTTCCTGCTCACGTGATCTACATAGGGGAGACCATATTATAGGAGAAGCCATCTTTAAACTGTACTTCCTGCTCACTGATCTACATAGGGGAGACCATATTATAGGGAGAAGCCATCTTTAAACTGTACTTCCTGCTCAGTGATCTAACTAGGGGAGACCATATTATAGGAGAACCATCTTTAAACTGTACTTCCTGCTCACTTGATCTACATAGGGGAGACCATATTATAGGGAGAAGCCATCTTTAAACTGTACTTCCTGCTCATGTGATCTACATAGGGGAACCATATTATAGGAGAAGCCATCTTTAAACTGTACTTCCTGCCACGTGATCTACATAGGGGAGACCATATTATAGGGAGAAGCCATCTTTAACTGTACTTCCTGCTCATGATCTACATAGGGGAGACCATTATTAGGGAGAAGCCATCTTTAAACGTACTTCCCTCATGTATCTACATGGGACCATTTATAGGGAGAAGCCATCTTTAAACTGTACTTCCTGCTCACGTGATCTACATAGGGGAGACCATATTATAGGAGAAGCCATCTTTAACTGTACTTCCGCTCATGCTCACGTGATCTACATAGGGGAGACCATATTATAGGGAGAAGCCATCTTTAAACGTACTTCCTGCTCACTGATCTACATAGGGGAGACCATATTATAGGGAGAAGCCATCTTTAAACTGTACTTCCTGCTCACTGATCTACATAGGGGAGACCATATTATAGGGAGAAGCCATCTTTAACTGTACTTCCTGCCTCATGTATCTACATAGGGGAGACCATATTATAGGGAGAAGCCATCTTTAAACTGTACTTCCTGCTCACGTGATCTACATAGGGGAGACCATATATAGGGAGAAGCCATCTTTAAACGTACTTCCTGCTCACTGATCTACATAGGGGAGACCATATAGGGAGAAGCCATCTTTAACTGTACTTCCTGCTCACGTGATCTACATAGGGAGACCATATATAGGGAGAAGCCATCTTTAAACTGTACTCGTACTTCTGCTCACTGATCTACATAGGGGAGACCATATTATAGGGAGAAGCCATCTTTAACGTACTTCGTCTGCTCAGGATCTACATAGGGGAACCATATTATAGGGAGAAGCCATCTTTAAACTGTACTTCCTGCTCACGTGATCTACATAGGGGAGACCATATTATAGGGAGAAGCCATCTTTAACTGTACTTCCTGCTCACTGTTACTACATAGGGAGACCATATTATAGGGAGAAGCCATCTTTAAACTGTACTTCCTGCTCATTTATCTACATAGGGAGACCATATTATAGGGAGAAGCCATCTTTAAACTGTACTTCCTGCTCACGTGATCTACATAGGGGAGACCATATTATAGGGAGAAGCCATCTTTAAACTGTACTTCCTGCTCACGTGATCTACATAGGGGACCAATAAGGGAGAAGCCATCTTTAAACTGTACTTCCTGCCACGTGATCTACATAGGGGAGACCATATTATAGGGAGAAGCCATCTTTAAACTGTACTTCCTCTCATTTATCTACATAGGGAGACCATATTATAGGGAGAAGCCATCTTTAAACGTACTTCCTGCTCACTGATCTACATAGGGGAGACCATATTATAGGGAGAAGCCATCTTTAAACTGTACTTCCTGCTCACGTGATCTACATAGGGGAGACCATATTAGGGAGAAGCCATCTTTAAACTGTACTTCCTCCGCCACGATCTACATAGGGGAGACCATATTATAGGGAGAAGCCATCTTTAAACTGTACTTCCTGCTCACGTGATCTACATAGGGGAGACCATATTATAGGGAGAAGCCATCTTTAAACTGTACTTCCTGCTCACGTGATCTACATAGGGGAGACCATATTATAGGGAGAAGCCATCTTTAAACTGTACTTCCTGCTCACGTGATCTACATAGGGAGACCATATTATAGGGAGAAGCCATCTTAAACGTACTTCCTCTCACGTGATCTACATAGGGAGACCATATTATAGGGAGAAGCCATCTTTAAACTGTACTTCCTGCTCAGTGATCTACATAGGGGAGACCATATTATAGGGAGAAGCCATCTTTAAACTGTACTTCCTGCTCATGTTATCTACATAGGGGAGACCATATTATAGGGAGAAGCCATCTTTAAACTGTACTTCCTGCTCATGTTTCTACATAGGGGAGACCATATTATAGGGAGAAGCCATCTTTAAACTGTACTTCCTGCTCACGTGATCTACATAGGGGAGACCATATTATAGGGAGAAGCCATCTTTAAACTGTACTTCCTGCTCACGTGATCTACATAGGGGAGACCATATTATAGGGAGAAGCCATCTTTAAACTGTACTTCCTGCTCACATGATCTACATAGGGGAGACCATATTATAGGGAGAAGCCATCTTTAACTGTACTTCCTGCTCACGTGATCTACATAGGGGAGACCATATTATGAGAAGCCATCTTTAAACGTACTTCCTGCTCACTGATCTACATAGGGGAGACCATATTATAGGGAGAAGCCATCTTTGAACTGTACTTCCTCACGTGATCTACATAGGGGAACCATATATAGGGAGAAGCCATCTTTAAACTGTACTTCCTGCTCACGTATCTACATAGGGAGACCATATTATAGGGAGAAGCCATCTTTGAACTGTACTTCCTGCTCACGTGATCTACATAGGGGAGACCATATTATAGGAGAAGCCATCTTTAAACGTACTTCCTGCTCATGATCTACATAGGGGAGACCATATTATAGGGAGAAGCCATCTTTAACTGTACTTCCTGCTCACGTGATCTACATAGGGGAGACCATATTATAGGGAGAAGCCATCTTTAAACTGTACTTCCTCTGCTCACTGATCTACATAGGGAGACCATATTATAGGGAGAAGCCATCTTTAAACTGTACTTCCTGCTCACGTGATCTACATAGGGGAGACCATATTATAGGGAGAAGCCATCTTTAAACTGTACTTCCTGCTCATGTATCTACATAGGGGAGACCTATTATAGGGAGAAGCCATCTTTAAACCGTACTTCATGCTCACGTGATCTACATGCACAAGACTCGGTCTCTATGCAGTCATATTCAGTGATCGCTTTGCATGCTTGCCACGGACCAGACCTTAAATCCCATTCTTCCTACATTTTGTTTTACTATATCACCTGACAACACGTTTTATTTTTCTAAAGCTCAGCTTGAATTAGAGAGGTTGCAGAGCAACAAGAGATTTAATCGTGACTAGAAAAATTCCAGCCGTGTTTTTGGAGATTATTAAGAACACAGTGAAGTGTCTCGCTCATTTCGGCCTTTACCACTTGCAGCGTGACGGGCAGAAAAAAAAGGGGAATTTCTACATTCCAGGCTGAGAGACTGATCACTGTTCGCACCCTTTCCCGCCATAAACGTCCACTCATTATTGATAACACAATGTTTATATGTCAGTGAACGCACATAAACATTCCATTCCAGCTTCCCGAAAGATGCCCACACAGTATAAACCTACCTTCGCCCAACCCGTCATTAAGTGACAGCATGTACAACCTTAAAACGAAAAACTGGTGACAATCCCAACTGCTATTTTTACCAGATTATACATGCTTTTGTAACCAGATATTCAATAAGTTCTCCTCTGTCTGGCAAAGGTATCTGCCTCCCCCTCACTCATGAGCTTTTATAGTTTGAGCATGGGCATTGACAGCAGTCAATCATTGGCTTTGATGTCAGCAGACACAGCCTTGTCCACTAAGCCAATGAGAGCCAACTTAATGGGACATTTAATTATCCCTAAATATCTGGTATTTATAATTATTATCTTATAAGTTATAATAAATAATAACGGACAAGTGACTAGATTTTGTTTATAGGGGGAACATGTCCTTTAAGTCTGTAATGTTGATCGCAAACCATGATCTGCTGTTGTTACAAGACACACACTTTTCATAAAGAATAATATAACTCATGGATTGCCATCATATTATAAGACACATCAGACCTTCTTCTCATCACTGTGTTACTCAAAGGAGAGGGAAATCCATTTATCCCACCGGATTGTTTAGCTGCTAGAAAATCACGATATATCAATTTTAATTGGTGTCCTAGTAAACTATATCAATAGGACATCTACAGATAGATAAGACCAGAGACTGATTCCACAAGGCAATTTATGCTCCTGCCTTAAGGCTCCATACAGTGAGTGGATATTCCGATCAACTTGGCGAATTCAATCGATTTGATCAGAATATCAAAGACGATCATCCAGTCTAATGAAAAATGATGCAGGCAATAATGTTTTCATCAACCCCATCTACCAGAACCTATCAAGTCGAAATCTCCCTGGAAGATTGGTGGCACAAGGTGGGGAACTGGATAGTTCTTCATCAGATTCAGACCACATCGGCTAGCTTTAGGCTTGTAACACCTCCGATATTGGGCACGACGTCTTAATGGGCAACATTTTAGCCAATAATCCCACTGGTGCAGCCTTTGATCAGATTTAAAGCCTGCATAGGGCCCCATGTCATCTTTAACTCATCTCTGGTTAGGTTCTAACTAATCATCATTGCACTACTATTCTTTCCAAATACCTGACAACATAAGAACAATTTTGACCTTGCAGACGCAAAAGGAAGGTAGGAAGGAAGCCAAGGGCTCCTTGATCCCAATGTCCCAAGGTTCCAGATAGAGAAAAGAAACAAAGTGGACTCCCATGCCTTGTACACTTGATCCAATTAGTGACAGTTTCTCTAGTAAGAATCTGCTGTAGCAATTACAAGGTCACATTTCAAAATTCCTCCTAAGTCGTAACATAAAAAGTTTCAGTAAAATATCGTAAAAGAAATTCTCGTTCTTAAAATGTAGCGAACGCCCCATATGTATTTTATTTACATAACCACCGACAATTCATCGCCACCGATCAGACGTTCCATGGGAGACTGAAATTTATCGAAATGTCCGATTGACTTTTGTCTGGTTAGGATGAATGTGCAACCAACCTCATTCTGTGTGTGATGAAAAAGTACTACCAACAATTTGGACTGATTGACCGAAATACCAAAATATCAACCCTCGCCCTTCAAACTTTGATCATTTGAAAAAATGATCATTTATAATGGTATTAATAATAATATCACTAGTGAGATAGAAATGATCATTTATAATGGTATTACTAATAATATCACTAGTGAGATAGAAATGATCATTTATAATGGTATTAATAATAATATCACTAGTGAGATAGAAATGATCATTTATAATGGTATTAATAATATCACTAGTGAGATGAAAGATCATTTATAATGGTATTATAATAATATCACTAGTGAGATAGAAATGATCATTTATAATGGTATTAATAATAATATCACTAGTGAGATAGAAATGATCATTTATAATGGTATTAATAATAATATCATTATTGAGTATAGAAATGATCATTTATAATGGTATTAATAATAATATCACTAGTGAGATAGAAATGATCATTTATAATGGTAATAATAATATCATTAGTGAGATAGAAATGATCATTTATAATGGTATTAATAATAATATCACTAGTGAGATAGAAATGATCATTTATATGTATTAATAATAATATCACTAGTGAGATAGAAATGATCATTTATAATGGTATTAATAATAATATCATTAGTGAGATAGAAATGATCATTTATAATGGTATTAATAATAATATCACTAGTGAGATATAAATGATCATTTATAATGGTATTAATAATAATATCATTAGTGAGATAAGAAATGAATCATTTATAATGGTATTAATAATAATATCACTAGTGGAGATAGAAATGATCATTTATAATGGTATTAATAATATATCACTATGAGATAGAAATGATCATTTATAATGGTATTAATAATAATATCATATGATATAAAAATGATCATTTAATGGTATTAATATAATATCACTAGTGAGTAGAAATGATCATTATAATGGTAATTAATATAATATCACTAGTGATATAGAAATGATCTTTATAATGGTATTAATAATAAATCACTAGTGAGATATAATGATCCTTTAATGGTATAATCATAATAATAAATCATTAGTGAGATAGAAATGATCATTTATAATGGTATAATATAATATCACTAGTGAGATAGAAATGATCATTTATAATGGTATTAAATCATACTATGATATTATAATGACATTTAATGGTAAAATAATATCACTAGTGAGATAGAAATGATCATTTATAATGGTATTAATAATATCATTAGTGAGATAGAAATGATCATTTATAATGTATTAATAATAATATCACTAGTGAGATAGAAATGATCATTTATAATGGTATTAATAATAATACATAGTGAGATAGAAATGATCATTTATAATGGTATTAATAATAATATCACAGTGAGATAGAAATGATCATTTATAATGGTATTAATAATAATATCATTAGTGAATAGAATGATCATTATAATGGTAGTAATAATAAATCACTGTGAGATAGAATGATCTTTATAATGGTATTAATAAAATATCACTAGTGAGATAGAATGACATTTATATGTATAATAATAATATCACTATTGGATAGAAATGATCATTTAATGGTATTAATAATATCACTAGTGAGTAGAAATGATCATTTATATGTATATAATAATATCACTAGTGCCACCATGTGGCCCTCTGCTCATCTATTATGGTGTCGCTTAACCATTGACTATTCGTCCCATAATGTGACTCACACATACCAGAACAATTGACCTTGCATGTACCAAAAGGTAGGCAATGTATCTCGGTGCTCCGGATCCAAATGTCCGGTAAGAAGAGAAAAGAAACAAAGTGGATACACACCTGCCTTGCGGAGACCTTGATCGCATAGTAAAGGAGCGATCCGTCAGTAAATATGTCCTGGAGCAATCCAAGTACATTGGTCAACAATTCACCTCTAAGTCAGTGCGTAACCACTATGGTCAGTAGGAATATATAAGGATTAATATCAATGTAGGAACGCACTATGTATTATTAACATCAACGCAGGACATAGCCAGATCAGACGTATGAGGGTGAAACATTTTATGTCGATTGCTTGTCTGGGAGAAGTGCAAACCGACCTATCTGGTGGAAATCCAACAATGAGGATGCCGAAGAACCAGAAATATAAACCCGATCAACTGTCATTGAAATGTCTTAATGGTTAACAGACGAGAAATGTCATTATCATGGTTACTATAATCTGTGATAGAGATATTAAGAATAAAACACAGAGATGAACATTAGGTAATATATTAGGGGAAAATGATTCATTAAGGATAATCATACTAGGATAGAGAGTGATCATTTGTAAAAGCCTAGTGAGATAGTGACATATATGGAACTATCTCATAGTGAGAAATGATCATTATGTAATTTCAAGTAGAAAAAGATATTAAAGTATAATAATATAGGGAAGAAGGGGGTCATATGGTAATTAATACGTCTGAGTGATGATGCATTGATAAATGGCAGTAAGTAGTCATAGTGAGATAGGGGTCCATTATGGTAATACAGTGGATAGAATGTCATTTAATGGTATAATAACTAGCGCTAGTGAAATGTCATTAGGATTAATATAACACTGTGGTAACTGAATATCTATCTTAATAATTTCAAGGGATGGAATTCATTATAAAAAATGGAATAATAACTTACGATGTAGATACTAAGTTATGGATATAACCAACACTAGTGAGTAGAATGATCTATGTTAATACCATAAACCTGAGATGAGATATTATAAGGGATTATAACCTATGAATAATGATCAGTTTATAATGGTATTAATAAATCAATAGTGAGAGATATCATATGGAAGTATTAGTGAGATAGAAATGATCATTTATAATGTATTATAATAATATCACTAGTGAGATAGAAATGATCCATTTATAATGGTATTAAATAATAAATAGTCACATGAGATAGAAAATGACATTTATAAATGGTTATTAATAAATATCACTAGGAGACCCGCATGGGGGTAAGCGGACAGGCTGATAACATTACCTAATGGTGAGTAAATGATAATTGTGAGGGGCCAGTAGAACAACTAGAATGGATAGCTGTGAACTAAGTATCAAAGACGGTAGCATGGAAATATAATCCTGGAGATAGAAATGTATGAAGGTTATCACTATAGATAAATATAATAGGTATAAAAACTTAGTAGATAAAATATTTTAAATACGTATATAATATCACGAGTGGAACGAAACACATTTGACATGGTAGTAATAATATGCTTCCCAACTGTACGGTCTTTAGGATGGTTTATACACTGTTAAAAGTCATTTGTTTTATAATAATATCACTAGGCGTAGTGATCATCTGGTTTAAAATATCATAAGGAATAGAAAGGATCGATTTATTGGATTAATAGTATACTGACATATATAATCCCAGCCGTGTATTTCCTTATAAATCGATCATGTTCTAATGTTCTAAGATATCACTGGAGATACACATCGACATTTATATGGTACCACACCATCGCTAGTTATCACTAAGGAGACTAGTCGGCCTTACACACTGGAGGGTAGAACATAATCACGTAAAGATGTCAATGATCATTTATAATGCGATCATACTAATAATATCACTGGAGTAGACAAGTCCCGGATCACATCCATTCTAAATGGTAAAAGACCATTATAGATAGAATACATTATCTAATGTATTATATAAACATAAGGAGCAGTGGTATAAAGTAATATGAATATGCACACGTAATGAACAGACATATAGATAATAGAATACTAGGAAAATGACATTTACGGTATATCATAAATCGAATTCGACGATAGGATATTTAGCGAGTAAATAAATACTAGTGAGATTGATGAAATGACATTTATAAGGTATAATAAAGCATGGGCATATAAAGACAGAGGAGAATGAGATCGATATAAGTATTAACTAAAATCGTAGGAGAAGAGACTTAAGGTATTCATTTCTAGTGAGAAAAATGATCATAATGGAAAATTAGGAGAAGAATGACTGATAAGGCATTAAATACAAGGAGATAGAAATGATCATTATAAGGATTGAATAATACAGAGCAGGAGTAGAAAGAGCATTTATGAAGGGATTAGGATAATAGATAGCAAACGGGAGATAGAGATGATATATATGGTATAATACATGTTAGGAAATATTATTGGTATAATAATATATCATTAGTGCCAGATAGAAAATGATCATTATAATTGTTTAAATAAAATGTCCTAGGTAGTGAAATGATCTTATAAGATAATAACATTACACAGAGATAAAATGACATTGACAGGGTATAATAACATAGGAGTAGAATACATTTTAAGCGTAAAAATAATCATCCTTATGAGAAGATATTGACAGATAATCTCATTGGAGATAGATGATCATATATAAATGTATAAAATCGTCAATATCATCTAGTGTCGACTCCGAATGATCTGTTAGTAAGTGCCGGTCTGTACGACTTATCATCATCGTGAGATAAATGTCATAAAGGACTAAATCATTAGCGATAAAGGACCATTATAATGGTATATTAACAACTGAAGCTATTTAATACTCCTAGGGAGATATCAGAAAGTCATTATATATTCTGTGATAAATATATTATATGGTATAATAATATAGTCCACTTTAGTTGAGATAGAACTCGATGCACTTTATGGTAGCTTAATAATACATCTTCACGTGAGATAAGAAATTGATCAGTTTATAATCTGGTTATTATAATCGAATATTACATCTATGAGATACGAAATATCCTTGCATACAGTGTAGTAATTAATAATATCACTAGTGAGATAGAAATGATCATTTATATGGTATTATAATAATCGTAATATAACTCATACGTGAGAGAAATGATCATTTATAATGGTATATAATGATATATCATTAGTGAGATGAGAACATGATCTTCATACAGGTATTAATAATACATTATCATTAGTGAGATACGAATGATCATTTATAAATGGTAGTAATAATAAATCAATAGTGTAGATATGAAATGATCATTTATATGGTATCTAGTCAAGTAATATCATTAGTGAGATAGAACATGATCATTTATAATGGTATTGAATCAGACCATTTAACTCAGAGACGATACGGCTTATAAACGAACCCAGATCCCACTCGTATACTCATTTCTATCTATATGGAATTAAATACAGGAATCAATACAAGTTCTATGGTTAAAATGGTCTAATTTTGCTCCCCCACCAAATCAGAGTTTCTTATTTTACTATTTGAACGCTAATATCTGATGGTTGTTGGGTGTAAAGTGTAGCACATATTTTTAACCATAAGACTTGTATTGAATTAACCCTGATTTCTATTAATACTTCAGAATGTCGTGTTTCTGGATCTTTTTTAGTCGCTCCAACGAGGATAAAGCCGTGAGCAGTGTAGATGAAAACATCTCTTCTGGTAAGAAAGTAACACTTACAAGCAATATCTTTTAAAGTCCTCCAACACAGAGCCCAGCTGTTATCTTAGTGTTAAAGTGGCTGTCCCCCCAAAACTATAATCCCCCCCAACACTCGGCCCCACCATGTAGTGTAGTTTTATCCTTACCTCACATCCCCAGGCTTCAGTCTGGTGTCTCTGTAGTCCCCCCCAGCAAGTCCCAAAAAATGCCCCGAGGAGGATAGCAGAGTCCATAGACTCGTGCCCTCCTACCTGGCCTCCGGGAGAAGTTTGGCAGCGCATTGCAGCCCTTTCCCCTCCCTCTACTCCCGGATTTCCCTCCCCTAGTGTAATATCCCTTTGATATATCTATTCCCCCTGGTCCCCACCAGCCCCAACCGCATCCATTTTTAGAAGTTGCCCCGACATACTTACCTACTCCCCTCTTTCCTCCGCCTCTGAAGTGTCCGGTCAGCCTGGATCCGCGTCATGGGCTCCACTACCTTCGTCCTTCTTCCCCCTTAGCGCATCTCCCTCTTTGCCTACCCTCTCTTTCCTTCTTTTTGCCACCGATAGGAGGAGCGTAAGTAAATTGGGCCTTGTCCAAATCAGAATACACACGACCGAAGCATGCGAGAATGCCGCCCTCTGTCATCGCATAGGTTTAACTCAGCATGAGTGTTGGGAGTGAAAACGGGAGGGGTAAGTGAAGTAGGCGCACTTCGTAAAAAGTGACTGGTGTTGGGAGCTGGGGGAAGGGACTATATTCAAAAACATGTTGTTTAGTAACATACTAATACACATCAACTATGTAACCACCCCACGTATTGGACTTCCCTCTGATAACTCAGTGGCTGCCTACGATTACATCGTAACTGTACGGTGGGCTCGTACCAAGTTACATAGTCGCTAATTACTGCCCCAGTAGGTCCCTCTCATTTATAAGAAGTTGATCTGCAATTCAACACATAGTAACCTAAACTAAAATAAAGCTCCAGTGTTTCCTTTAAGAAAGGCTTCGCTTATCTGTATCCTATAACTACATCATATGATAATATACCAGTGGCCCCCCCACGTCAGGACTTCTGTTCAGGGTAACGTCATTGATTAAACGGAATGGTGATTGCTTTGAAGTAACAAAATGATATTTGTTCTTTCCTAAGTTCCACCCATAAGAAGCTGGATGTACCCTCTGTAGTTACGTAAGTAGAAACTTTACAGATTTCATTATTGTGTTGATGTAATCTAGCACAAATATAGATCATGGTGTAGAAAGCCCCATCCTGCACCTGAATTTTCAGAAGTTCTGCCAATCGGTGTAATGGGGGCAAATAATCAGTTTACCATTGCTGGTGAAGATCTCATTCTCCAGTCACATATTCTGTGATGCTACCGTTACCTGGATGGAATGAATATCACAGATATAACCGTGACCTGGAGATGGATAGAATATCACAGAATACCGTGGACCTGGATGAATGACTATCCCAGATACCTGACCGTTGATCCCGATACGGACTGGATATGAATATTACAGATATACCGTGACCTGGATGAATGATATACAGATATACCGTGACCTGGATGAATCTAGTATCACAGATATACCGTGACCTGGATGAATGAATACACGATATCCGTGACCTGGATAATGAATATCCCAGATAACCGTGACCGGATGAATGAATATCCCAGATATACCGTGACCTGTGAATGGATGAATATTTACAGATATACCGTGACCTGGATGAATGAATATTACAGATAGACCGTGACCTGATGGTGAATATTACTATTACCATGACCTGGATGAATGAATATTACGATATACCATGGCCTGGATGGATAATATTACAGTATATAACGTGACCTGGATGGATGAATATACAGATATACCATGACCTGGATGGATGAATATACAGATATCCTGACCTGGAAGAATGAATATTACAGATAACCGTGACCTGGATGAATGAATTCACAGATACACCGTGACCTGGATGAATGAATATCACAGATATACGTACCTGGATGAATGAATCACGATTAACCGTGACTGATAATACACAGATATACCGTGACCTGAGTGAATGATATCACAGATTACCATGACTGGAGATGAATACCCATGATACACGTGACCTGGATAATGAATATCACAGTATACCGTGACCTGGATGAATGAATATGTACACGATATACCGTGCCCTGGATAATGAAATTTACAGATATACCGTGACCTGAATGAATGAATATTACAGATATACCATGACCTGTATAGACGAATCCTACAGATATACTGTGACCTGGATGAATGAATATCACAGATAGACCGTGAAAAGGATGAATGAATATTCAACATCCATGACCTGGATGAATGAATATCACAGACACTACTGTGCCCTGGAAAATGAATATCACAGATATACCGTGACCTGGATGAATGAATATCACAGATATACTGTGACCTGGATGAATGAATATCACAAGTCACGGTATATCTGTAATATTCATTCATCCAGGTCACGGTCTATCTGTAATATTCATCCATCCAGGTCATGGTCCTATCTGTAATATTCATTCATCATCCAGGTCACGTCTTATCTGTAATATTCATCCCAGGTCAAGGTATTATCTTACGTGTATATCTAATATCATTCATCAGGTCAAGGTATATCTGTAATATTCATCCATCCAGGTCATGGTCTATCGTTATATTCATTCATCCAGGTCACAGTATATCTGTAATATTCTTCATCCAGGTCACAGTATTCTGTAATATTCATCCATCCAGGTCATGTATATCTGTAATATTCATCCATCCAGGTCACGGTATATCTGTAAATTCATCCATCCAGGTCATGGTATATCTGTAATATTCATCCATCCAGTCATGGTATACTGATATTCATTCAGCCAGTTCATGGTATATCTGTAATATTCATTCATCCAGATCACGTATATCGTGATCATTCATCCAGGTCATGGTATATCTGATATTCATCAGCCAGGTCATGTATATCTGTGATATCATTAGATCAACAGGACATTAGACGTTTCATTAGTCATCTGACTGGATCTCTCAATCCAGAATGACTTGTACAATAATCTGTTGGAACAATACCCTGGAATTAGTATCATAACACCCCGGTGTCAGGGAACTCCATATAACAGCAAGGTTAGTGACCTTCATATTATGCAATGGTCAGAGACCACCATATACAGCAGAGTTAGGGATCCCCTTATAACAGCAAGGGTCAGGGACCACCAATATAATGGCAAAGGGTCAGAGATCTCTTGTAACGACAAAGGGGCATAGACCTCCCATATAATAGCAAGGGCCTGGACCCCTGTAGACTGAATTAGGATAGAAACATTATTCTACACTTGGGTTATAGGGTGTGTTGGGTTGAGAGATGATTTTATTGGTTTTGGTTTTGAACAATTAAGTTCCTAGTTCTAGTTTTAACTGACTTTTGGTTCTTGATAGAATGGAAAGACGTTGCCAGATAATTTTTCCTTCAGTAGATATAAATTGCCATTAAATGATAAATATGATGCCATTAGATTATAAGCAAATTGTTTAAACAATTAGACTAGACAGAAATACAATGATTTCCATGTTATTATTTCTTCAGGAGCTATACAGAACATCGAAAAGTGTCAGCCTTGGTAAGGTGCATTTGGAAGAGTATCCAAGTAAGTGTTTAATAAAATCTGATGGGAATATTCACCCCATTTTAATAGTTAATAACTTTAATTGCTTTGATAAGTTATTTATTTTAGTTTAAAGATAATAACAAAAGTTTTCTTGTCTCTTCAGACTCAACTAACAACCTAAATCTTGAAGTAGCAGTCAAGGTCATCTCCATGAATAGGTAATATATACTGGTCTTATACATCAAAAGGGGAATGTGGTCTCCAAACAAGTTGAGTTTAAAATGAAAGGCCAGTTTCCTCACCTTAAAACGAGCCATCAACCACCTCTCTACGTGCTCCACAGCCCAAGATATAAAGAAATGACTGACCAGAAAGTGAATGGGTGGGAGGCTGACATGTGACATTCCTAAGGCTATATGTTTAATTTTTTCAATATATCTAGTATTTTATAAACGAATTTCTATATATTGTCATGTAGGATTCTCAAGAAGAACAGGAAAAGTTCGGGAATCCACTGCACGCAAGTTGAGCATAAAAACATATCCGCTGCTATGATGCCGGCATACAAGCGTACTGAGGTTCTGCAATAGACAAGTTATGGGTAAGATATTTTATTACTATAGCACTAAAAAAAGTTCAACTGGCATGAACAAAAAATATTGTAACGATTGCCAGCCGATCGTCTATACCCGGCCAATGATTGTACTATCCGTGACCATAGCGTGTATTTAAAGGCCATGATAATCTGTAATGTATACTAATATAGTATGTATTGTGGCACTCTGTGTAATGGCCGCATTCACTGTATTTTTGCCCATAAATTAAAATGTAATATTTATATACTTTACAGGTCATTGTCATAGAATTAAAAATATAATTATTACTTTGTAAAGTTAATTTACATTGATTATATTCAAATATTTACAATATCTATTTTAAATAGATAGATAATAGATCGATAGATGTAGAGATGATAGACTAGAGGACGATAGATCGATCGATGCTCAGATAATCTATAGCTCAGCCTCTCTTCGACGCTCGCTGCGCTAGCGGATCGTCGATAGACGATGCTGACTAGCTCGCGGCTCGCGCTCGCATGATCGCTCGCTCTCTCTCTCGCTCGATAGTGATCATACGATGATAGAATCGATCTATGCGATGGAGGATACTATAGTCGATACTATCTCTATAATCTACTCTATATATTAGCAAAATAAATTTTAATCACGACTGGGACAAATATATTGTGTACACAATGCATATAGCACCAATATAGTCAATCTGTTTCCTTTTTTACTGAGATTTTGATGGAATATTGCGGAGGTGGAACCCTTCATAACCTCATCACATCACATCCAAGATTTTGAAATACCTGCCCTGTGCATTGATAGGATATGTCGCAGGAGGTTTCAGGTAGGAAAAAAACTTGCATTTGTCTCCTGTAAAATATATAAGATGTATAATATTAAAATGATGAGGAAAAGAAAATCATTCTGTGATCTAAGAGCTCCCATTTAATGTTATTTTTGCTATTTCTCAATTGTCCTATATAAAAAACCCCAATGGTATTTCACCAAGCTGAAAATTCCTCACATACCACGTCATTATATTTGGAAGTAATACATGTAATCTGCCATTTATTTATGGAAAAAAAGCTGAAAGATCACATCACTACCGTATACTCCACGTATATTCGACCCGAGGTACCTATTTTTACCTCAAAAATTAGTAAAAACTATGGTTGACTCGAATAAAGTCGAGGTAGAAAATGTCATTTTCTACCGAATATAAGTCGAGGGTAGAAAATATGACCCTTCCACTACGTACATTGTTTTTTTATGAGCCTTACCTTACCTATCCTGTCCCTGACCCCCCCATGGGACCCCTACTTCTCCCCCCCCCCCACCCCCAGGAATAAAACCCTATTTCCCTGCCACTACAGTACCCACCTTTCCATTGCAGTACAGTTTTTTTTTTTATGAAGACTTACCTTTTTCCAGTGCTGTGGTGCTGTCAAAGTGTGAGATAGTCCGGGCCCCGCCATCACTCACTTGATGGAGGAATCGCTGCCGCATGCACTGATGGTCTCTCCCTGACGTCAGTACTCGGCGCCGGTCTCAATTTCCCGGCGCCGAGTTAGTGCGTCATTGGTATGCGACCATCAGTGAATGCGCAGAAACGGATTCCGCCATCAAGTGAGTGACTGACCCGAGCATAACGAGGTCAGTTTTCTCAGGCTGATTTTACAGCCTGAAAACCCCGACTTATACTCGAGTATAATAAGTAATTATTTAATAAAATAAAAGTTTATTTTCAGATTACAAACAAGCTTGACCAAGCTTTTATTTGTAATAGACAAAACGTAATATACCATACTGTAATGTTTTGTTCATCAGACTCCCCAGGGACTGTATTACTCCAACAGAAGATCGTCCCAGATATTAACCTGGTAATATCTGTTAACCGAAGATGGACAAGTGAAAATATCGGTGAGAGACATTTAGTTTAATATTAAACTATGGATATTTCCATGGGGAGAGCAGGGCACATTTACAATAACCCTCGCATTAGTATGTCTGTGATATTCATTCATCCAGGTCATGGTATGTCTGTAATATTCATTCATCCTTTTCACGGTCTATCTGTGATATTCATTCATCCAGGTCACAGTATATCTGTAGTATTCGTCTATACAGGTCATGGTATATCTGTAATATTCATTCATCCAGGTCACGGTATATCTGTAATATTCATTCATCCAGGTCACGGTATATCTGTAATATTCATCCATCCAGGTCATGGTATATCTGTAATATTCATCCATCCAGGTCATGGTATATCTGTAATATTCATCCATCCAGGTCATGGTATATCTGTAATATTCATTCAGCCAGGTCATGGTATATCTGTAATATTCATTCATCCAGATCACGGTATATCTGTGATATTCATTCATCCAGGTCATGGTATATCTGATATTCATTCAGCCAGGTCATGGTATATCTGTGATATTCAGTTAGATCAACAGGACATTAAGACGTTTCATTAGTCATCTGACTGGATCTCTCAATCCAGAATGACTTGTACAATAATCTGTTGGCAATAAATACCCTGGAATTAGTATATAACAGCCAGGTGTCAGGGAACTCCATATAACAGCAAGGGGTTAGTGACCTTCATATTATGGCAATTGGTCAGAGACCACCATATAACAGCAGAGTTAGGGATCCCCTTATAACAGCAAGGGGTCAGGGACCACCATATAATGGCAAAGGGTCAGAGATCTCTGTATAACGACAAGGGGTCATAGACCTCCATATAATAGCAAGGGGCCTGGGACCCCTGTAGACTGAATTAGGATAGAAACATTATTCTACACTTGGGTTATAGGGGTGTTGGGTTGAGAGATGATTTTATGGTTTTGGTTTTGAACAAATTAAGTTCCTAGTTCTAGTTTTACTGAACTTTTGGTTCTTGATAGAATGGAAAGACGTTGCCAGTATAATTTTTCCTTCAGTAGATATAAATTGCCATTAAATGATAAATATGATGCCATTAGATTATAAGCAAATTGTTTAAACAATTAGACTAAGACAGAAATACAATGATTTCCATGTTATTATTTCTTCAGGAGCTATTACAGAACATCGAAAAGTGTCAGCTCCTTGGTAAAGGTGCATTTGGAAGAGTATGCAAAGTAAGTGTTTAATAACAATATCTGATGGGAATATTCACCCCATTTTATAGTTAATAACTTTAATTGCTTTGATGAAGTTATTTATTTTAGTTTAAAGATAATAACAAAAGTTTTCTGTCTCTTCAAGACTCAACTAACAGACCTAAATCTGGAAGTAGCAGTCAAGGTCATCTCCATGAATAAGGTAATATACTGGTCTTATACATCAAAAGGGGAACTGTGGTCTCCAAACAAGTTGAGTTTAAATGAAAGGCCAGTTTCCTACCTTTAAAACGAGCCATCAACCACCTCTCTACGTGCTCCACAGCCCAAGATATAAAGAAATGACTGACCAGAAAGTGAATGGGTGGGAGGCTGACATGTGACATTCCTAAGGCTATATGTTAAATTTTTTCAATATATCTAGTATTTTTAATAAACGAATATTTCTATATATTGTCATGTAGGATTCTCAAGAAGAACAGGAAAAAGTTCGGGAGATCCACTTTGCACGCAAGTTAGAGCATAAAAACATAGTCCGCTGCTATGATGCCGGCATACAGCGTACTGAAGGTTCTGCAATAGACAAGTTATGGGTAAGATATTTTATTACTATAGCACTAAAAAAAAAGTTCAACTGGCATGAAACAAAAAATATTGTACGATTGCCAGCCGATCGTCTATACCCGAGCCAATGATTGTACTATCCGTGACCATAGCGTGTATTTAAAGGCCATGATATCTGTAATGTATACTAATCATAGTATGTATTGTGGCACATCTGTGTAATGCCGCATTCATGTATTTTTGCCCATAAATTAAAATGTAATATTTAATATACTTTACAGTCATTGTCATAGAATATAAATATAATTAATACTTTGTAAAGTTAATTTACATTGATTATATTCAAATAATTTACAATATCTATTTTATAGATAGATAGATAGATAGATAGATAGAGATAGATAGATAGAGATAGATAGATAGAGATAGATAGATAGAGATAGATAGATAGAGATAGATGATAGATAGAGGATAGATAGATAGAGGATAGATAGATAGAGATAGATGATAGATAGAGGATAGATAGATAGATGATAGATAGATAGATAGATAGATAGATAGATAGATAATAGATGATAGATGATAGATAGATAGATAGATGGAAGGATAGATAGATGATAGATAGATATCTATAGATATATCTATATATATAAAAGCAAAATAAAAATTTTAATACGACTGGGAAAAATATATATGTGTACCACAATGCAATATAGCACCAATATAGTCAAATCTGTTTCCTTTTTACTGTAGATTTTGATGGAATATTGCGGAGGTGGAACCCTTCATAACCTCATCACATCACATCACAAGATTTATGAAAAATACCTGCCTGTGCATTTGATAGGATATGTCGCAAAGGAGGTTTTGCAGGTAGGAAAAAAACTGCATTTGTCTCACTGTAAAATATATAGATTGTATAATAATTTAAAATGATGAATGGAAAAGAAAATCATTCTGTGATCTAATAGCTCCCATTTAATGTTATTTTATTGCTATTTCTCAATTGTCCTATATAAAAAACCCCAATGGTATTTCACCAAGCTGAAAATTCCTCAACATACCACGTCATTATATTTGGAAGTAATACAATGTAATCTGCCATTTATTTATGGAAAAAAAGCTGAAAGATCACATCACTACCGTATATACTCACGTATAAGTCGACCCGAGGTACCTATTTTTACCTCAAAAATTAGTAAAAACTGGTTGACTCGAATATAAGTCGAGGGTAGAAATTCATTTTCTACCGAATAAAGTCGAGTGATAAAATATGACCCTTCCACTACAGTAACAGTTCTTTTTATGAGCCTTACCTACCTATCCTGTCCCTGACACCCCATGGGACCCTTACTCTCTCCACTCCCCCCCCCCACCCCCAGGAATAAAACCCTATTTCCCTGCCACTACAGTACCACCCTTCCATTGCAGTACATTTTTTTTTTTATGAGACTTACCTTTTTCCGGTGCTGTGGGTGCTGTCAAAGTTGCAGGAGAGGCGGGCCCCGACACACCTCACTTGATGGAGGAATCCGGCCGCATGCAACTGATGGTCGACATCCCTGACGTCAGTACTCGGCGCCGGTCTCAATTTCCCGGCGCCGATTAGTGACGTCAGTGGGATGCGGCCATCAGTGAATGCGGCAGACGGATTCCCCATCAAGTGAGTGACTGACCCGAGCATAAGTAGGTCAGTTTTTCAGGCTGATTTCAGCCTAAACCCCGACTTATACTCGAGTATAATAAGTAATTATTTAATAAAATAAAAGTTTATTTTCAGAGTACAAACAAGCTTGACCAAGCTTTTATATTTGTAATAGACAAAACTAATATACCATACTGTAATGTTTTTGTTCATCAATCTCCCCAGGGACTGTATTTCTACACAAGGAAATGATCGTCCCGGATATTAAACCTGGTAATTATCTGTTAACCGAAGATGACAAAGTGAAAATCGGTGAGAGACATTTAGTATTATAATTATAACTATGGATATTTCCATGGGGAGAGCAGGGCCACATTACAATACCCCTCGCATTATAGGTTTCAATAGAGAGGGTGCATTAATGTATCTTATTCTCCCAAACACATCTCTGATATAAACTACTAGAGGCATTTAGGACCCACAGTGGATAAGGAGAGACTAGACCATATTTATTTTATATAATCAAGTTCTTTTTTCTTTGTCTTTAAGATATATCTATATTCTGCCTTATTTGCTCACTGTCTATGTAAGGCTGAAGCTACTATTCATTAAGTACAATGTGTCATTGCAGGTGATTTTGGCCTGGCCCTCCAATTATCAGGAAAGGAAGATAAAGTACAAGAATTCGAAGGTACCAGTTATTTTATGGCACCAGAAATTCTAGGTTGGTATCTGGAATCTAACGATGGCTACGATTTGGCGGTAAGATACACATTTACCAATTCTATTGCTGTTATACACTTATGAGAAAAATGATTCCATATAAGATGATATAATAAAAACTGTCATGGCTTTCTATATATTTGGATGTTTATAATGCTATTGGGAACATTGGTTTTGTAATATTTTCCTTGTTTTTCTATTTTCCAGTGCGACGTGTGGGCATTAGGAATTACTATCCTAGAAATGGCTGAAGGAAATCTACGTAAGTAAAGCAGACCCATAACAATAATCATCGTACAATACCGTCCTCTAAGAAGAGCTCTTTGCTCTTTGAAAAGGAACAGAAAAGATAAAATGATATAAATAAAAAACTGTATATTTTCCTATTTGTAATTTCTCTTCTATTACTTTTTATAACCTTTAGCCTACAGCAGTTTTTCCCAGCAAACGGTAGTGTTCCTGTCCTACCAGCTAGACCCACCCACCCTGCATCCTTTATTATGGTGAGTTCAATGCATTTCCTTCATTTCCATCTATCAGGATATTATACAGGGAGTTATTATAGTACGAGGGACCGGGGGATGGGACAGATTGTCCACCATTTTGGAAAATGTAAGTCTCTGATGGCCGGACATCTTTGGGAATGATAATATATAATATAAATATTGGTCACCCTATTATATTTGGATGTAATTAGAGGGAATGTCTAGTTGGGGGGTAAACCATTAGAATGTTTGTAAAAAAAAGATAGGATTTGTGGATCCGATTGTAAGTATTATGAATCAAATAAATTTTCGGCGAGTGGGAAAAAGGAAACGGAGGGCGGTGGTAAATATGCAGTTCAAGAATACGTACTCCATAGGAAAAGTGGTCTGACGGTGGAACAAGATCGTACGTAATTACAATGCGAGTGAGGCCACAGGAATGATCCGAATAAGGGTGGCATGGGGGGCAGTACATAGAAACACATCCGGCTACATAAAAGAGGAGCTTCTTAAAGCTCTTTTGGCAAACTTTGAAAATGCACATCGAAAATATGCAACATGGAGATATAGGGCGATAGAGATAAGAAAAACGGTATATTTTGCCTATTTGTACCTTTCTCTTCTATTGGCTTGTTTATAACCTTTAGCCACAGCGTTTTTTCCGCAGCAACGGTAGTGTTCTGTCCTAACCAAAAATACTAGACCCAAAACACGGGACGCAAACCGGGGACTTGGCAGGTCCTTGTGGGATGGTTAGTGGGGGTGCGGGTTCAAGATGCCTATAGTCCTGGTACAGTGAGGAATGTCGGCATCTAGAAAAAGGTGCAGGGGCATATGTAGTACACAGAAGGTGAAAAGTTAGTGAAAATGGGAGAAGTGAGTGCGAAGGGAAAACCGGAGATAATAGGGAAAGTATTTGGACAGATTGTCCACGACAATATTGGAATATCATAAAGGAAAGGAATGTAAAAGTCGTGTGGTGGATGGGAACCGGGGAGAAGAAAAAAGACAGTCGTGTGGTGGATATGGGTATGGAAAAATGGAGTGGGGGTGATAATAGTAAATGGAGGAAAGATGTTGGGGTCAGGCAAAAAGAGGACAGGCACACAGGACATGGGTACATCAGAAATATAGGAAGGGGTAATAATAAAAGTAATAATTAAATAAGGGGGGGGAGGAAAAGGGGCATTTGAGGTGCGTAGGGTAGGAAAATCTAACGGAATGATTATTAATTGAAGAGTCGTCCAGTGTCGTGGGAACAATACAAAATGTGTGTAGAAACACTTGAATGGGGCTGTGACGAAAGAGTTAGCAAAAATGTAGAAAAGAAAAAAGAATGAGAAAGAGACGACAGGAGGGATCTGTGATTGGGTCCAGGCCAATTTCAAGGAAGGTCGCAAGGGATAGCAAATACGAAACACGAGCGCAGGCCCAGGTCGTAATAACAAACTAGCCCAACACTGGAAGAGGTGAACGCAGAGGGAAAAGAGCGGTGTAGAAAGGTAAAAATAGCAAAGACAAAGTGGTTAAGGGGTAATGGCAGAAAAAAACTATGAATGGTGGTGAGGACATGGGAGATCGAATAAACAGTATATAAACGTGTAGTTAGTCAACGGCGATTATGGGATGCCAGAGGAAGTTCAAACAAGTTGTGGGCTAAGGCGGGCGCGAGGGTTGCAGGTGTGTGTATCTTGGCCCTTCGATAAGAGGTTGATAGAAAATATGGATACATACCCGCTCATTGTAAGTCTTGTAAGGAATAAGTGGTGTTAGGATAAAAAGGTACAAAGCATATTACGTAGTTTGGAAGAATATTTGTGTGGAGAACGTGCAAATTCGAGGGAAGGGGAAGAGTTGTCATTGTCTTTTGTTCGCAAATTTGGAGAAATGACCAGAGTGAAAAATCAGAAGGATAGGTAAAACGAAGGCGGAGTAGGAGTAGTGGCGTATGCCAAAGAGGAACAAGTTCTAAAAGGGCGGGCAAGAGAACAGAAATGGAGACATGGGTCGTGAAAAAGGTGGAAGAAGAGAAAAAACAGAATGATAAAATCATGTCGCAGGGGTCGGACCGTTGCGGGTGAGGGCAAACCTATGGGATTAAGGTTAAATATATGGACAAGGTTGACAAAGAGGAACACAAAGACCATCACGCCGCAGAGGACACAGAGATAAAAAGAATGAGGATTATCTCTGCCTAAACCTAGACCTCCAGGAGACATTCACCAAATTGGAAGAAAGAATGGCCGGTTACAGACCATGCTTGAAAACCCAACATCCATAAAAGAGATTAGATTCTACTTTATATTGAGTTTGGGGAGGTTAGACTCTTGGAAAACACATGTAATTGGATGTCAGTGATAAGATTGTAAGCTCTTGGGCAGGTCGGATGGGAACGGATTAAGTTATTTTAAAGAAGAGTTCAATGTTTAAAGTTATAGAGACGCTTAACACTGTTATTCTTTCTCATGTTCAATTATCATCTATTTTATATGTATTATGTAATAAATGTGTTGATTATTATAATGCCCTTTTTGCCTTTTTCTTGCAAGATTTGCACACAGACACATGTACGATCTGCAACATATAAGACATGTTTTAAACCCTATGATTGATACTCTCTGGCACTGGTGTAATATCAGAGCCCACGTGGCGGGGCCACGTGGTACCAGGGCCCGCAATCTTCCTCTGAAAGTCCACACTCAACTGTTTTTGAAATAGCTGGTCAAGTGGTATGAAGTAAACATATATGCACAATCATTGTTTAATAAGACCTGAACTGGAATTCCAGTCTTTTGAACAGCTGATCACGCGTATCTTTACTTCACACGTGCCATTAGCTGTTTAAAAACAGCTGAGCACAGACCTTCTCGGGAGGGAGGAGGTGTGTCAGGGGCCCGGCCTCCAATCTCACGGGGGCCCCTGAAGTTACGCCCTGTTCTCTGGTAACCTAAACATAAATCAAGACTTGAGTGAGCAGGTTTTTTTCTCTTTTTCCAATACAATTTTCTATATAGATTATTGTTCACTTGCTGTATTTGGCAATCAGTTTACTACAACCGATTTGGGACTGAAAGATTGCTCGCGATTTACGGCCATTTGGGCTGTGCACGACAGGAGCCGGGCTGTGCACGACAGGAGCCGGGCTGTGCACGACAGGAGCCGGGCTGAGCACGACAGGAGCCGGGCTGAGCACGACAGGAGCTGGGCTGTGCACGACAGGAGCTGGGCTGTGCACGACAGGAGCTGGGCTGTGCACGACAGGAGCTGGGCTGTCCATGCCAGGAGCTGGGCTGTACATGACAGGAGCTGGGCTGTACATGCCAGGAGCTGGGCTGTGCTCCGCTCTGTGCCTCTGCCTTAAAGGCGGTAAGTTCTGTGTTACAGAACGCTGCCTTATTTTCAAGAATTTTTAAAAATAGCACAGTCAACACAAGAGTAATCAGGTAGTGTGGGTTTTATGCTAATTTTTGCGCCTTGGCCGCGGGTTGGCGTCACTGCTTTAGAGAAATAGATGAGGCTGTAGTTGGTTCCTTATTTAGCTGGTTTCTTCAAGGGAAAATTTAACACAGAACAACTCTAAAGTCCGGTATCCAACCCCTCCCTCAGCGCACACCAATAGAAGAGGATGGGGATGGACCCACTATCTCCGCTGGCGACGCTTTTTGCAGCACATGCGATCACCATTTTTGGTGCGCATGTGCTGCCATAGGGTAACATCAAAGGAATGGGAGCGCACACGCAGGGTAGCGCACATGAACCGTGCAACATTGAGATTTCGCTGCGTAGCAGGATTCTTGCGTGCCGCCTAGTGGGGCCTTGCCCATAAATAGAGAATAAGGACTGTGCCATTTAGTAGGATTTTCTTACAGCAGAGATTGAAGGAAACGTTTTCCATTTACCAGAATTTATTTAGGTAATGTATGGCAATTACCATATTTAAAGGGGAAGTGGATCATAGTATAGTATAATATAGTATAGTACATTAATTGTATAGTATAGTATAATATAGTATAGTACATTAATTGTATAGTATAGTATAATATAGTATAGTACATTAATTGTATAGTATAGGTATAGTAATAGTAATTGAATAGATAAGCGATGGTATAGGATAATTGGTAAGTTAGTAGTTGTATGGTAGTGATGCGAAGAGTGATTGTATAGTATAATAGGCATTTCTAGTGTAGTAATAGGCAGAGTAGAGTAATTGATAGTTTTTTAATATAGGAAAATATGGATGCGATAGATAGTACTAAGTAAGTGTATAGTGTAGATGGTATAGCATTGTAATGTATTTAGGGTAATTAGTAATAGTAGACTTGTAGCTCGCTTTTTGGCATATAGTGTATAGGAAATTATTAGCAGGCGAGTAGGTATTATGGTTGGTTTGTTGGTGTCATAGGAGTACGTACTTTTGAGTTTTTTGATGTAAAATGTAGTATATGTACTGTTTACTTGTATGTATTCGTATATAGAAGAGGGTTTTGTAGTTTTGTATAGGATAGCTAGTTAGTATAGTAGGTATATGTTAATATTCCATAGTTCTGTTATTGTTTTGGGTTGGGAAAGTACTTGTCTAGTTTTTTTTTTGTTTTGTTGCACGTTTCTAGTCTAGCGGTAGATTGTAGATGGGACAGGACTGGTAGCTGTTTTGGGATGCTCCTCAGACTTCCTTTCCTGGCTTCTTTTGGTTTGGAGTTTGGGTTTGTGTGGTTTGATGGAGGTGATAGATGAGGGGAGAGGGAGGAAGAGAGGGAGGGGAGGAGGGGTTCAGGTAATGATAAAGAGGATATTGGGGTAAGAATAAGGAGGAGAGGACGGAAGGTGGTAGAGGAATGAGTAAGAGGGGGGAGGGAGATTAGTAGAAGAGTTTGGTTGATAGTGTGGGGTAGATGTATAGATATAGGATATTGTTTGTGGACTGTAAATTGTATAGTGTATTAGGTGAATGGAGGAGGTCGTTCGGAGTAGTGAGCTAGGAGAAGGGATATAGAAGAGTATGAGTTGGTGGATATATAATATAATTATAGGAGGCAGTAAGGGGAGAGGAAGATGGTAGGGGTAAAAGAGTAATAGTATGGGATAATATAAATGTAGAATAGGATGAATAGGAGATTGGTTTTGTGTTCTCGTGAAGTAATAGTAATGTAGGCGAGTAATTGTATTTCATTTTTCATATCGTATATGTACTGTTTATATAGTAAAACAGTACTTGTTTCGTTCTTTTGGTATCGAATCAGTCTCGGACGTAACATTCAATTGTCTAGTCTCGGGTATTGGTAGTAATGGTATACTATACTCCTAGGTACATTAATTGTGTGTGTTATGGGGATAGTATGGGATTCTATAGTATCTTGTACATTAATTGTATAGTCATGTGTATCTTCATCTAGTTGTTTTTATCGTGTGTTAGTGAGCATTAATTGTTATAGTATAGTATAGGGGTGAATATGATGTTGTTTAGCACATTTTTGGTTTAGTGTTGGGTTGCTATCATAGTATATTTTGTGTGGATGTTATGTATCACGAATGAGTCAATTGTATAGTATAGGGGGGGATAAAGTATAGTGCGTAGTGACTCTTTAATTTGTATAGTATAGTTTTGTTATATATATGGCAGGGGGGTTAGGGGGGTGGGGAGTTACCATTTAATTGTATAGTATAGTATACTATAGTAGAGTGAACATTGAATTTGTATATAGTTAGTAGTTATCTTAGGTATAGTTATTATTATGTGGGGTGGTGCGTATACTTGTTAGTACAGTAAATAATATAGTATATAAGAGTTTTAATATAGAGTAATTACTTGGTTACATAATTTATATGTATAGTAGGGTATTAAGTATAGTAACAATTACTTGATGTATATATAATATAGGACTACGTACACTGAAGTGGAGACAGTATGTTCATAGTATTGATGTTGATTAATAGAGTATTAGTGTACACGTGTGGCCTTTGGGTTTGTAGTATTAGTATAATAGTATATAGTACATTAATTGTATCGTATCGTATAATCTCGTATAGTACCTTAGTGTTGTCTTTTAATTGGTATAGTCTGATTATAGTAATATGTACCTTCATTGTGATATTGTACCCCAGTGATATGGATGGGTCTTCGTCTCGTCCCCTTCTCTTGGTCTCGTCTGTTTTTGGGTGTTTTGGTTTGTCTTTTGTCATCCGTCTCGTCGGTCGGCCCTTCCTTTATCGTCTGATACATAGACGTCATTTAGTAGTGGTTTTGTTGGGGTTTTGTGTTGTGTTGGGGTACATGTAAATGGTGGTTGTTCATTTAGTATATGGTATATTGGGGTTTGGTTTTTTATTATATAGTAACTTCCTTGTATTAGTATAGTATAATCTCGTAAGTACATTAATTGTATAGTATAACCATATAATAGTATATTGGTTGGTCTCATTTCATTTGTATACGTTACATATAATATAGTATAATACATTAATTGTATCAGTATAGTATAATCTAGTAATTGTATCACACTTAATGTATGAGTCTGTAATATAGATGTATAGTACCCGGTAATTGTTATAGTATGGTGGTTAGTTGTAGGTGGAGTACTGTGGTGTCGGGCGTATATAGTAATAGGAATAGTAATTGATAGTCTGGGGGTATAATCTCAGTAGCGGTACTTATTGTATAGTATTATGTATTCATATTAGTCTAGTACATTCATTGTATAGTATGCTTTACTCTAGTTTTTTGATCGTGTTGTCTTGTGCAGTACATTATTGTCTAGTATTAGTATATTAATCGTCTAGTAACATTAACCAATTTGTATAAGTGTGATAAAATATAGTATGAGTGTACATTAATTGTATAGTATATATAGTTATAGGGGTTACATTAATTGTAAGTATAGTATAATATAGTATATACATTAATTGTACTGTAGGTACGTGTAAAGAATATAGTACATTATTGTTGTTATAGTAGATTATATAGTATAGTATTAGTTCCTGTTCATTGTTGGTGGTTTGTGTTGTGTATGTATGTAATTATTTTGTGAGGTTGAGTAATAGGTACCTTTTAATTGTAGAGTTATATATATCTTTTGGTGTATTGTATCTGTTATGCATGGTTCCATGTTTATCTGTAGTATATAGTTGTAGGTATATGGTACATTAATTGTCATGCTATGACGATAGTGGTTGTGATCTAGTATATGGTACATTTTAATTTTATAGTATAACTATAGTTATCAGTCATGGGTCTGGTGATGAGGTTTGTGTGTAGTTGTGTTGGTGGGTTGGTGGGTATGTTGTGGTACTTCCGTGTTTTCATGTGGTCCTGTAAGCTAGGGGTTTGTATTCTGTGTTGTGGAGGTTGGTGTTGGTGATAGTACATTAATGGGTTTTCGGGTAGTTGTTTGTTGTGGTATTTTTGAGTGTTGTGTGGAGAGCAGACTAGGAGTGCTTGTTGGGGACAGTGGTTACCAATGTTGTATCTATGGTTTGGGTTTGTCTGGGTCATAGTTCGGATGTAGAGGGGGTGGGTACTTAATGTGTATAGTAACAGGAAATAGAGTATAGAAGATCTAGTTGTATCAAGTTGTTTAGGCGGGAGTGTACTTGGGGTTGTTTAGCGGGGAGAGTTTGAGCAGTAGGACATGTGAAGTGGGGGATAGCGGAGGGTAGATGAGTTAGGGAGAGGGGCACAGTGATGTGGGAGAAGTAGATCTGGGGAGCAGAGAGGGAAGGGTACTCTGAGTGGGGTCGAGGGGGAGGTAGAGAGATAGATAGCTCAGGGGGGAAGGGGGAGAGGAGGAAGAGAAGAGAGGAGTGAGGGACAGGAAGGGGGGGAGGGAAGATATCCGCGGGGTATGTGGTTGGGGAGGGACAGTAAGGGGAGAGGAGATAGAGGAGAAGTATAATGCGTATGTATGTAGAAGAGATTAGAGAAACGTAATTAGGTCGAACAGACACAACGTCCCCATCCAACCGACCACATCAAACCCACATCATTCCTGCCTTACTGTTCCTCTACAAACTGTGTGTCTAACCCAATGACCGGGTCCTGGCTAGGCATTGGAATCGGATCCAGTGAGCACACCACAACTTTAATTAGTTTTAACATTGGAAATAATTTGAACCTACAGGTCAAAGGACCTGGCAGTCCAGGTACTGTTAACGGGGAGAAGTGGAGACGTAGGCAGGAGAAGGATTTTAATTGTTCTGTTTCTGTGACATAACCACTATTTACCATCATATCAGTCTAGAGACACACAGGACAAAATTGGGGGGGACGGGGGGGGGGACTTTGAGTTACTCCCATGGGAAACCTTTTAAGAAAGCCAGATGTGCAAACCACAATCTCTTCCACTACTGGGGCCCAGACACCAAACAGCTCACTGGTTCACACGTGGTCGCTATGTCCTGGGGAGTGTGTGTTCCTATTCCCAGCCTGGCTTAGCTCGTCTAATAAAGATCACACTTAGGGTTGTTAAAGTGGGTTGGTGTAAGTTGGTCAAAACCAACGCCTATTGCTTAAACCCAGTGACAATCCGTTTTAACCTTTGGCAAAGAAGCGTTGTGGCAGCTCCCATTCATTAAGATACAATCATAAGAGAAACAATTTGACAATGTCTGTGCTGTCTAATCGCTGTAGTCACAGAATGACAGATTATCAGGGAGATTCAACAAAAGTTCTTATTGTTTAAAATGGTGCTAATTTTACCCCAACCAATCAGATGTTAGCTTTCAAATGTTAAATAAGTTCAATAAATCCCTGCATACAAAATGCATATCCCTGCATACAAATGCATATCCCTGCTACAAAATGCCCATCCCTGCATACAAATGCCCATCCCTCCTACAAAATGCCCATCCCTGCATACAAATGCCTCATCCCTGCATCAAAATGCCATCCCTCATACAAAAAAATGCCCTCCTGCATACACAATCCCATCACCATGACTGCATACAATGCATCCCTGCATACAAAATGCATATCCTCCCTCCCGCATACAAAATGCCCATCACTGCATACAAAATGCATATCCCTGCATACAAATGCATATCCCTGCATACAACATGCACCATCCCTGCATACAAAATGCATATCCCTGCCATCACAAATGCATATCCTGCATACAAAATCATATCCCGATAAAAGCATCATCCCTGCATTCAAAATGCATAACAAAGCCCCATCCCTGCTACAATGCCCATCCCTGCATACAAAATGCCCACCCTGCATACAAAATGCCCATCCCTGCATACCAAATGCCCATCCTGTATACAAAATGCATCCCCGCATACAAAATGCATATCCCTGCATACAAAATGCATATCCCTGCATACAAAATGCCCATCCCTGCATACAAAATGCCCATCCCTGCATACAAAATGCATATCCCTGCATACAAATGCATAGTCCCCTGCATACAAATGCATATCCCTGCATACAAAATGCCGCATCCCTGCATACAAAATACATATCCCTGCATACAAAATGCATATCCCTGCATACAAAATGCATATCCCTGCATACAAAATGCCCATCCCTGCATACAAAATGCCCATCCCTGCATACAAAATGCCCATCCCTGCATACAAAATGCCCATCCCTGCATACAAAATGCCCATCCCTGCATACAAATGCCCATCCCTGCATACCAAAATACATATCCCTGCATACAAATGCCCATCCCCCCTGCATACAAATGCCCATCCCTGCATACAAAATGCCCATCCCTGCATACAAAATGCCCATCCCCTGCATACAAAATGCCCATCCCTGCATACAAAATGCCCATCCCTGCATACAAAATGCCCATCCCTGCATACAAAATGCCCATCCCTGCATACAAAATGCCCATCCCTGCATACAAAATGCATATCCCTGCATACAAAATGCCCATCCCTGCATACAAATGCCCATCCCTGCATACAAATACTATCCTGCATACAAATGCATATACAAGCGCCCATCCCTGCATACAAAATGCATATCCCTGCATACAAAATGCCCATCCCTGCATACAAAGCCCTCCCTGCATACAAAATGCCCATCCCTGCATCCAAAAGGCCCATCCCTGCATACACAATGCCCATCCCTGCATAACAAATGCCCATCCCTGCATACAAAATACATATCCCTGCATACAAATGCCATAATTCCCTGCATACAAATGCATATCCCTGCATAAAAAATGCATATCCCTGCATACAAATGCAATCCCTGCATACAAAATGCCCATGCCCTGCATACAAATGCCCATCCCTGCATACAAATGCCCATCCCTGCCTCAAATGCCCACCCTGCATACAAATGCATATCCCTGCATACAAAATGCATATCCCTGCTACAAAATGCCCATCCCTGCATACAAATGCCCATCCCTGCAACAAAATGCCCACATCCCTGCCATACAAATGCCCACATCCTGCCTACAAATCCCATACCCTGCATACAAAATGCCCATCCCTATCCAATGCATATCCCTGCATACAAAATGCCCATCCCTGCATACAAAATGCCCATCCCTGCATACAAAATGCCCATCCCTGCATACAAAATGCCCATCACTGCATACAAAATGCATATCCCTGCATACAAAATGCCCATCCCTGCATACAAAATGCCCATCCCTGCATACAAAATGCCCATCCCCTTCATCCCGCATACAAAATGCCCACATCCCTGCATACAAAATGCCCACTCCCTGCTACAAAATGCCCATCCCTGCCATACAAAATGCCCATCCCTGCATACAAAATTCATATCCCTGCATACAACATGCCCATCCCTGCATACAAATGCCCATTCCCTGCATACCAAATGCATATCCCTGCATACAAAATGCATATCCCTCCCTGCATACAATGCCCATCGCCCTGCTACAAAATGCCCACAGGTCAATCCCTGCATACAAAATGCCCCATCCCTGCATACAATGCCAAATCCCTGCATCCAAATCCCATCCCTGCATAAAATGCCCATCCCTGCATACAAAATGCTATTCCCGCTACAAATGCCCATCCCTGCATACAAATGCCCTCCCTGCATACAAATGCCCATCCCTGCATACAAAATGCCCATCACTGCATACAAATGCATATCCCTGCATACAAAATGCATATCCCTCATACAAAATGCATCCATCCCTGCATACAAATGCATCCTGCATACAAAATCGCATATCCCTTGCATACCAAATGCCCATCCTGCATACAAAATGCCCATTCCTGCATACAAAATTCCCATCCCTGCATCAATGTCATCATGCATAAATCCCATCACTGCTACAAAATGCATATCCCTGCATACAAAATGCCCATCCTTGTCATACAAATTGCCGATCCCTGCATACACAATAGCCCATCCACTGCATACAAAACTGCCCATCACTGCAACAAAATGCCCATCACTGTCATACAAAATGCCCATGCACTTCACGCTATAGCAACAAATGCATATCCCCCCTCATACAAAAACGCAAATCCCTCTGCACAAAACCGCATATCCCACTCATATAAAAACGCCTATCCCTGCATAACACCGCATAATCCCTGCATCCAAACGCATATCCCGCATACAAATGCCCACTCCCCCGCTCAACCTCGCCCCATACACAATCCCGCATACGAATCAAATGCATATCCTCTGACAAAATGCCCATCCTGCATACAAAAGTTCTAATAGCCCCCCCATCACTCTCCCGCATACAAAATGCATATCCCTGCATACAAAATGCCCATCCCTGCTACAAAACTGCATATCCCTGTCATACAAAAGCATATCCCTGCATATAACAAAATGCCCATCCCTGCATACACAACGCCATACCCTGCATACAAATACCATATCCTTGCATACAAAACCAAAGCCATCCCATGCATACAAAAACGCCCTCCCTGCATACAAAACGCCCATCCCTGCATCACAAAACGCACATCCCTGCATACAAAATGTCCCATTCCCCCCTGCATGCAAAACTCCCATTCCCTGCATAACTCCGATAAACGCCATCATCCCCTCATACAAACCCATCCCTGCTCAACAACCACATCCCTCATCAAACTCATAACGCATCTGCATAAAAACGCATATCCCTTCCCGCATACAAATGCATATCCCTGCAATACAAAATGCATAATCCCTGCATCACGGAATTCTTTGGCAGTGGTGTCCTTTTTTTTTCCCATTTTACCCAAAATTGCACTTTATTCACATTAAGAAATGAATCCTTATACACATACAAACGTAGTGAAAAAACACACCCTTAAATGTATTTGTATGCTTTTTTTTAACTTCTCGTTTTGCAGTGTGAACAAACCTAATTTGGCTGCAGATATCACCATTGTCTACTGGCTCTCTCTCCATTTCCCACAACTGCGTTGTAATCAGTTTGGGGTCAAGTTTAGCACACGACCACCGGTAACACAGGGATCACTGTCTGTGGCGTACACAACACTGCCTGTTACACTTGCTCTTGGCACCAAGTTCCAGGTTTTGGCTTCTTTTCTTTCGCTATTATGATTTTATTAACTGTTATTTTAGCTCTTTTTAAGAAAACACAAGTTTTACAGAGCACGATATTTTCAACATGCTTGAATTGCCCTCGGGGGAATCAGGATTTCACTGGAAGTGGTGTTACTGGTAGGGACATTTCCATGCCAATACTCAACAGGGACAGAAATGTCCAATGTGTGTGGGAAACAGTGAAACTTCATTCAGGAGAATTAGTGCTGTGGAGCTCAAGCAAAATAACATTAACCTGTGGGAAGGTTCCCTCGTCAGGCATCAAGTCCAATCGCAACCCCCCCCCAAAATAAACAAACCAATCCTTCCAGCCAATGCTCCTACACTGACCATACGTATAGAAATCCTTCCCAGCCAATCTCCATACGCGACATACTATCGTCCTTCGCCATCCATACCTATACAATCCTTCCCAGCGCCATCTCCATAACTACGCGACCACAATGAATCCTTCCCACCATCCCATACGCTGACCATACTATAGAATCCTTCCCAGCCAATCTCCATACGCTGACCATACTATAGAATCCTTCCCAGCCAATCTCCATAACCTGACCATACTATAGAATCCTTCCCAGCCAATCTCCATACGCTGACCATACTATAGAATCCTTCCCAGCCAATCTCCATACGCTGACCAACTATAGAATCCTCCCTCCCACACTGCCACTAGCTCCGAGCCTCCATACGCTGACCATACTATAGAATCCTTCCCAGCCAATCTCCATACGCTGACCATATAGATCCTCCCAGCCAAATCACCATATGCTAACGCATACCCATAGAATCCTGGCCCAGCCAATCACCATATGTCTGACCCATAGCTAAGAATCCTTCCCGCCAATGCACCATAGCGCTGACCATACTATAGAATCCTTCCCAGCCAATCTCCATACACTGACCATACTATAGAATCCTTCCCAGGTCCAGTCACACCATATGCTAACCAACCCCATAGAATCCTCCCACCAATCACCCAGACGCTGACCATACTAAGAATCCTCCCCAGGCCAATCTCCATAGCTGACCATACTAATAAGAATCCTTCCCATGCCAATCTCCATACGCTGACTCATACTATAGATCCTTCCCAGCAATCCCAACCTGACCTACCTATAGAATCCCTTCACCACCATCTCCATACTGCTGACCATCCTATAGAACCTTCCCATCAATCTCCATACGCTCCTTCGAATCCGTAGACATCTCAACACTAGAATCCTACTATCGAGAATCGCTCTACTGACACTAAATCCTACCACATGTCCATCGCTGACCATACTATAGATCTTCCCAGCCAATCTCCCATACTGCTGACCATACTAAGAATCCTCTCCACCACTCCATAAATCCCATACATGCTCCCCGCATCCATATACTTGAGATATATGAATCCTGCCCAGCCATCACCATACCGGACGCAGACTATGAAATCCTTCCACTCACCCATAGACCTGACCATACTATATGAAATCCATCTCCACAGCCCAATTAACCTCTCACCAATCATCCTAACCAAACCCAAATCCTGCCCAACCAATTCACCAATACGTCTGACCCATACAGCAGACTCCTTCCCGCCAAATCTCCATTACGCTGACCATACTATAGAATCCTCCTCAGCCAATCTCCAAGCCTGAACCATACTTAGAATCCTTCCCAGCAATCCCAATACGCTTACCATACTATGAGTCCTTCCCACCAATCTCCTACGCTGACCCAGATACTATCGAATCCTTCCAGCCAATCTCCATAGCTGTACGCATCCTATAGAATCCGTTCTACCAGAATCTCCATACACTGGCACCATACATAGATCCTTCCAGCCAATGTCATCCGCTGACCATACTAATAGAAATCCTTCCCAGCCAATCTCCATACGACTGACCATACTATAACTCCTCCATCCAATACCATAGCGCTGACCACTAAATGAATCCTTCCCAGCCCAATCTCCATACGCTGACCATACTATAAATCTTCCAGCCAATCTCCATACACTGACCATACTATAGAATCCTCCTAGCCATCGCATACGCTGAACCATACTATAGTAAATCCTTCCAGCCAACTCCATAGCGCTGCCAATACTATAGAATCCTTCCCCGCCAACTGTCCATGACGTGACCATACTATAGAATCCTTCCCAGCCCTCTGCATATAACGCGACCATACTATGAATCCTTCCCAGGCGCATCCCCATAAACGCTGACCATACTATAGAATCCTTCCCAGCCAATCTCCAACACTACCATACTATAGAATCCTTCCCAGCCATCCCCATACGCTGACCATACTATAGAATCCTTCCCAGCCAATCTCCATACACTGACATACTATAGAATCCTTCCCAGCCAATCTCCATACACTGACCGTACATAGAATCCTTCCCAGCCAATCTCCATGACGCTGCCCATACCTATAATCCCTTCACCACAATTTCCATAGCTGACCATACTATAGAATCTCTTCCCAGCCATCTCCATACGCTGACATACTATAGAATCCTTCTCCAGCCATCTCATACGCTGACCATACGATGAACCCTTCCCAGCCAATCTCACATACGCGACCAATACTATAAGCAGATCCTTTTCCACAATCTCCATACACTGACTCATACTATAGATTCCTCCTCCCAGAATCTCCCTACACTGACCATACTATGAATCCTTCCCACGCCCAATCACCATACCTGACCATATCTAAATCCCTTTCCAACAAATCTCCATACACTGAACCATACTAAATCATCCTTCCCAGCCATCTCCATACACTGACCTACATAGAAATCCTTCCCGCCAAATCTCCATACAGCTCATACGTAATAGAAATCCTTTCCAGACAATCTGCCATCACTGACCATACATAGAACCTTCCCAGCCAATCTCCATACACTACCATTCCTTCCCCATCCAATCAACCATAACGCTGACCATACTAGAATCCTTCCCTTCCACCATCTCTCATACACTGAACCATACTATAGAATCCTTCCCCCATCTCCACTATCTGACGCATACTATAGAATCCTTCCCCGCCAATCACCATATCTAACATACCCATAGAATCCCTGGCCCAGCCTCAATCACCAGAGCGCTGACCTTATCTATGAAAATCCTTTCCAAGCCAATCTCCATACGCTGACCATACTATAGAATCCTTCCCAGCAATATCCATATGACTGACCATCACTATAGAACCTTTCCCATGCCAATCACCATATGCTAACCATACCCATAGACCTTCCCAGCCAATCAATCACCATAGTCGCTGACCATACTAATAGAATCCTTCCCATCGCAATCTCCATACAACGACCATACTATAGGAATCCTCCAGCCAATTTCCATACGCTGACCATACTATAGATCCTTCCAGCCAATCCTCCATACGCTGACATACCTATAGAAATCCTTCCCACGCCATGTCTAGACGCTGACCATACTATGAATCCTCCCAGCAATCTCCATAGCCGCTGACCATCTATAGAATCCTCCCAGCCATCTCCATTGCTACCATACCCAAGAATCTGTTCCCACGCCAATCACCAGACGCTGACCATACCGCATAGAATCCGCCGGCAGCCACAAATAGCACAGACGCTGTCCATACCATAGAATCCTGTCCTTCGCCACATCACGAACCTGACCATACCAATAGAATCCTGCCCAGCCAATCACCAGACGCTGACCATACTATAGAATCCTTCCCAGCCAATCACCAGACACTGACCATACTATAGAATCCTTCCCACAGCCAATCGTCTCCATATGCGTCACCATACCCCAGAGAAATCCTCCCAGCCCATCACCCTAGCGCTGACCATACCCTAGAATCCAATCCTTGCCCAGCCAATCACCAGACGCGTGACCCTACGCACAGAAGCCACCAATCTAACAGACACGGTTTAGTTTAAAAGAATAACAACTGCTTCTTTTTTATAACTTGAAAAGAGCCCAGATCAAACAAGCCCAATGACTACCAATCTGTACTTGCAGCTGTAATTGGACTTTATATAAATTGCCAATCAAAGCAACCCGGCTGGATATGTGTCAGTCCAATCTGGATTGTTTTCTACTCACTGTTTGCAATGGGCATTGTTTTTTCCCCCGCACGACTAGACTGGGGCTGGCAACTAGCAAGGCTTGTCACAGTCAATTGGGCTCCAGCCTGTATTTACAGAGACCTGTTAGGCTGGACCTTATGTCGAGGTCACATATACCCCATTAATGGACAGGGACTTTGGTCAACGTTCTATTGTTTGCCGATTTTTATGTTAATGAATGTCGAATTCCTCGGTTATGGCTCCGGTTATGGCCAGCCTTATTATTTACATGTGTCAAACGTGATTCTAGAGACTTTACAACATCTGCCTCTACACAACCCACCTGGGTGGCAGGGTGTGAGTGGGAGGTGTGTCATTGTGCGGGAGAGTAAGAAAAGGCGGGGAAAAGGGGGGGGGGGAGAAATGGAGTCAACGGACAAACAACAGGTGAGGGAATAGGGAAAAAGGATATTTGGAGGGGGAATACGCAGTGAAAGATAAGTAAAGTACGGGGGGAGAGGACGTCCGTAAGGGCGAAAGTGGACAGGCCCACAAGGGGGAGCTGGGCTCAAACAAGGAGGTGGGTCGGCGGGACAGGGTCAGCGGTTGGTCTGGACACGCTCGTTTTTCAACTATACAGCTTGACTGTTGTGGATAATGTCAAATAACACATATCACACGATCTGAGTGTCACCTAATACACAGACCATTCCCCTCCCAGCACCAAAACTTTCGCCTGGGATAAGCTGCTAACCAGGTTAATATTACAAGATCAATGCCTTGCGATTCTGGGGTAAACAAACTGCACAACCTGACAGGTGCGTCCCGAAACGTTGTGTGTGTGTTCGCAATATCCTTTATGTAGTTTGCTCCCGCATACTTTCTTGTGTTGAAAACTGCACAACTACCACAATTAAACTGACTGAGACTAGAACCCACTACGACTGACTAGGTGACACTACTGTGAATGTGTGTATGTAATGTACACAATGTCATTTTGTATCCACACAGATGAAAATAAGTGCTGCACAGACATAAGAGAAAGAGGGGGGGGGGGGGGGGGGGGGGGACTTTGAGTTACTCCCATGGGAAACCTTTTAAAGAAAGCCAGATGTGCAAACCACAATCTCTTCCACCTACTGGGGCCCAGACACCAAACAGCTACTGGTTCACACGTGGTCGCTATGTCTGGGGAGTGTGTGTTCCTAGTCCCAGCCTGGCTTAGCTCGTCTAATAAAGATCACACTTAGGGTTGTTAGAGTGGGTGGTGTAAGTTGGTCAAAACCAACAGCCTATTGCTTTAACCCAGTGACAATCCGTTTTACCTTTGCAAAGAGAGCAGTGTGGCAGCTCCCATTCATTAATGATACAATCATAAGAGAAACAATTTGACAATGTCTGTGCTGCTAATCGCTGTAGTCACAGAATGACATCCCTGCATACAAAACGCCCATCCCTGCATACAAAACGCACATCCCTGCATACAAAACGCACATCCCTGCATACAAAATGCATATCCCTGCATACAAAATGCATATCCCTGCATACAAAATGCATATACCTTTGCAGTGGTGTCCCTTTTTTCCCATTTTAACCCAAAAATTGCACTGTAATGCACTGTAGAAATACATCCTTTATACACATACAAACGTAGTGAAAAAACACACACCTTAATGTATTTGTATGCATTTTTTTTAATCTGCGTTTTGCAGTGTGAACAAAGCCTAATTTGGCTGCAGATATCACCCATTGTCTACTGGGCTCTCTCTCCATTTCCCACAAGCTGCTTTAATCAGTTTGGGGCAGTTTAGCACAGACCACCGGTAACACAGGGCTCATTCTGTGCGTTACACAAACACTGCCTGTTACATTGCTCTTGGCCAAAGGTTCCAGGTTTTGGCTTCTTTTCTGCTATTATGATTTTAATTACTGTTATTTTTAGCTCTTTTTAAAGAAAACACAAGTTTACAGAGCAACGATATTTCAAAAGCTTGAGATGGCCCTGGGGGAATCAGGATTTCACTGGGAAGGTGGTGTTACTGGTAGGGACATTTCCAATGCCAATATCAACAGGGACAGAAAAGGTCCAATGTGTGTATGGAAACAGTGAAACCTTCATTTCCAGGAGAATTAGTCTGTGGAGCTCAAGAAAAATACATTAACCTGTGGGAAGGTTCCTCGTCTAGCAATCAACTTCCAATCGCACCCCCCCAAAAAGAACAAACCAATCCTTCCCAGCCAATCTCCATACCTGACCATACTATAGAATCCATCCCAGCCAATCTCCATATGCTAACCATACCCATAGAATCCTGCCCAGCCAATCACCAGACGCTGACCATACCATAGAATCCTGCCCAGCCAATCACCAGACGCTGACCATACCACAGAATCCAGCCAATCACCAGACACGGTTGAGTTTTAAAGAATAAAACTGCTCTGTGTTTAACTTGAAAAGAGCCCAGATCAACAAGCACAATGAGTACCAATCTGTACTTGCAGCTGTAATTGGAATTTATATAAAGTGGCCAATCAAACAGCAACCGGCCTGGATATGTGTCAGTCCAATCTGGGAGTGTTTTCTACTCACTGTGTGCAATGGGCAGTGTTTGTTTCCCACGCACACTACAGACTGGGGCTGCAAACTAGCAAGGCTTGTCACAGTCAATGTGGGCTCCATGTGATTACAGAGACCTGTAGGCTGGATCCTTATGTCTGAGGTCACATATACAACATTAATGGACAGTGACTTTTGGTCAACGTTCTATTGATTTGCCGATTATGTTAGAATGAATGTCGAATCCGTCGGTTATGGCTCCGGTTTATGGCCAGCATTATTAGTTATCAGTGTGTCAACGTGATTCTAGAGACTTTACAACATCTGCATCTACACAACCCACCGCAGAATGAAATTACACAAAAAGTGTTTTGTCCATTTCACACACACTGAGGCCCCAGCTGGGCTCCGAGAATCCACAGGGTCAGCGGTTGGTCTGGACACGCTCGTTTTCACACTCATACAGGCGTGACTGTGTGTGGATAATGTGCAAATAACACATATCACACAGATCTGAGGTCACCTAATACACAGACCATTCCCCTCCCAGCACCAAAACTTTCCCTGGGATAAGCTGCCTAACCAGGGTTAATATTACAAGACAAATGCCTTGCGATTCGTGGGGTAAACAAACTGCACAAACCTGACAGGGCGTCCCGAAACGTTGTGTGTGTGGTTCCAATAATCCTTTATGTAGTTTGCTCCCGCATACTTTTCTTGTGTTGAAAACTGCACAACTACCACATTACAACTGGACTGAGACTAGAACCCACTACGACTGACGTTAGGACACTAGGTGAATGTGTGATGTAATGTACACAATGTCATTTTGTATCCACACAGATGAAATAAGCTGCACAGAGCATAAAGAAATTCAAGGGATCATAGATTGTACTTAAGTGCCCAATGTCACAGCCTTAGGGTATGGTAATAAATTACATTGCTACCCCTGGTTCCCCATGAAGCAAACACTGCAATGCATGACTAACCCAACCTGGGTGGAACGTCAACAACAGAGAGCTACAGTTCTGCCACAGCTAGGAAGGAAACAGCTATTGTAATTCTGCTGGACAGTTTAACATTAATATGGCCTCTGTGTCTGCTGGCAATGCAGATTCCCAGCTGGTGAGATTCTGTAAACACAAGGGAGGGAGCGAGGGTGTAAATCAGAATGCCAAGCTGGGATTATTTAGGGATGTCTGGGTTGCACCTGCCAGACTGGAGATCACCATTCACTAACTGGACAATATTAAAGAAATTGAGAAATAAATATCAGTTGTGACATCCTGTCCCTGTAGAGTTTCTGGGGTTGATCAACAGGACGTGTTGGAAAGGGCAAATTGTCAATCTCCTTCCCTTTAATTAACAGTCACTAAAGTCGATATTTCCGAATAATTTGATTGGTTTTTAACTATTCAACTGATTTCTAAGATAAAGCCTGTCACCTGACGTGATTGCATTCTAATTAACCCTTAGAGCTCTTCCACACGTCGTGCATCTCAATGTGCTTTGTAAAAGCATGGAAAGAACTAAAGGAAAGCGTTCCCGCTATGTGTGTTTTTATAACACAATGCTGCACACATTGGTCTGTAAACATTTTCAATTTAAACGATTTTACGATTTGGCAATTAACCGGAAGTGAGACTGTATCCAGTCAGGCTCTACAAAGACAGACGTTGATCTATTTAAATCTCTTCTTATCTAATCACAGAACATTTGAAAGTTTCCATGCAAGGCGCAGATTTCTCTTCTATAAATAGGGCCCTTTTCCCGCTACGAGCCCCAGACCCCTTGCCCACAACCCACTCCACCCTCTGTTTACAGAATCCGTATAATTGAACGAGCAATCTGAACGCTTATGAAAAATACTCCCCTTAGGGATATATTTCTTAAAACACTTTCCCCTGTTGTTAATCCAGACACATCGCTGCCGAGTTCGTCTTTTCCAAAAATCAGATTCTTTACATTTTCCCCCCCCCCACTATATTTTAATTTTTGATACGATATTTCGTTTTCCCTACATGCTACAAAATTCGTCTTGCGATTTGGCGATTACTTTAACGAATTCCATTTTCTTATGATTTTGGAACATCTGGAACACTGCAGATTGTTTTGGTATTTGTAAATAGTGAAGTTGAGTAAAACACACATCCAGATCCTCATATTCCCACCATTCGCGGTTGTATCGGTCTGTCCTGAGTGAAAAGACCACTGTTCAAAAGTGTGAGCTGTCTAAACACAACTGTGTGTGTAAACAGCATGGCAGTCCATCAAACTCTGATCAAACTGTCAAATGTAGAGGAACTCTAAGATATTTAACAACCTCTCTCCAAAACAACCCGATATTTCTTGCTGGATTTCCCACGGAGGAGGGGGGGATACCAGGAGGGAAGGATGATCTATTAGGGAAGAACTGGATGTACGGAACTAGACACACTTGGGGATGATTCAATTAAAGGGATGAAAGTTTTATTTTGCATTGGTAGCAGACAGTGTAGTAAATGCTGTATATAAAATAAGTTAAAGGGGAACTAAATTGAAGAAAATACGCAGCATGCATACAATTTCAGCCCTGATGCACTGTGTTCGAGATTTATTGTAATACATATTGTGCTAACCCCCAACCACTATCCCATGCCAGAAGGCCTTGCATTAAGTGCTGCTGGGTAAGTGCATTATACAGGAATACTGCCGGCACAGAGGCAAGCTTATACATGGTGCGTCAGAAGGACACGTAGTAAGCATGCAGCGTTTCTCTATTTATTTTTCCTTTAGTCTTACATTAGGGGCCTGGCAGAATGCATGAATAGCCAACCAGCTACAATAAAGTCACATAATGCAATTCATTGGACTGGTGCAGGGGGTGACTTACCGCATCCAGAAAACACAGGTAGAGCCCAGAACTCTGCCAAATCGCTCGATTCTTTGCAAACCCGACTGTAAAATAGTAAGACAAATAAACATTTAATTACGATTTTATAATACATTCTAATATATATATATATATATATATATATATACAGAAAAGGAATGTTCTGTACACCATAGCATACCCTCTACTGTACTGTCTAAGGTAAACAATATGGCAGCTCCACCCATATGTATAAATATACAGAAGGAATGTTTCTGTACACAATAAGCTATACCTCATACTGTACTGTCAAGGGAAACAATATGCAGCTCCCACCCAATGTATAATAAAAATACAGAGAAGGAATGTTCTGTACAACAATAAGCTATACCCTCATACTGTACTGTCTAAGGGAAACATATGGCAGCTCCCACCCATATGTATAAATATAAATATACAGAGAAGAATGTCTGTCCCACAATAAGCTATACCCCCATACTGTACTGTCTAAGGGAAACATTGGCGCTCCCACCCATATGTAAATATAACAGAGAAGGAATGTTCTGTCACCCAATAAGCTATACCCTCATACTGTACTGTCTAAGGGAACATATGGCAGCTCCCACCCATATGTATAATATACAGAGAAGGAATGTTCGGTACACACAATAGCTATACCCTCATACTGTACTGTCTAAGGGAAACAATAGGCAGCTCCCACCCATATATATAAATATACGAGAGAAATGTTCTGTACATACAATACTATACCCTCATACTGTACTTGTCTAAGGGAAACATATGGCAGCTCGCACCCATATATATAAATATACAGAGAAGGAATGTTCTGTCATACAATAAGCTATACCCTCATACTGTACTGTCTAAGGGAAACAATATGGCGCTCCCACCCATATATATAATATACGAGAAGGAATGTTCTGTACACACAATAATCTATACCCTCATACTGTACTGTCTAAGGGAACAATATGGCAGCTCCCCCCCATATGTATAAATATACAAGAAGGAATGTTCTGTACATACAATAAGCTATACCCTCATACTGTACTGTCTAAGGGAAACAATATGGGCAGCTCCCACCCAATGTAATATACAGAGAAGGAATGTTCTGTACACACAATAAGCATACCCTCATACTGTACTGTCTAAGGGAAACAATATGGCAGCTCCCACCCATATGTATAAATATACAGAGAAGGAATGTTCTGTACACACAATAAGCTATACCCTCATACTGTACTGTCTAAGGAAACAATATGGCAGCTCCCACCCATATGTATAAATATCAGAAAGGAATGTTTCTGTACATACAATAAGCTATACCTCATCATGTACTGTCTAAGGGAACAATTTGCAGCTCCCCCCCATATGATATATAATACAGAGAGGAGGTTCTGTACACACAATAAGCTATACCCTCATACTGTAGTGTCTAAGGGAAACAATATGGCGCTCCACCCATATGTATAAATATACAGAGAGATGTTCTGTACACACAATAAGCTATACCCTCATACTGTCTGTCTAAGGGAACAATATGGCAGCTCCCACCCATATGTATAATAATACAGAGAAGGAATGTTCTGTACACACAATAAGCTACACCCTCATACTGTACTGTCTATGGAAACAATATGGCAGCTCCCACCCATATGTATAAATATACAGAGAAGGAATGTACTGTACACACAATAAGCTATACCCTCATACTGTACTGTCTAAGGGAAACAATATGTGGGCAGCTCCCCACCCATATGTATAAATATAAATACAGAGAAGGAATGTTCTGTACACACAATAAGCTATACCCCATACTGTAGTTTCTAAGGGAAACAATATGGCAGCTCCCACCCATATGTATAAATATACAGAGAAGGAATGTTCTGTACACACAATAAGCTATACCCTCATACTGTACTGTCTAAGGGAACAATATGGCAGCTCCCCACCCATATGTATAAATATACAGAGAAGGAATGTTCTGTACACACAATAAGCTATACCCTCACTGTACTGTCTAAGGGAAACAATATGCAGCTCCCACCCATAGTAAACTTAAATACAGAGAAGAATGTTCTGTACATACAATAAGCTATACCCTCATACTGTACTGTCTAAGGGAAACAATATGGCAGCTCCACCCATATGTATAAATATACAGAGAAGGAATGTTCTGTACATACAATAAGCTATACCCCATACTGTCTGCTGTCTAAGGGAAACAATATGGCAGCTCCCACCCATATATATAAATTACAGAGAAGGAATGTTCTGTACACACAATAACTATACCCTCATACTGTACTGTCTAAGGGAAATATGGCAGCTCCCACCCATATGTAATAATATACAGAGAAGGAATGTTCTGTACATACAATAAGCTATACCCTCATACTGTACTGTCTAAGGGAACCATGGCAGCTCCCACCCATATGTATAAATATACAGAGAAGGAATGTTCTGTACACACAATAAGCTATACCCTCATACTGTACTGTCTAAGGGAAACAATATGGCAGCTCCCACCCATATGTATAAATTACAGAGAAGGAATGTTTCTGTACACACAATAAGCTATACCCTCATACTGTACTGTCAAGGGAAACAATATGGCAGCTCCCACCCATATGTATAAATATCAGAGAAGGAATGTTCTGTACAACAATAAGCTATACCTCATACTGTACTGTCTAAGGAACAAATGGCAGCTCCCACCCATATGTATAAATATACAGAGAAGGAATGTTCTGTACACACAATAAGCTATACCCTCATACTGTATGTCTAAGGAAACAATATGGCAGCTCCACCCATATGTATAAATATACAGAGAAGGAATGTTCTGTAACACACATAAGCTATACCCTCATACTGTACTGTCTAAGGGAAACAATATGGCAGCTCCCCCACCTATGTATAATATACAGAGAAGGAATGTTCTGTACACACAAAAGCTAACACCCTCATACTGTACTGTCTAAGGGAAACAATATGGCAGCTCCCACCCATATGTATAAGCATACCACTATAAAGCACTCGGATACTCTGGATTATTATGTTTGGTTTTTATATCTTTGTATCTGGGTGAAATATTGTCTATTAACTTTCAAACACTTGGGAACATTTGTTTCTAATCTTAAAGTTTAATTTATTTCCCTTGGAATCGGACTTTCTGCAGTAATGAGAGATATAATGAGAAAATATCCACGAACTTTCCAGCGGGATTGTGCGCATTGTAAATGGTCAGAGAAAGGATTTATTTCTTACAAATAATTAGATGAAAACCATCATCGTAATTATAATAATAGTAATAATAATTCTGCCATTAAAAAACGAAGCAACAACACAAAGCGCTTATCTGCTAACACGGGAAATGTCCGCACTGGTGACATCACAACATCTGGAATCCATTTTCCCACAAGCGGGGTCCCTGAGAGTTCAGTATTAGGGGGGATATTTTTAGCCTAACGGCCTGTACTTTCACCTGGGGGCAAACAGTTTTCCCAGAGACAAGAACACTATGAGATACAGTAGAGACAGATTTCCTTTCTACTCGCAGTGAGAGTCAGCAAATCCTCTCGCTCCCACCAATATAATTCCTCTTGGTTCCCATGCACCCATTATACTGTTCGCTCACTACCCCCCACCCCCATTTCCTCTTATCCAAACATATAATAAATCCAGGTATTGTAGAAAACACATGGTAGCAATTTACAGTTAAATGGAATGTCTACTACATTGGTCTGGGCGAGGGATGTGGCCCTAAATCTAAAGAACAAAACAGCATCTCCTACTCATCTGACAAAATGACAACCAAGGCTTCCTGAGAAAAATTAACTTGTGTGATATATATGATGTCATCATCTCTTCCTCCTCTGATGTCACTACTCTGGTTGCTCCACCCCTACTCTGTCTCTTCTTGACATCAAAAATAGTGAAAGCACATGCCTCGACCTTCAGTTTAGACCTGCTCCTACTATAGGACACGCTCATTGGTAAACACATTGATATTTCACCCTTGATCAACTGCGATATTTTAGTCAATCAAGCAGAAATATTTCCCATCTTTTATTTTCGCCATCATATATTTGATAGACTGCCAATCAATATATATATATATCGATCAGTAAATCGGACAGCCATAAAGTGTAGAACCTTGGTCAGGACACAAAGTCTCTTTTGGAGACAGTTCAGTCATATAAGGGAGACATTCGCACTTATCGAATAATCGGTAACGGTTGTCACTGTCCCAACATTAGTTTGTGTTTGATGTCCCAGTGTCTCGTCCTGTACAATGAGCCATTGATTGGAACTTTACAAATATTAAGAGGATTTGCCCATCAGCTTCTCATCCAAGGTCTCTTTATTTTAATGCAGAGACTGTTCAAGAGTTGGAAAGTGTTTTCTCAGCACGCGCCAGCCTAGGCCTCTTGCCCTCAGCCTGACCTACGCAAGCTTCCAAGAAAAAGCCCAGATTCAGTACGTTACTGTGGGGAAGAAGTAAAACAACAACAAAAACCTATTCCAATATTCCCCGCTCGTCTCCCATCTCATTTACAGACCTCAATACTCCTGGATTTGTTATATATGAATCCGGGTGTCTCTAGCTCGTTAGATTTACAGCTTCTGGCACCTCTAGAACATCTCCAAGGCCAGAACACATTTCATGGTCTCTACACCGCCAGCTATTTTCAATGTCGTATTTCGTAAAACCTGTACGTGGAATGTGAATGGAGTAAATAATTGTAAAGCGCTGCGTAATACGTAGCGCTATATAAGAAATAAAATACATACAGATACATACGTGGAACAGTTACCGTTTAGAAACGCTCATTAAAAGGCACAATGAACTGGATTAAAGGGGACTTACACCCCCTTCACAATGGAGTGAGTACCACCAATGAGAGAGGGAAGGGGAGGGGGGGGGGGGGGGGGAGTATAATTGGGGCCAGCTTTTATTTAAAGTCTTGATTCCTTAACACCAGTTAAATGATGTTTGATAAAACAATAAATAAAATGACAAGATGAAACCAGGACCAAGCAACAGCGCAGGGGGAAAATGCAGCCTTGATCTGGTTCCATTCCAGTTCATGTGCACACAAGCCTGTTTGGATATGGGAACGTGGGAAGGATCGTTTACTCTCCCATAAAGCTCCACACCTTGCACCTGATCACTGATTTAGCTTCTGTTCACCTTTACACCACCGGAGCTATAAAATAGGGAAATACGCAAATAGAATGAGCCATGTGCACAATGACACAATATCTACCTTGTCTAGGGACAACCTGCATGGTGTATGTTACAGCACAACTGATGTTTAGGGACCAGCGTGGTACTTTCCATGCCAATTCAAGCCTGTAGGTAAATCTACAGATCAGGCAGATCTTAAGAAGCTCACATATTAAGCTACGTAGGCTGGGTACACACTGGCTGATATTTCCAACCAATCGACTGCTTGGTCAGGTCGGAACATAGTTGGTCAAAAACCGCACAATCAACCAAAATATCCCATTCTGTCTAAACGAAGGCTCATCCGATTTGGGCGAACGTTCAGCCTACGATATTTCTGCCTGAAATTACGGTCACGGCGGTGAATCAGGTTGAAATATCAGACCACGAGTCCACAGCCTCACTGCCTGGCGTTCCTGCGATGTTCGGAAACCGATCAGTTACAGATTGACTCTGTGATATTGTGGGAACGTGGGAAGGTAAAACCATCCGCCATCGTATTAGAGATTAGGCAGAATAGAAATAATATCTTATTAGGGCTAGGCCCCAGTAGCGCTTTTTTCGCGCGTTTGCAACCGCGATTTCCGCTAAAATGGAAATCGCGGGAACACGTAAATCCCTGCGATTGCGCGTCCGTTTGTGTTTTGGTAACGCATGCGTTCACCATTTATGGTGTGTTAATGCATGCGCTTCCATAACGGAAAACAGCAAAATCGAAAACGCTCGCGATACCTGTGCGTTGCAGTGTGGTCTCAGCCTTAGTGTATGTATGCACGTGAGAACGATTGTTATGGTATCCGTACACGCGATCGTACGATAGGATTGGCCGATAGGAAAATTTATCAGCCAATCATCTATACACGATCAGACGATCGTACAATATCGTAATATCGTACATTGATCTGCCTGGCGGGTTGGGCTTTGTGATTACCATCCCTGTGTTCAATCACTGTCAACCCTAACCCGTATGAGTCATCACTGGCAACGGTGTGTACAGCACATCACCATTTTAGCCACACCCTCTTTTAAAGGCCACTCCCATGTTAAAGTTCACCTACATTATATTTTCCTTGCCAAATTATAAGTAATTGGTATATACATAGTATCACAAAATAACAAAATAAACATTTTATAATACTTTGTTACAGGTATAAACCTTGTTAAATTAAAGAAATATTGTCATAAATACTTTCTTGTACCGCGTGTGTAAGGTTAGCGGTTAGAACTGTTGGCAACAGCTGTACTAAAAAGGTTAATTGATATGTTACATGAAACTTTAGCATTCAGTTCATGCTAATAATGGTAACGTGGCCATAACCATGAAGATGACATGTTTCCATTTGTGTAACTGTGTATCCTCTGTCACTGTGATCAGTTTCACACCTGTCCCCAAACAAGTAACACTTAAAGGGAGATTCAATAAAAGTTCTTATCGTTTAAAATGGTGCTAATTTTGCCCCAACCAATCAGATCTTATTTAACATTTGAAAGCTAACATCTGATTGGTTGGGGCAAAATTAGCACCATTTTAAATGATAAGAACTTATATTGAATAACCCTGTTAGTGTTCATATCTGGTTCCCATTAATTTAATCCCCTTTCAGATTGACAATCCTTGGACTTTCTAAAGACCTCAAGGTTCCAGCATTGCAGGTAACTATAAACCACTCTGAATGTTACCAAGTGAAATTGTTTCCTAAAGGGTCTTTCCACCCCCCAAACTAGAATTTGAATGGTGCTAATAACCCCCCCAAAGTTAAACATTCTGCCAGATGCTCCTTAGTATATTTACTGTTTAGGAGCTTCTGGCAGCATTCAAGGTGATTCTTTTACGTTCACTTTTAAGTTTGGGGGGTGGAGATTCCCTTGATCCTACCCGATCATTTTGTCACAATATGAAACATTTATAATGAACGCACAGAAGGTATATAAATTATTATAATGTTTCATTTCATTAAAATATAAAGATATTATGTGACCTTATTATGTGTTAGGGACCACCCTAGCCTGGCCAAGTGTTTGGCTTGGTTCTATGGCTAAGGGCGCTCTTTACTGTCTATAGTGGCCAACTGTTGCCCACTCGGAAGGAGGGCTGCAGAAATCAGGAAACGGGGAATTATTTCCCCACTATGCTGCCGATTTCCGTGTCAGTTACAGATATCCGCTAGTTAGGGATTATAGAATATAATGAAGTTTATTTAGACTTTGCCTTGATTTCACCTCTCAAAACAAACCAGAACGCTCTCACCTCTCACGTGGTTTTTAGCAACCGAGTCCCAGTCCCTGCTACACAGACTGGGTAACCCCATGTAATAAAGTGCCCAGCCGTTAAACGCTGCAATTGGATGGCGAATCCAACAGGTTATTGTAGGAGCCTCGGGAAACATCCAGGAAAATTCCAAATAAATCCCTCGCTCAACGATTTTCCAAAAATGTAACAATCAACATAAGGAAAAGAAATTCCCCCACCCAAAAAAATCTCAATGTTTTCAGTCAAACAAAAAAAAAACCCCACTCCTAGATTCCCCACACACACACACCGTATCTGATACGGGCTAATTAAAACTTTCACCACATCTGGCGAGTCTGGGCAGCTGTGTTTGACAGCAACCACTGAACTAAGCTGTCAATGTATCACGCCTGGCAGGATATTGAAAAAAAAAAAAAAAAGGCATTTTCCCAGACTCCGTACATGAAAAACAAATAAGGCTGTGAACGCACAATTAAATATTCCCACCAGATAAACTAGCAATCGGTAAAACCAGCGACAGTGACCATATTTTCATGCACAACCAATCGCGTGGCCGATTTTGAAATCACGCGATTGGGCGAAAATGTCCATCGCATTCAATCCATAAAAAAAGGACTAAACTATTGGGCAATAATATCTATGTGACTGTGTGTCAGGCAACCATAACGCTCACGTTTCGTCCATCACAAGACACTTCTGCTATTATTGAGGCGGAAAATTCCTGAGTCCGTGCCAAAGGATTTCTAAACTTTGTGAACAAAATGAGAAAATCGGTTACTATAAAGAGATCCAAGTGATGTAATTTCCAGATCAACCCCCTCCCCATATCCTATAAACACAAATACTTCTCTAGTGGTTGTAGATACAAGCAAAAGAATGCAGCGATCCGGCAATCACCGCACAGGCGTGTGACATAGAATTACACGTGGGAAAGAAGTTACATGGGTGGGAAGAAAATCCTGTGATGGCGTCTGTCAGTCATTAGACTGTTTTCTCACGGTTTTTACATATACATATATCAGGGATATATACGGAGTTTACGTTTGGTTTATATGGAAATCCATTGCAGTGTCAAGCTGAGAAAATGAGCGGAGACACTTTCCCAGTTAACTAGTGTGTGGTATAGGAAATGTCTCCATTACGGTTCTGCAAGTTGTTTTAAAAACTCCCATCCCTCCTCCCTGCAGACATGAACTCCTAACGTGATCCCATGTGATTGGCTAATCTGATGACTTGTACACAGTGATGACCTGGTGTCCCCAGCAAATGCATATTCCACCAATTCCGCAGCCAGAGTCACCAATTTCGCAGTCGGGACAATTTTTAAACTGAATTGTAGGGGGGGGGTGAAATCCTTTTTAAACCTCTTTCAAATGTAAGTACTTTATTTTTTGCGGTGTGTGTAATTTATTTCTTATATAGCGCTACAGAATATGCAGCTATTCATGGTTTACTCCATTCACATCAGGTCCTGCCTGAAGAGCTTACAATCTAAAGATTTTATTTTTACACGCAGGAAACCCACGCAAGCACTGGGAGAACATACAAATTCCTTGCAGGCGTGTCTAAGGAGGATTCAATCGTTCCGTATAAAGATTGTTCCTGTCTATTGCCGCATTGGACAATTTGATAGAATCTCATTGTGAATTAGCCAACAAAGTCGCATGTGTATGTGCTCAATGGCCATCTAAAGCTGTGAATGATAAGAAGCCCCTGCACTAACAATTAAGATCATCAGAGCCCACCCAAAAAGTTACTGAAAGCAAAAAGAGTTAACTTTTATTGCACTATAACATTTGACAGGCTGCAGTGAGAAATGCGATCAAGGTTTCATAGTAGAAGGAAGGACTTTTGTTTAACTTTAACTTGTTTGGAGATCACAGTTACCCTTTAAAAGGTTTCAAACAAAAAGCATTAGCTTCCTACCTCCTCTTGGCTTTTGGGAATCATGGCTTCCTACAACCACTCTGATCCTTTGTCTTTCAAGCCTGACTCTCCATCTCTCTATTATCTGGGCGGTACAATCCTATAACAGGAGTAGAGGATACATGATTTAATGGTGGTACCAAATACAGTACAGAGATACAGGAAGGATTTGCACTAATCTCCCTACTATTGGAGCAATTTAGTGCAAACACCTTTACACCGAGAGTAATATCTACCTTGCTTGCATCATTGTAAATGGAGACCTCCAGGCAACCATTAAAATCTTGCTCTAAGACAGATTCCAAGCATTCATCAAGCCAAGCCTCGGCATTGAACACAGGGAGGATTACGGACTGTAAATGAACAAATAAACATGTCAAAATACATACATGTCATACTGATATGAAGATTCCAGGTTCCTTCTACTATATTAGACATATCAAATAGTTTTATGCCTTTAGATCTGCTAAACCTCACGTCAATCCCACCTTACTTGGGGCAAGATTCTGCTCAGCCCCCCTTTCCGAGAGCATATTTCTAATTACTAGGCTGAAATGGAAAGATCTAGTCTCGGCTTAATAATAACATTTTTTTATCCAACTGATTTAAAACTCAGGTAACAGATTTTAAGGGGAGATGAAGGAAACTGGAAAGTCCCTTTTCGACATAGGTTCCTCGGAACAAAATTAAAGGGCATGTCCACCCCCAAAACTAAAATGGCCCCACTACTGGCCCCACTGTGCAGTGTGTAAAAATCCTTACCTTACCTCTCTGCTCCAAATGGTTCTCCTGCAATGTCTATCCAAAGTCCCAGAAAGTGAAGAGTACGAGCCTGACTGAGTGAAAAGGTTCCCGCCTATTACCTTTCCTCTGAGAGGTTTCTGGCTTGCCCACTGGAGCCCTTTATCCCCCTCCATCTTGATCCCTGTTTGCTGCCCTGTGCCCTAGCATTAAATCTGTAGTGTAGTGGACCCTATCCCACCCCCGACCGCCATATTTGTTTGCAAAAAGAAATAATCGCTAATGTACTTACAAAACCTCGTTCCCCCGGGCGTTCTGCACTGCCTGCAGCCATGACTGTGATTGGCTGCCTCTCAAGAAGCCCAGGTCTGAACGCCTGGGGAACAAAGCTCAGTAAGTACCTGATTATACAGCGGTTGGGATTGGTATAGAGTCCCCTACACTACATAAAAAGTTCATATGAGAGGTGGATTTACCCTTTAAGTTCTGAAAATCCATTTTGAACCCAAGTGAATTGGAATATTTAGAATTTTATGTGGATTTGTTTATTTTGGAATTAGAGACAGCAATGTTCATGCACCTTGAGATAAGTGATGGATCCCAGTTTCTAAATGAATTTGCGAGTTTTCGGTATAAATATTTGCTCTTTCAAATGGAAATTATAAATTTTCCAATGGAATTTTTTAAAATTGGTTACAAAACCGGGATTCATCACTAATTTCAACGTTCGTGAGCAGTGCTGTTTATAATTCCAAAATAAATCTATATATTTATATGCTTATAGAACTCCTGGGACTAGGTGTAGTGTGATCTTTAAACGGTATCTCCACTGCTTATAATTTTTTTGCTATTCAGTTTTATTGAAGAACAGGAGGTGTCTTACCTCCTGTTCTTCAATAAAACGTTCTGGAGCTGGGAGAGAATGTAAGGTACTTACCCCATCGCTCGCTACGCCGCCGCGGGCTCTGTATACTATGCGGATCGCACTGGCGCGCGCGCATAGAGTCCAGAGTCCGTCAGGAACTGTCGGACTATGCGGCGGAGAAGCGAGCGATTGGGTAAGCTCCTTACCTTCTCTCCCAGCTCCTGCAGGTTTTATTGAAGAACAGGAGGTAAGACACAGCTCCTTTACCTCTGAATAGCAAAATTTCCATGAATTTTGCAGATTGTGTCAGTCATCTTCTAAACATCTGTATAGTGTGTACCCAGCTTTACATTCTAAATGTAAATAATTGGTTTCTTCTCTAAACAAACTCCACAAAAGAAAATGATCCTACCGTAACATATCTGTATCTCCATACACTGTGATAATAGTAACCATAATCACTGTACAGGAGGGGGTATGACCTAGAATACACAAACACAGAACTGACTCCTCACCCTCTGAGCAGGATGTTAGAACTTTGCTTCTGTCACTCCTTAGGAAATCCATCCCAGACAACCTTGTTATAGGTTCGGACCTGGATTGTATCAAAGAGCTCCCTAAAACAAACTACACTGAGCAGACAGAAGATGAGACAGAATTAAATATTTCCACTTGAAATACCTCCAGCTTGGCTCTCTGGTTATAGAATCTGGAAAGGAGAGTCTGGAGCTAAAACGTGAAAGAAAAACCAAACCATCAAAGTAAAAAGTTTGCAAAAGTTTTCTTAAAAACGAGCAAACCTGCATCTTACGTTTGGATGATTTTTTTTCCGCTCTAGCAAAGCTCAAAGTTAAAGGCAAACGTATCTTAAAAAATGAGAGTTGGATCGGTCAGCCACGCAATTGTACCTGCGTATATACATTTATTGTCTGCATCTTAGTGTTAATGACGAATATTTTAAGGGTTAAAGCCGGTGTGTCTGCCGGTTAGTAGAGGGAGCCAAGGAAATATGGTTGGGTAAGTCTATTTCTGGGCTCATTTTAAAGTTATAAACCTAGCGTTGGGTGGGGGCATGAGTCCTCTAAGCGGACAAGGAAGAGGCTCCTACTCTGACACACAGAGAGGCTCCTACTCTTCACATTCCTGGACTTTCAGCAGGCACAGTAGGAGAACCATAAAGAGCAGAGATGTAAGGTAAGAATTTTTATTTACACTACAAAGCGGGGCAAATTTAAGTTTGGGGGTGGACATGCCCTTTAAACCTGTGAAGTCTCCTATTATGGTTTATCTATTACGGTGTACGGAGGAAATGATACAAGAGGTAAACAAGATACAAATTCTGGAGGACAATCTAATCTAATACTGGGTCCTATTAATTCCTCACCGAAAGGAAAACAGTGGAAGAGGGAGCATTGATCAGAGGGGGAACAGCTGCACCTTCCTTTGTGGCCTCCAGATAATCCTACCCCAACGTGCCCTCATCTTGCCCACTGCATAGCTTACTTTATCCTACAGTTGTTCACAGCTGGGAAGGGGGTGATTTATAGTGGGACAGGGAGAGACGGTTAATCCCCTACGAAGGGGGAAATTCTGATTAAGGAAACAACACGCTATGAATAGTTACAGGAAAAGGAGTATTATATATATATTACATACCATGGAGCCTACCAAACATTTACTCATGGTAAACCAGCCCCTCAACCACAATAGTTAGGAAGCCGACTGATGTAGGACGAACCTGTTATACAGCAAAATATTTTTCTCCCCCTTTGAATGACTGACAGCTAGTAACAGGATGAATCAGGAAGAAGGTAATAGGACATCAGGCAGCATTACAGGTTAGTCTTACATCTCTAAGCTTTCCAACTATTGGAGTTTTCAGGTTTAACGGGGGGTTATACGTTTTCATTTGAGGGGCAGACTTCCCTTTAAGGCCTGCTACTCACAGGGCAATATTTTGACCCCAATCAGCCCCCAGTTGGATATTGTGATTGTATCAGCCAGGGATCAGACGAAAATAATGATTGGTGGGTACAAAACATCATCTGATCATTTCACCAATCGTTGGCACTGGGATTGTGTACCAGGCCATATCATTTCACCAATCGTTGGCACTAGGATTGTGTACCAGGTCACATCATTTCACCAATCGTTGGCACTCACTGGGATTGTTGTACCATGCCCATAATCATTTCACCAATCGTTGTCCACTAGGATGGTGTACCAGGCCATATCATTTCACCAATCGTTGGCACTAGGATTGTGTACCAGGTCACTACATTTCACCAATCGTTGGCACTGGGATTGTGTACCATGCATATCATTTCACCAATCGTTGGCACTAGGATTGTGTACCAGGCCATATCATTTCCACCAATCGTTGGCACTAGGATTGTGTACCAGGCCATATCATTTCACCAATCGTTGGCACTAGGATTGTGTACCAGAGTCATCATTTCACCCAATCGTTTGGCACTAGGATTGTGTACCAGGCATATCATTTCACCAATCGTTGGCACTGGGATTGTGTACCAGGCCATATCATTTCACCAATCGTGTGGCACTAGGATTGTGTACCAGGCATATCATTTCACACTTCGGTGGACTAGGATTGTGTACCAGGCCATATCATTTCACCAATGCTTGGCACTAGGATTGTGTACCAGGCCATATCATTTCACCAATCGTTGGCACTAGGATTGTGTACCAGGCCATATCATTTCACCAATCGTTGGCACTGGATTGTGTACAGGCCCTATCATTTCACCAATCGTTGGCACTAGGATTGTGTACCAGGCCATATCATTTCACCAATCGTTGGCACTGGATTGTGTACCATCATATCATTTCACCAATCGTTGGCACTAGGATTGTGTACAGAATCATATCATTTCACCATCGTTGTGCACATGGGATTGTGTACCAGGCATATCATTTCACCAATCGTTGGCACTAGGATTGTGTACCAGATCATATCATTTCACCAATCGTTGGCACTAGGATTGTGTACCAGGCCATATCATTCATCATTCACCAATCGTTGGCACTGGATTGGTAACCAGGCCATATCATTTCACCAATCGTTGGCACTGGGATTGTGTACCAATCATATCATTTCACCAATCGTTGGCACTAGGATTGTGTACCAGCATATCATTTCACCAATCGTGGGCACTAGGATTGTGTACCAGGCCATATCATTTCCCATCTTTGGCACTAGGATTGTGTACCACCATATCATTTCACCAATCGTTGGCACTAGGATTGTGTACGGCAATCAATTCACCAATCGTTGGACTAGGATTGTGTACCAGCCATATCATTTCACCATCGTTGGCACTAGGATTGTGTACCAGCCATATCATTTCACGCATCAGATCGTGGCTACTAGGATTGTGTATCCCAGCACGCATTCATTTCACCATATCGTTGGCCTAGGATTGTGTACCAAGGCCATATCTTTCACCAATCGCATCGTTGGCACTAGGATTGTGTACCAGGCCATATATTTCACCATCGTTGCAGCTTAGGGATTGTGTCCGAGGCCATATCATTCAATACCATCGTGGCACTAGGATTGTGTACCAGCCATATCATTTCACCAATCGTTGGCACAGGATTGTGTACCAGGCCATATCATTTCATCAACCATCGTTGGCACTAGGATGGTGGTTAGTCTCATGGCCAGTGATCGATTGCAACTATCACAATCATTGGCACTAGATTGTGTACCAGGTCCCTTCCCCGCCCCCAAGCTGGCACCGGCCGCCCCCAATAATCGTTTCACCAATTCGTTGGCACTGTGTTTACCAGGGCCATATGTCATTTCACCAATCGTTGGCCTAGGATTGTGTACCAGGCCATATCATTTCACCACATCGTGGCACTAGGATTGTGTACCAGGCCATATCAATTTCACCAATTCGTTGGCACTAGATTGTGTACCAGTGCCATATCATTTCACCAATCGTTGGCACTGGATTGTACCAGGCCATATCATTTTTCACCAATCGTTGGCACTAGGATGTTTACGGCAGCGCATATCATTTCACCAATCGTGGGCACTAGGATTGTGTACCAGCCATATCATTTCACACCATCGTTGGCACTAGGATTGTGTACGGCAGGCCATATCATTTCACCAATCGTTGGCACTAGGATTGTGTACGTATACGCATTCATTTCACCAATCGTTGGCACTAGGATTGTGTACCAGGCCATATCTTTCACCAATCGTTGGCACTAGGATTGTGTAGTCCAGCCATATCATTTCACCAATCGTTAGCACTGGGATTGTGTACCAGGCCATATCATTTCACCAATCGTTAGCACTAGGATTGTGTACCAGGCCATATCATTTCACCAATCGTTAGCACTAGGATTGTGTACCAGGCCATATCATTTCACCAATCGTTAGCACTAGGATTGTGTACCAGGCCATATCATTTCACCAATCGTGCACTAGGATTGTGTGTACCCAGGTCCATATCATTTCACCAATCGTTGCACTAGGATTGTGTACCATATCATATCATTTCACCAATCGTTGGCACTGGATTGTGTACCAGGCCATATCATTTCACCAATCGTTGGGCACTGGGATTGGTGTACCAGGCCATATCATTTCACCAATCGTTGGCACTATGGATTGTGTACCAGGCATATCATTTCACACACATCGTTGGCACTGGATGGTGTACCAGGCCATATCATTTCATTCACCAATCGTTGGCACTGGGATTGTGTACCAGGCCATATCATTTCATATTTCACCAATCTTGTAGCACTAGGGATTGTGTACCAGGCCATATCATTTCACCAATCGTTGGCACTAGGATGTGTACGTCCAGTCATATTCATTCACCAATCGTTGGCACTGGGATTGTGTTACAATCATATCATTCACACCAATCGTTGGCCTGGATTGTGTACCAGGCTCATATCATTTCACCAATCGTTGCACTAGGATTGTGTACCAGGCCATATCATTTCACCAATCGTTGGCACTGGGATTGTGTACCAGAGCCATATCATTTTCATTTCACACAATCGTTGGCACTAGGATTGTGTACCAGCCATATCATTTCACACAATCGTTGGCACTGGAATTGTGTACCAGACCATATCATTTCACACCAATCGTTGGCACTGGGATGTGTACCAGGCCATATCATTTCACCAATCGTTGGCACTGGATTGTGTACCAGGCCATATCATTTCACCATCGTTGGCACTATGGATTGTGTACCAGGCCATATCATTTCACACATCGTTGGCACTTAGGATTGTGTATCGAGTACCATATCATTTCATTTCACACCAAATCGTTGGCACTAGGATTGTGTACCCAGGCATACATCATTTCATCATTTTCAAACCAATCGTTGGCACTGGGATTGTGTACCAGGCCTATCTTTCACCAATCGTTGGCACTATGATTGTGTACCAGATGCCATATCATTTCACAATCGTTGCACTGGGATTGTGTACCAGGCTCATTATCATTTCAACCAATCGTTGGCACTGGTATTGTGTACCAGATCATATCATTTCCCAATCGTTGGCACTGGGCATTGGTAGCCAGGTCCTAATCATTTCACAATCGTTGGCACTGGGATTGTGTACCAGGCCATATCATTTCACCAATTCGTTTGCACTAGGATTGTTGTAGCCAGGCCACATATCATTTCACCAATCGTTGGCACTGGGATTGTGTACCAGGCCATATCATTTCACCAATCTTTGGTCACTGGGATTGTTTAACCAGGCCATATCATTTCACCAATTCTTTGGCACTAGGATTGTGTACCAGGCCCATAATCAATTCACCAATCTTGCACTGGGATTGTGTACGCGCCTTATGCATTTCACCATCGTTGCACTGGGATTGTGTACCAGGCCATAATCATTTCACCAATCGTTGGCAGCTGTAGATTGTGTCAACCTGGGCATATCCATATCACGACAATCCTGGGCACTAGATTGTGTATCCAAGGCATATCATTGCACCAATCGTTTGGCACTGATTGTGTACCACGCATATCATTTCACCAATCGTTGGCACTAGGATTGTGTACCAGCCATATTATTTCAACCAATCGTTGGCACTGGGATTGTGTACCAGGCCTTAATCACTTTCACCAATCGTTGGCACTCAAGGATTGTGTACCATTGCCATATCATTTCACCAATCGTTGGCACTAGGATGTGTACCAGCTCATATCATTTCACCAATCGTTGCACTAGGTATTGTGTACAGCCAGTATCATTTCACCAATCGTTGCACTAGGATTGTGTACCAGGCCTATATCATTTCACTCAATGCGTTGGGCACTAGTGAATTTTTTGGGGTGGTTTTCTTTATTTTTTTGGGTTTGTACCAGGCCATATCATTTCACCAATCGTTGGCACTAGGATTGTGTACCATGTCATATCATTTCACCAATCGTTGCACTAGGATTGTGTACCAGCGCATATCATTTCACCAATCGTTGGCACTGGGATTGTGTACCAGGTCTATCATTTCACCAATCGTTTGGCACTGGGATTGTGTACCAGCCATAATCATTTCCACCAATCGTTGGCACTAGGATTGTGTACCAGTCATATCATTTCACCAATCGTTGGCACTAGGATTGTGTACCAGCCATATCATTTCACCAATCGTTGGCACTAGATTGTATTCCAGTGCCATATCATTTCACACGTAATCGTTCACTAGGATTGGTACCAGGCCATATCATTTCATCACCAATCGTTGGCACTAGGATTGTGTACCCAGCCATATCATTTCACCAATCGTTGGCACTGGATTGTGTACTCATGCCATATCATTTCACCAATCGTTGGCACTAGGATTGTGTACCAGGCCATATCATTTCACCAATCGTTGGCACTGGATTGTGTACCAGTCATATCATTTCACCAATCGTTGTACTGGGATTGTGTACCAGGCTATATTCATTTTCACCAATCGTTAGCACTAGGATTGTGTACCAGGCCATATCATTCACCAATCGTTGGCACTGGGATTGTGTACCAGCCATATCATTCTTCCAATCGTTGGCACTGGGATTGTGTACCAGTCCATATCATTTTTCACAATCGTTGGCACTAGGATTGTGTACCAGGCCATATCATTTCACCAATCGTTGGTACTACGATTGTGTACCAGGCCATATCATTTCACCATACGTTGGCACTAGGATTGTGTAACCAAGGCCATATCATTTCACCAATCGTTGCACTAGGATTGTGTACCCAGGCCATATCATTTCAACCCATCACGTTGGACTAGAGGATTGTGTACCATGCCATATCATTTCACCATGATCAGCCCCCAGTTGGATATTGTGATTGTATCAGCCAGGGATCAGAAGAAAATAATGATTGGTGGGTACAAAATATCATCTGACTTCCAACTGACCGATTAGCATTTCACCAATCGTTGGCACTAGGATTGTGTACCAGGCCATATCATTTCACCAATCGTTGGCACTAGGATTGTGTACCAGGCCATATCATTTCACCAATCGTTGGCACTAGGATTGTGTACCAGGCCATATCATTTCACCAATCGTTGGCACTAGGATTGTGTACCAGGCCATATCATTTCACCAATCGTTGGCACTAGGATTGTGTACCAGGCCATATCATTTCACCAATCGTTGGCACTAGGATTGTGTACCAGGCCATATCATTTCACCAATCGTTGGCACTGGGATTGTGTACCAGGCCATATCATTTCACCAATCGTTGGCACTGGGATTGTGTACCAGGCCATATCATTTCACCAATCGTTGGCACTGGGATTGTGTACCAGGCCATATCATTTCACCAATCGTTGGCACTGGGATTGTGTACCAGATCATTTCTGCTGTCAATCACATCTCTCTTCCTAGAAATATTTGCATTACAAGGTCAGTGTGAAACCCAAATGTACTTACCACATCAGGGGGAGAAGTCTGACGTTCTGCCCAATCCTCCAGCACGGGTGTGTCAACATCTCCGCAGTTCTCCATCGGACTGTCCTTTAAACATAAACATAAGTGCTTCAGCATAAAACAATATATTCAATTCCAAAACAGCCCCAGTTCCAATACAGAACGTTCTTTCTCTAGTTTAAAGGAGAAGTTCAGACTTAAACACATCTGTATCCTCACTTTGAGCCAACATACACACGTGAACGGGTAATTATGGATTTTATACTACAGCAAGTTCTACTGAACCTTCCCAAACAAGTACAGGTGAAAAAAAATGTTTAGCTTAATGTTTCTATTAACATGGTGTATTAACAGTGTTTTTATTATTATTAAGGATTTGCAGTAAACTCTGGCCTCCCGGTCTCTTCTAAATTATCACAGGAAGCAGAAATGCCATTTTAACCAACGTACATTCCCCGTCTTAACGAAACGCGTAGCACAGATAAGATGCAAGATGTTTCTTTTATACAGTTTATTACTTGGACTGATTAAACCTTCAACAAAGCTAAATTTAACAAGAATTTTTTTTTAATGTTGTTAAAGGACAATTATACTTACCTTCCCCTTGCAGGGCCATATCATCTTCACCAATGTTGGCACTGGGTGGGATTCGATTACCAGGCCATATCATTTCACCAATCCGTGGCACTGGGATGTTGTTTGTACCAGGCCATATCATTTCACCAATCGTTGGCACTTGAGGGGGATTGTGTACAAGTGCCATTTTTGTGTTTGTACCAGGCACTATCCCATTTTCACCAATATGTTAGGGCACTAGGATTGGACGTTTTGTAACAGGCCATAGCATTTCACCAATCGTTGGTGGCACTAGGATTGGTACAGGCCATATCATTTCACCAATCGTTAGCAATCTAGGATTTGTTTGTTCTTGGTGTACCAGCACATCGTGCTTGTGTTGTGTACCATGCATTATCATTTCACCAATGTGCACTAGGATGTTGGCACTAGGATTGTTGTTTTGTGTTGTACCAGGCATATCATTTCCACCAAAGCTGTTGGCACTAGGATTGGTACAGGCATATCATATTCACAAATCGGTTAGAACTAGCGGATTTAGGATTTGTTGTTTAGCAGAGGTATGATTTGGATGGTGTTGTACCAGCCATTATCATTTCACCAATAGTTTGGGCACTCGATTGTGTAGGTACCAGGCATATACATTCACAATCGTGGCCACTGGGAGTGTGTTTACCAGGCCATACATTCACCAATCGTTGGCACATTGGATTGTTGTGGTGACACAAGGTCAGTCTGTACAGGTCATAGGTTACAGGTCATATCATTATTCATTCACCAAATCGTTGGCACTAGGATTGGGTACCAGGTCAATCCATTTCACCAATCGTTGGCAAGGCATCTTAGGATGGTTGACCCCAGGCTAATTGTTGTTGTGTTGTACCCAGGCCCATATCAATTTAACCAACGATTGGCAATAGGATCTGTTGGGCACTGAGGTGGCACTAGGATTCACTAGGATTGTGTGTTGTTGGTTGTACCAGGCCAATCTATCCGTACACACCACAATCGTTGGCATGGCACTAGGACTTGGACCAAACTAGGCTAGGTACCAGGCCCATATCATTTCACCAACGTTGGCCACTGGGATTGTTGTGGGATGTTGTACCAGGTCATATCATTTTCACCAATCGTTGGCACTAGGGATGTTGTACCAGGGCATCATATCATTTCACATCGTATGGCAATAGGATTGTGTACAGGCCAGATCATTCACAATCGTTGGCACTAGATTGTACTGTACCAGGACAATCTATGTTCACACAATAGTTTCATTAAGGAGGCCAAAAACTAGATTGTGTACCAGGGCCATCATATCATTTCACCAATCGTTAGCACTAGGATTGTGTACCCCAGGCCATGCTCATTTCAACCAACGTTAGCACGGGATGTGTAACCAGGCCATATCATTCACCAATCGTTGGACTGGATTGTGTACCAGGCCATATCATTTCACCCAAATCGTTGGCACTAGGGAGGGGTATACCAGGCCATATATTTCACTCGTTGGCACTAGGGACTTACGTACCAGGCCATATCATTTACCAATCGTTTGGCACTCGGGATTGTGTACCAGGTCATATTATTTCACCGAATTCGTTGGCGACTAGGATTGTGTTGAAAAGGACCATATCATTTCACCAATCGTTGGCACGAGGATTGTGTACCAGCCATATCATTTCACCAATCGTTGGCACTAGATTGTTTGGTACCAGGCGAATATCATAATTCACCAATCGTTAGCACTAGGATTGTGTACCAGGCATATTAATTCACCAATCGTTAGCAATAGGAGTGTGTGTACAGGCCATATTAATTTCACCCAATCGTTAGCAATGGGATTGGTACCAGGCCATATCATTTCACCAATAGGTTGGCACTAGGATTGTTGTACCAGACCAGATCAGTTCACCAATAGGTTAGCACTCGGATTGTTTGTTACCAGGCCATCTCATTTCACCAATCGTTATGGCACTGGGATTGTGTACAGGTCATATCATTTTCACCAACTAGTTGGCATGGGATTGTTGTGTACCAGGTCATATCAAATTTTCACCAATCGTTGGCACTGGGTATTGTGTACCAGGCAAGATAGATGTCACCAATCGTTGGCACTAGGGATTGTGTACCGGTCTATTCATTTCACCAATCGTTGTTGGTACTGGAGTGTGTACCAGGTCATATCATTTCACCAATCGTTGGCACTGGGTATGTGTACCAGGGTCATTATCATTCACCATCGTTGGTACTGGGATTGTGTACCAGAGGTCAATCATTTCACAATCGTTGGCACTAGGATTGTGTTGTACAAGGTTAATATCATTTCCACAATCGTTGGAACTAGGATTGTGTTACCAGGCCAATCATTTCACAATCGTTAGGCACTAGGATTGCGCTTTTTGCCGCCTTGTCTGTACCAGGCCATATCCATTTCACGAATCGTTAGCACTGGCGATTGTGTACCAGGCCATATCATGTCACCAATCGTTGGCACTGGGATTGGTACCAGGCCACAATCATTTCACCAATCGTGGCAATGGGAAATTGTGTTGTACAAGGCCATATTCATTTCACCAATCGTGGCAATGGGATTGTTGTACCAGCCCATATTCATTCACCAATCGTTGGCACTGGGATTGTTGTACCAGGCATATCATTTCACCATCGGTTCGGCACTGGGATTGGTACCAGGTCATATCATGTTCACCAAGAGTTGGCAACTGGGATTGTGTATCCAGGCCATATCATTTACCCAACGTTGGCCCTGGGTTGTTTGTACCAGGCTCATATCATTTCACACACGTTAGCCACTGGGATTTTACCAGGGCCATATCCATTTTCACCAAGCTTGGCAAGGGATTGGTACCAGGTCATATGCATTTACCCCAATCGTTGGAACTGGGATTGTGCTACCATGCCATATCATTCTCACAATCCGTTGGCACTAGGATTGTGTTGTACGGCCATATCATTCACCATCGGTAGCACTAGGATGTGTCCAGGCCATATTCATTTTTTCACAACGTTAGCACTGGATTGTGTACAACGCCATATCATTACCAATCTTGGCACCTAGGATTGTGTACCAGGCTCATATCCTTTCACCAATCGTTTGGTACTTGGGGGGGGATATGTGTTGTACAGGCCATATCATTTTTCACCAACGTTGGCACCAGAGATTGTGTACCAGGCAATATCATTCACCAATCGTTTAGCATGGATGTGTTACAGGCCATATCATTCACCAACGTTAGCAATAGGATGTGGTGACCGGCCATATATTCACCAATCGTTAGCACTAGGATTGTGTACCAGGCCATCTCATTCACCAATAGTTGGCTCACTAGGATGTGTACAAGGTCAGATCATTTCACCAATAGTTGGGTGCGTAATGGGATTGTGATACCAGCCATATCATTTCACAAAATCGTTAGCCTAGGATTGTGTACCAGTCATATCATCCGTACACCATCGGGGTACTGGGAGTGTGTACCAGGCCATATCATTTCACCAATCGTTGGCACTAGGATGTGTACAGGCATATTCATTTCAACAAAATCGTTAGCACAGGTTGTGTACCAGGCCATTATCATTTCACCAATCGTTAGCATAGGATTGTGTACCAGGCCCAATCATTTCACAAGCGTTGGGTGAACGAGGATGTGTTTTGTCTACCAGGTCATCAGTTCACCAATCGTTGGCACTAGAGATGTGTACCAGGCCATATCATGTCACCAATCGTTGGCACTGGGATTGTGTACCGTAGGCCATATCATTTCCCATCGTTAGAACTAGGATTGGTACCAGGTATACAGTTCACCAATCGTTGGCACTACGAATGTTGTACAGGCCAATAAGTTTCACCAATCGTTGGGCACTGGGATTGTGTACAAGGCCAATCATGTTATACCATCGTTGGCCACTAGGATTGTGAGCCAGGCCTATCATTTCACCAATCGTGGACACATCTACCTAGGATTGTTTGTACCAGGCCATATCATTTCACCAATCGTTGGCACTGCGGATTGTGTACCAGGTCATTCATGTTCACCAATCGTTGGCAATGATTGTGTACCCAGGCCATAATCATTTCACCAATAGTTGGCAATAGGATTGTGTTACCAGGCCATATCATTTCACAATCGTGGCATAGGAGTGTACCAGGCCATAGCATTTCACCAATCGTTGGCTACTGGATTGTGTACCACCATATCATTTCACCACACTCGTTGGACACTAGGATTGTGGACCAGGCCAGATACATTTCACCAATCGTTGGCACTGGGGCAGGATTGGGGACCAGGTCTATTCATTTCACCAATCGTTGGCACTGGGACTTGTTTGTACCAGGCTATCATTTCACCAATAGTTTTGGCAATGGATTGGTACAGGGCCATATCAGTTCACCCATGTGGCACTCGGATGGTATGTACCAGTCATATTCAATGTCACCAATCGTTGGCACTGGGATTGTGTACCAGGTCATCTCATGTCACATCGTTGGCACTGGATTGTGTACAAGGTCATATCATTTCCCAATCGTCTGGCACTGGGAGTGTGTACCAGGTCATATCATTTTCACCAATCGTTGCAGGGGATTCGTGTACCAGGCCATATCATTTCCACCAATCGTTGGCACTTGGATTGTGTACCAGGCCAGCTCAGTTTCACCACAATGTTGGGCCACTAGGATGTGTACCAGGCCATATCATTTCACAATCGTTGGCACTAGGATTGTGTACCAGGCCATAATCATTCACCATCGTTGCCACTGTATTTTCTGTGTAACAGGCATTCATTTCACCAATCGTTAGCACTAGGAGTGTGTACCAGGCCCATATCAGTTCACCAATCGTTGGCAATAGGATTGTGTACCCAGCCATATCAGTCACCAATCGTTGGCACTGAGGTATTGGGCTTACAGGGTCATATCATTTCACCAATCGTTGGCACTGGGGATTGGTTACCAGGTCATACATTTCACAATCGTTGGCACTAGGATCGTGACCAGGTCATATCATTTCACCAATACGTGGTACTGGGATGTGTACCAGGTCATATCATTGACCAATCGTTGTGGACAATGGGATTGTGACCAGGCCATATCATTCACCAATCGTTGGCACTGGGATTGTGTACCAGATCAAATCATATGTTCACAATCGTTGGCCATAGGATGGGGTAACAGGCAGATCATTTCACCAATCGTTGGTACTGGATGGTGTACAGGTCCTATCATCATCACCACAAGCGTTGGGTAATGGGATTGTGTACCAGGTCATATATTTCAACCAATCGTTGGTTTACTGGGATTGTGTACCAGCATGGTAGTATCATTTCACCAGGGTTGGCACTAGGATTGTGTACCAGGCCATCTATTCACCAACGTTGGCACTAGGAGTTGTGTACACGTGCCCATCTCATTACCCATCTTTTAGCACTATGATTGTGTACTAGGTAAATGTCATTTCCACAATCGTTGGCACGGGGATGTGTAACAGGTCATATCATTTAACAATCGTTGGCATGGGATGGTGTACCAGGGCATATCATTTCACCAATCGTTGGCACTGGGATTGCGATACCCAGACCAATATTTCACCAATCGTTGGTACTGCGGATTGTGTACCAGAACCCATATATTTCACCAATCGTTGGCACTAGGATGGTTGTACCAGGTCATATCATTTCACCAATCGTTGGCATGGGGCGTGTGTACCAGACCATATCATTATTCACCCCATAGTGTGGCACTAGGATATGGGTACCAGGTCACTTATATTCACCAATCGTTGGCCCACTTGGGATTGGTACCAGGTCATATCATCACCCAATCGTTGGCACTAGGATTGTGTACAAGGTCCCATTAAATCATTCACCAATCGTTGCACTGGATTTGTGTACCAGCCATATCATTCACAATAGTTGGTACTGGATTGTGTACCAGGCATATCATTTCAGCAATCGTGGGACTGGGTTGTGTACCAGGCCATAGCATTTCACCAATCGTTGGTTACTGGGATGGTTTACCAGGTCATATCCTTTCACAATCGTTGCACTGGGATTGTGTACCAGCATTCATATCATTTCACCAATCGTTGGAGTACTGGATTGGTCACAGGTCATATCATTTCACCAATCGTTGGTACTGGATGTGACCAGGCCATTCATTCACCAATCGTTGGTACTGGTGAGTGTGTACAGGGTCCATATCATTTCCCAATCGTGGCACTGGGATTGTGTACCAGGCCATATCATTGCAACCAAGAGGTTGGTACTGGGATTGTGTACCAGGTCATATCATTTCACTAAAGCGTTGGTACTGGATGGTGTACCAGGTCATATCATTCACCAATCGTTGGCACTTAGGATTGAGTTACCAGGCATATACATTTCACCAATCGTTTGGAACTAGGATTGTGGTACCCGGCCATATCATTACACCAATCGTTGGTACTGGGATTGTGTACCAGGCCATTATCATTTCACCAATCGTTGGTAATGGGGATTGCTTTGTACAGGCCATATCATTCCACCAATCGTTGGCACTGGGATTGTGTACCAGGTTCATATCATTCACCAATCGTTGGCATAGCGATATGTGTACCAGGCCATATCATTCACCAATCGTGGCACTGCGGATTGTGTACCATGGTCATATTTAACCAATCGTAGGCACTGGAGATGGTGTACAAGGTAATATCATTTCACCATCGTTGGTACGGGGTTGGTACCAGGCTCTATCATTTCACCAAATGTACTGGGTACTGGGATTGTGTACCAGGTCATATCATTTCCACCAATCGTTGGCATGGGATTGTGTACCAGGTCATATCATTCACCCAATCGTTGGACACTGGGATGGGTACCAGGCATAGCATTTCAAAACCAAGCGTTGGCACTGGAGTGTACCAGGTCAGATTCATTTCACCAACGTTTGGCATGGGATTGGGTACCAGGCCTATCATTTCACCAATCGTTTTGGCCTGGGATTTGTGTACCAGGCCTATCATTTCACCAATCGTTGGCACTTGGGTGTGTACAGGTCATATAATTTCACCAAAGTTGGCACTGGGATTGTGTACAGGCCATATCTTCACAAATGTGGCACTGGGATCTGTGTACCCAGGTCATATCATTCACCAACGTGGCACTGTGATTGTGTGTAACATCGCCATATCATTTCACCAATCGGTGGTTACCTGGGATTGTGTTACCACGTCATATCATTCACCAATCGTTGGCACATGGGTTGGGTGACCGGCATATATTCACCAATAGTTGGGCACTGGGGATGTCGTAACAAGGTCATATCATTTCACAATCGTTGGACTGGGTGTGTACCAGGCAATATCATTTCACCAATCGTTCGGTACTGGGATTGTTTACCAGGCCAATATCATTTCACCAAGCGTTGGTATGGGATTGTGTCCAGGCCATATCATTCACCAATCGTTGGCACTGGGATGTGTACCAGGCCATATCATTCACCAATCGTTGGTGGCATGGGATGGTACCAGGCCATGATTTTTCAATTTTCACCAATCATTAGCCACTAGGATTGTGAACCAGGCCATAATCATTTCACCAATCGTTGCACTAGGATCGTGTACATAGGTCATACATTTCACCAACGTTGGCAACTGGGATTGTGACCAGGCCATTATCATTTCACAATCGCGTGGCACTAGGATTGGTACCAGGCCAATCTATTTCACCAAATCGTTGGCGCACAGGATTGTGACCAGCAGATTCATTCACCAAATCGTTGGCCTCGTAGTTCGTGTACCAGGCCATATTCATTTCAACCATCGTTGGCCAATAGGATTGTGTTTTAGCTCAGGCTCTATCATTCACAATGACGTGGCACTAGTGATTGGTGTACAGGCTCATATTCATTTCACCAATTCGTTGGCACTGGGAATGTGTACCCAGGCCATATCATTTCACAAATCGTTGGCACTGAGGAGTGTTGTGTACCAGGCCATTCATTTCACAATCGTTGGAAAATAGGCATGTTGTAACAGGCCATATACATTTCACCAATCGTTCGGCAATAGATTGTGTACAGGCCAATTCATTGCACCAATCGTTCTTTGGCACTTAGGATTGTGTACCAGGCCCTATCATTTCACCATCGTTGGCACTGGGATTGTGTACAAGGCCATATCATTTCACCAATCGTGTGGCACTAGATTGTGTACCAGGCCATATCATTTCACCAATCGTTGGCCACTGGGATTGGTGTACCAGGCCAATATCATATTCACCAACGTTGGCACTGGCGGATTGTGTCCCAGATCATTCTTCATCATTTCTTGTACAATCCAAATCTCTCTTCATAGAAATATTTGCACATACAAGGGGTCAGCGTGAAACACAAAGTACTACCCCATCAGGGGGGAGAAGTCTGACGTTCTGCCCAACTCCCCAGGCAAGGGGTGTCAATACATCATCCGCAGTTCTCCATCGGACTGTCCTTTAAACATAAACATAAGTGCTCAGCACTAAAACAATATATCGCATTCCCAAAACAGCCCCAGTTCCAATTTAAGACCGTTTAAAGGGAAGTCAGACTTAAAACACATCCGTATTCCTTCACTTTGAGCCAACTTACACACTGTGAACGGTGAATTCTGGATTTTATAATAGCAGCAAGTTCTACTGCAACCTTCCCAAACCAAGTACAGGTTGAAAAAAAATGTGTAGGCTTAATGTTTCTATTAAACATGGTGAGAATTAACAGTGCAGGTTTTTATTATTATAAGCATTTGCAGTTAACTCTGGCCTCCCGGGTCTCTTCTAAATTCTCACGGAAGCAGAAATGCCATTTTAACACCAAAGTACATTCCCCGTCTTAACGAAACGCGTAGCACAGATATAGCGCAAGATTGTTTCTTTTATACAGTTTAATTACTTGGACTGATTAAACCTTCAAACAAAGCTAAATTTAACAAGAATTTTTTTTTAATGTTGTTAAAGGACAATTATACTTACCTTCCCCTTGCACTCCTCCTTCTATAACCGAATAGTACCCAGGGTAAGGGCTTAAATCCTCACCTCTAGGTACTTTCCAGACCATCTGTAATACAATAGGAAGCTTGTCTTTCCATTGGTCCCTTTGCAGATGGTCAGTGACAGTAAGATGGAGGAGGAGCAGTTCATGAATTACAGACATTCTGTAAAATACTCAGAGATGAGGACCCGATGGTTAGTTCCTCACCCTGGGTGTTCTTCAAGTAATGGTAAGGACATGACTTTAGAAGGACTGTGGAAGCACTGCGTCCTTAGGCTAAATTACAACTACATTTTGCAGAAGATCTGGTCAAACATTTATACAAACACAGAAAAGATAATCAATGCACATTCCTGGGCCCCATTCAATATCATATTATCTGCACACTGGCATACATTATAAACATAGAAAAGATAATCAATGCACATTCCTGGGCCCCATACAATATCATATTATCCGCATACTGGCATACATTATAAACATAGAAAAGATAATCAATGCACATTCCTAGGCCCCATACAATATCATATTATCCGCATACTGGCATACATTATAAACATAGAAAAGATAATCAATGCACATTCCTAGGCCCCATACAATATCATATTATCCGCATACTGGCATACATTATAAACATAGAAAAGATAATCAATGCACATTCCTAGGCCCCATACAATATTATATTATCTGACCAATGGCATAACATTATAAACAGAAAAGATAATCAATGCACATTCCTAGGCCCCATACAATATCATATTATCTGCACACTGGTATACATTATAAACAAAGGGGTTTTAGTATACATTACTGTGATCACAGGAATGAAAAGCCTTCCAACCACGTCAAGGTAACCCCAGTCTGGAAGGTCCTAACTTTTTACTTCAATTACCATGAGCAAACTTTGCATCATGTGATCACATTAATGTATACTTAAACCCCTTTGTTTATAAAGTATGCCAGTGTGCAGATAATGATATTGTATGGGGCCCAGGAATGTGCATAGATTATCTTTTCTATGTTTGTATAAGGACATGACTTTGCCTCATCTTAATCTATAAATTAATACATGTAAGCAGCCCTAATTCTGAAGTGTTACTACATACCTTTAATCCAGTACATGTAAGCAGCAGGACCATTTCTAGGCCCAGGCGAACAACTAGGGCACTCATTAAAGTTTTTTTTTCTTTTAATGACAGAGATCCTTATCAGAAATAGAGCAAATTCCCCGGCGCATATATGCGTGTGCATAGTGTACATAGTTCGCTGGGACCCATCAGAAGATCAGCGGAGGAGTGAGCGATTGGGTAATTCCCTTACCTTCTCTCCGGGCTGCTGCAGGTTTTATTGAAGAACAGGAGGTAAGACACAGCTCCTTTGCCCTCCCGTTCTTCAATAAAACTGAATCCCAAAAGTAGTTTTCTTAGGTGCACATACCCATTAACAATCTAGTTCCCTGTAGCCTTGCTGTGTACATACAATATAATCGTCTTGGCCGAGTTCAGCTTTTTCTGAACCTTTGTAGTTACACAAGTACACAGTGGTGGTAGGATATCCTTAAGCCCCATACACATGTGGATCATCAACGAGGCCAGCCTGAACGACCAATTCAGCACACAAAGCATCCATACACAATGCAATCGTCAGCCGAAACCGACGTTCGTATACACTGCAGGTCGGCCCCCTGATGTTCCTACACATCACGCACTGCGGGCTCGTCCCCACTTATTTATGAACCTTTAGTTCTGCTCAATACACAGTGCTCTAAACAGTGTGAATACAATGTATACAAAAACATCAACCATACATAGCCAAATACAAGATGATCCCCTATCTCTGAATTGTTTCAGGTTTTCTAAATTGTCCAAAGACTAATGCAATAGGTGATTTGGGGGAGTTTATGTTGGGAACAGGGCTCCAAGGGAGACTTGCTTTGGGCATAAAAATTGCCAGAACCGGCCCTGCTCTGAGGTGTGTGTTACTGCATGTCTTCAATCCAGTACTTGTTTTGATCAGGCTCATTCCCCCCCCCATTTTGGTGGCCATAGACATAGCAATATTATCGTCCAATCTATTGTGTCCGCCAACAAAATCAGGCAGTTAGAATTGTGACGATTTTATTATTGGGATGGGCAGAAATATCGGCCGATAATATGGATCTGTCTATGAACATGGGGTGGCCCCTCTCTGATGTCACTGTTACAATGTCAAATGGCACTGTCACTTACCCACCGACTCACAATGTCACCCACAGACTCAGTCACCCACCGACTCTCCCACTGTCACCGTCACCCACAGACTCTCCCACTGTCACCGTCACCCACAGACTCTCCCACTGTCACCGTCACCCACAGACTCTCCCACTGTCACCGTCACCCACCGACTCTCTCCCTGTACCGACTCTCTCCCTGTCACCCACCGACTCTCTCCCTGTCACCCACCGACTCTCTCCCTGTCACCCACCGACTCTCTCCCTGTCACCCACCGACTCTCTCCCTGTCACCGTCACCCACCGACTCTCCCACTGTCACCGTCACCCACCGACTCTCCCACTGTCACCGTCACCCACCGACTCTCCCACTGTCACCGTCACCCACAGACTCCTCCCCGTCACCCACAGATTCTCCCACTGTCACCCACAGACCTCCCACTGTCAACCACACGACTCTTCCCACTGTCACCGTCACCCCAACTCTCCCCACCTCACCCAGACTCTCCCACTGTCACCGTCACCCACCGACTCTCCCACTGTCACCCACAGACTCTCCCACTGTCACCGTCACCCACAGACGCTCCCACTGTCACCCACAGACGCTCCCACTGTCACCGTCACCCACCGACTTTCCCACTGTCACCGTCACCCACAGACTCTCCCACTGTCACCGTCACCCACAGACTCTCCCACTGTCACCGTCACCCACAGACTCTCCCACTGTCACCCACAGACTCTCCCCCCGTCACCCACGACTTAGTCACCCACCGACTCTCTCTGTCACCCACCGACTCTCTCTGTCACCCACCGACTCTCTCTGTCACCCACCGACTCTCTCTGTCACCCCACCCGACTCTCTCGCACCCCCCGACTCCTCCTCCCCACCGACTCTCTCCCTGCCACCCACACCTCCTCCCTGCCACCCCACGTAATGCTCCCTGGTTCCATGGTCGACACACCTGTGACATAAACACAAGCCACGTGGCCTTCTCACTACGTTTCTTATATCCGGGTGGGAGGAGCTTGTATCCGATTGGTCAATGTTTCTTCTCCCTTCTCCTGATTGGTTATTTGGCCTGTCATTTGAACACAGTGCGGGCCAATAAAGATGTTGGAGAGAAAGGTCCTGGTCCTTAACCCTCCCACTGCGGGTTTCTATCCCCAAACCTTCCAGGTCATTACCCGGGGGATTTGGTTCTCATGGTTCGTCTCCCACTAACCGACCGTCTGCCGGTCTCACCCCATCCCTGTCAGTGCTCCTGTGCATGTACATAAACCTGCCTTGGACTACAGCTCCCAGCATCCTTTGCTAGCCAAGTACAACATATTTACATAATAATCCACACAACCTGACACAGGTCTCAACATTGCACTTTATTATTCACCTGGAATCAATTCCCTCTACATCTGATGTATTTTACCTTAATGTCCCATAGCTCCCAACCGTCCCGTTTTCGGCGGGACTATCCCGTTTTTCTGGTGTTTTTCCCGCGCGTCCCGGCACCCCCCTCTGTGTTCCCGCCACGTCCCAGTCTCTAAAAACCATTTACAACAGCAAAAACGGAAAACCGGAAGTGGAATCTGCAGGTTTTAGGACCCTGCAGTAGAGACTCAGTTCCTGCCTGCTGGGGGCGGGGCTATTCCGAACGAGCTGCTGGGATAGTGCAGAGAGAGGACTTAGAAACACACTGTGTTGGAGCAGTCTAGTAGTAGGTGAGGACAGAGAACTGAGCAGCTCCCCCTCCCCACTTACAGTGCTGGATTTATTATCATCTTGTGAGTTATGCTGAAAGTATTTCCCCTCTGGTCAGTTACTACAGAAGGTTCACTATGACATCACTGTGCACTATGAGATCACCTTACACAATTGGATCACTGTACCTTACTGAATAACTTAGACTATGACGTCACTGTACCTTACTGAATTACTTACACTATGACATCACTGTACACTACGACATCACTGTACCTTACTGAATTACTTACACTATGACATCATTGTACACTACGACATCACTGTACCTTACTGAATTACTTACACTATGACATCACTGTACCTTACTGTATCACTAACACTATGACGTTAATGTACACTATGACATCACTGTACTTACTGAATCACTTACTTCCTTTATATCCATAATGTGTGTGCTCTTTTATGCACCAGACGGTAACACACGCATGCTACCGTCCATTTGCTCTGCTATTTGCACAATAGTCCGGTATTGGGGCACATGTGATCGCATGCACTTCGAAAACAGATCCCAGCACACGCAATGTGGTCGTCTAGACACGCGCTGCTCCGCAATACCTTCCTGATCATAAGTGTGCCCTAGCCCTACCTGCATATAATGGATTCCTTGCATTGTTAAAATGCACAGTGCTGAGTGGCACTATATAAATAAAAGTACACACACATACCATTCAGTTAACTTCTATCAACACCTGATGATTTGGTAAATGACCATCCTAGTGGGATATTTATTGTCAGCATTAATGGAACTGGTCTGATTTGTTGTTCTGCATACAATGACCTGATACCATCCTCAAAGCTGGACTGATAGTTGGATATTGTCCTTAATAACTGTCACCATTGTCCTACTCTGCTTTTGTAATCAGTGTGATCAGTTTCTCTGTATCCACAATACAACAAAAGGCAGCCCTGAAACCACACTGTCACCCTGATTAATGAGCCTCCAGTGTACTGACCTTGTTAAAGGTATGGTCCCCTTGCAATGCCTGAAGTTAAGCCCCGTACACACGTTGGATGATCGTTGTACGATGCAGCCGATAAACGAGTAATTCGATATTCGTACGAAAATATAGCATCAACGTTCGTCAAAGACCGACAACTATTGTCAGATTTTTCGGACGATCAGCCTGGCGGATTTGTGCTGCCGATGATCGTATATTTGTACATGGCCAGCAGATTATCGTTAACGTTCTCCGAAAAAATATATAAAAGGCGCGTGCTCTGCTTTCGGAATTGCGCAAAGATACAAAAGCTACGTACGGACGTTTACACATCTAACGACTATCGTGGTGACTATTGTTGGTGTGTGTACAGATGTCATTTCAATTAGAGGATTAACGATAATGTCGTTAAAAACGTTCGTCCGCAGCATCGTACGGAAATGATCCAACGTGTGCGCGAGGCTTTAAGCTGGCCAAACACGGGCCGATTGTTTTGCAATCAGAACAATGGAAAATCAGATTGAAGACTACGGAAGATGAGTTCTAGTAGATGGGGTCAACGGAAAAATTTTGGCCAAAAGTTAAAGACCACTTTGCAGTGAACCGACATCCGCAATTGTGTTGGTACACTGCGTTGTTACGCAGCCCCTTTAAGTGCCAATTTTATTTCTCTTTCTGTAAAAAGAAAAAGATCAATAAAGAAAGAAGTTGAAAAGCTGATTCAGCTCCGAGTTTCCATGGGATGGAAAATGATTTTCCCTGCTGAGGCTGAACAGACACAAAGAATAGCCAGGAAAATAATAATAACAAGAATGACAACCGTCTATTCATAAGGATAAAGAGACTCTATCTGTTCCATCACCAGCGTAACCAGCATCTCTTTACTAAGCAGGAAATTAATTTAAAGCTTTTAGATTTGCAAAGACTTCTGGATTTAAAGCTTGATTACTTTGTATCGAGTAATCAAGACCTCCCGCACCCCCCACAATAAATTTTCACATGAGAGGTGGTGAGGTGTAATGGGGTGAACGTAACATAGAAACATAGTAATATGGTAATGGTGGTTGATTAAAGACAGGTCTATGTAGTCCAACCTTTATACCCTACCCATAATATCTGTCTAACAGTTACATAGTAACATAATATTGGAGGTTGTATAAAGACATACGTCCATCTAGTCCAACCTTTATACCCTACCCATAATGTCTGTATAACAGTTACATAGTAACATAGTATTGGAGGTTGTATAAGACATACGTCCATCTAGTCCCAACCTTTATACCCTACCCATAATGTCTGTATACAGTTACATAGTAACATAGTATTGGAGGTTGTATAAGCAACATACGCCCATCTAGTCAACCTTTATCCCTACCCATAATGTCTGTTTAACAGTTACATGTAACAAAGTATTGGAGGTTGTATAAGACATACGTCCATGTGGTCCAACCTTTATACTCTACCCATAATGTCTGTATAACATTACATAGTAACATAGTATTGGAGGTTGTATAAAGACAAACGTCCATCTAATCCAACCTTTATACCCTACCCATAATGTCTGTATAACAGTTATATATGTAACCATGTATTGGAGGTTGTATAAGACATACGTCCATCTAGTCCAACCTTTATACCCTACCCTAATTCTGTAATAACAGTTCATATAACTAGTATTGAGGTTTGTATAAGGACATACGTCCATCTAGTCCAACCTTTATACCCTACCCATAATGTCTGTATAACAGTTACATAGTAATATAGTATTGGAGGTTGTATAAAGACAATATGTCCATCTAGTCCAACTTTATACCCTACCCATATGTCTGTATAACAGTTACATAGTAACATAGCATTGGAGGTTGTATAAAGACATACGTCGATCTAGTCCAACCTATTCCCTACCCATAATGTCTGTATAACGTTACATAGTAACATAGTATTGGGAGGTTGTATAAAGACATACGTCACTCAGTCCAACCTTATACCCTACCTACCCATAATGTCGTATAACAGTTACATAAACATAGTTATTGGAGGTTGTATAAAGACATACGTCCATCTAGTCCAACCTTTATACCCTACCCATAATGTCGTATAACAGTTACATAGTAACATAGTATTGGAGGTTATTCAAGATTTACCACACACACAAGTCCATTCGTGTACCAACCTTAAACCCTAGCCCATATTTCTGTATACAGTGGTAAACATAGTATAAATTGTATAGACATATGTCCATCTAGTCCAAACCTTTATACCCTACCCATAATGTCTGTATAACAGTTACATAGTACATAGTATTGGAGTTGTATAAAGACAACGTCCATCTAGTCCAACCTTTATACCCTACCCATAATGTCTGTATAACAGTTACATAGTAACATAGTATTGGAGGTTGTATAAAGACATACGTCCATCTAGTCCAACCTTTTACCTTACTTATTAACCCTAACTAACAGTTGATCCAGAGGAAAGCAAAATAAAAAATCTAGCCATAAAAGGAAAGAAAAAATCCTTCCTGACTCCAAATGGCATTAGTGAACAATGCACCAGAGAGTTTATGTGATCATATCCCCACACAAACGTCGCTTCTGCCGTAGTAAAGTAGAGTTAGTCGGTCGTCTCCCTGTAGTAAGTAGATTAGTCGTTCGCGGGTCGTCTCCTGTAGTAAGTAGAGTTAGTCGGTCGCGGTCGTCTCCCTGTAGTAAAGTAGAGTTAGTTGGTTGCGGTCGTCTCCCTGTAGTAAAGTAGAGTTAGTCGGTCGCGGTCGTCTCCCTGTAGTAAAGTAGAGTTAGTCGGTCGCGGTCGTCTCCCTGTAGTAAAGTAGAGTTAGTCGGTCGTGGTCGTCTCCCTGTAGTAAAGTAGAGTTAGTCGGTCGCGGTCGTCTCCCTGTAGTAAAGTAGAGTTAGTCGGTCGCGGTCGTCTCCCTGTAGTAAAGTAGAGTTAGTCGGTCCGTGGTCATCTATCTCCTGTAGTAAAGTTAGGTTAGTCGGTTTGCGGTCGTCTCCCTGTAGTAAAGTAAAGTTAGTCGGCTGCGGTCGTCTCCCTGTAGTAGAGTTAGTCGGTCGTGGTCATCTCCCTGTAGTAAAGTAGAGTTAGTCGGTCGCGGTCGTCTCCCTGTAGTAACGAAGTAGAGTTAGTCCGGTTTGTGGTTGTCTCCCTGTAGTAAGTAGAGATTAGTCGGTCTTGGTCGTCTCCCTGTAGTAAAGTAGAGTTAGTCGGTCGCGGTCCGTCTCCCTGTAGTAAAGTAGAGTTAGTCGGTTGCGGTCGTCTCCCTGTAGTAGTAGAGTTAGTCGGTTGCGGTCATCTCCCTGTAGTAAAGTAGAGTTAGTCGGTTGCGGTCGTTTCCCTGTAGTAAAGTAGAGTTAGTCGGTTGCGGTCATCTCCCTGTAGTAAAGTAGAGTTAGTCGGTCGCGGTCGTCCCCTGTAGTAAAGTAAGTTAGTCGGTTGCGGTTCATCTCCCTTAGTAAAGTAGGGGAGTCGTCGTCGCGGTCGTCTCCCTGTATAAAGTAAAGTTAGTCGGTTGCGGTCGTCACCCTGTAGTAAAGTAGTGTAGTCATTTCGCGGTCTCGTCTCCCTGTAGTAAAGTAAAGTTAGTTCGTCGGCTGCGGGTCGTCTCCCTGTATAAAGTAGAGTTAGTCGGTCGTGGTCGTCGTCGTTCTCCCTGTAGTAAAGTAGAGTTAGTCGGTCGCGGTCGTCTCCCTGTAGTAAAGTAGAGTTAGTCGGTGGCGATCGTCTCCCTGTAGTAAAGTAGAGTTAATCGGTCTCGGTCATCTCCCTGTAGTAAAGTAGAGTTTAGTCAGCTGCGGTTGTCTCCCTGTAGTAAAGTAGAGTTAGTCAGTCACGGTCGTCTCCCTGTAGTAAAGTAGAGTTAGTCAGCTGCGGTTGTCTCCCTGTAGTAAAATAGAGTTAGTCAGTCACGGTCATCTCCCTGTAGTAAAGTAGAGTTAGTCGGTTGTGGTCGTCTCCCTGTAGTAAAGTAGAGTTAATCGGTCGCGGTCGTCTCCCTGTAGTAAAGTAGAGTTAGTCAGCTGCGGTTGTCTCCCTGTAGTAAAGTAGAGTTAGTCAGTCACGGTCATCTCCCTGTAGTAAGTAGAGTTAGTCGGTTGTGGTCGTCTCCCTGTAGTAGAGTTAATCGTTAGAGAGTTCCCGGCGGTCTTGTCCTCCCTGTAGTAAAGTAGAGTTATCAGCTGCGGTTGTCTCCCTGTAGTAAGTAGAGTAGTCAGTGCGGTTTCGTCTCCCTGTAGTAAAGTAGATTTAGTCGGCTGGTCGTCTCCCTGTAGTAATAGGAGTTAGTCGGTTGCGGTCGTCTCCCTGTAGTAGTAGAGTTAGTCGGTGCGGTCGTCTCCCTGTAGTAAAGTGAGTTGTCGGCTGCGGTCTCTCCCCTGTAGTAAAGTAGAGTTAGTTGATCGCGTCATCTCCCCCTGTAGTAAGTAGAGTTAGTCAGCTGCGGTTGTCTCCCGAGTAAAAGTAAGTTAGTCAGTCACGTCGTCTCCCTGTAGTAATTAGAGTTAGTCGGCTGCGGTCGTCTCCCTTAGTAAAGTAGAGTTGTTGATCGCGGTCGTCTCCCTGTAGTAAAGTAGAGTTAGTCAGCAGTGGTTGTCTCCCTGTAGTAAAGTAGAGTTAGTCAGTCACGGTCGTCTCCCTGTAGTAAAGTAGAGTTAGTCAGCTGCGGTTGTCTCCCTGTAGTAAAATAGATTTAGTCAGTCACGGTCATCTCCCTGTAGTAAAGTAGAGTTAGTCGTCTCGGTCGTCTCCCTGTAGTAAAGTAGAGTTAGTCAGCTGCGTTGTCTCCCTGTAGTAAAGTAGAGTTAGTCGGCTGCGGTCGTCCTCCCTGTAGTAAGTAGAGTAGTCAGTCACGGTCCATCTCCCTGTAGTATAGTGGTGTAATATATAGTATAGTAGATAATAATGATACTATAATGATAATGATTAATAATCAAAATAAAATATAAAAAATAATGAATAATAATGATAATTATGATAATTATTAATTAAATCATAATATAATATAATAATAATAATGAAACTAATAATAATATGATAATGATAATTATTATAATAATTAATAATAAATATATAATATAATAATGATAATAATAATAGAAAATTAGAATAATCTAATTCATGATAATACTCCTCCCCCTCCTCCTCCTCCTCTCTCCTCCTGCTCCTCCTCCTCCTGCGTCCTCCTCCTCTCCCTCCTCCTGCTCCTCCCCTGCTTCCTCCTCCTCCATCACTCCTCCTGCTCCGCCTCCGCTCCTCTCCCCCTCCTCCTTCTCCTGCTCCTCATCTTTCCTCTCCCCCTCCTCCTTCTCTTGCTCCTCTGCTCCTCTACCCCTCCTCTCCTCCTGCTGATAATATACTAATAACAAAATGTTTATAGGCTTCCTATAGAGACAGCTGTTTTTTATTAACTAACAAGATGGGAGCTGCCATGGTGCTATGTAAACTATAACCCACATTGTTCTCCATAATATAAATCATCCTGGCTATGAACTGTGGCATGTTCCCTTTAATGTAAACCACGCCCTCACACCTCCTTACCCCGCCCTGTAGGCTGTGCCTGTTGATGTCCGGGAATGTAAAGATAAAATAGAATTCTTTTTGGAGGGAAGGAGGCGTGAGCTATTCTCAGTCGGCGCCCTTGCCCCTCCCATTTCCTTGCCCCTCCCCCGCAATGGGCGTGTCCTGTGCAGTCTGTGCTGGGAGGTGAGGCGGGCAGAGTTCAGTCTGCGCTGGGCTGGGGAGCGGGTCGGATCTATTGACCCGGGGGGAGAGATCGGGGTTTCCCGAGTGATGGGGGAGAGATTCTCACACTGGGGGCCTGGGAGATCTTGCGGGCATCGCATCACCGCAGCTCAGTCTCCGCCTGATGGACCCAGGGTCCCCCCGCGTGTTTCCTGTCCCTGTGAGCAGGCCCGGTTTGTTCTTCCAACATGTTCGGGGGGTCCCCTGCTGGTTGTCTGGCGTGATATCGCTGGGATCCTCGGTACAATACTCCAGCGACCTGTGTAACTGGAAAGGAAGGTGAGAGGCTGTAATATCTATATAATGTACACCTATCGGACTGACCACTGTAATTCTGTATCATGTCACCTTGACTGACCACTGTAATATTATTATGTACACCTGTGGGACTGACCATCTGTAATATCTATAAATGTAAACACCTGTGGGACTGACCATTTATATCTATAAATGTTACACCTTGAAACTGACCATCTGTAATATCTATATAATGTACACCTGTGGGACTGACCACTGTATATTCATATAATGTTTACACCTATTACACGCTTGGACTGACCATCTGTATCTGTCATATAATGTACACCTATGGGACTGACCATGACTATTAATATTCATATAATGGTACACCTATGGGACTGACCATCTGTAATATTCATATAATGTACACCTATGGACTGACCATCGTGTAAGTTCATATAAGTAACACCTATGGGACGACCATCTGTAATATCATATAATGTACACCTATGGGACTGACCACTGTAATACTCTATATATGTACACCCTATGGGACTGACCATCTGTAATATTCATATAATGTACACCTATGGGACTGACCATCTGTAATATCTATATAATGTACACCTGTGGGACTGACCATCTGTAATATCTATATAATGTACACCTGTGGGACTGACCATCTGTAATATCTATATAATGTACACCTGTGGGACTGACCATCTGTAATATCCATTGTCCATCTGTAATATCCATATAATGTACACCTGTGGGACTGGCCATCTGTAATATCCATATAATGTACACCTGTGGGGCTGGCCATCTGTAATATCCATATAATGTACACCTGTGGGGCTGGCCATCTGTAATATCCAACATGTACACCTGTGGGGCTGGCCATCTGTAATATCCATTTAATGTACACCTGTGGGGCTGGCCATCTGTAATATCCATATAATGTACACCTGTGGGGCTGGCCATCTGTAATATCCATATAATGTACACCTGGTGGGGCTGGTCATCTGTAATATTCATATAATGTACACCTGTGGGATTGACCCATCTGCAATATCTATATAATGTACCCTGTGGGATTGACCATCTGCAATATCTATATATGTACACCTGTGGGATTGACCCACTATATAATGTACACCTGTGGGATTGACCCACTATATAATGTACACCTGTGGGATTGACCCACTCTATAATATACATCCTCTGGGATGACACACTGTATAATGTACACCTGTGGTATTGACCCCCCGTATAATGTACACATCATTATACCTGGTGGGATATCCCTGTGTCTAGATTGATACATTGTATAGTTATAACCTGGTGGGATATCCCTGTGTCTAGATTGATACATTGTATAGTTATAACCTGGTGGGATAGTCCCTGTGTCTAGATTGATACATTGTATAGTTATAACCTGGTGGGATATCCCTGTGTCTAGATTGATACATTGTATCGTTATAACCTGGTGGGATATCCCTGTGTCCTAGATTGATACATTGTATCATTATAACCTGGTGGGATATCCCTGTGTCTAGATTTGTATCATTTTAAACTGGTGGTATATGTGATACATTTCCTACCCTATGGAATCTCCCTGGTGTCTGTGTTTCATTGTATCTTTATTGCACTGGATCTTTATTTCCGTTGGATCTCTGGTGAATTGATACATTGTATCTACCATTCTGACGGTACAACAGGAAACTGTTTAAAATTATAAATAACAAGTGGGATGAAGCTGACACCTTTATTGGCTAAGATAATTGTATGTAACATGTATGTTATCTGTGATTTACATTGTATCCAATAACCAGCTGTGGACAAGCGTGTCATTTAAGTAACTGAGAACAAGGGGTTAATCTGAGTTTTAGAACCCACAGGCAGAGGTGGTTTGCTATTGCTAACCATTTGTGTTAGATCAAACGCTGATCATCAGATGTTTGTGTTCATGGAACATACAGAGAGCTACAGGGCGACTGCCTTAGATCTGTCCCCATATAAAGCAGCTTTCTAGCCAAGGGGATTATATGGCCAATGCAATGTGTTAATAAACCACGTTAAAGTTCTTTAAACTCCGCTCAATAAACTTTAACCAATAGACAAGCCTGATGTGTCTGTCCCACTAACTTAAGTTAAGAAATAAAGAGCTTTAATGGAAATCCCTGCAGTTCTTTACATGTTTCTACCAGGCAGGGAAGGAGTTAAAAACCCCTGCGGTTGTAATGGATAAAGATTCTTGTGCAGTGAAGCATTAACTATCTTAATGGTGTTTTCTTGGGTCCGTGCCTTGGGTTTTATTGCTTAGGGATTGGAGGGAAATGTAACTAAGTTTCCCCCCCAGGCACCCGGCTGAGTGTTTGGTTTCCTCTGTGTCACCCCCAGATATCTGCTAATGGTTCTGATTGCCCAGCGCAGAGCAAATCTTGAATGACCACTAAAACGTGTGGTACGCTAAATGCAACTTGTGCGTTAACATGAGTTTGCTCTGTGATTCCACCGATATTCCATAAGGTCTAGGCCCACATTACCGCGTTGTTTGCGTGTGCAATTTTGTTAAATGGAAATCGCCGGGAACGCGAAAATTCACGCTTTCCGATGCATTTGCATTTTGCGTTTCCATTTTTTTTTTGCGCAAACACATGTATTTTTTATAATGTTAAATTACAAAAACGTATGCGCAACGCGGAACAACGCACGAAATGGCCTCGATACCAGCTCGCATTGCGTGCGCGATTTGGTGCCTGTAGTGTGGCCTGAGCCTAATGGATGGCGTTGTATTCACTCGCGTTGTTAGCCTGACGCGCGTTTCTCCTGCGCTAATGGACCGCAGAACGCGAACGTAGCGCGTGAGAAGCTCGCTAGTGTGGCCTAGTCCTGAGTGTCTTCTAGTGACTATTCATTTTATGGTTCTAATTTATGTGTTTCTTTCCCACCTTCACAGTGACTGACCCACAAACTCACGCCAAAGACGTGGAACAAGTCTACCTTCGCTGTTCGGAGAGGATCTGTTGAATGGCTGTACCCGACCGGCGCCTTGGTTATTAAACCTAAGACCCAACACCTTGACCTCTGTCAACAAACTTTCACAGTTTTGCATTAAAACCCTTTACAGACTCCAAGGAGCCAATATTTATGTAGAGAAATCTGGAGAACTCAGTGTTGTTGTACCGAGGGAGAGATCAGCCCCAGAAAGTCTACTGCTTTAGCCTGGAACAAAGGCGCTTGTACATAGAGCAACTCCCCAACTAGACATTAGCCGGAAAATCACTGGTTTCCAGTACGAACTGATCAGCCAGAGGACCCTTTCGGATTTGCGCACAGTTTCTGGTAAGTTTTGCTAGTATGTCGTATGTTCATTTATAAATAGAGATTGGCTCTCAGTATATTGGTGACTGTAATGCTGCTTCTAGTAAAATATAGGGCCCCCGGGCCCCATATACTTAGCAGTTCCTGCTCCACTGGGAGTTATGCCCCTTAACCAAAGCAGAAAAACAAATTGTAACCTAAAAAATGCTGCAATGCCAGTAGTGGCTGGTAGGGGGCGCTAATGGAAGCAGCTATTATCAAATACTAAAAGTCGCCCACTGGATATCAATTTATGTTTAAGAAGAGAGTCTTTGGGGGTTCTGTGTCTGGCTATCAGGACTGATAGGTCAAGATTGGGATCAGACAAGATTATCGGCTTATTGTTGGCTTTTTGCGTGGAGCCGTTTTACAAGGAACCCCCAGATACAATTTAACAGATTCTGTTAAAGAGATTCTTGGATGGGGTTAATAGTCTGTCCCTATAACTACCTTCTTAGCACGTTGGATAATTGTCGTACGATGCAAGCCTGAGGAACGAGCAGTGCACACCGGTATTCGTACGGAAATATAGCATCAACGCCTCGTCGATCTATTTGTCGGCTTTTCCGACAATCAGCCTGGCGGATTTGTTCTGCCGATGATCGGATATTGTACAGTTCGGCAGATTAGTCATTAACATTTCTACGGAAGAATATATAAAGGCCGCGTGCGCTGCTTTCTAATTGCGCGATGTACAAAACGTTCCTTACGTACAACGTCTATATCTTAACTTGGTGGTGACATTGTTGCTGATGTACAGATGTGGTTTCAATTATGAGGATTAAATTTGATAATGTTTGTTAAAACGGTCTTCCGCTTGCATCGTACGAAAATTGAACCCAACGTGTGCGCGAGGCTTTATATTCTAATGTCTAGGAATGAAAAGTCTGTCGTTTTGGGGGTTATATTTGGTATGCACCCATCTACAGGATGTCCCAATTGTTTTATGCTATTTACAGTGCACACCAGGATTCTGCCTGTTGGTGCCAGTGGAAGTGGGATGGGGGGGGTGAATAAGTTTTTGTCCTTTAAAAGGAACGTAAGGAGAAAAGGCACTGTATCCACATTTTCTTTCTGACGTACCCATGATTCCTATGATAATGATATTTGCAGTAATAGGGCCAATCGGTTGACCACCACATACCATAAATCAGTTTACTCTGACCGCTTAACAGAGCCTGTACGTGAGAGTTTAGCAAAAACAAAAAGCTTTCCTAACAAGCGCTTGTGGCTTAGAGGGAAAACTGACAATTTGTCATCGCTGGCCATTGTTCCCGTGCCATTAATTAGACGGAGATGGCGTTTTTTATTTCCCCTTTGAATTGGATTTACTTAGCGGGTTTTTGATGCTTGTTGTTCTCCTTTGAAATGTGAAAGATTAGCTCCACGGTCCTCCTCCATTTTAAATGTGGATTCTATTATTAGGCTGCTGTTTGTGACAAAATAACTGTTCGACATGAGCTAATGGGCCCGTGGATTTATATATATTCTTTCTCGATATTCCAAGGTATTAGTATAATATACAAAGTTGTATTTCTACATATGGGTGGGACGCCATACTTGTTTCCCTTTAGACAGTAAGTATGAGGGTAACTTATTGTATGCCCGAACATTTCCGTTCTCTGTATTTTAATACCTATTGAGTAGGAGCTGCGACATATGTTTTTTCCTTAGACAGTACAGTATGAGGTATAGCTTATTTGTGTAGAGAACATTCCTTCTCTCATATTTCTATCATATGGGTGGGAGCTGCCATATTGTTTTCCTTAGACGTCAGTATGATGTATAGCTTATTGTAAATGTACAGAAACATTCCTTCTCTGAATCTTTTAGTTACATATGGGTGGGAGGCTGCCATATTTATCCCCTTAGACATTACAGTATGAGGGTATAGCTATTGTATGTAGCAGACCCATTCCTCTCTGTATATTTAACATATGGGTGGTAGCTGCCATTTGTTTCCCTAGACAGTACAGATGAGGGTATACTTTATTGTGTTGTACAGAACTTAACTTTCCATTCTCTCGTAGATATTTATACATAGGGTGGGGGAGCTGCCATAATTGTTTCCCTTAGACGTACAGTATGAGGGTATAGCTTATTGTATGTACAAGAACATCCTTCTCGTATATTTATACATATGGGTGGGAGTCTGCCATATTTGTTTCCCTTAGAACAGTACAGTATGAGGTATAGGTTATGTGTTTGTGACAGACATTCCTTCTCTGTAGATTTATATTTATACATATGTGGGGAGCTGCCATATTGTTTCCCTTATACAGTACAGTATGAGGGTATAAGCTTTTGTATGTACAGTAACATTCTTCTCTGTATATTGATATCATATGGGTGAGAGCTGCAATTTGTTTTCCCTTAGACATACAGTATGAGGGTATAGCTTATTGTATGTAAGAACATTCCTTCTCTTTATATTATTACCTAGGGGTGGGAGCTGCCATATGTTCCCTTAGACAGTACAGTAATAGGTATACTTATTGTGTGTACAGAACATTCCTTCTCTGTATATTATACCTAGGGTGGGACTGCCATATTTTTCCCTCAACAGTACAGTATGAGGATATAATTATTGTAGGTACACGAAACTTCCTCTTCTCTTATATTTATACATAGGGGTGGGAGCTGCCATATCTGTTCCCTTAACAGTACAGTAATGTAGGGTATAGCTTATTGTGTGTACAGAACAATTCCTTCTCTGTATATTATACATATGGATGTGGACTGCCTAATTGTTTCCACTTAGACAGTACAGTTATGGGGTATAGCTATTGTGTTGTACCGACATTCCTTCTCTGTAATTTTATATTTTACATATGGTGTGGAGCTGCCATCTGTTTCCCTTAGACATACTTAGTAGGTATAGCTTATTGTTGGACAGACTTCCTTCTCTGTATTTATATGATACATTGGGTGGTAGCTGCCATATTGTTCCCTGAGACAGTCAGTATGAGGGTATATCTTATTGTGTTCTACGACTTCCTTTTGGGTTTTTTCTTCCGTATATTATATACATTGGGTGGGAGCTGCCATATTGTTCCCTGATGACATACAAAGTGAGAGGTATAGCTTCTTGTGTGGGGGTGGACAAGGAACATTCCCTTCTCGTTATATTTATTTTATATCATATGGTGGGAGCTGCCGATGTTGTTCCCTTAGACAGTACATTAGGGGTAATATCTTATTGTGTTACAGACCAATTCCGTCTCGTATATGTTATACATATGGGTGGGAGCTGCCATATTTGTTTCCCTTAGACAGTACACGTAATGAGGGTATAGCTTATTGTATGTACGAACATCCCTTCTCTGTATATTTATCCACTATTGGTTTGGAGCTGCATATTGTTTCCCTTAGACAGTACATGTATGACGGGTATAGTCTTATTGTATGTACAAGACATTCCTTCCTCTTTATTTATACATATGGGTGGGAGCTGCCATATTGTTTCCCTTGAGACGTACAGTAGAGGTATAGCTTATTGTGTGTGTACAGAACATTCCTTCTCTGTATATTTATATTTATATTACATATGGATGGGAGTGCATATGTTTCCCTAGACAGTACAGTATGAGGGTATAGCCTTATTGTGGTGTACAGAACATTTCCTTCTCTGTATATTTATATATATGGTGGGAGCCTGCCATAGTTGTTTCTCTAGACAGTACAGTAATGAGGTTAGCTTATGAGTATGTACAGAACATTCCTTCTCTGTATATTTATACTATGGTTGGGAGCTGCCAAATGTTTCCCTTAGACAGTACAGTATGAGGGTTAGCTTTTGTATGTAGCATAACATTCCATTCTCTGTATATTATAATAGGGGTGGAGCTGCCATAGTGTTTCCCTTAGCATTACAGTATGACGGTAAGCTATTGTATGACAGAACATTCCTTCTCTGTTATTTAATATAGGGTGGGAGCTGCCATACGGGTTTCCGCTTAGACAGTAACAGTATTAAGGGTATAGCTTATTGTATTAAGAACATTCCTTCTCTGTAATTTATACATATGGGTGGGAGCTGCCATATTGTTTCCCCCCTTAGCCATACGTAATGAAGGGTATATCTTATTGTGTTTACCGAGACAGTTTCCTTCTCTGTTATTCTACATATGTGGAATCTGCCATATTGTTTCCCTTAGACAGTACGTTAGGTATAAGCTTTATTGTATGTACAGAACATTCCTTCTCTGTATATTTATATTATACATATAGGTGGGAGCTGCCATACTGTTTTCCCTTAGCATTACAGTTGAAGGGTCTGCTTATTGTGTGTACAGAACATCCGTCGCCCCCTGTATATTTATAACATATGGGTGGGAGCTCTGCCATATTGTTTCCCTTAGACAGTACAGTAATGAAGGTATAGCTTATTGTGGTACATGACCATTCCCTCTTCGGTATTTTATATTATACATCTGGGTGGGGAGCTGCCATATATTGTTTTTCCCTTATACAAGTCCAGATAATGAGGTTAGACTTATTATGTGTAGGACATATTTCCTTCTCTGTTCTTTTGATTTATACATTATTGGTGGTAGCTGCCATATTGTTTCCCTTAGACAGTACAGTATGAGGGGTAGAGCTTATTGTATGTACAGACTTCCTTCTCTGTATATTTATAATTTATACATATGGGTGGGAGCTGCCTATTGTTTCCCTTAGCAGTACAGTAATGGGGGTAATAGCTTTATTGTGGTGTACAGAACATTCCTTTATCTGTAGATTTATATTTATACATATGGGTGGGGCTGCCTAATTGTTTCCCTTGACAGTACAGTATGAGGTTATAGCTTTTGTGTGTACAGAACATTCCTTCTCTGTATATTTATACATATGGGGTGGTAGCTGCCATATTTTTTTCCCTTAGCAGTACAGTATGAGTTATAAATCTTAGTGTAGTACAGACATTCCTTCTCTGTATATTTTTATATTTCTACATATGGGTGGGGACTGTCCTATTGTTTCCTTAGACAGTCCAATGTCATGAGGTAAGCTTATTGTTGTGTACAGAACATTCCTTCCTCTGTTATATTTTTATAATATGGGTGGGATCTTCCATATTGGTTTCCCTTAGACAGTACATTATGAGGGTATAGCTTATTGTATGTACAGAACATTCCTTCTCTGTGTATTCATTGACATGTATGATGGAAACTTTTACCTCCCCACGTTTCCCTATATATATTTAGATGTGTGCAGCTGTGTAAAATCCACTAGTTGGGGGGGATGGGAGCCCCCAGGCATTGAATGTTACAGAGGGATAAACAAAGCAAATCAAGCATGAATGCACACCACAACACACACACACCACACACACACACACCCACACACACACACACACACCCACACACACACACACAACACCAACTCACACACACACACACACCACACACACCCCACACACACACACCACACAACCCACACACCACACACAACACACACACACACACCACACACACACACACACCCACCACACACACACACCACACACACACACACACACACACACACACACACACACACACGACACCCACACACACCACCCCCCCACACACACCACCCCCCCCACCCCCCCCCCCCCACCACCCCCCCCCCCGAGTCTTCTGTTCAAAGGTTTAGGAGTGAAAAGGTTTTAAATGTTATTTTTCTGTTTGAAATTGCCACATCCTAAAAGGAGTTTATTTTAAATATTGAAAGGAGCCTTGTAGTACAATTCACCTGTACCACAGTATTATCACGTATTATGGGAACACGCTGTACTGTTACTAGGTAATGTTCTGTGTATGGGGATGATCCAGTAGGGGGGTTAGTGCTATGTAGAGATCCCTCTCTACCTGTACTAGTGTAATGTTACTGTGTAAATTGGGGATGATCCAGTAGGGGTTACGGCTATAGAGATCCCCTCTCACCTACTGTCTAGGGTAATGTTACTGTGTATTTTGGGAATGATCCAGTAGGAGGTTCAGGCTATAGATCCCCTCTCACTACTGTACTAGTAATGTTACTGTGTCTTGGGGAATGATCAGTAGAGTTAAGCTATAGAGATCCCCTCCGTCACATACTGTACTCGGGTAATGTTACTGGTATTGGGGAATTATCCGTAGGGTTAAGGCTATAGATATCCCTCATCACATAACCTGTACTAGGGTATGTTAGCGTGTGGTATTGGGAATATCCATAGGAGGGTTTAAGGCTAAGAGATCCCTCTCACATACTGTCGATGGAATGGTTTACTGTGTATTGGGGAATGATCCAGTATAAGTTAGTGGGTGATCCAGTAGGGGGTTAAGGCTATAAGAGATCCCCTCTCACATACTGTACTAGTTAATGTTACTGGTATGGGGGATGATCAAGTAGGTGGGTTTAAGGTGGTTGTTCTATAGAGATCCCCTCTCACATACTGTACTAGGGTAATGTTACTGTGTATTGGGGAATGATCCAGTAGAGGTGTACGGCTATAGAGATCCCCTCTCACATACTGTACTAGGGTAATGTTACTCGTGTCTTGGGGACTGACCAGTAGGGGGTTAAGGCTAATAGAGATCCCCTCTCACATACTGTCCTAGGGGTAATGTTCGTGTATTGGGGAATGAATCCAGTAGGGGGTTAAGGCATAGAGATCCCCTCTCACATACTGTTACTATGGTAATGTTACTGTTATTGGGGAATGATCCAGTAGAAGGTTAAGGCTATAGAGTCCCCTCTCACTACTGTTACTAAGGGTTATGTTACTGTGTATTGGGAATGAGCCAGAGGAGGTTAAGGCTATACCGAGATCCCTCTCACATACTGTAGCTTAGGGTAATGTTACTGTGTATTGGGGAATGATCCAGTAGGAGGTTAGGCATAGAGATCCCCCTCTCACATACTGTCCTAGGGTACTGTTACGGTGTATTGGGGATGATCCACTTAGGAAGGTTAAGGCTATAGAGATCCCCTCTCACATACTGTACCTAGGGTAATTTAACGTGTATTGGGGATGATCCAGTATAAAGTAGTGGGGATCCAGTAGGGGTTAAAGGCTATAGAGATCCCTCTCACAAAAAACCCCCCCTGGTACTAGGGTAATGTTACTGTTTATTGGGGAAGATCCAGTAGGAGGTTAATGCTATAGAAGATCCCCCTCACATACTGTACTAGTCATTTTACTTGTATGGGGAATGATCCGTATGGGGTTAAGGCTATGAGATACCCTTCTTCACAACTGTACTAGGGTAATGTTACTGTGTATTGGGGAATGACCATAGGAAGGTTAAGGCTAATAGAGATCCCCCTCTCACATACTGTACTAGGGTAATGTTACTGTGTATTGGGGAATGATCAGTAGTAGGTGTAAGTGCTATAGAGATCCTCTCACTACTGTACTAGGTAATGTTACTGTTTATGGGGATGATCCAGTAATGGGGTTAAGCTATAGATATCCCTCTCACATACTGTACTACTAGGGTAATGTTACTGTGTAATTGGGAATGATCCAGTAGGAGGTTAAGGCTATAGAAGAATCCCCTCTCACATCTGTACTAGGGTAATGTTACTAACTGTGTATTGGGGATGATCCAGTAGGATGTTAATGCTATAGAGATTCCCCTCTCATACTGTACTAGCTAGGATTAATGTTTACTGGTTTAATTGGGGATGATTCCAGTAGGAGGTTTAAGGCTATGAGAATCCCCTCCACATATGAACTAGGGTAATTTACTGGTATTGGGGAAGGCCAGTAGGGGTTAAGCTATAGAGATCCCCTCTCACATACTGTACTAGGGTAATGTTACTGTGTAATTGGGGAATGATCCAGTAGGGGGTTAAGGCTAATAGAGATCCCCTCCTCACATCTGTACTAGGGTAATGTTACTGTGTATTGGGGAATGATCCAGTAGGGGGGTTAAGGATAATAGCGATCCCTCTCACATACTGTACTAGGGGTAATGTTACTGTGTATTGGGGAAGGATCCAGTAGGAGGGTAGGCTATAGAGATCCCCATCCCCTCTCACATACTGTACTAGGGTAATGTTACTGTGTATTGGGGAATGATCCAGTCAGGAGGTTTAAGGCTATAGATAGGATCCCCCTCGCACATACGGTACTAAAAGGTATGTTACTGTGATTGGGAAGATCCGTAGGAGGTTAAGCTATAGAGATTCCCCTCTCACATACTGTACTTATGGTAATGTTTACTACCGTGTTTGGGAAATTATCCGTAGGGGGTTAAGCTATAATATCCCTCTCACTACTGTACTACGGGTAATGTTACTGTGTATTGGGGAATGATCCATTAAGGGGGTTACGGCTATAAGATCCCCTCTCACATCCCGTATTTGTGCTAGGGTAATGTTACTTTGTATGGGGAATGATCCAGTAGGAGGTTAAGGCTATAGAGATCCACTCTCACATCCTGTACTAGGGTAATGTTACAACTGTGTATTGGGGAATGATCGCAGTAGGAGGTTAAGGCTATAAGATCCCCTCTCACATACTGGAGCTAGGGTAATGTTACTGTGTATTGGGGAATGAATCCAGTAATAAGTTTATTGGGAGATCCAGTAGGGGTTAGGCTATAGAGATTCCCTCTCACATAACTGTACTAAGGGTAATGTTATGTGTAAACGTTGGGAATGATCCAGTAGGGGGTTAGAGGCATAGAGATCCCCTCTCCACATACTGTACTAGGGTTAATGTTAACTGTGGTTTGGGGACTGAATCCAGTAGGGTGTTAAGCTATAGAGATCCCCTCTCACATACTGTACTAGGGTACTTTACTGTGTAATTGGGGAATGATCCAGTAAGGAGGTTAAGGCTAATAGAGATCCCTCTCACTACTGTACTAGGTAATGTTACTGTGTATTGGGGATGATCCAGTAGTAGGTTAAGGCTATAGAGATCCCCTCTCACATACTTACTAGGGTAAATGTTCTGTGTATTGGGGAATGATCAGTAGAGTTAAGGCTATAGAGATCCCCTCTCACATACTGTACTAGGGGTAAATGTTACTAGTGTATTGGGGATGATCCATTATAAAGTTATTGGGATCCAGTAGTGGGTTAAGGCTATATAGATCCCCTCTCACAACTGTACTAGGGTAATGTTACTCTGTGTATTGGGGTAATGATCCAAGTAGGAGTTTAAAGGCTATAGAGATCCCTCTCACATACTGACTAGGTATGTTACTGGGTATGGGGAATGATCCAGTAGGGGGTTAAGGCGTATATGAGATCCCCTCTCCACATACTGACTAGGGTAATGTTAATGTGTATTTGGGAATAGATCCAGTATGAGGTTAAGGTATAGATATCCCTCTCACATACTGTACTAGGGTAATGTACGTGTATTGGGGAATGTCACCTTATGAGGTTAAGGCTATAGAGATCCCCTCCTCACATAACCTGTACTAGGTAATGTTAACTGCTGGTATGGGAATGATCCAGTAGGGGGTTAAGGCTATAGAGATCCCCTCTCACATACTGTCTAGGGTATGTTACTGTGTATTGGGGAATGATCCGTAGGAGGTTAATGCTATAGAGATCCCCTCTCACATACTGTTACTAGGGTAAATGTTTACGGTGTAATGGTGAATGATCCAGTAGGAGGTTAAGGCTATAGTGAGAACCCCTCTCACATACTACTGTACTAGGGTTAATGTTACTGTGGTATTGGGGAATGATCCGTAGGAGGTTAGGCTATAGATATCCCCTCTCACATACTGTACTAGGGTAATGTTCTACTGTGTATTGGGAATGACCAGTAGGGGGGTTAAGGCTATAGAGATCCCCTCTCACATACTGTACTAGGGTCATGTACGTGTATTGGGGAAATATCCAGTAGGGGTTAAGGCTAAAGATCCCCTCTCCCTCTGTACTAGGGTAAATGTTACTGTGTATTGGGAATGATCCAGTAGGGTTAAGGCTATAGATATCCCCTCTCACATACTGTAACTAAGGTTAAATGTTACTCTGTGTATTGGGGAATTTCCATAGGAGGTTAAGGCTATAGAGATCCCCCTCACATACGTAACTAGGGTAATGTTACCTGTGTATTGGGGATTAATCCTAAGGAGGTGGATTAAGGTATAGAGATCCCCTCTCACATACTGTACTAGGTAATGTTACTGTGTATTTGGGAATGATCCAGTAGGGGTTTAGGCTATAGAAGATCCCCTTCACATACGTAAGGCTCTAGGGTAAATGTTACTGTGTATTGGGGGAATGAATCCAGTAGGAGGTTAAGGCTATAGAGTCCCCTTCACATCCTGTCCTAGTGTAATGTTACTGTGTATTGGGGAATGATCCAGTAGGAGGTTAAGGCGACTATAGATCCCCTCTCACAACTGTACTAGGGTAATGTTTACTCGGTGTATTGGGGATGAATCCAGTAGGGGTTAAGGCTATAGAATCCCCTCTCACATACTTGTACTAGGTCATGTTACTGTGTATTGGTGATGATCCAGTAGGGGTTAAGGGGCTAAGAGTCCCTCTCACATACTGTAACTAGGTAATGTTTTACGTGTATGGGGAATGAATCCAGTATCCAGTAGGGAGGTTAAGTCTATAGAGTGGTCCCCTCTCACATACTGTACTAGGGTAATGTTTACTGTTTATTGGGGAATGATCCAGTAGGATGTTAAGGCTCTAGAGACCCCTCTCCACATCACTGTAGCTATGGTAATGTTTACCTGTTATTTGGGATGACCAGTAGGGGGTTTAAGGCTATAGAGTCCCTCTCCATACTGTACTAGTAATGGTTCCTGTGTAATTGGGGGAATGATCCAGTAGGGTGTTACGGCTTATAGATCCCCTCTCACATACTGTACTAGGGTAATGTTACTGTGTTTGGGAATGATCCAGTAGGGGTTAAGGTAATAGAGCCCCCCTCTCACATACTGTTACTGGTAAGTACTGTTATTGGGGAATGATCCAGTAGGGGGTTAAGGCTATAGAGATCCCCTTCACATACTGTACTAGGGTAAGTTACTGTTTTTGGGGATGATCCAGTAGGGGGGTTTAAGGCTATAGAGATCCCTCTCACAATACTGTACTAGGGTAATGTTTACTGTGTATTGGGAATGATCCAGTAGGAAGGTTAAGGCTATAGAGATCCCCTCTCCATCTTGTACTAGTAATGTTACTGTTTTTGGGGAATGATCCAGTAGGGGGTTAAGGCTATAGAGATACCTCTCACAACTGTACTATAGGGTAATGTTATCGTGTATGGGGAATGATCAGTAGAGGTTAAGGCTATAGAGATCCCCTCTCAACATACTGTACAGGGTACTGTTACTGTTTATTGGTGAATGATCCAGTAGGGGTTAAGGCTATATAAGATCCCCTCTCACATCTTTACTTACGTAATTTTACTGTGTATTGGGGAATGATCCAGTAAGGGGTTAGGCTATAGAGATCCCCTCTCACAATACTGTCTATGGTAATGTTACTGTGTATTGGGGGATGACCAGTAGAAGGTAAGGCTAGAAGATCCCCTCTCACATACTGTACTAGGGTAAGTTACTGTGTATTGGGGAATTATTCATTAGGAGGTTAAAGGGCTATAGAGATCCCTCTCACATACTGTACTAGGGTAATGTTACTGTGTATTGGGGATCCAGTATGAGTTAAGGCTATGAGATCCCCTCTCACATACTGTACTACGGTAATGTTACTGGTGTATTGGGTAATGATCCAGTAGGAGGTGAAGGCTATAGAGATCCCCTCTCCACATCACTGTACTAGGGTACTGTTTACTGTGTAGGGAATGATCCAGTCGGATGGGGTTAATGCTATAGAGATCCCCTCTCACATACTGTACTATGGGTATGTTACTGTGTATTGGGGAATGATCACCAGTTAAAGTTATTGGGATCCAGTAGGGTAAGGCTATAGAGATCCCCTCTCACATACTGTACTAGGGTAATGTTACTGGTGTATTGGGGAATGATCCAGTAAGGAAGGGTTAGGCTATAGATCCCCTCTCACATACCTGTACTAGGGTATGTTCTGGTGTTTGGGGCCATGAATCCAGTAGGGGGTTTTAGGCTATCTGAGTCCCCTCTCACCTACTGTACTAGGGTAATGTTACTGTTATTGGGGAATTATCCATAGAGGTTAAGGCTATAGAGATCCCCTGCTCACATACTGTACTAGGGTATGTTCTACTGTGTATTGGGAAGGTCCATTAGGGGGTTAAGCTAAGAGATTCCCCTCTCACATACTGTACTTAAGGGTCATGTTACTGTGTATTGGTGATGATCCCGTAGTAGGTTTCAAGCTATAGAGAATCCCCTCTCACATACTGTAACTAGGGTAATGTTGACTGTGTATTGGGGAATGATCCAGTATGAGGTTAATGCTATAGAGTCCCCTCGCACATACTGTACTAGGGTACTTTATGTGTATTGTGGGACTGATCCATAGGGGTAAGGCTATAGGATCCCCTCTCACTCTGTAATAAGGGTAATGTTTACTGTGTATTGGAATGAATCCCAGTAGAGGTTAAGGCTATAGATATCCCCTCTCACATACTTTACTATTGTAATGTTACTGTGTATTTGGGAATGATCCAGTAGGATGTTAAGGCTATAGAGATCCCCTCTCACATAACTGTACAGGGTAATGTTACTGTGTATTGGGAATGATCCATTAGGGGGTTAAGGCTATACGATCCCCCTCACATACTGTACTAGGGTAATGTTAACGTGTATTGGGGAATGATCCATAGGGTTAAGGCTAAGAAGATCCCCTTCCTCACTACTGTACTAGGGTAATGTTACTGTGTATGGGGAAATGATCCAGTAGGGGGTTAAGCTATAGAGATCCCCTCTCATCATCTGTCCTACGTACTGTTCCTGTGTATTGGGGAATGATCCAGTAGGGTTAAGGCTATAGAGATCCCCTCTCACATACTTTCTAGGTAATGTTACTGTTTATTGGGAATGATCCAGTAGGGGTTAAGGCTATAGGAATCCCCCTCTCACATACGGTACACGGTAATGTTACTTTTAGTGTATGGGGAATGATCCAGTAGAGGTTAAGGCTAGAGAGATCCCCCCTCACATACTGTACTAGGGTACTTGGTACTGTGTATTGGGGAAGGATCCAGTAGGGGGTTAAGGCTATAGAGATCCCCTCTCACATACTGTAGTACTAGGGTAATGTTTACTGTTGTATTGGGGGAATGAGTCCAGTAGGAGGTTCATGCATAGAGATCCCCTCTCCACATACTGACTGGGTAATGTTACTGTGTATTTGGGGAATGCATCGCAGTGGTGGGGTTAAGAGGCTATAGAGAGCCCCTCTCCACATACTGAAACTAGGGTAATGTTACTGATACTGTGTATTGGGGATTATCCAGTATGGGGTTAAGGCTATAAGATCCCCTCTCACATCTGTACTAGTGTCGTTCCTGTGGTATTGGGGAATGATCCAGTTTAGGGTAAGGCTAATAGAATCACTCTCACATACTGTACTAAGGGTAATGTTACTGTGTATTGGGTAATGATCCAGTGTAAGGGTAGGCTTAGAGCGCCCCTCTCACATACTGTACTAGGCTAATGTTACTGTGTATTGGGGAATGATCCAGTAGGAGGAGTTAAGGCTATAGAGATCCCCTCTCACATACTGTACTAGGTAATGTTACTGTTGTATTGGGGAAGATCCGTAGGAGGTTAAGGCTATAGAGATCCCCTCTCACATAACACATAGGAGTCGGCGCTTCCTTATTGGCTTTCTTGCTAATGGTTACTACCGGGGTCAGGGTTGCACTTTATTTCCTGGGACATTCCCTTAATGGAAGAGGGAATTTACAACAAGCTGAATGGTTAACTGATTCTCTAAACTACCAGAACCTGTTTGGTTTAATCTTCACATCTCTGCCGTGGACAGGAGGGAGGAGCACTAGGGAACCGCTTTTGTCTTGGCCATTATTTCCCTCCAATTTTTTTGTTTGCTGTCCACGGGGCTAATTTGGCCACTCAGGGCCCCAACTCCCAGGCAGGGCAGCTACCTTTACCCTCCGGGCCCTGGTTAAGTCTTATGTTTTAACCGTGTACAGGGTACACGCACTATGGGGTATTTTCAGATGTACACCTTGATACCACTTTAACTTGGAACAGTTATATTGTTATTATCAGCCAAGGAATGTACCAGCCTTGTTCTGGAATGCCGCCTTGGTTGCATGGATGTACCAAGCCTTGGTTCTGGAATGTACCATCCTGGTTCTTGAATGTACCGCCGGGTTCTGGAATGTACCAGCCCTGGTTCTGGAATGTACTCAGCTCGGTTCTGGAATGTACCAGCCTCGGTTTCTGGAATGTACCGCCTCTGTTCATGGAATGTAACGCAGCCTCGGTCTGGGAATGTAACCACAGCCTGGTGCTGGAAATGTACCACCTCGGTTCTCTTGGAATGGTCCCACAAGCCTCGGTCTGGGAATGTAACCATCCTCGTTCTTCGGAATGTACCAGCCTCGGTTCTGGACTGACCAGCCTGGGTTCTGGAATGTACTCCGCCTGTCGTTCTGGAATGTACCATCCCCTCGGTTCGTGGAATGTACCAGCCCTCGTTTCTGAATTACCAGCCTCGTTCGGAATTACCAGCCTGGGTTCTGGAATGTAACCAGCACTCGGTTCGGGAAGTGACATGCCTCGGTTTTCTGGAATGTACCAGCCTCGTTCTGGAATTGTACGCATCCTCGGTTCTGGAATGTAACCATGCCTCGTTCTGAATGTACCAGCCTCGGTTCTGGAATGTAACCAGCCTGGTTTCTGGAATGTACCAGCCTCGGTTCTGGAATGACCAGCCATCGGTTTCTGGAATGGACCACCTCGGTTCTGGAATGTACCAGCCTCGGTTCTGGAAGGTACCAGCCTCGGTTTCTTGAATGTACCAGCCGCGGTTCTGGAATGTACCAGCCTCGGTTATGGAATTACCAGCCCTGGTGATGGATGGACCAGCCCTGGTTTGGAATGTAACCACCAGCCTGGATCTGGAACGTACCGCCTGGGCTGTGGGAATGTACAACCAGCCGGGGAATCTGGAACGTACCAGCCTAGGATGTGGAATGTCCCACCAGCCTGGGTTTTGGAATGACCCACCAGCCTGGGTTTTGGAATGACCCACCAGCCTGGGTTTTGGAATGTACCACCACCTGGGTTTTGGAAGTGTAACCACATCCTGGTTTTGGAATGTACCACCACCCCTTGTTTTTGGAAGTACCGACCAGCCTGGGTTTGGAATGTAAACTAAGGTAACGACGAAAGTTTTTTTATATAGTTACAGCCCGGGTCTCAGTTTTGGTGCTGTTCCCACTGAGGTGTGACCCAGACAAGTACCAAGAACCAGACATTGGTGTCACTGCCCAGTCCCCATGAGCAAGGGAGGAAACAAAAAACCCCATTTGTGCATGTCCTTTAATCTGTGCGAATGTTAACGAGGAGTGGGTTAATAGAGCGAAACTTCTCACTCACTGCACATCTATTGGCCACATTTTATTGGCAGTTTATTCCAGTGAACGTTAGATGTGGAACGTTCCTTGTCCTGGCCCCCAAGCATAGACCTCCTAACTATCAATTTGTCATATGCACAGTCAATTGGCTTCAGTGGGTCTTATATTAACTTCCCTGCAACCCCTCCCCTATATTATACTGTTACCAATCCGATTGTTTACTGCAGTTAGATAATAATCCAACAGCTGTTTGTATATTCAGTCCTGCCGGGGGCCGTAGTAGAACTATACACCGGACTTGGTTTCGTTACATGATGGGTTCAGTTTTAGATTCCCTACTGGTCCTCGCTTCTTGTTCCTTTAATGTTTTGCACTTCCAGCTAAACCCTGTGATTGGTGCTAATCTGTAATTCTTTCATGCTTCACTGGAGACGGTTTTGTAATTTCCTTTATAATTAGGAAGTAAATCCAGCCAAGCCTGTCCCATGGGTTCTTGCTCTATCTTATTTCAGCCAATCTCACATTCCTTCTCTTGCCTATTAGAAGAGATTTAATTGAAACACATCGTGAACACAAACTGTCCCTTGTTGCACTTCTAATAGTCCGGACCATCTTGGTGGCTTATGGGGCAACAGACACAAAAACAGCTGTGGGACCACAATGGAACTTCATTTTTGTCCTCAGGACAGATGACTTAATATCCTTTACACATAGCTGCAGAGGGGTCGCCAGGAAAACAGACCCCCGCTTTTTGCTAGCGGACATGAATTGTGTCTCTGCAACGTGAGGCATGAAAAGCATAAGCCATTCCGATGCAGCTGAGGGTTAAGCTCTGGAAACCTTTTGGCTTTTTAAGAGGTCCTTGATATTTTAAGCGTTTGTGTTCCCTCTATTGCTCCTAATCCTTCTCCTGATGGGGCCGATTGGATGTCCAGCCCGAGGTCGCTTGGTTTTTGTCTTTGTTTAATATGCTTTAAATGGACTTCTCTAACTTCTAATACGCTCGCTGGACTGGTATAAAAGTGCAAATGGAACTGGGAAATAAATGTCCTAGTGTCCTTTAATGATGGCCCAGTGGCTCCTTTAAACATGTGGTCCAAGGGTAACATGTTAATAGTAACAATCCCTGTGCAAATCATGTAATCCATATACTGTAATGTCTAAGGGAATATAATGGCATAGACTAAGATTTCCCTTTAAGTTCTTATTAACATCTGATTGGTTGGGGCAAATTAGCGCCATTTTTAACTATAAGAACTTTTTATTACATAGGCCTGATTGTGTCGATTTCCTGGGAAGGATTAAAATAACGTGAACCTGATCTTAGCACAGCTCTGTGTATGTATTTCCTCTATAGTGTACCTATTTAAAAGGGGAATTGTAGGGTAGAGGAGGGTTGGGGAGGATTAAGCGAACCTTTGACTCTTAGCACATCTCTGTGTAATGTATTTCTCTATAGTTTAACCTATTTAAAGTTGAATGTGTAGGGTAGGAATTGGAGGATAATAAAGTGAACCTAGCGTATGCACAGCTCTGTGTATGTATTTCTCTATAGTGTACCTATTAAAGGGAATTTGGAGGTAGGAAGTGAAGATAATAAGTGTACCTGATCTTAGCACACGCTCTGTGTAATGTATTTCTCTATAGTGGTGACCTATATTAAGGGATGTTGGAGGGTGGAAAGTGAAGGATAATAAGTGAACCTGACTTAAGCACGCTCTGTGTATGTATTTTCTCTATAGTGTACCTATTTAAGGGAATGTTGTAGGGTAGGAAGTGGAGGATAATAAAAGTGAACCTGAAATCTTAGCAAGCAGCTCTGTTAATGTATTTCTCTATAGTGTACCATTTAAGGGGAATGTGAGGGTAGGAAGTGGAGGAAATTATGAGGGAACCTGATCTTAGCACGCTCTGGTAATGTATTTCATAGTGTAACCTATTTAAAAGGGGATGTTGGAGGGTAGGAATGAGATAATGAAGTGAACCTGATCTTAGCCAGCTCTGTGAATGTATGTCTTCTATAGTGTACCCATTTAAAAAGGTGAAATGTGGGAGGGTAGGAAGTGGAGGATAATGAATTGAAACCTGATTCTTAGCACAGCTCTGTATAATGTATTTCTCTAATCGTGTACCTATTTAAAGGGAATGTTGAGGGTAGGAAGTGAGGATAATGAGTGAACCTGATCTTAAGCAACCTCTGTGTATGTATTTCTCTATAGTGTACCGTATTTAAAAAGGGGAAGTTTGGAGGGTGGAAAAGTGGAGGATAATTAATGACCTGATCTTAGCACAGCACTGTTCAATTCATTTCTCTTTACTTTTTAAAATTTAAAGGGGGAATGTTGGAGGTCAATATAACTATACTTGGTTTCATGGGACCACCTGTAACTATAAGTTACTACTTGTATTTTCCCCTGAATTTTCATAACCTGCAACTGTTGCATGTAACCTGTGATTGTCCCAACTTCCTCTTTTCACATTTGAGCTGCATTAGCTTAAAATGAACATCCCTTTAAAAACTAAATAAACCCCTCTGCCTGGCTTGGTTGTGTAATTTAGGCTCCCGCCTTATCCTAATGGTGATGTAACCACATTTGCTGTTGAATACACAGCTGGTATGTGCATAAAATGCCCAAATAGCCCATTGTTTAAAGGAAAGGCGAAATTACTTTTACATAGTTCATGTTTTGTGCTGAATTAAATGACATATCCCTTCCCTGTATTCTCTGCCTTGAAAGCCCAAGATACTAGCCTGTAACAGTTTTCTAGAAGGCCACCTTACATTAACTTGCAGATCCTTACTGCCTTACCCAAAGGGTTTTATTGTAACCTTTACATAATTGTTACATGACCATTGTGTTTTTTTATCAGCCACGGTTTTGTGGGATAAGTTAGAGGAAGTGAAACTGATACATGACGTAACCCTCTTTCCAATAGTGATAAACACATAACAAACCCATCTCATAAGCAGATTTTGGGATGGTCCAACCTCCAGATATTTGAAAACTACAACTCCCGCATTCCTCCTCAATGCAGAGAAACCAAGGAGTTGTATTTTTCAAATATCTGAAGGGCCGCAGGTTTGGACATCCCTGACTTAGACTTACTGCCGACTAAAAAAGTCATTTTTCCAATTCTTACTTGTCCTTTATGAAACGCTCTATTAATTAGGGTATTTTACCAGAGGTTAACTAGCCATCCTTTAGTTTGCACCTATGTGAAGAGATGCCAACGTAGCTTGTTATTGTATAAAAAATGGGAAATTCTGGGTAAAAGTGAATGCTGGGTAATGGCTAAAATGCACCATGGGGTACGTATATCGCAAGTTGTGATTAGGTGGTCAGGAGTCCACGAATCTGGTTCCTACACAATTAAAAATTTGTTTCTGTTTTGTAAGGTTTTTGTATTCAAAGATTTAAAGGCCAAGTTGCCTTTTAGTCTACTTTAATTACATCTCCAGGTTGCCAATTGAGGACAAGAGACCTTCAGAGGCTTATCAAAGGGACTGCGTCAGGTTTTAACCTAAGGATAATGTCAGGATCTGTTATAGAAACCCTTGCAGGTTTTCTCCACCTCTCCACACAAGCCGCCATTATTCTCCGTACTGTGCTACCGTTCCTTGTGCTATGGCTGGATGTTGGGAAATGATAGATGTTTGTTAGTGAGCAGCAGAAGCTTTGGATCCTTCCCTATCGATTGCATGTGGGTGTGTAAATACTCAAAAGATGCCCTTTCTAGCCCGACACATCCACAGCTGCCATCCATGCATTGGTTCATCTGCATTCGTTTACTCAACTGCAACATGTTTTTGATGGAATTACTGTAGCAACATCTCTACAATTACTATATATAATAACTATGTACAATATCCAAGGAATGCTCGAGTTTGTTTTATGACTGAGAGAGGTATAATAAAAGGGCACATGCCAGGCCGTCACTAAACTTTTTGGCACCTGAAAAAAAAATTCCAAATGCTGCCCCCCCCCCCCCTTCGCCATTCCACGAAGAGGTGTTTTTGGGTAATACTTTGTCCCGGAAGTGTCTTGGGTGACGTGACAGGGAGAGAAGTCGGTGGGGTGACAGGACGAGATCGGTGGGTGGAGAGAGGAGAAGAGTCGTGGGTGGGACGTGAGAAAGTCGTTGTGCCAGGGATAGAGTCTGTACCGGGAGAATCGTCACCCACCGACTCTCTCTGTCACCCACCGACTCTCTCTGTCACCCACCGACTCTCTCTGTCACCCACCGACTCTCTCCCTGCCACCCACCGACTCTCTCCCTGCCACCCACCGACTCTCTCCCTGCCACCCACCGAATCTCCCTGGTTCACATGGTCGGTACACACCTGTGACATAAACACAAGCCACGTGGCCTTCTCACTACGTTTCTTATATCCGGTGTGGGAGGAGCTTGTATCCGATTGGTCAATGTTTCTTCCTTCTCCTGATTGGTTATTGGGCTGTCATTTGAACACAGTGCGGGCCAATGAAAGATGTTGGAGAGAAAGGTCCTGGTCCTTAACCCTCCCACTGCGGGTTTCTATCCCCAAACCTTCCAGGTCATTACCCGGGGGATTTGGTTCTCATGGTTCGTCTCCCACTAACCGACCGTCTGCCGGTCTCACCCCATCCCTGTCAGTGCTCCTGTGCATGTACATAAACCTGCCTTGGACTACAGCTCCCAGCATCCTTTGCTAGCCAAGTACAACATATTTACATAATAATCCCACACAGACTGACACAGGGTCTCAACATTGCACTTTATTCACCTGGAATCAATTCCCTCTACATCTGATGTATTTTACCTTAATGTCCCATAGCTCCCAACCGTCCCGTTTTCGGCGGGACTATCCCGTTTTTCTGGTGTTTTCCCGCTGTCCCGGCACCCCCCTCTGTGTTCCCGCCACGTCCCAGTCTCTAAAAAACATTTACAGCAAAAAACGGAAAACCGGAAGTGGAATCTGCAGGTTTTAGGACCCTGCAGTAGAGACTCAGTTCCTGCCTGCTGGGGGCGGGGCTATTCCAGAACGGAGCTGCTGGGGATAGTGCAGAGAGAGGAAGACTTAGAAACACACTGTGTTGGAGCAGTCTAGTAGTAGGTGAGGACAGAGAACTGAGCAGCTCCCCCTCCCCACTTACAGTGTCTGGATTTTTATCAGCTTGTGAGTTATTCTAAAGTATTATCACCCTCTGTCCGTTACTACAGAAGGTTCACTTATGCATCGACTGTGTCACAATGAAGATCACCTTACACAATTAGATCACTGTACCACTTACTGAATACTTAGACTATGGACGTCACTGTTTACTACTTACTAACATCACGACACACAAAATCACTGTACTTACTATTACCTTACATACTAGCACAGCGAATCCGTACTTCCGCTCTACACTATGACAGACCCGCTCACGTACCTTACTGATTACTTCACTATGCACCATCTGTACCTTACTGTATCACGAACACTATGAACGTTAATGTACACTCATGACATCACTGTACTTACTGAATCCCTACTTCTTTCATAGTTATATGTGTTGGGCTCTTTATGCACCAGACGGTTGACACACGCATGCTAACCGTCCAATTTGCTAGCTGCTAATTTGCACATATCCGGTATTGGGGCACATGTGATCGGCATGCACTTCGAAAACGATCCCAGCACACGCAATGTGGTCGTCTAGACACGGCGCTGCTCCGCAATACCTCTGACTCATAAGTGTGGTGCCCATACCACCTGATATAATGGACTTCCTTGCAATTGTTAAATGCACAATGCGTTATTGGGCATATATAAATCAAATACACAAACACATCCTCAGTTAGCTTCTATCAACACCTGATGATTTGGTAAATGACCATCCTAAGTGGGATATTTTATGCAGCATAATGGAACTGGTCTGAATTTGTTGTTCTGCTACAATGACTGATAACCATCCTCAAGACTGGACTGATAGTTTGGATTGGTGTCCTTATAAACTGTCACCTTGTCCTACTTCTGGCCTTTTGTAATCAGTGTGGATCAGTTTCTCTGTACCACATACAACAAAGCAGCCCCGAAACCACACTGTCAACCCTCGATTAATGAGCCTCCAGTGTACTGACCTTGTTTATAAGGTATAGTCCCCCTTGCAATGCCTGGAATTAAGCCCTCGTACACACGTTGGATGAGTCGTTTGTACATGGCAGCCGATAACGGTATTCGATATTCGTATCTAAATATAGCATCAACGTTCGTCAAAGACCACGACCGAACTATTGTCATTTTCTTACGACGATCATCCTGGCGGATTTGATGTGGCCGATGATCGTATATTTGTACATGGCCAGCAGATTATCGTTACGTTCTCCCAAAAAATATTAAAAGAGGCAGCGTGCTCTGCTTTCGGAATTGCGCAAAGATACAAAAGACGTACGGAACGTTTAGCATCTAACGACTATCGTGTGACTATTGTTGGTGGTGTGTAGCAGATTGTCATTGTCAATTATGAGGATTATAACGTAATGTCGTTAAAAAACGTTCGTCCCAGATCGTACGGAACTGATCCACTCTGTGGCGCGAGGCTTAAGCTGGCCAAACCGGGCCATTGTTTTTGCAATCCCAACATGGTAAATCAGATTGCAAGACTACGGAAGAATTAGGTTCTGTAGATGGGTCACGGGAAAAATTTGTGTCCAAAAGTTTAAGACCACTTTGCAGTGACCGACATCGCGCATTGTGTTGGTACACTGCGTTGTATACGCTACCCCTTTAAAGTGCCAATTGTATTTCCTTTCTGTTAAAAAGAAAAAGAATAATAAAAGAAAGATGAAAAGCTGATTCAGCTCCGAGTTCCATGGGATGGAAAATTATGAGTTTCCCTGCTGAGGCTGAACGACACAAGAATAGCCAGAACTATAATAACACGAATGACAAACCGTCTAGTTATAATGGTATCAAGAACTCTATCGTTCATCACCAGCGTAACCCCATCTTCTCTTTACTAAGCAGGAAATGAATTTAAAGTTTTAGATTTGCAAAGACTTCTGGGACTTTAAAGCTTGATTACTTTGTATCGAGGAATTCAAGACACTCCGCCACCCCCACAACTAATGATTTATTCACCATGAGAGGTGGTAGGTAGTAATGGGGTGAACGTAACTAGAACCATAGTAATATGTCTGGTCTGGTTTGATTCAAAGACAGTCTATGTTAGTCGCACCTTTAACCCTACCCATAATATATCTGTCTAACGTTTACATAGTCACATAATATTGGAGTTGTATAAAGACCATACTCCATCTATCACCTTTATCCTAACCCTACCCATCTATTCGTGTATACAGTTACACTATAACATAGTATTGGAGTTGTGATAAATACCTACGTCCATCAGTCCAACCTTTTACCCTACCCGATAATTCTGGTATAACAGTTACACTAGTAAATAGTAGTGGAGGTTGTATAAAGACATACGTCCATCTAGGTCCACTTTATACCCTACCTAATGTCTGTTAAGTTACAGTAACAAGTATTGGAGGTTGTATAAAGACATACGTCCATCTATCCACCTTATACCCTACCCATAATGTCTGTATACAGTTCATAGTAACATAGTATTGGAGGTTGTATAAAGACATACGTCCATCTATCCAACCTTATACCCTAACCCATATGTCTGTATAACAGTTACATAGTAACATAGTATTGAGGTTGTATAGAACATACGTCCCTCTAGTCCAACCTTTATACCCTACCCTAATGTCTGTTATACAGTTCATAGTAACATAGTATTGGAGGTTTGTCATAAAGACATACGTCCATCTAGTCCAACCTTTATAACCCCTACCCATAATGTCCTTGTATAAAACGTTACTATTAACTGTATTTGGAGGTGTATAAAGACATCTCCTCTAGTCCAACTTTATACCCTACCCATAATGTCTGTATAACAGTTACATAGTACAGTATTGGAGGTTGTATAAACAACTTCCATCTAGTCCAACCTTTATACCCTACCCATAATGTCTGTATAACAGTTACATAGTAACATAGTATTGGAGGTTGTTATAAAGACTAACGTCCATCTAGTCCAACCTTTATACCCTACCCATAATGTGTATAAAACGTTACATAGTAACATAGTATTGGGGGTGGATAAAGACATACTCCATCTAGTCCATTTATACCCTACCCATATTGTGCTTATAACAGTTACATAGTACATAGTATTGGAGGTTGTATAAAGACATACGTCCCATCTAGTCCAACCTTTTATAAACCTACCCATATGTCTGTATAACAGTTACATAGTAACTATATTGGGTATACAAGCATTCCACTATACCCCGCTGTTACGGTTTAGGTAACATATGATGTAAGACCATACATGTCCATCTAGTCAACCTTTATACCCTACCCTATATGTCTGTATAGGTCACTTACATAGTAACATAGTATTGGAGGTTTATAAAGACTACGTCCATCTAGTCCAACCTTTATCCCTACCCATAATGTCATGTTCACAGTTTACATAGTAACATTAGTAATTGGAGTTGTATAAAGACATACGTCCCTCTAGGTCAAACCTTTTATCCCCTAAACCCATAAAGTCTGTATACACAGTTCCATCGTAACATGTATTGGAGGTTGATATACAAGCCATACGTTCCTCTAGTCCACCTTTATACCCTACCCATAAGCTCTGTAATACGTTACATAGTAACATCGCATTGGCGGTTGTATAAGACATACGTCCATCTGTCCAACCTTTATACCCTACCCAAATGTCTGTATACTGTTACATAGTAACATAGCATTGGACGGTTGTATGACAATAATACGGTCCATCTAGTCCAACCGTTATAAACCCTACCCATAATGTCTGTATACAGTTACATAGTAACATACGTATTGGATGTTGAGTATACAGACTACGTCCATGCTAGTCCAACCTTTATAACCCTACCCATAATGTTCTGTATAACATTTTTACATAGTACCTAGTATTGGAGGTTGTATAAGAACATACGTCCAGCAGTCCACCTTTATACCCTACCCATAAATGTCTGTATACCGTTACATATAACATAGCTTGAAGGTTGTATAAAGACATACGTCTCTAGTCGCAACCTTTATCCTCCCGATAATGTCTGTATAACAGTTCCATCGTCAACAATAGCATTGGAGGTTTGTATAAGACATAACGTCACAGTAGTCAACCTTTATACGCTAACCATAAATTTCTTATGACAGTTTACATAGCTACCTAGCATTGGGTAGGTTGTATAAAGACATACGTCCAGCATAGTCGCAACCTTTATACCCTACCCCTAATGATCTGTATACCAGTTACTTAGTCAACATGCATGGAAGGATGTATAAGACATACCCCTCTATTCCAGGCCTTTAGACCTACCCCATAATTTGCTGTTAACGTACATGTACAAAGGCATTTGGATGTTTATAAGACATACGTCCATCGAGTCCACCTTTAACCCTACCCATAGTCTGTAAACAGTTGAGCATAAGTAACATATATTGGAGGTTGTATAAAGAGACATAAGACGTCCATCTTAGTCCAACCTTTATACCCTACCCATTAATGTCTGTATAACAGTTACAATAGTAACCTATTAATTGGAGGTTGTATAAAGACATACGGTCCTACTAGCATCCAACCTTTATACCCTACCCATAATGTCGTATACAGTTTACTAGTAACATAGGCATTGGAGGTTGTATAAAGACTAACGTCCATCGAGTCCAACCTTTATACCCTACCCATAATGTTCCTGTATAACTGTTACATCTAACATACATTTGGAGGTTGTATAAGACATAACGTCCATCTAGTCCAACCTTTATTACCCTACCATAATGTCTGTATAACAGGTAGCATAGTAATCCTAAGCATGGAGTGTATACCAACATCCGTCCATCTAGTCCACCTTTATACCCCCTACCCATAATGTCTGGTATAACAGTTACATAAGTAACATAGCATTGACTGTTGTATAAAGACTACGTCCATCTGTCCAACCTTTATACCACTCCGCAATAATGTCGTATACCAGTTACATAGTACATCGGCATTGGAGGTTTGGATAAAGACATCCGTCACATCAGTCCACTTTTATACCCTACCCATAATGTCTGTTTTTTATACAGTTACATACGTAACGATAGTATTGGAGGTTATTACAGACTACGTGCATCTAGTAGTCCAACCTTTATACCCCTACCCATAAGGTCTGTAATCCAGTTACATAGTCACCTAGTAATTGGCGGTTTGTTATAAAGAGCAACGTCCATCTAGTCAACCTTTATACCCTAACCCATATGTCTGATAACAGTTTAATAGTAAAGAGTATTGGAGGTTATTATATGAAGACATAACGTCATCTAGTCCAACCTTATACCCTACCCATTGTCTGTATAACAGTTACATAGTAACATAGTAAGTGGAGGTTGGTCTAAGACATAAGTCCATCTGTCCCAAACCTTCTACCTACCCATAATGTCTGGTATAACATTAACATAGTGACTAGTAATTGTAGGATTGTATAAAGCATCCCTCTCTAGTCCCAACCTTTATAACCCTCCCATAATGTCTGTATAACAGTTACATAGTACATAGTAATTGAGGTTTTTGTTATACGAAAGACTACTCCATCTAGTCCATACTTTAACCCCTACCCATAATGTCTGTATTAACAGTACAGTAGTAACATGTATGGAGGTTGTATAAGACATACGTCCATCTAGTCCAACCTTTATCCCTAATACCCTACCCATATGTCTGTATAACAGTTACCATAGTAACATGTATGGGAGGTAGTAATAAGGACATACGTCCATCTAGTCCCAACCCTTTATAACCCTAACCCATGGAATGTCTGTATAACGTTACAAGTAACCATTAAGGTTTTATTGGTGAGCTGTTAAAGACATACTCCATCTAGTCCAAACCTTTATCCCTAGCCCATAATGTCTGTATAGAGTTACTAGTAACATAGATATTGGGGTGTCTAAAGACAATAATCCTCCATCTAGTTCACCACCTTTTATTACCCTACCCATACTGTCCTGTATAACGGTTTACATAGTAACATAGTATTGGAGGTTGTATAAAGACATACGTCCGATCTAGATCCCAACCTTTTACCTTACTTATTCACCCTAACTACAACAGTTGATCCAGAGGAAAGCGAGAATAAGAAAATCTGCCATAAGGAAAGAAAAATCCGTCCTACTCCAAATTGCATTATTTAACAATGCAACCAGAGAGTTTATGTATCATATCCCCACACGAACGTCCTTCCGCTGTAGTAAAGTAAGTTAAGAATCGAAGTCGTGGTCGTCTCCCGCCTGTAGTAAAGTAGAGTTAGTCGGAAGTCCCGCGGTCACGTCTCCGCGCCCTGTAGTAAAGTAGAGTTATAAACGGGTCCAGCGGGGTCGTCCCCTCCCCTGTAGTAAAGTAGGAGTTATTCGGTCGCGGATCGGTCTCCCTGTAGTAAGTATATTTAGGTCGGGTCCGCGGTCTCTGTCACCTGTAGTAAAGTAAAGTAGGTCGGATCACGGTCGTCTCCCTGTAGTAAAGGTACGAGTTAGTCGCGGATCGTGTCGTCTCCCTTTAGGTAAAGTAGAGTTTAGGTCGGTCGCGTCGTCTCCTCCCTGTAGTAAAGTAGAGCTTAGTCGGGTCCGGTCGTCTCCCCTTATGTAAAGTAGAGTTGTCGGGGGTCTGGTCAATCTACCGGTAGTAAGTAGATTTGTCGGGTTGCGGTCGCTCCCTGTAGATAAATAAAGTTAGTCGGGGCGGTCGGCTCCCTGTAGTAAGTAGAGTTATCGGTCGTTCCCCTCCCTGTAGTAAAAAGTATAGTTAGTCGGAAGTTACGCGGTCGTCTCCTCCCTGTAGTAACGTAGATTTGAGTCGTTTGTGGTTTGTCTCCCTGTAGTAAAGTAGAGTTAGTCGGTCGTGGTTGTCTCCCTGTAGTAAAGTAGAGTTAGTCGGTCGTGGTCGTCCCCCTGTAGTAAAGTAGAGTTAGTCTGTTGCGGTCGTCTCCCTGTAGTAAAGTAGAGTTAGTCGGTTGCGGTCGTCACCCTGTAGTAAAGTAGTGTTAGTCATTCGCGGTCGTCTCCCTGTAGTAAAGTAAAGTTAGTCGGCTGCGGTCGTCTCCCTGTTAGTATATTGTAGTCGATCTGTTCCATCTCCCGGTAGTAAATTAAGTTAGTCGGTCGCGGTCGTCTCCCTGTAGTAAAGTAGAGTTAGTCGGTCGCGGTCGTCTCCCTGTAGTAAAGTAGAGTTAGTCGGTCGTGGTCGTCTCCCTGTAGTAAAGTAGAGTTAGTCGGTCGCGGTCGTCTCCCTGTAGTAAAGTAGAGTTAGTCGGTGGCGATCGTCTCCCTGTAGTAAAGTAGAGTTAGTCGGTTGCGGTCATCTCCCTGTAGTAAATGAGTAGTCGTGCGGGTCGTTTCCCCTGTAGTAAAGTAGAGTTATCGTTGCGTCTCTCCCTGTAGTAAGTAGAGTTAGTCGGTGCGGTCGTCCCCTGTAGTAAAGTAGAGTTAGTCGTGCGGTCTCTCCCTGTATTAAGTAGAGTTATCGGTCGGGTCGTCTCCCGTAGTAAGTAAGAGTTAGTCGTTGCGTGTCACCCCTGTAGTAAAGTAGGTTAGTCTCGCGGTCGTCTCCCTGTAGTAAAGTAAAGTTAGTCGGCTGCGGTCGTCCCCCTGTAGTAAAGTAGAGTTAGTCGTCGTGGTCGTCTCCCTGTAGAAAGTAAGTTAGTCGGTCGCGTTCACCCTCGTAGTAAAGTAGAGTTAGTCGGTCGTCGATCGTCCTCCCTGTAGTAAAGTAGAGTTAGTCGCTCGGTCTCTCCCTGTAGTAAGTAGAGTTAGTCGTGCGGTGTCTCCCTGTAGTAAAGTAGAGTTAGTCGTCACGGTCATCTCCCTGTAGTAAAGTAGAGTTAGTCAGTGCGGTGTCTCCCGGTAGTAAAATAGGTTAGTCAGTCACGGTCATCCCTCCCTGTAGTAAGTAGAGTTAGTCGGTTGTGGGCGTCTCCCGGAGTAAGTAGATTAAATCGTCGCGCGTCTCCCTGTATAAAAGTAGAGTTATCAGCTTCGTTTGTCTCCCTGTAGTAAGTAGAGTTAGCAGTCACGGTGTCATCCCTGTAGTAAAGTAGAGTTAGTCGGTTGTGGTCGTCTCCCTGTAGTAAAGTAGAGTTAATCGGTCGCGGTCGTCTCCCTGTAGTAAAGTAGAGTTAGTCAGCTGCGGTTGTCTCCCTGTAGTAAAGTAGAGTTAGTCAGCTGCGGTTGTCTCCCTGTAGTAAAGTAGAGTTAGTCGGTCGGGGTCGTCTCCCTGTAGTAAAGTAGAGTTAGTCGGCTGCGGTCGTCTCCCTGTAGTAAAGTAGAGTTAGTCGGTCGCGGTCGTCTCCCTGTAGTAAAGTAGAGTTAGTCGGCTGCGGTCGTCTCCCTGTAGTAAAGTAGAGTTAGTTGATCGCGGTCATCTCCCTGTAGTAAAGTAGAGTTAGTCAGCTCGGTTGTCTCCCTTTAGTAAAGTAGAGTTAGTCAGTCACGGTCGTCTCCCTGTAGTAAAGTAGAGTTAGTCGGCTGCGGTCGTCTCCCTGTAGTAAAGTAGAGTTAGTTGATCGCGTCGTCTCCCTGTAGTAAAGTAGAGTTAGTCACAGTGTTGTTCTCCCTGTAGTAAAGTAGAGTTAGTCAGTCACGGTCGTCTCCCTGTAGTAAAGTAAGTTAGTCAGCGTGCGTTGTCTCCCTGTAGTAAAATAGAGTTAGTCATCCCGTCATCTCCCTGTAGTAAAGTAGAGTTAGTCGGTCGCGGTCGTCTCCCTGTAGTAAAGTAGAGTTAGTCAGCTGCGGTTGTCTCCCTGTAGTAAATAGAGTTAGTCGGCTGCGGTCGTCTCCCTGTAGTAAAGTAGAGTTAGTCAGTCACGGTCATCTCCCTGTAGTATAGTGGTAGTATAGTATAGTATAGTAGATAATAATGATAATTATGATAATAATTAATAATAAAATAATAATATAATAATAATAATGATAATAATGATAATTATGATAATTATGATAATTAATAATAAAATAATAATAATATAATAATAATAATGATACTAATAATAATATGATAATAATTTGATCATTATAATATATCATATCTCTGATATTATTTAATGCTTAATAACTATATTTATTATATACATTATCTATTTACTATGATATAGTGATTAAATTTTTCTGCTATAACTGATTAATCTTATTTCCTGATCTATCTGATATAATATAATTCTACTGATCATATGATGATAATATATAACTATATTATATTGATATACTGATCTATATCATATATAATTGCTGATAATCAATAAATAATAAAAATAGTTTATAGGCTTCCTATAGGCAGACAGCTGTTTTATTAAAATACAAGAGGGAGCTGCCATGGTGCTATGTAAACTATAACCCACATTGTTCTCCATAATATAAATCATCCTGGCTATGAACTGGGCAATGTTCCCTTTAATGTAAACCACGCCCTCACACCTCCTTACCCCGCCATGTAGGCTGTGCCTGTTGATGTCCGGGAATGTAAAGATAAAATAGAATTCTTTTTGGAGGGAAGGAGGCGTGAGCTATTCTCAGTCGGCGCCCTTGCCCCTCCCATTTCCTTGCCCCTCCCCCGCAATGGGCGTGTCCTGTGCAGTCTGTGCTGGGAGGTGAGGCGGGCAGAGTTCAGTCTGCGCTGGGCTGGGGAGCGGGTCGGATCTATTGACCGGGGGAGAGATCGGGGGTTCCCGAGTGATGGGAGAAGATTCACACTGGGGGGCCTGGGAGATCTTGCGGGCATCGCATCACCGCAGCTCAGTCTCCGCCTGATGGACCAGGGTCCCGCTGTGTTCCGTCCCTGTGAGCAGCCGGTTTGTTCTTCCAACATGTTCGGGGGGGTCCTGCTGGTTGTCTGGGCAGTGATATCGCTGGGATCCTCGTACAATACTCCAGCGACCTGTGTAACTGGAAAGGAAGGTGAGAGGCTGTAATATCTATATAATGTACACCTATCGGACTGACCATCTGTAATATCTGTATAATGTACACCTGTGGGACTGACCAACTGTAATATCTATATAATGTACACCTGTGGGACTGACCATCTGTAATATCTATATAATGTACACCTGTGGGACTGACCATCTGTAATATCTATATAATGTACACCCTGTGGGACTGACCATCTGTAATATCTATATAATGTACACCTGTGGGACTGACCATCTGTAATATTCATATAATGTACACCTATGGGACTGACCATCTGTAATATTCATATAATGTACACCTATGGGACTGACCATCTGTAATATTCATATAATGTACACCTATGGGACTGACCATCTTGTAATTTCATATAATGTACACCTATGGGACTGACCATCTGTAATATTCATATAATTTACACCTATGGGACTGACCATCTGTAATATCTATATAATGTACACCTATGGGACTGACCATCTGTAATATCTATATAATGTACACCTATGGGACTGACCATCTGTAATATCTATATAATGTACACCTATGGGACTGACCATCTGTAATATCTATATAATGTACACCTGTGGACTGACCATCTGTATTCTATATAAATGTACACCTGTGGGACTGACCATCTGTATATCTATATATTCAATATGTACACCTGTGGGCGACCATCTTAATATCCATTGTCCATCTGTAATATCCATATAATGTACACCCGTGGGACTGTCCATCTGTAATATCCATATAATGTACACCTGTGGGGCTGGCCATCTGTAATATCCATATAAGGTACACCTGTGGGGCTGGCCATCTGTAATATCCATATAATGTACACCTGTGGGGCTGGCCATCTGTAATATCTATATAATGTACACCTGTGGGGCTGGCCATCTGTAATATCCATATAATGTAACACTGTGGGGCTGGCCATCTGTAATATCCATATATGTACACCTGTGGGGCTGGTCATCTGTATATTCATATATGTTACACCTTGGGATTGACCATCTGCAATATCTATAAATGTACACCTGTGGATTGACCATCTGCAATATCTATATAATGTACACCACCTGTGGGATTGACCCACATATAATGTACACCTGTGGGATTGACCCCTATATAATACACCTTGGGATGACCCACTCTATAATATACACCTCTGGGATTGACACACTGTATAATGTACACCTGTGGGATTGACCCCACCGTATAATGTACACATCATTATAACCTGGTGGGATATCCCTGTGTCTAGATTGATACATTGTATAGTTATAACCTGGTGGGATATCCCTGTGTCTAGATTGATACATTGTATATACATTGTATCATTATAACCTGGTGGGATATCCCTGTGTCTAGATTGATACATTGTATCATTATAACCTGGTGGGATATCCCTGTGTCTAGATTGATACATTGTATCATTATAACCTGGTGGGATATCCCTGTGTCTAGATTGATACTTGTATCATTTTAAACTGGTGGTATATGTGATACATTTCCTACCCTATGGAATCTCCCTGGTGTCTGTGTTTCATTGTATCTTTATTGCACTGGATCTTTATATTCCTGTTGGATCTCTGGTGAATTGATACATTGTATCTACCATTCTGAGCGGTACAACAGGGAAACTGTTTAAAATTATAAATAACAAGTGGTATGAAGCTGACACCTTTATTGGCTAAGATAATTGTATGTAACATGTATGTTATCTGTGATTTACATTGTATCCAATAACCAGCTGTGGACAAGCGTGTCATTATAAGTAACTGAGAACAAGGGGTTAATCTGGAGTGTTTAGAACCCACAGGCAGAGGTGGTTTGCTATTGCTAACCATTTGGTGTTAGATCAAACCAGCTGATCATCAGATGTTTGTGTTCAATGGAACATACAGAGAGCTACAGGGCGACTGCCTTAGATCTAGTCCACATATAAAGCAGCTTTCTAGCCAAGGGGATTATATGGCCAATGCAATGTGTTATATAACCACGTTAAAGTTCTTTAAACTCCGCTCAATAAACTTTAACCAATAGACAAGCCTGATGTGTCTGTCACTAACTTAAGTTAAGAAATAAAGAGCTTAATGGAAATCCCTGCAGTTCTTTACATGTTTCTACCAGGCAGGGAAGGAGTTAAACCCCTTGCAGGTGTAATGGATAAAGGATTCTTGTGCAGTGAAGCATTAACTAATCTTAATGGTGTTTCTTGGGTCAGTGCCTTGGGTTTTATTGCTTTAGGGATTGGAGGGAAATGTAACTAAGTTTCCCCCCCAGGCACCCTGAGTGTTTGGTTTCCTCTGTGTCACCCCCAGATATCTGCTAATGGTTCTGATTGCCCAGCGAGAGCTGAATCTTGAATGACACTACAACGTGTGGTAACGCTAAATGCAACATTGTGCGTTAACATGAGTTTGCGCTGTGATTCCACCGATATTCCATAAGGGCTAGGCCACATTAACGCGTTGTTTGCGTGTGCAATTTTGGTTAAAATGGAAATCGCGGGAACGCGAAAATTCCTACGCTTTCCGATGCATTTGCATTTTGCGTTTCCCATTTTTTTGCGCAAACACATGTATTTTTATAATGTTAAATTACAAAAACGTATGCGCAAACGCGGAACAACGCACAGAAATGGCCTGCGATACCGCTCGCAGTTGCGTGCGCGATTTGGTGCCTTGTAGTGTGGCCTGAGCCTAATGGATGGCGGTTGTATTCACTCGCGTTGTTAGCCTGACGCGCGTTTCTCCTGCGCTAATGGACCGCAGAACGCGAACGTAAGCGCGTGAGAAGCTCGCTAGTGTGGCCTAGTCCTGAGTGTCTTCTAGTGACTATTCATTTTATGGTTCTAATTTATGTTTCTTTCCCACCTTCACAGTGGACTGACCCACGAAACTCACGCCAAAGACGTGGAACAAGTCTACCTTCGCTGTTCGGAGGGATCTGTTGAATGGCTGTACCCGACCGGCGCCTTGGTTATTAACCTAAGACCCAACACCTTGACCTCTGTCAACAAACATTTCACAGTTTGCATTAAACCCTTTACAGACTCCAAAGGAGCCAATATTTATGTAGAGAAATCTGGAGAACTCAGTGTTGTTGTACCAGAGGGAGAGATCAGCCCCAGTAAAGTCTACTGCTTTAGCCTGGAACAAAGGCGCTTGTACATAGAGGCAACTCCCCAACTAGACATTAGCCGGAAAATCACTGGTTTCCAGTACGAACTGATCAGCCAGAGGACCCTTTCGGATTTGCGCACAGTTTCTGGTAAGTTTTTGCTATGTATGTCGTATGTTCATTTATAAATAGAGATTGGCTCTCAGATATAGTTGGTGACTGTAATGCTGCTTCTAGTAAGAATATAGGGCCCCCGGGCCCCATATACTTAGCAGGGTCTGCTCCACTGGGAGTTATGCCCCTTAACCAAAGCAGAAAAACAAAATTGTAACCTAAAAAATGCTGCAATGCCAGTAGTGGCTGGTAGGGGGCGCTATGGAAGCAGACTATTATCAAATACTAAAAGCGCCCACTGGATATAAATTTTATTTACAGAAGAGAGTCTTATGGAGGTTCTGTGCTGGCGATCAGGACTGATAGGTAAAGATGGGATCATAGCAAGATTATCGGCTTATTGATGGGCTTGCGTGGAGCCTTTTACAAGGAACCCCCAGAGTACAATTTACAGATTCTGTTAAAGAGATTCCTTGGATGGGGTTAATAGTCTGTCCCTATTACTACCTCGTACACGTTGGATAATTGTCGTACGATGCAGCTGAGGAACGAGCAATTGCACGGTATTCGTACGGAAATATAGCATCAACGATCGTCGACTATTGTCGGCTTTTTCCGACAATCAGCCTGGCGGATTTGTTCTGCCGATGATCGGATATTTGTACATGGTCGGCAGATTATCATTAACGTTCTACGGAAGAATATATAAAAGGCGCGTGCGCTGCTTTCATAATTGCGCGATGATACAAACGTTACGTTACGTACAAACGTCTATATCTAACTATGGTGGTGACTATTGTTGCTGAGTGTACAGATGTGGTTTCAATTATGAGGATTAATGATAATGTTGTTAAACGTTCGTCCGCTGCATCGTACGAAAATGACCCAACGTGTGCGCGAGGCTTTATATTCTAATGTCTAGGGAATGGAAAAGTCCTGTCTGTTTGGGGGGTTATATTTTGTATGCACACATCTAGCAGGATGTCCCATTGTTATGCTATTACAGTGCACACCAGGATTCTGCCTGTTGGTGCCAGTGAAAGGGGGATGGGGGGTGATAAGTTTTTGTCCCTTTTTAAAAAGGAAGTAAGGAGAAAAGGCACTGTAATCACATTTTCTTTCTGACGTTACCCATGATTCCTAGATAATGATATGCAGGTAATATGGCCAATCGCGTTACCAGCCACATACCATAATCATTTACTCTGACCGCTTAACAGAGCCTGTACTGAGAGTTTAGCAAAAACAAAAACTTTCCTAACAAGCGCTTGTGGCTTAGAGGGAAACTGACAATTTGTCATCGCTGGCCATGTGCCCGTGCATTAATTAGCGGAGATGGCGTTTATTTATTTCCCCTTTGAATTGGATTACTGCGGGTTTTGATGCATTGTTAGTTCTCCTTTGAATGGAAAGATTAGCTCCACGGTCTCCTCCATTTTAATGTGATTATTATTATTGCTGCTGTTGTGGACAAAATAGACTGTTCAGCATGAGCTAATGGGCCCGTGGATTTATATATATATCATTTCCGAATATTCCAAGGGTATTAGTATAATATACAAAGTTGTATTTCTACATATGGGTGGGAGCTGCCATATTGTTTCCCTTAGACAGTACAGTATGAGGGTATAACTTATTGTATGCACAGAACATTCCTTCTCTGTATATTTATACATATGAGTAGGAGCTGCCATAGTGTTTTTCCTTAGACAGTACAGTATGAGGGTATAGCTTATTGTGTGTACAGAACATTCCTTCTCTGCATATTTATACATATGGGTGGGAGCTGCCATATTGTTTCCCTTAGACAGTACAGTATGAGGGTATAGCTTATTGTATGTACAGAACATTCCTTCTCTGTATATTTATATTTATACATATGGGTGGGAGCTGCCATATTGTTTCCCTTAGACAGTACAGTATGAGGGTATAGCTTATTGTGTGTACAGAACATTCCTTCTCTGTATATTTATACATATGGGTGGGAGCTGCCATATTGTTTCCCTTAGACAGTACAGTATGAGGGTATAGCTTATTGTGTGTACAGAACATTCCTTCTCTGTATATTTATACATATGGGTGGGAGCTGCCATATTGTTTCCCTTAACAGTACAGTATAGGAGGTATATTGTGTACAGAATTCCTTCTCTGTATATTTATATTATACATATGGGGAGAGCTGCCATATGTGTTTCCTAGACAGTACAGTATGAGGGTATAGCTTATTGTATGTACAGAACATTCCTTCTCTGTATATTTATACATATGGGTGGAGCTGCAATTTGTTTTCCCTTAGACAGTACAGTATGAGGGTATAGCTTATTGTTGTAACAGAACATTCCTTCTCTGTATATTATACATAGGGTGGGAGCTGCCATATTGTTTCCCTTAGACAGTACAGTATGAGGGTATAGCTTATTGTGTGTACAGAACATTCCTTCTCTGTATATTTATACATATGGGTGGGAGCTGCCATATTGTTTCCCTTAGACAGTACAGTATGAGGTATAGCTTATTGTAGTACAGAACATTCCTTCTCTGTATATTTATACATATGGTGGGAGCTGCCATATGTTTTCCCTTAGACAGTACAGTATGAGGGTATAGCTTATTGTGTGTACAGAACATTCCTTCTCTGTATATTATACATATGGTGTGGAGCTGCCATATTGTTTCCCTTAGACAGTACAGTATGGGGTATAGCTTATTGTGTGTACAGAACATTCCTTCTCTGTATTTTATATTTATACATATGGGTGGAGCTGCCATATGTTTCCCTTAGACAGTACTATGAGGGTATAGCTTATTGTATGTACAGAACATTCCTTCTCTGTATTTTATATATACATATGGGTGGGAGCTGCCATATTGTTTCCCTTAGACAGTACAGTATGAGGGTATAGCTTATTGTGTTCAGAACATTCCTTCTCTGTATATTAATACATATGGGTGGGAGCTGCCATATTGTTTCCCTTAAACAACAGTATGAGGGTATAGCTTATTGTGTGTACAGAACATTCCTTCTCGTATATTTATACATATGGTGGGAGCTGCCATATTGTTTCCCTTAGACAGTACAGTATGAGGGTATACTTATTGTGTGTACAGAACATTCCTTCTCTGTATATTTATACATATGGGTGGGAGCTGCCATATTGTTTCCCTTAGACAGTACAGTATGAGGGTATAGCTTATTGTTGTACAGAACATTCCTTCTCTGTATATTTATCATATGGGTGGAGCTGCCATATTGTTTCCCTTAGACAGTACAGTATGAGGGTATAGCTTATTGTTGTACAGAACATTCCTTCTCTTTATATTTATACATATGGGTGGGAGCTGCCATATTGTTTCCCTTAGACGTACAGTATGAGGGTATAGCTTATTGTGTGTACAGAACATTCCTTCTCTGTATATTTATTTTATACATATGGGTGGGAGCTGCCATATTGTTTCCCTTAGACAGTACAGTATGAGGGTATAGCTTATTGTGTGTACAGAACATTCCTTCTCTGTATATTTATATATATGGTGGGAGCTGCCATATTGTTTCCTTAGACAGTACAGTATGAGGGTATAGCTTATTGTTGTACAGAACATTCCTTCTCTGTATATTTATACATATGGTTGGGAGCTGCCATATTGTTTCCCTTAGACAGTACAGTATGAGGGTATAGCTTATTGTTGTACAGAACATTCCTTCTCTGTATATTTATATATAGGGTGGGAGCTGCCATATTGTTTCCCTTAGACAGTACAGTATGAGGGTATAGCTTATTGTTGTACAGAACATTCCTTCTCTGTATATTTAATATAGGGTGGGAGCTGCCATATTGTTTCCCTTAGACAGTACAGTATAGGGTATAGCTTATTGTATGTACAGAACATTCCTTCTCTGTATATTTATACATATGGGTGGGAGCTGCCATATTGTTTCCCTTAGACATACGTATGAAGGGTATAGCTTATTGTGTTGTACAGAACATTCCTTCTCTGTATATTTATACATATGGGTGGAGCTGCCATATTGTTTCCCTTAGACAGTACAGTATGAGGGTATAGCTTTATTGTGTGTACAGAACATTCCTTCTCTGTATATTTATATTATACATATGGTGGGAGCTGCCATATTGTTTCCCTTAGACAGTACAGTATGAGGGTATAGCTTATTGTGTGTACAGAACATCTCCTTCTCTGTATATTTATACATATGGGTGGGAGCTGCCATATTGTTTCCCTTAGACAGTACAGTATGAGGTATAGCTTATTGTGGTACAGAACATTCCTTCTCTGTATTTTATATTATACATTGGGTGGGGAGCTGCCATATTGTTTCCCTTAGACAGTCAGTATGAGGGTATAGCTTATTGTAGTACGACATTCCTTCTCTGTATATTTATACATATGGTGGGAGCTGCCATATTGTTTCCCTTAGACAGTACAGTATGAGGGTATAGCTTATTGTATGTACAGAACATTCCTTCTCTGTATATTTATATTATACATATGGGTGGGAGCTGCCTATTGTTTCCCTTAGACAGTACAGTATGAGGGTATAGCTTATTGTGTGTACAGAACATTCCTTCTCTGTAATTATTTATACATATGGGTGGGAGCTGCCATATTGTTTCCCTTGACAGTACAGTATGAGGTATAGCTTTTGTGTGTACAGAACATTCCTTCTCTGTATATTTATACATATGGGTGGGAGCTGCCATATTTTGTTTCCCTTAGACAGTACAGTATGAGGTATAGCTTAGTGTAGTACAGACATTCCTTCTCTGTATATTTATATTACATATGGGTGGGAGCTGCCATATTGTTTCCCTTAGACAGTACAGTATGAGGGTAAGCTTATTGTGTGTACAGAACATTCCTTCTCTGTATATTTTTATATATATGGGTGGGACTGCCATATTGTTTCCCTTAGACAGTACAGTATGGGTATAGCTTATTGTATGTAGCAGACATTCCTTCTCGTGTATTCTATTGACATGTATGATGGAAACTTTTACCTCCCCATCGTTTCCCTATATATATTTAGATGTGTGTCAGACTGTGTAAGAATTCCACTAGTTGGGGGGGTATGGTGAGCCCCCAGGCATTGAATGTTACAGAGGGATAAACAACAGCAAATCAAGCATGAATGCACATCCACAACACACACACACCACACACACACACACCCACACACACACACACACACCCAACACACACACACACAACACACAACATCACACACACACACACACACCCACACACACCCACACACACACACCACACAACCCACACACCACACACAACACACACACACACACACACACACACACACACACCCACCACACACACACACAACACACACACACACACACACACACACACACACACACACACACACACACACACACACCACCCCCCCACACACACCACCCCCCCACACCCCCCCCCCCCCACCCCCCCCCCCCGAGTGCTTCTGTTCAAAGGTTTAATTGTAAAGTTTTAAATGTTATTTTCTGTTGAAAATTGCCACACCTAAAAGGAGTTTATTTTATTTGAAGGAGCCTTGTAGTACAATTCACCTGTTACACAGTATTATCACTGTATTATGGGACAGCTGTACTGTACTAGGGTAATGTTACTGTGTATTGGGGAATGATCCAGTAGGGGGGTTAAGGCTATAGAGATCCCCTCTCACATACTGTACTAGGTAATGTTACTGTGTATTGGGGATGATCCAGTAGGGGTTAAGGCTATAGAGATCCCCTCTCACATACTGTACTAGGGTAATGTTACTGTGTATTGGGGAATGATCCAGTAGGAGGTTAAGGCTATAGATCCCCTCTCACATACTGTACTAGGGTAATGTTACTGTGTTTGGGGAATGATCCAGTAGGAGGTTAAGGCTATAGAGATCCCCTCTCACATACTGTACTAGGGTAATGTTACTGTGTATTGGGGAATGATCCAGTAGGGGGTTAAGGCTATAGAGATCCCCTCTCACATACTGTACTAGGGTAATGTTACTGTGTATTGGGGAATGATCCAGTAGGAGGTTAAGGCTATAGAGATCCCCTCTCACATACTGTACTAGGGTAATGTTACTGTGTATTGGGGAATGATCCAGTATAAAGTTATTGGGGATCCAGTAGGGGGTTAAGGCTATAGAGATCCCCTCTCACATACTGTACTAGGGTAATGTTACTGTGTATTGGGGAATGATCCAGTAGGGGGTTAAGGCTATAGAGATCCCCTCTCACATACTGTACTAGGGTAATGTTACTGTGTATTGGGGAATGATCCAGTAGGAGGTTAAGGCTATAGAGATCCCCTCTCACATACTGTACTAGGGTAATGTTACTGTGTATTGGGGAATGATCCAGTAGGGGGTTAAGGCTATAGAGATCCCCTCTCACATACTGTACTAGGGTAATGTTACTGTGTATTGGGGAATGATCCAGTAGGGGGTTAAGGCTATAGAGATCCCCTCTCACATACTGTACTAGGGTAATGTTACTGTGTATTGGGGAATGATCCAGTAGGAGGTTAAGGCTATAGAGATCCCCTCTCACATACTGTACTAGGGTATGTTACTGTGTATTGGGGAATGATCCAGTAGGAGGTTAAGGCTATAGAGATCCCCTCTCACATACTGTACTTAGGGTAATGTTACTGTGTATTGGGGAATGATCCAGTAGGAGGTTAAGGCTATAGAGATCCCCTCTCACATACTGTCACTAGGGTACTGTTACTGTGTATTGGGGAATGATCCATTAGGAGGTTAAGGCTATAGAGATCCCCTCTCACATACTGTACTAGGGTAATGTTACTGTGTATTGGGGAATGATCCAGTATAAAGTTATTGGGGATCCGTAGGGGTTAAGGCTATAGAGATCCCCTCTCACAACTGTACTAGGGTAATGTTACTGTGTATTGGGGAATGATCCAGTAGGAGGTTAAGGCTATAGAGATCCCCTCTCACATACTGTACTAGGTAATGTTACTGTGTATTGGGGAATGATCCGTAGGGGGTTAAGGCTATAGAGATCCCCTCTCACATACTGTACTAGGGTAATGTTACTGTGTATTGGGGAATGATCCAGTAGGAGGTTAAGGCTATAGAGATCCCCCTCTCACATACTGTACTAGGGTAATGTTACTGTGTATTGGGGAATGATCCAGTAGAGGTTAAGGCTATAGAGATCCCCTCTCACATACTGTACTAGGGTAATGTTACTGTTGTATGGGGAATGATCCAGTAGGGGTTAAGGCTATAGAATCCCCTCTCACATACTGTACTACTAGGGTAATGTTACTGTGTATTGGGAATGATCCAGTAGGAGGTTAAGGCTATAGAGATCCCCTCTCACATCTGTACTAGGGTAATGTTACTGTGTATTGGGGAATGATCCAGTAGGAGGTTAAGGCTATAGAGATCCCCTCTCATACTGTACTAGTAGGTAATGTTTACTGTGTTATTGGGGATGATTCCAGTAGGAGGTTAAGGCTATAGAGATCCCCTCTCACATACTGTACTAGGGTAATGTTACTGTGTATTGGGGAATGAACCAGTAGGGGTTAAGGCTATAGAGATCCCCTCTCACATACTGTACTAGGGTAATGTTACTGTGTATTGGGGAATGATCCATAGGGGTTAAGGCTATAGAGATCCCCTCTCACATACTGTACTAGGGTAATGTTACTGTGTATTGGGGAATGATCCAGTAGGGGGTTAAGGCTATAGAGATCCCTCTCACATACTGTACTAGGGTAATGTTACTGTGTATTGGGGAATGATCCAGTAGGAGGGTTAGGCTATAGAGATCCCTCCCTCTCACATACTGTACTAGGGTAATGTTACTGTGTATTGGGGAATGATCCAGTAGGAGGTTAAGGCTATAGAGATCCCCCTCTCACATACTGTACTAGGGTAATGTTACTGTGATTGGGGAATGATCCAGTAGGAGGTTAAGGCTATAGAGATTCCCCTCTCACATACTGTACTAGGTAATGTTACTGTGTATTGGGAATGATCCAGTAGGGGGTTAAGGCTATAGAGATCCCCTCTCACATACTGTACTAGGGTAATGTTACTGTGTATTGGGGAATGATCCATAGGGGGTTAGGCTATAGAGATCCCCTCTCACATCTATGTACTAGGGTAATGTTACTGTGTATGGGGAATGATCCAGTAGGAGGTTAAGGCTATAGAGATCCCTCTCACATACTGTACTAGGGTAATGTTACTGTGTATTGGGGAATGATCCAGTAGGAGGTTAAGGCTATAGAGATCCCCTCTCACATACTGTACTAGGGTAATGTTACTGTGTATTGGGGAATGATCCAGTATGTATGGAGCCAGTAGGGGTTAAGGCTATAGAGATCCCTCTCACATACTGTACTAGGGTAATGTTACTGTGTATTGGGGAATGATCCAGTAGGGGGTTAAGGCTATAGAGATCCCCTCTCACATACTGTACTAGGGTAATGTTACTGTGTATTGGGGATGATCCAGTAGGGGTTAAGGCTATAGAGATCCCCTCTCACATACTGTACTAGGGTAATTTACTGTGTATTGGGGAATGATCCAGTAGGAGGTTAAGGCTATAGAGATCCCCTCTCACATACTGTACTAGGTAATGTTACTGTGTATTGGGGAATGATCCAGTAGGAGGTTAAGGCTATAGAGATCCCCTCTCACATACTGTACTAGGGTAATGTTACTGTGTATTGGGGAATGATCCAGTAGGAGGTTAAGGCTATAGAGATCCCCTCTCACATACTGTACTAGGGTAATGTTACTGTGTATTGGGGAATGATCCTGTATAAAGTTATTGGGGATCCAGTAGGGGTTAAGGCTATAGAGATCCCCTCTCACATACTGTACTAGGGTAATGTTACTGTGTATTGGGGAATGATCCAGTAGGAGGTTAAGGCTATAGAGATCCCCTCTCACATACTGTACTAGGGTATGTTACTGGTGTATGGGGAATGATCCAGTAGGGGGTTAAGGCTATAGAGATCCCCTCTCACATACTGTACTAGGGTAATGTTACTGTGTATTGGGAATGATCCAGTAGAGGTTAAGGCTATAGAGATCCCCTCTCACATACTGTACTAGGGTAATGTTACTGTGTATTGGGGAATGATCACATGAGGTTAAGGCTATAGAGATCCCCTCTCACATACTGTACTAGGGTAATGTTACTGTGTATTGGGGAATGATCCAGTAGGGGGTTAAGGCTATAGAGATCCCCTCTCACATACTGTACTAGGGTAATGTTACTGTGTATTGGGGAATGATCCAGTAGGAGGTTAAGGCTATAGAGATCCCCTCTCACATACTGTACTAGGGTAATGTTACGGTGTATGGGGAATGATCCAGTAGGAGGTTAAGGCTATAGAGATCCCCTCTCACATACTGTACTAGGGTAATGTTACTGTGTATTGGGGAATGATCCAGTAGGAGGTTAGGCTATAGAATCCCCTCTCACATACTGTACTAGGGTAATGTTACTGTGTATTGGGGAATGATCCAGTAGGGGGGTTAAGGCTATAGAGATCCCCTCTCACATACTGTACTAGGGTAATGTTACGTGTATTGGGGAATGATCCAGTAGGGGTTAAGGCTATAGAGATCCCCTCTCCACATACTGTACTAGGGTAATGTTACTGTGTATTGGGGAATGATCCAGTAGGGGTTAAGGCTATAGAATCCCCTCTCACATACTGTACTAGGTAATGTTACTGTGTATTGGGGAATTCCAGTAGGAGGTTAAGGCTATAGAGATCCCCTCACATACTGTACTAGGGTAATGTTACTGTGTATTGGGGAAATCCTAAGGAGGGGTAAGGCTATAGAGATCCCCTCTCACATACTGTACTAGGTAATGTTACTGTGTATTGGGAATGATCCAGTAGGGGTTAGGCTATAGAGATCCCCTTCACATACTGTACTAGGGTAATGTTACTGTGTATTGGGGAATGATCCAGTAGGAGGTTAAGGCTATAGAGATCCCCTCTCACATCCTGTCTAGGTAATGTTACTGTGTATTGGGGAATGATCCAGTAGGGAGGTTAAGGCTATAGATCCCCTCTCACATACTGTACTAGGGTAATGTTACTGTGTATTGGGGAATGATCCAGTAGGGGTTAAGGCTATAGAGATCCCCTCTCACATACTGTACTAGGTATGTTACTGTGTATTGGGAATGATCCAGTAGGGGTTAAGGCTATAGAGATCCCCTCTCACATACTGTACTAGGGTAATGTTACGTGTATTGGGGAATGATCCAGTATCGTGGAGGTTAAGTCTATAGAGTATCCCCTCTCACATACTGTACTAGGGTAATGTTACTGTTATTGGGGAATGATCCAGTAGGAGTTAAGGCTTAGAGATCCCCTCTCACATACTGTACTAGGTAATGTTACTGTGTATTGTGGGAATGATCCAGTAGGGGTTAAGGCTATAGAGATCCCTCTCACATACTGTACTAGGTAATGTTACTGTGTATTGGGGAATGATCCAGTAGGGGTTAAGGCTTATAGATCCCCTCTCACATACTGTACTAGGGTAATGTTACTGTGTATTGGGAATGATCCAGTAGGAGGTTAAGGCTATAGAGCCCCTCTCACATACTGTACTAGGGTAATGTTACTGTGTATTGGGGAATGATCCAGTAGGGGGTTAAGGCTATAGAGATCCCCTTCACATACTGTACTAGGGTAATGTTACTGTGTGTTTGGGGAATGATCCAGTAGGGGGGTTTAAGGCTATAGAGATCCCTCTCACATACTGTACTAGGGTAATGTTACTGTGTATTGGGAATGATCCAGTAGGAGGTTAAGGCTATAGAGATCCCCTCTCACATACTGTACTAGGTAATGTTACTGTTTTGGGGAATGATCCAGTAGGGGGTTAAGGCTATAGAGATCCCTCTCACATACTGTACTATAGGGTAATGTTATCGTGTATTGGGGAATGATCCAGTAGGAGGTTAAGGCTATAGAGATCCCCTCTCACATACTGTACAGGGTATGTTACTGTTTATTGGGAATGATCCAGTAGGGGTTAAGGCTATAGAGATCCCCTCTCACATCTTACTAGGGTAATGTTACTGTGTATTGGGGAATGATCCAGTAGGGGTTAAGGCTATAGAGATCCCCTCTCACATACTGTACTAGGTAATGTTACTGTGTATTGGGGGATGATCCAGTAGAAGGTAAGGCTAGTAGAGATCCCCTCTCACATACTGTACTAGGGTAATGTTACTGTGTATTGGGGAATGATCCATAGGAGGTTAAGGCTATAGAGATCCCCTCTCACATACTGTACTAGGGTAATGTTACTGTGTATTGGGGATGACCAGTAGAGGTTAAGGCTATAGAGATCCCCTCTCACATACTGTACTAGGGTAATGTTACTGGTGTATTGGGAATGATCCAGTAGGAGGTAAGGCTATAGAGATCCCCTCTCACATACTGTACTAGGGTAATGTTACTGTGTATTGGGGAATGATCCAGTGGAGGGGTTAAGCTATAGAGATCCCCTCTCACATACTGTACTAGGGTAATGTTACTGTGTATTGGGGAATGATCACCAGTAGATACCGTAGGGTAAGGCTATAGAGATCCCCTCTCACATACTGTACTAGGGTAATGTTACTGTGTATTGGGGAATGATCCAGTAGGAGGTTAAGGCTATAGAGATCCCCTCTCACATACTGTACTAGGGTAATGTTACTGGTGTATTGGGGAATGATCCAGTAGGAGGTTTAAGGCTATAGAGATCCCCTCTCACTACTGTACTAGGGTAATGTTACTGTGTATTGGGGAATATCCAGTAGAGGTTAAGGCTATAGAGATCCCCTCTCACATACTGTACTAGGGTAATGTTACTGTGTATTGGGGAAGATCCAGTAGGGGGTTAAGGCTATAGAGATCCCCTCTCACATACTGTACTAGGGTAATGTTACTGTGTATTGGGATGATCCGTAGAGGTTAAGGCTATAGAGATCCCCTCTCACATACTGTACTAGGGTAATGTTACGTGTATTGGGGAATGATCCAGTAGGAGGTTAAGGCTATAGAGATCCCCTCCACATACTGTACTAGGGTAATTTACTGTGTATGGGGAATGATCCAGTAGGGGTTAAGGCTATAGAGATCCCCTCTCACATCTGTAATAGGGTAATGTTACTGTGTATTGGAATGAATCCAGTAGGGGTTAAGGCTATAGAATCCCCTCTCACATACTTACTAGGTAATGTTACTGTGTATTGTGGGAATGATCCAGTAGGAGGTTAAGGCTATAGAGATCCCCTCTCACATACTGTACTAGGGTAATGTTACTGTGTATTGGGGAATGATCCAGTTAGGGGTTAAGGCTATAGAGATCCCCTCTCACATACTGTACTAGGGTAATGTTACTGTGTATTGGGGAATGATCCAGTAGGAGGTTAAGGCTATAGAGATCCCCTCTCACTACTGTACTAGGGTAATGTTACTGTGTATTGGGGAATGATCCAGTAGGAGGGTTAAGGCTATAGAGATCCCCTCTCACATACTGTACTAGCGTAATGTTACTGTGTATTGGGGAATGATCCAGTAGGGGTTAAGGCTATAGAGATCCCCTCTCACATACTGTATCTAGGTAATGTTACTGTGTATTGGGGAATGATCCAGTAGGGGTTAAGGCTATAGGATCCCCTCTCACATACGGTACAGGTAATGTTACTGTGTATTGGGGAATGATCCAGTAGGAGGTTAAGGCTATAGAGATCCCCTCTCACATACTGTACTAGGGTAATTGTACTGTGTATTGGGGAAGGATCCAGTAGGGGGTTAAGGCTATAGAGATCCCCTCTCACATACTGTACTAGGGTAATGTTACTGTGTATTGGGGAATGATCCAGTAGGAGGTTATGCTATAGAGATCCCCTCTCACATACTGTACTAGGGTAATGTTACTGTGTATTTGGGGAATGATCCAGTAGGAGGGTTAAGGCTATAGAGATCCCCTCTCACATACTGAACTAGGGTAATGTTACTGATATGTGTATTGGGGATATCCAGTAGGGGTTAAGGCTATAGAGATCCCCTCTCACATACTGTACTAGTGTGTTCTGTGTATGGGGAATGATCCAGTAGGGGTTAAGGCTATAGAGATCCCTCTCACATACTGTACTAGGGTAATGTTACTGTGTATTGGGAATGATCCAGTAGGAGGTTAAGGCTATAGAGACCCCCTCTCACATACTGTACTAGGGTAATGTTACTGTGTATTGGGGAATGATCCAGTAGGAGGTTAAGGCTATAGAGATCCCCTCTCACATACTGTACTAGGTATGTTACTGTGTATTGGGGAATGATCCAGTAGGAGGTTAAGGCTATAGAGATCCCCTCTCACATACACTAGGAGTCGGCTTCCTTATTGGCTTCTGTAATGGTTACTGTCAGTTACTTTGGGCTTCAGGAAATTTCACAGTATGTTACGATTCCAACTACGAATGTTTGGTTAATTTACTTCTGCGTGACGGGGAGGACATAGGAAGCTTGTCTGCCATTATTTCTCAATTTTGTTTGTGTCAGGGGCTAATTTGCCTAGGCAATCCAGCAGGGCGCTACCTTATCGGGCCCTGGTTAATGTCTTATGTTTTAACCGTGTACAGGGTACACGTAGGGGTATTAGATGTACACCTTGTACCACTTTACTGGACAGTATATTATTATCAGCAAGGAATTACCAGCCTTGTTCTGGAATGCCCAGAACCTTGGTTCATGGATTACCAAGCCTTGTTCAGTGGAGATGTACCATCTGGTCTTGGCAATGTCCCTCCATTGGTTCTGGATGTACCAGCCCTGGTTCTGGAATGTACTCAGCATCGGTCATGGAAGTACCAGCCTCGGTTTCTTGGAATGTCCGCCTCTGTTTGGAATGTACGAGCCTGGTTGGGAATGTACCACAGCTGGTGCTGGAAATGTACCACCTGGTTCTCTTAATGTTTATCAAGCCGTTGGAATGTAACATGTTTTGATGTACCAGCCTCGGTTCTGGATGTACCAGCCTGGTTCTGGAATGTACTGTTTTGAATGCCATCTGGTTGTGGAATGTACCATGTTTGTTACAGCTCTTCGATTACCAGCCTGGTTCTGGAATGTACCAGCATGTTCGGATACGCTGGTTTCTGGAAGTACCAGCCTGTGGATTTACGCTCTGGTTGGAATGTACCAGCCCGCTTCTGGAATGTACCAGCCTCGGTTCTGGAATGTACCAGCCTCGGTTCTGGAATGTACCAGCCTCGGTTCTGGAATGTACCAGCCTCGGTTCTGGAATGTACCAGCCTCGGTTCTGGAATGTACCAGCCTCGGTTCTGGAATGTACCAGCCTCGGTTTCTGAATGTACCAGCCGCGGTTCTGGAATGTACCAGCCTCGGTTTGGAATTCCAGTACCCCTTTTATCCGTGGGATCTGGAACGTACCAGCCTGGGATGTGGAATGTACCACCAGCCGGGGATCTGGAACGTACCAGCCTAGGATGTGGAATGTCCACCAGCCTGGGATGTGGAATGTACCACCAGCCTGGGTTTTGGAATGACCCACCAGCCTGGGTTTTGGAATGTACCACCAGCCTGGGTTTTGGAATGTACCACCAGCCTGGGTTTTGGAATGTACCACCAGCCTGGGTTTTGGAATGTACCACCAGCCTGGGTTTTGGAATGTACTAAGGATAACACGAAAGGTTTTTTTATATAGTTTACAGCCCGGGTCTCAGTTTTGTAGCTGTTCTCACTGAGGTGTGACCCAGGACAAGTACCAAGAACCAGACATTGTGTCAGCTGCCTCAGTCCCATGAGCAAGGGAGGAAAACAAAAAAACCCATTTGTGCATTTCCTTTATCTGTGCGAAATGTTAACGAGGGAGTGTTAAATAGAGCGAAACTTCCAACTCATCTGCACATCTATTGGCCACAGTTTTATTGCAGTTTATTCCAGTGAACGTTAGATGTGGACGTCCTGCTGCCCCAAGCATAGAATCCTAACTAGCAATTTGTCATATGCACAGTCAATGGGCTCTCAGTGGGTCTTATATAACTTTCCTGCAAACCCCTCCCCTATATATATATGTGACCAATCAGATTGTTTACTGCAGTTAGATAATATCCAACATCTGTTTGGATATTCAGTCTGCAGGGGGCCGTAGTAGAACTATAACACCGGACCTTGGTTCGTTACAGATGGGTTCATTTTAGATTCCTGATTGGTCATCGCTTCTTGTCCTTTAATGTTTGCACTTCCAGGCTAAACCCTGTGATTGGTGCTAATCTGTAAGTCTTTCATGCTTCACTGAGACAGGGTTGTATTTCCTTTATAATTAGGAAGTATCCAAGCCAAGACCTGTCCATGGGTCATTTGTCTCTATCTTATTTCAGCCAATCTCACATTCCTGCTCTTGCCTATTAGAAGAGATTTAATTGAACACATCGGAACACAAACTGTCCCTGTGTGCACTTCTAATAGTCCGGACACATCTGGGTGGCTTATGGGCAACAGACACAGCTGTGGACCAACAATGGAAACTTCATTTTTGTCCTCAGGACAGATGACTTAAAGATCTTTACACATAGCTGCAGGGGGGTCGCCAGGAAAACAGACCCCCTCTTTTTGCTAGACTGGACATGAATTGTGTCTCTGCCACAGTAGGCATTGAAAAGCAATAAGCCATTAGATGGGCAGCTGAGGTTAAGCTCTGGAAACCTTTGGCTTTTTAAGAGGTCCTTGAAATAGTTTACAGAGTTGTGTTCCCTCTATTGCTCTAATCCTTCTCCTGAATGGGGCCGATTGGATTGTGCTAGCTCCTGAGGTCGATTGGTTTTGTCATTTGTTTAATATGCGTTAAATGGACCTGCTAACTTCTAATACGGCTCGCTGGACTGGTATAAAAGTGCAAATGAAGGAACTGGGAAATAAATGTCCTAGTGTCCCTTTAAATGGCCCAGGGGCTCTTTAAACATTGTCAAGGGTACATGTTAATAGTAACAATTCCCTGTGCAATCAGTAAGCCATATACTGTAATGTCTAAAGGGACATATATGGCATAGACTAAGATTTCCCCTTTAAGTTCTTATTAACATCTGATTGGTTGGGGCAAAATTAGCGCCATTTTTAACTATAAGAACTTTTATTACATAGGCCTGATGGTGTAGAGCTGCAGGGGAAGGATAATAAAGTGAACCTGATCTTAGCACAGCTCTGTGTAATGTATTTCTCTATAGTGTACCTATTTAAAGGGGAATGTTGTAGGGTAGGAAGTGGAGGATAATAAAGCGAACCTGATCTTAGCACAGCTCTGTGTAATGTATTTCTCTATAGTGTACCTATTTAAAGGGGAATGTTGTAGGGTAGGAAGTGGAGGATAATAAAGTGAACCTGATCTTAGCACAGCTCTGTGTAATGTATTTCTCTATAGTGTACCTATTTAAAGGGGAATGTTGGAGGGTAGGAAGTGAAGGATAATAAAGTGAACCTGATCTTAGCACAGCTCTGTGTAATGTATTTCTCTATAGTGTACCTATTTAAAGGGGAAAGTTGGAGGGTGGAAGTGGAGGATAATGAAGTGAACCTGATCTTAGCACAGCTCTGTGTAATGTATTTCTCTATAGTGTACCTATTTAACGGGGAATGTTGGAGGGTAGGAAGTGGAGGATAATGAAGTGAAACCTGATCTTAGCACAGCTCTGTAATGTATTTCTCTATAGTGTACCTATTAAAGGGGAATGTGAGGGTAGGAAGTGGAGGATAATATGAAGTGAACCTGATTTAGCACAGCTCTGGTAATGTATTTCTATAGTGTACCTATTTAAAAGGGGAATGTTGGAGGGTAGGAAGTGAGGATAATGAAGTGACCTGATCTTAGCCAGCTCTGTGTAATGTATTTCTTCTATAGTGTACCATTTAAAGGGAATGTTGGAGGGTAGGAAGTGGAGGATAATGAAGTGAACCTGATCTTAGCACAGCTCTGTATAATGTATTTCTCTATAGTGTACCTATTTAAAGGGGAATGTTGGAGGGTAGGAAGTGGAGGATAATGAAGTGAACCTGATCTTAGCACAGCTCTGTGTAATGTATTTCTCTATAGTGTACCTATTTAAAGGGGAATGTTGGAGGGTAGGAAGTGGAGGATAATGAAGTGAACCTGATCTTAGCACAGCACTGTGCAATGCATTTCTCTTGTGAACTTATTTAAATTTAAAGGGGAATGTTGGAGGGTAATATAACTATACCTTGTTCATGGGACCACCTTTAAATATAAGTTACTACTTGTATTTTCCCTGAATGTTCTATAACCTGCAACTGTTGCATATTAACCTTTGATTGTCCCAACTTCCTCTTTCACATGTGAGCTGCATTTAGCTTAAAATGAACATCCCTTTAAAAACTAAAACCCATATGCCTGGATTGTTGTGTATTTAGCTCCCGCCTTATCCTAATGTGATGTTACCACATTGCTGTTGAATACACAGCTGGTATTGTGCATAAAATGCCCAAATAGCCCATTGTTAAAGGAAAGGCGAAAACTACTTTTACATAGTTCATGTTTTGCTGAATTAAAATGACATATCCCTTCCCTTATTCTCTGCCTGAATCCCAAGATACAGCCTGTTAACAGTTTCTAGAAGGAGCACCTACATTACTGCAGATCCTTACAATGCCCTTACCCAAAGGGTTTATTGTAACCATTTACATAATTGTTACATGACCATTGTTTTATCAGCCACGGTTTGTGGGGAAAGGGCAGAGGAAGTGAAACTGATACATGACGTAACCCTCTGTTAATGTCCAAGCCCCATCTAATAAGCAGATTTGGGATGTCCAACCTCCAGATATTTGAAAACTACAACTCCCAGCATTCCTCCTAATGCAGAAGAAACCAAGGAGTTGTAGTTTTCAAATATCTGAAGGGCCGCAGGTTGGACATCCCTGACTTAAAACTTACGCCACTAAAAAGTCATTTTTCATTCCTTACTTGTCCTTTATGAAACGCTCTATTTAATTAGGGTATTTTACCAAGAGGTTAACTAGCCATCCTTTAGTTTGCACCCTATGTTGAGCAGATGCACGTAACTTGTTATGTATAAAAAATGGGAATTCTGGGTAAAGTGAATGTGGGTAATGGCTAAATGCACCATGGGTAAAGTATATAGAAAGTGTGATTAGGTGGTCAGGGAGTCACTGAATCTGGTTCCTACACAATTAAAAATAAATGTTTCTGTTTTGTAAGGTTTTTGTTATTCAAAAGATTTAAAGGCCAAGTTGCCTTTTAGTCGTAATGTAATTACATCTCCAGGGTTGCCCATTGAGGACAAGAGACCTTCAGAGGCTTATCAAAGGGACTGCGTCAGGTTACCTAAGGATAATGTCAGGATCTGTTAGAGAAACTCCCTGCAGGTTTTCTCCACCTCTCCACACAATGCCGCCATTATCCTCCGGGTAGCTGTGTTACCGTTCCTTGTGCTATGGATGGATGTTGGGAAATGAATAGATGTTTGTTAGGGGAGCAGCAGAAGCTTTGGATCCTTCCCTATAGATTTAGCATGTGGGTGTGTAATCTCTGCCCTTTCTAGCCCGACACATCCACAGCTGCCATGCCAGGCATTGGTTCATCTGCATTGCGTTTACTCAACTGCAACATGTTTATTGATGGAATTACTGTAGCAAACATCTCTACAATGACTATATATAATACTATGTACAATATCCACGGAATGCTCGGAGTTTGTTTTAGGACTGAGAGAGGGTAAATAAAAGGGGAACATGCCAGGGCCGTCACTAGACTTTTTGGCACCTGAAAAAAAATTCAAAATGCTGCCCCCCCCCCCCCTTCGCCATGCCACCGAAAGAGGTGTGTTTTTGGGTAATACTTTGTCCGGAAGTGAGGTGTGGCTTGTTCAGAAGTGGGAGGGGCTTTATACACATGACTGGTAAATGATGCCCACAGTGACTGGTATTAGATGCCCACAGTGACTGGTAAATGATGCCCAACATTGATTTTTGATCTGCAGGGCTGGCAAATCATGGAAAAATCATGTGTCCCAGGCACATGGAAAAATGATGTGCCCCAGGCACATGATGCAAGGGGAGAAACAAAATCTGCCTTTAAAACTGCTGCCTCCCTACAGGGTGCTGCTCTGTAATGTGCTTCACCCTGCCTCATTAGAGAGGCGACCCTGGAACACGCACACACATGTGCCAATTAAAATATCACTGGGAACCATTCAAATCCAGAATATTGGTGGCTGCAAGATGTTATTTCTGCCTATCTTTCCCTTTAACAAGTCTAGAAATGTTACCCACTGCCCTACCCCCCACCCAGCTGCCCTCCAGGCAAGGAGGAAATTCTTAACTATCTGGTCTTTGTGCTGTACCAATCAGGTGCTGTTTAGAGTCCATCCTGCTGGACCAGATCTGTGCATTGTGGGTAACTGGCCCCCCCATAGCCCGTTGTGCAATGTTCCGTCCATCACACGCCTGGAATGTTTTTGTGCAGGTTGAGAATTAATCCTTTTTTTATTATTTTCTTGACAAAAGAGGCCAAAGGTTGTGGCTTTAAGGAATATTAACACCTCAAAACAACTCCTATCAAAGGGAAAGCTGCAACAATGTTGATTTTTTTACACTGACAATTTATTTAAACAATTTTGGTTTATACCATTTACACTCTGTTGTAACATTATCATTTCTTTACGTTGTAGACCCCTGTCGCCCCTGCAGTGATACCGAGGTCCTGCTGGCTGTGTGTATTAGTGATTTCGGTAAGTACCATAAACTGCCATATTGTTTCCCTCAGACTGGGTTCACATGGACATGGACACATTTTTTCGGACTGACCGTTTGCCGAAAGTTATATATAGTCATAGTAGGGTGTCCCTATATTGTACATAGTATTATATATAGTCATAGTAGGGTGTCCCTATATGTAAACATAGTATTATATATGTCATAGTAGGGTGTCCCTATATTGTACATAGTATTATATATAGTCATAGTAGGGGTTGTCCCTATATTGTACATAGTATTATATATAGTCAAGTAGAGGTGTCCCCTATATTGTACATAGTATTATATATAGTCATAGTAGTAGAGTATTAGAGTGTCCCATTATTGTACATAGTATTATATATAGTCATAGTAGGGTGTCCCTATATTGTACATAGTATTATATATTAGTCTAGTAGGGTGTCCCTATATTGTAATGTATTATATATAGTCATAGTAGGTGTCCCTATATGTAATGTACTATATATAGTCATAGTGGGTGTCCCTATATTGTACATAGTATTATATATAGTCATAGTAAGGGTGTCCCTATATTGTACATAGTATTATATATAGTCATAGTAGTTTGTCCCTCATATTGTACAGTATATATATAGTCATAGTAGGGTGTCCCATATTGTAAAGTATTATATATAGTCATAGTAGGTGTCCTATATTGTACATAGTATTATTATAGTCATAGTAGGGTGTCCCATATTGTACATAGTATTATATATAGTCATAGTGGGTGGTGTCCCTATATTGCCTGAGTACTATATATAGTCATAGTAGGGTTTGTTATATTCTTTTTTTAGATGTAGGGTGTCCCTATATTGACATAGTATTATATATAGTCATAGTAGGGTGCTCCTATATTGTACATAGTATTATATAGCCATAGTAGGGTGTGTCCCTATATGTAACATAGTATTATATATAGTCATAGTAGGATTTTTGTGTCCCTATATTGTACATAGTATTATATATAGCCATATAGTGGGTGTCCCTATATGTACATAGTATATATATAGTCATAGTAGGGCGTGTCCCTATATTTACATAGTATTATATATAGTCTCATAGTAGGGTGTCCCTATATTGTACATAGTATTATATATAGTCTCATGTAGGGTGTCCCTATATTTACATAGTATTTATATATAGTCATAGTAGTAGGTGTCCCTATATTGTACATAGTATTATATATAGTCATAGTAGGTTGTCCCTATATGTACATAGTATTATATATAGTCATAGAGGGTGTCCCTATATTGTACATAGTATATATAATACCATAGTCTAATAGGTGGTGTCCCTATATTGTACATAGTATTATATATAGTCATGTAGATGTGTCCCTATATTGTACATAGTATTATTATAGTCATAGTAGGGTGTCCCTATATTGTACTATGTATTATATATGTCATAGTAGGGTTGTCCCTATATGTACATAGTATTATATATAGTTCATAGTAGACGGTAGTTTTTTTTGTTCTTTGTCCTATATTGTACATAGTATTATATATAGTCATAGTAGGGTGTCCCTATATTGTACATAGTATTATATATAGTCCATAGTAGGGTTGTCCCTATATTGTACATATAGTATTATATATAGTCATAGTAGGTGTCCCTATTGTACATAGTATTATATATGCATAGTAGGGTGTCCCTATATTGTACATAGTATTATATATAGTCATAGTAGGGTGTCCCATTATGTACATAGTATATATATATAGTCATAGTACGGTTGTTGGTGTCCCTATATTTACATAGTATTATATATAGTCATAGTAGATGGTGTCCCTATATTGTACATAGTATTATATATAGTCATAGTAGGGTGTCCCTATATTGTACATAGTATTATATATAGTCATAGTAGAGGGTGTCCCTATATTGTACATAGTATTATATATAGTCATAGTAGGGTGTCCCTATATTGTACATAGTTATTATATATAGTCATAGTAGGGTGTCCCTATGTACATAGTATTATAGTATAGTCAATCATATATACCATGTAGGGTGTCCCTTATGTACATAGTATTATATATAGTCATAGTAGGGGTCCCTATTGTACATAAGTATATAGTAATCATAGCATAGTAGGAGTGTCCCCTATATTGTACATAGTATTTATATAGTATAGTAGGGTGTCCCTATATGTACATAGTATTATTATTATAGTCATAGTAGGGTGTCCCATATTGTAAATTAGTATTATATATAGTCATAGTAGGGTGTCCCTAGTATTGTACATAGTATATATATAGTATAGTAGGGTGTCCTATATTGTACATAGTATTATATATAGTCATGTAGGGTGTCCCTATATTGTACATAGTATTATATATAGTCATAGTAGGGTGTCCCATATTGTACATAGTATTATATATAGTCATAGTAGGGTTGTCCTATATTGTACATAGTATTATATATGTCATAGTATAGGGTGTCCCTATATTGTACATAGTATTGATATATAGTCATAGGGGGTGTCCTAATTGTACATAGTATTATATATAGTCATAGTAGGGTGTCCCTATATGTACATAGTATTATTATAGTCATAGTAGGGTGTCCCTATATTGTACATAGTATTTATATAGTCATAGTAGGGGTGTCCCTATATTGTACATAGTATTATATATAGTCATAGTAGGGTGTCCCATATTGTACATAGTATTATATATAGTATAGTAGGGTGTCCCTATATGTTTACATAGTATATATTAGTCATAGTAGGGTGTCCCTATATGTACATAGTATTATATATAGTCATAGTAGGGTGTCCCTATATTGTACATAGTATTATATATAGCCTAGTAGGGTGTCCCTATATTGTACATAAGTATATATAGTCATAGTAGGGTTCCCTATATTGTACATAGTATATATATAGTCATAGTAGGGTGTCCCTATATTGTACATAGTATTATATTAGTCATAGTAGGGTGTCCTATATTGTACATAGTATTATATTATAGTCATAGTAGGGTGTCCCTATATTGTACATAGTATTATATATAGTCATAGTAGGGTGTCCCTATATTGTACATAGTATTATATTATAGCTATAGGTGTCCCTAATTGTACATAGTATTATATATGTCATAGTAGGGTTGTCCCTATTTGTACATAGATTATATATAGTCATAGTAGGGTGTCCCTATATTGTACATAGTATTATATATAGTCCATATAGGGTGTGTCCCTATATTGTAATAGTATTATATATAGTCATAGTAGGGTGTCCCTATATTGACATAGTATTATATATAGTCATAGTAGGTGTCCCTAATTGTACATAGTATTATATATAGTATAGTAGGGTGTCCTTATTGTACATAGTATTATATATAGTCATAGTAGGGTGTCCCTATATTGTACATAGTATTATATATAGTCTATAGTAGGGTGTCCCATATTGTACATAGTATTATATATAGCATAGTAGGGTGTCCCTATATTGTACATAGTATTATATAGTCATAGTAGGGTGTCCCTATATTGTACATAGTATTATATATAGCATAGTAGGGTGTGTCCATATTACATAGTATATATATAGCATAGTAGGGTGTCCTATATTGTACATAGTATATATATAGTATAGTAGGGTGTCCCTATATTGTACATAGTATTATATATTAATAGTAGGGTGTCCCTATATTGTACATAGTATTATATATAGTCATAGTAGGGTGTCCCTATATTGACATAGTATTATATATAGTCATAGTAGGGTGTCCCTAATTGTACATAGTATTATATATAGTCATAGTAGGGTGGTTCCCTATATTGTACATAGTATATATATAGTCATAGTAGGGTTGCCTATTGTACATAGTATTATATATAGTCATAGTAGTGTGCCCTATATTGTACTAGTATTATATAGCATAGTAGGGTGTCCTATATGTATAGTATTTATATAGTCATAGTAGGGTGTCCCTATATGTAAATAGTATATATATAATCATAGTAGGGTGTCCCTATATTGTACATGTATATATATAGTCATAGTAGGGTGTCCATATTGTACATAGTATTATAATAGTCATAGTAGGGGTGTCCCTATATTGTACATAGTATTATATATAGTCATAGTAGGGTGTCCCATATTGTAAATAGTATTATATATAGTCATAGTAGGTGTCCCTATATTGTACATAGTATTATATAGTCATAGTAGGGTGTCCCATATTGTACATAGTATTATATATAGCATAGTAGGGTGTCCTATATGTTACATAGTATTATATATAGTCATAGTAGGGTGTCCTATATTGACATAGTATTTATATAGTATAGAGGGTGTCCCTATATTGTACATTGATTATATATAGTCATAGTAGGGTGTCCTATATTGTACATAGTATTATATATAGTCATAGTAGGGTGTCCCTATATTGTACATAATTATATATAGTCATAGTAGGGTGTCCCTAATGTACATAGTATTATATAGTCATAGTAGGGTGTCCCTATATTGTACATAGTATTATATATAGTCATAGTAGGGTTCCCTATATTGTACATAGTATTATATATAGTCATAGTAGGTGTCCCATATTGTACATAGTTTATATATAGTCTAGTAGGGTGTCCCTATATTGTACATAGTATTATATATAGTCATAGTAGGGTGTTCCTAATTGTACATAGGATTATATATAGTCATAGTAGATGGTGTCCCTATATTGTACATAGTATTATATATAGTCATAGTAGGGTGTCCCTATATTGTACATAGTATATATATAGTCATAGTAGGGTGTCCCTATATTGTACATAGTATATATATAGTCATAGTAGGGTGTCCCTATATTGTACATAGTATTATATTAGTCATAGTAGGGTGTCCCTATTGTACATAGTATTATATAAGTCATAGTAGGTGTCCCTATATGACATAGTATATATATAGCATGTAGGGTGTCCCTATTATGTACATAGTATTATATATAGTCATAGTAGGGTGTCCCTATATTGTACCTAGTATTATATATAGTATAGTAGGGTGTCCCTATATTGTACATAGTATTATATAGTCATAGTAGGGTGTCCCTATATTGTACATAGTATTATATATAGTCATAGTAGGGTGTCCATATATGTACATAGTATTATATATACATAGTAGGGTGTCCCTATATTGTACATAGTATTATATAGTCATAGTAGGGGGTCCCTATATTGTACATAGTATTATATATAGCATAGTAGGGTTCCCTATATTGTACATAGTATTATAATAGTCATAGTAGGGTGTCCCTATATTGTACTAGTATTATATATAGCATAGTAGGGTGTCCCATATATGTACATAGTATTATATAGTCATAGTAGGGTGTCCCTATATGTACATAGTATTATATATAGCATAGTAGGGTTGTCCCTATATTGTACATAGTATTATATATAGTCATAGTAGGGTGTCCCTAATTGTACATAGTATTATATATAGTCATAGTAGGGTGTCCCTATATTGTACATAGTATTATATATAGTCCTAGTAGGGTGTCCCTATATTGTACATAGTATTATATATAGTCATAGTAGGGTGTCCCTATATTGTACATAGTATTATATATAGCCATAGTAGACGGTCCCTATATTGTACATAGTATTATATATAGCCATAGTAGGTGTCCCTAATGTACATTAGTATTATATATGTCATAGTAGGTGTGTCCCTATATTGTACATAGATTATATATAGTCATAGTAGAGGTGTCCCTATATTGTACATTAGTATATATAGTCATAGTAGGGTGTCCCTATATGTACATAGTATTATATATAGTCATAGTAGGGTGTCCCTATATTGTACATAGTAATATTTATAGTCATAGTAGTATGGTGTCCCTATATTGTACATAGTATTATTATAGTCATAGTAGGTGTCCCTATATTGTACATAGATATTATATAGTCATAGTAGGGTGTCATTGTACTAGTTTATATATAGTCATAGTAGGTGCCCTATATTGGACATAGAATATATAGTCATAGTAGGGTGTCCCTATATTGTACATAGTATTATATATAGTCCATAGTAGATGGTACCTATATTGTACATAGTATTATATATAGTCATAGTAGTGTGTCCCTAATTGTACATAGTATTATATATAGTATAGTAGGGTGTCCCTATATTGTACATAGTATTTAATATAGCATAGTAGGTGTCCCTATATTGTACATAGTATATATATAGTCATAGTAGGGTGTCCCTATATTGTACATAGTATATATATAGTCATAGTAGGGTGTCCCTATATTGTACATAGTATTATATATAGTCATAGTAGGGTGTCCCTATATTGTACATAGTATTATATATAGTCATAGTAGGGGGTCCCTATATTGTACATAGTATTATATATAGCCATTGTAGATGGTGTCCCTATATTGTACATAGTATTATATATAGCATAGTAGGGTGTCCCTATATTGTACATAGTATATAATAGTCATAGTAGGGTGTGTCCCTAATTGTACATAGTATTATATATAGTCAAGTAGGGTGTCCCTATATGTAATAGTATTATATATGTCATAGTAGGTGTCCCTATATTGTACATAGTATTATATATAGTCATAGTAGGGTGTCCTATATTGTAACAGTATTTATATAGCATAGTAGGGTGTCCTATATTGTACATAGTATTATATATAGTCATAGTAGGGTGTCCCTATATTGTACATAGTATTATATATAGTCATAGTAGGGTGTCCATTGTATAGTATTAATATAGCCATGTAGGGGGTCCCTATATTGTACATAGTATATATATAGTCATAGTAGGGTGTCCCTATATTGTACATAGTATTATATATAGTCATAGTAGGGTGTCCATATATGTACAGTTTATATATAGCATAGTAGGTGTCTATATTGTTCATAGTATTATATATAGTATAGTAGGGTGTCCCTATATTGTACACTGTATTATATAAGTCATAGTAGGGTGTCCCTATATTGTACATAGTATTATATATAGTATAGTAGGGTGTCCCTATATTGTACATAGTATATATATAGCATAGTAGGGTGTCCCTATATTGTACATAGTATTATATATAGTCATAGGAGGGTGTCCCTAATTGTACATAGTATTATATATAGTCATAGTAGGGTGTCCCTATATGTACATTGATTATATAGTCATAGTAGGGTGTCCCATATTGTACATAGTATTATATATAGTCATAGTAGGGTGTCCCTATATTGTACATAGTATTATATATAGTCATAGTAGAGAGTGTCCCTATATTGTACATAGTATTATATATAGTCATAGTAGGGTGTCCCTATATTGTACATAGTATATATATAGTCATAGTAGGGTGTCCCTATATTGTACATAGTATTATATATAGTCATAGTAGGGTGTCCCTATATTGTACAATAGTTATTAATATAGTCATAGTAGGGTGCCTATATTGTACATAGTAATAATAGTCATAGTAGGGTGCCCTATTATTGTACATAGTATATATAGTCATAGTAGGGGTGTCCCTATATTGTACATAGTATTATATATAGTCATAGTAGGGTGTCCCTATATTGTACATAGTATTATTATAGTCATAGTAGGGTGTCCCTATATTGTACATAGTATTATATATAGTCATAGTAGGGTGTCCCTATATTGTACATAGTATTATATATAGTCATAGTAGTGTCCCTATTTGTACATAGTATTATATATAGTCATAGTAGGGTGTCCCTACTATTGTACATAGTATTATAATAGTCATAGTAGGGTGTCCCTATATTTACATAGTATTATATATAGTCATAGTAGGTGTGTCCCTATATTGTACATAGTATTTTTATATATAGTTATAGTTAGGGTGTCCCTATATGTACATAGTATTATATAAGTCATAGTAGGGTGTCCTATATTGTACATAGTATTATTATTAGTCATAGTAGGGTGTCCCTATATTGTACAGTATTATATATAGTCATAGTAGGGTGTCCCTATATTGTACATAGTATTATATATAGTCATAGTAGGGTGTCCCTATATTGTACATAGTATTATATATAGCATAGTAGGGTGTCCCTATATTGTACATAGTATTATATATAGTCATAGTAGGGTGTCCCTATATTGTACTAGTATTATATATAGTAATGTAGGGTGTCCCATATTGTACATAGTATTATATATAGTCATGTAGGGTTGTCCCTATATTGTACATAGTATTATATATGCATAGTAGGTGTCCATATTGTTACATAGTATATATATAGTCATAGTAGGGTGTCCCTATATTGTACATAGTATTATATATAGTCATAGTAGAGGTGTCCCTATATTGTACATAGTATTATATATAGTCATAGTAGGGTGTCCCTATATGTACATAGTATTATATATAGTCATAGTAGGGTTGTCCCTATATTGTACATAGTAGTATTATATATAGCATAGTAGGGTGTCCCTATATTGTACATAGATATTATAGTATAGTAGGGTGTCCCTATATTGTACATAGTATTTATATAGTATAGTAGGGTTGTCCCTATATTGTACATAGTATTATAATAGTCCATAGTAGGTGTCCCTATATTGTACATAGTATTATAATAGTCATATGTAGATGGTTGTCCCTATATTGTACATAGTATTATATATAGTCATAGTAGGTGTCCCATATATGTACTAATTATGTATATCATAGAGGGTGTCCCTATATTTACATAGTATGATAATAGCATAGTAGGGTGTCCCTATATTGTACATGTATATATATAGCATAGTAAGGGTTGTCCCTTTGTACATTTTTTGTATGTGTTTTATCTTATATTTGTCCATGTACTAATAGTTTGTATAGTATTATGATTATATATATATATAGTCATAGTAGATGGGTGTCCCTATATTGTACATAGTATTATATATAGCCATAGTAGGGTGTCCCTATATTGTACATGTATTATATATAGTCATAGTAGTGGTGTCCCTATATTGTACATTGTATTATATATAGTCATAGTAGGGTGTCCCTATATTGTACATAGTATTATATATAGTCATAGTAGACGGTGTCCCTATATTGTACATAGTATTATATATAGTCATAGTAGGGTGTCCCTATATTGTACATAGTATTATTATAGCCATAGTAGGGTATCCCTATATTGTACAATGTATTATATATAGTCATAGTAGACGGTATTAGTATTATATATAGTATTATATATAGTCATAGTAGGTCCCTATATTGTACATAGTATTATATATAGCCATAGTAGGGTATCCCTATATTGTACATAAGTTATATATAGCATAGTAGACGGTGTCCCTATATTGTACATAGTATTATATATAGTCATAGTAGACGGGATTATTAGTATTATATATAGTATTATATATAGTCATAGTAGTGTCCCTATATTGTACATAGTATTATATATAGTCATAGTAGAGTGTCCCTATATGTACATAGTATTATATATAGTCATAGTAGGGTGTCCCTATATTGTACATTGTATTATATATAGCCATAGTAGATGGTGTCCCTATATTGTACATTGTATTATATATAGTCATAGTAGGGTGTCCCTATATTGTACATAGTATTATATATAGTCATAGTAGAGAGTGTCCCTATATTGTACATAGTATTATATTAGTCATAGTAGGGTGTCCCTATATTGTACATAGTATTATATATAGTCATAGTAGGGTGTCCCTATATTGTACATAGTATTATATATAGTCATAGTAGAGAGTGTCCCTATAGTCTACATTGTATCATATTACTAAGACCTGTTTTTCTTTCCCTAACAGTGGTGAAAGGATCAATCAGAGCAGTGACCAGTGAGCAGGAGACACACGAATCCTTTATAGACGTTGCAGTGGGGAAACTCTACAGACAGAAAAACAAAATCTTCTTACCCAAGGAAGGTGGGGGATGGGAGGGCACCATAAGGACTAATCTGGAGTGTGGAGTAAAAACTGGAATGGGCAATTTCTTATTCACGGGGCGCATGCACTTTGGGGAGCCCAGAATGGGGTGTGCACCCCGATATAGAGACTTTAAAAGGATTTACCTGGAAGCAAAAAACCAAGGACTCAATCCTTGTGAGATCAGCATGGACTGAAGACCATCACTGCCTTTTTTTTCATTCATCATGGGGCATTGGACTAGGGGCTGGACAAGTTCTAGGAACTCTGTAGCCTTGGATGTACCTGGACGTTTACACCCTGACTAGCTTAGGGCTTCCTATTGATGTCTATGAATCTGGTTATCTATAACCGTTGGATGGGCCTCACCAGAGAGTTGAGAACCACAAATCCAAGTATCGCTCACCAAGTGTGAGTGTAGACCCAGGTGCATTAGCCCAGAGTCTCTTGTGTGTTCTCTTGTGTGTTTGCGTATAAAGTTGTGGTTACACAAATACACGTTAAAAATTGTGCGGCCAGATGCCAGAGGTTTCTGATTGGCTCCCAATGTCAAAAATAACCAAGCCCAAAGTGCTAGCAGGCCCTATGGCACATCGTGACACTAAGAAAATCCTAGGAGGTACGATTCAAGCTTTGCACAGAATCAGGTCCCATTTGCTTTGGGACTATAAATTATTATTTCACGGAAAGAAAAACCCCAGTGCCTTGTGAAACGTTACGGCTAACGAACCGGACGGAAGAGGATTTCTGTAGCATTCAAAGTCTAAATTTCATGCCAATTTCACGGGACAAATGAATGGCGACAATATTTTTTTATATATTTGCTTTGTAAAAAGCTTGATGTACAGTTTCTGAATCTGTTTCTTATGAAAGAAATGACAAGATGTAAAAAATTTTAACGCGTTTTTTTTTTTTTTTTTTTAATGTCGGTTCTTGTACATTCGTGGTCGGATATTTTAAGCAAACTTTTTAAATTGTTTCTGTTCCAGAGAAATAAATAAAAAGTTGCAGGAACAACTAATTGTCCGTCTTAACGATTCGCTGTGAATGGTCCCAAGAATGGGATTTTAAAAATGATTGTAATTATCGCGCTCCTCCGACAAGTCCCGGCGCGCCCTTCTAATGTTTGCGCAGAGACTGCAGGGGGGCTGTCAGAACAGCGGAGGAGCGCGATCTCCGGTAAGGTATGTGTGTATGTATCATTTTATTTATAACGCGCCACTTGGGTACGCAGCGCTGTATATTATATAATACAGACTGGGTGAGGCCACACTGCAACGCACCGGAATCGCGCATCAAATCGCGAGCGTTATCTTGTGCGTTTTGTGCATAAGTTTTCACCATTTTGCGTTATGGAAACGCATGCGTTAACGCACCAAAATGGTGAACGCATGCGTTACCAAAACGCGAACGGATGCACAATCGCATGCGCATCGGAAATCGCGGGAATTTTCACATTCCCGCGATTTCCATTTTAGGGAAAACCGCGAACGCAAAACGCGTGCGCAAGCGTGCGAAAAACGCACTAGTGTGGCCTAGCCCTTATTCAATAAAAGTTCTTATCGTTTAAAATGGTGCTAATTTTGCCCCAACCAATCAGATGTTAGCTTTCAAATGTTAAATAAGATCTGATTGGTTGGGGCAAAATTAGCACCGTTTTTAACGATAAGAACTTTTATTGAATAACCCGGAGAGTATACAAACAAGGGGATCAGTGCAATTATACAGAGAAATTAAATTTAAATACAAATTCACATACAACTTATGTATAAATTGATATAAGTGCAGCATGCCTTGACACAAGAGCTTACAATCTAAAGCTAGGTACACACGATGCAATAATTCAGCCAACATTTTAGTGTTTCGGTCGGTTGTACGAATTATTGTATGGCGGCTTTTTGCAACCGATCACCGACCGTTCGTCCAAATCGAACGATCGGACAGGTCGGAAAATCGGTCACGCCTTTACTGTCTGACACGGCTGCTTTTGCCGCAACCGACCGTCCTTCCTCCTGGCCGACCGGTTGAAAGCCTCGAACGGTCGTTCAGGAGGAAAGATTGTACAGTGTGTACTACATTTAGTAACTTTGCTCCGGGTCTCCTGATACTTTAATTGAAGAACAGAGGGTAGACAGAGATGTTTTTACAGGACCCTGGCAGTGTATATGGGGGGTTTTAACAAATGTTATCCCCCTCCTGACACTGTCCTTATGAGGATGTTTACATAACAAAAAGCTTGCATTGTGTGAAAGACCTTGTGGCTAGTGATAGAGAGGGAGGAGTACAAAGGGAAAGTCTAGGTGGATTTGTTACTGTTAAACAATAGTAAGAAGATTCCAGTTCCATGTTTAGGTTGGGGCACATTGTAGGTTCAACAGTATCGGGGAGCCCTGGAACCTGGTTAGTGTCACGTGTTATTTGGTGGGTGGTGGGGAAAGGTTTCTAATGAGCAGGGCTAATGGATAATGGTTCGTTCTAAACCATTTCCAGTATTTCACAACAAATGGGGTCAGAAGTCGTTAAGAAGAGAGAGGGGGTTGGGGAAGACGCTGCACTTCATTAGCTGCTAATTCTCTTCATGTTCCACAGGAATTCTTTGATCTTTGTGCAGCTCTGGCCAATGACTCACAGTCCAACTTTACAAGGGGAACCAAATGGTTATTTTCAGTTCATTTATTAATTAAATCTTATGCCGTGGATCTTCCTTTTATTCAAGGATCACAGAAGCAAAGGGGATTTTGGTTTGTTCGATTTCAACTGATCTTTATAGGGTTGAATAAGGGATAATGTATCCCCTACTGTAAATTATAAGGATATTAGAAGTCACTGAGGAGTTCTGTGTCTATATAAAGGTACAAGGACACAGACTGAGTTATACAGGGAACTCTGGGTACCACTCATGTATTATAAGGGATAATGTATCCCCTACTGTAAATTATAAGGATATTAGAAGTCACTGAGGAGTTCTGTGTCTATACAAAGGTACAAGGATACAGACTGAGTTATACAGGGAACTCTGGGTACCACTCGTGTATTATAAGGGATAATGTATCCCCTACTGTAAATTATAAGGATATTAAAAGTCACTGAGGAGTTCTGGGTTTATATAAAGGTACAAGGACACAGACTGAGTTCTACAGGGAACTCTGGGTACCACTCATGTATTATAAGGGATAATGTATCCCCTACTGTAAATTATAAGGATATTAGAAGTTACTGAGGAGTTCTGTGTCTATATAAAGGTACAAGGACACCGACTGAGTTATACAGGGAACTCTGGGTACCACTCATGTATTATAAGGGATAATGTATCCCCTACTGTAAATTATAAGGATATTAAAAGTCACTGAGGAGTTCTGGGTTTATATAAAGGTACAAGGATACCGACTGAGTTATACAGGGAACTCTGGGTACCACTCATGTATTATAAGGGATAATGTATCCCCTACTTTAAATTATAAGGATATTAGAAGTCACTGAGGAGTTCTGTGTCCATATAAAGGTACAAGGACACAGACTGAGTTATACAGGGAACTCTGGGTACCACTCATGTATTATAAGGGATAATGTATCCCCTACTGTAAATGATAAGGATATTAGAAGTCACTAAGGAGTTCTGTGTCTATATAAAAGTACAAGGACACAGACTGAGTTATGCAAGTCAGGGAACTCTGGGTACCACTCATGTATTATAAGGGATAATGTATCCCCCTACTGTAAATTATAAGGATATTAGAAGTCACTGAGGAGTTCTGTGTTCATATAAAGGTACAAGGACACAGACTGAGTTATACAGGGAACTCTGGGTACCACTCATGTATTATAAGGATAATGTATCCCCTACTGTAAATTATAAGGATATTAGAAGTATCTGAGGAGTTCTGTGTCTATATAAATGTACAAGGACACAGACTGAGTTATACAGGGAACTCTGGGTACCACTCATGTATTATAAGGGATAATGTATCCCCCTACTGTAAATTATAAGGATATTAGAAGTCACTGAGGAGTTCTGTGTCCATATAAACGTACAGGGACACAGACTGAGTTATGCAAGTCAGGGAACTCTGGTTACCACTCATGTATTATAAGGATAATGTATCCCTACTGTAAATTATAAGGATATTAGAAGTCACTGAGGAGTTCTGTGTCCATATAAAGGTACAAGGACACAGAGTGAGTTATACAGGGAACTCTGGGTACCACTCATGTATTATAAGGGATAATATGTAAATCGTCTTTCAATTTTCAATAATTGTCTACTTTTGATTTTCAATAAAAATCGAAACTTTTAAAAATCCGGGTTCCTTGAAATTCGGGAGTTCCGAAAGTTTCATAGGGATTCAATTCGAAACTGGGTTCTGTTCGAACCCACATTGCATCTTTATTTCAGAATGGACTGTTGGGACCCACCAGGAAATCTGAGAATAGGGGCCCACCAGGAAGACTTTCCAGGCCCCCCTAATATTTTGTATCTCTATTATCACTCATTTACATATTTATACATCTCCTGCAGTGGAAGTGTTATAAACAGTCACTTAGCTACGTAGCTGGGTGATTTTTATAAAGTGATATTCCACTGTACCCTATTATAAGTCAAAGCAGTTCTATATAAGAGGTTTATACTTGGGATCATGTTTTAAATGATACATTTGTTGCACGTTGATTTTCCGAAAGGGAACAGTCCGGATTATGTTATTTCTCTATGTGCCTTGTAAATAATAAACCAAGCTCCTTTCAATGATTTCGGACTTTAGCATCAATCCAAACCTATTCACAGCTCTCTGCCTTATTGTCATTGCTGAGTCTGAAACTAAGTCTCTGTGCTCAGTGTGTGTAATCAGATTGTTCCAGTTTATACATCACTGACATGTGCCAATGTTTTCATTCTAATGAAAGGCGAAGGGACATTCATCATCTTCTTTCTGCAGAATTTCTCTGGTAAAGGGACCATGGTACATCTCACCAAGCAGTCTCTGAAGTTTGCACATGTGTGATTACAATCCTATTAGACGATACGGAAATCTTCAAGGTTCTCAAATGTGCAAAAACAAAACTTTCCCCCAAGCTGAGTCACTAGATAATTAGGTCTAGTAGGGACACACTTTATCTGTGTAATTAGCAGGGATGAGCTGATTGCAATTAAAGGACAACTCCACCCTCATAAAACCATCTTGTAGAAAGAATGGCCTCTTTATAATATGTTGATATATCATAGTTTGTCCTATGAATTCATTACTGTATGCCTGCTAGGCTTCTGGATGCCTCATGGAAACTGAGCCATTTAGAAACCTGTACTGAGCCTGTACTGAGCCTGGGCATGCTCAGAAGAGGCAGACAGGGGATTAACATTCAGTCATTGGCTGTGATGTCAAACTGTCAAATCCATAACTGACAGTTACTAACTGGAAGAACCTGGAAGTAAAAACAGGGGAAACAGGACATTGTGCAGGATTTCAGGTTAGACTTACACCTTTCACATTTCAAACTATTACCGCTTAGGGTTTTGGGCGAAGATTTACCTGTATGTAAGTTTGCATTTTGGGGCTGGACTTGCCCTTTAAACAATAGTAATACTAAATTAGCCACGCTACATGTGTTGTAATAGGTGTCCGAACAAATCTCGCAACCCTGCCCCCAAGTCATGCAAAGGTTCCTAGGACTCTTTAAGGTCACACAGCATCTCACCGGAAGTGCTCACGCAACCACAATGGATTGCGTGTGCGATTCCGGTGCAATTTACACGCTATTTCGGTGCATTGCCGCAATTTCAGTTTTAGAAAAAACGTGCAAATGCACGGAAATCGCGCTGGTGTGTCCCAGTCCTAAATGTGTTTTGGTCATTGAGTTTTAGTAAATTCCACATGTTCATTGGCTGAGCTTTAGGCTGGGTACACACTGAGCGAGCGCTTGGCCGGCAAAAATGTCAGTTGAACGCGGCAAATTCAGCTGCGGGGGAATTTGTGAATGAACGATCGATAGGGATTTTCCTACACGTCTGTTCTTCCGGATCGGAAAAATTCCGGTCGGACGTGTCGGAAAATCGAGGTCAGTCGCGGCCGAAAATATCTTCTGGTGTGTGCCCAGCCTTATAGAACAAAAGGTATGTTACCTGCAACAAGCTTGAAACCGGGGGACCCCCCCAGTAGTTCAGGAACTGTGGAGCCCCAAACTAATAGGAACAACGTTTAGATAAACCCCCAATGTACACTCTATCATCCTGTGTTCATCTCCCTGTGTGCTGGGAAAGTCACATATAAATCTGTGTTGGCCATTATTCCCAAGACCAGAAAGACCGGATATGGTTTATCCAATGAGCTTTCATTTCACACCCGTGTCAATCACCTCTCCGTATCACACTACTAGCCAATAACAAGTGTGAGATATAAGGAGGAGGTAGAACGATGAGGCTTGTGATTGCGCTTAAACGTGCTTCACGGTAGCCTATCCCGGAGCCTTGTATGTTTGCATATTGGCTGTATATAACTGCTTTTATTTATCCAGGGTTTGGCAGTAACATTATGGAGGCAGCCAATAGGCAATTAGAATTATTTGTGCACTAGAATTAAATTGTTTGTATGGATTCTATTTTTGGTCTCTAGTGGCACTTTAATATGGATGTACAACAGTCCAATCTTTTATCATTTGTTCATCTATGGGCAGTCGGGAGACAATGATTTGGATGTACAACAGCCCAATCTTTTATCATTTGTTCATCTATGGGCAGTCGGGCAACAATTATTTGGATGTACAACAGCCCAATCTTTTATCATTTGTTCATCTATGGGCAGTCGGGCGACAATTATTTGGATGTACAACAGCCCAATCTTTTATTATTTGTTCATCTATGGGCAGTCGGGCGACAATTATTTGGATGTACAACAGCCCAATCTTTTATTATTTGTTCATCTATGGGCAGTCGGGCGATAATTATTCGGATGTACAACAGCCAAATCTTTTATCATTTGTTCATCTATGGGCAGTCGGGCGATAATGATTCGGATGTACAACAGCCCAATCTTTTATCATTTGCTCATCTATGGGCAGTCGGGTGATAATGATTGTGATGTACAACAGCCCAATCTTAATCATTTTTCATCTATGGGCAGTCGGGCGACAATGATTCAACCCATCCCGCGTCTGTACCCGCTTCAGTCTGTAAATAAAATGTCTTCCAAGTTGATAAACCAAAGATAAAATCTGAATCGTATCCTCATCATGCGTAAGTGTTATTTAAAACCAATTAGGTTAATTACTGTTAATCCCTCTCCATTGCTTCTCCCACTGGAATGATTGTACGCTGTTCCATTTCAACGCTACAGAAACCATCGCCTACTCGCCAGAAACCTTGGTAAATGTTATTTTTTTTATAAATCCCACAGACCAGAAATGGTTCTGAGCAGTGAAATGTGTTGGGACCCCAATAAAAACGCTGAGATAGAATTAAAGGAGAGCTATATTGTCCAAGCTCGGCCTTGCCCTCATTCTGGGATTTATCCAATCGGCTTATTGCGGAGCATTACCCTACTTATTCTTTATGTTGTTTAATTCCAATCACCCTGCTAATAAGTGGTCTGTCCCTATCAGACCAGATGATTGGTAGCCCAGCTTCTGGCAGCACTTCCAAACGGTCAGCCAGGAGGAAGACCGTCATCCGTGGCAAAGGTAGCAGCGGCTGAAAATTCGCCGTGGTTTTCGGACACGTCCGATCGCCCATTTGTCCGATTCGGATTAACAGACCGTCAGCTGGCGGTCAAGACCGAATGAAGGGAGCTCCAATATTTCAGCCCATCGTCCGAAACACTGAATTGTCGATTGGTTGGCCCGAATTATTGGATGGTCTGTAACCACTTAAAGGGAATTAAAAATCTGTCAGCTATTCGCTGCCATGAAAATGTGTCATTCAAAAACACAGCCATCCTCTATAATAATAGATTGTGCTTGCGGTGTGGGTGACTTTACGGACACCAAGCAGCTGCCACAAATCTCCTGCAACAGCCACGCTACTGCAAAAACTACAGATGGCTGACAAACTGTTACTCTCCCCTTTAAATAGCCCATCCATAAAACTCCACATAGCTCTTTAATAATCATCTTTATTCCACATGAACACTGATGAATCAGCCCGCGAAACCCGGGATCTGTCCTTCCTGGAAGTGATATCACCATAGAATAAAGACCTTTCTGTTTGATAACATGTTCTAGAATAAGACTCCTAAATTGGCCACTGGCTCTCCCAATGTAACCAGTAACACAGAGCCACAGAAACAGGAATATTTTACAGCTCGGAATAACATCCTATTTAACGTGATGCTCTCCTTTCGGAATGTTCCCCTTTATCTTTTTCGTGGTTTGCAAATCACAGGCTCCTCTAACAGGATAACCCCTAGGTCAGCCCTATCTCTAGCTTCAGCCCAACCAAGACACTTTATTACACCCAAGCCAGCTTTGCTACTGGGGATCCCAAGCTAGCTATACTGATGGTTAAACTACAGAAGATATGTTTTGCATGATGGGACTGCTCATGATTTTCTGATAGACCAACGGTATCGTGTATAGAAAACACTTAAAAATGTCATCGATATACCGATCGCTTTGATCAAATTCACCAGATTGGTCGGAATTTCAAAACTTATTCTCCTGCATGGCCTGGATGGTGCCAATTACAAAAACCACATAGGGACCCAGTGGCTCGTGGGTAAATACAGACACTAGGTCTCGGGGCCACCATAATAACACAAATACATACAGCAAGTTATTAATATATCCTACTTTGTATCTAATGGGCACTGCTACTTTAATTAAAGCTCAGAGACTTATTAGTTGTCCTTTACTCGCGTTAACATACAGATGCCGGCTTGGCGTTGTGTCGCCCACTCCTGTTCCTTATTTCGCTTCCCAACAAGGGAGAAACACGTCCAACCCTTAACCCTATCCCTCCCTGTTGAAGGATTAAGATCTTAACTGAAAAATACAATTTTGCTGTCAGATGATCAGCCTATTAATATTAACAGGAGATGAAAGGCAGACAGGGACGGACCTGTTCTACCGGAACCAGGGATCTGTTACATGGGACTGGATCTTTAAATTACCAGAATCACCTCCCACAGCAACACCATCATTCTGTACAGACCAATACAACCTGTATCAGCCCATATATGTCAATTTCCATTTATACATATGGGTGGGAGCTGCCATATTGTTTCCCTTAGACAGTACAGTATGAGGGTATAGCTTATTGTATGTACAGAACATTCCTTCTCTGTATATTTATATTTATACATATGGGTGGAGCTGCCATATTGTTTCCCTTAGACAGTAACAGTATAGGGTAACTTATGTGTGTACAGAACATTCCTTCTCTGTATATTTAACTATGGGTGGGAGCTGCCATATTGTTTCCCTTAGACAGTACAGTATGAGGGTATAGCTTATTGTTATACAGAACATTCCTTCTCTGTATATTTATACATATGGGTGGGAGCTGCCATAGTGTTTCCCTTAGATAGTACAGATGAGGGTATAGCTTATTGTATAGAAAAACATTCCTTTCTCGTACATTTATATTACATATGGGTGGGAGCTGCCATATTGTTTCCCTTAAACAGTACAGTATGAAGGTATACCTTATTGTATGTACAGAACATTCCTTCTCTGTATATTTATAATATGGGTGGGAGCTGCCTAGTGTTTCCCTTAGACAGTACAGTAGAGGGTATAGCTTATTGTATGTACAGAACATTCCTTCTCTGTATATTTATACATATGGGTGGGAGCTGCCATATTGTTTCCTTAGACAGTACAGTATAAGGGATAGCTTATTGTATGTACAGAACATTCCTTCTCTGTATATTTATACATATGGGTGGGACTGCCATATTGTTTCCCTTAGACAGTACAGTTATGAGGTATAGCTTATTGTGTGTACAAACATTCCATCTCTCTGTATTTATACATATGGGTGGAGCTGCCATATTGTTTCCCTTAGATAACAGTATGAGGGTATGCTTATTGTATGTACAGAACATTCCTTCTCTGTATATTTATATTTATACATATGGTGGAAGCTGCCATATTGTTTCCCTTAGACAGTACAGTATGAGGGTATAGCTTATTGTGTGTACAGAACATTCCATCTCTGTATATTTATACAATGGGTGGGAGCTGCCATATTGTTTCCCTTGGACAGTACAGTATGAGGGTATAGCTTATTGTGTGTACAGAACATTCCTTCTCTGTATATTTAATTTAACATAGGGGTGAAGCTGCCATATTGTTTCCCTTAGACAGTACAGTATGAGGGTATAGCTTATTGTTGTACAGAACATTCCTTCTCTGTATATTTATATTATACATATGGGTGGGAGCTGCCATATTGTTTCCCTTAGACAGTACAGTATGAGGGTATAGCTTATTGTGTACAGAACATTCCTTCTGTATATTTATACATATGGGTGGAGCTGCCATATTGTTTCCCTTGACAGTACAGTATGAGGGTATGCTTATGTGTGTACAGAACATTCCTTCTCTGTATATTTATATTTAACATATGGGTGGGAGCTGCCATATTGTTTCCTTAGACATGACAGTATGAGGGTATAGCTTATTGTGTGTACGAACATTCCTTCTCTGTATATTTATACATATGGGGGGGGAGCTGCCATATTGTTTCCCTTAGACAGTACAGTATAGGGTATAGCTTATTGTGTGTACAGAACATTCCTTCTCTGTATTTATACATATGGGTGGGAGCTGCCATATTTGTTTCCTTAGACAGTACAGTATGAGGGATAGCTTATTGTGTGTACCGAAACATCCTTCTCTGTATATTTATTTATACATATGGGTGGGAGCTGCCATATTGTTTCCCTTAGACAGTACAGTATGAGGGTATATATTATTGTGTTACAGAACATTCCTTCTCTGTATATTTATATTTATACATATGGGTGGGAGCTGCCATATTGTTACCTTAGACAGTACAGTATGAGGTGATTTATTGTGTGTACAGAACATTCTTCTCTGTATATTTATACATATGTGGGAGCTGCCATATTGTTTCCCTTAGACAGTACAGTATGAGGGTATAGCTTATTGTGGTACAGAACATTCCTTCTCTGTATATTTATACATATGGGTGGGAGCTGCCATATGTTTCCCTTAGACAGTACAGTATGAGGGTATAGCTTATTGTGTGTACGAACATTCCTTCTCTTTATATTTATATTTATACATATGGGTGGGAGCTGCCATGTTTCCTAGACAGTATCAGTATGAGGGTATATTATTGTGTGTACAGAACATTCCTTCTCTGTATATTTATATTTATACATATGGGTGGGAGCTCCATATTGTTACCTTAGACAGTACAGTATGAGGGTATATTATTGTGTGTACAGAACATTCCTTCTCTGTATATTTATCATATGGTGGGAGCTGCCATATTGTTTCCCTTAGACAGTACAGTATGAGGGTATAGCTTTGGTGTGACAGAACATTCCTTCTCTGTATATTTATACATATTAGTGGGAGCTGCCATATTGTTTCCCTTAGACAGTACAGTATGAGGGTATAGCTTATTGTGTGTACAGAACATTCCTTCTCTGTATATTTATATTTATACATAGGGTGGGAGCTGCCATATTGTTTCCCTTAGACAGTACAGTATGAGGGTATAGTTTATTGGTATGTACAGAACATTCCTTTCTCGTAATTTATATTTAAATTATGGGTGGGAGCTGCCATATTGTTTCCCTTAGACAGTACAGTATGAGGGTATAGCTTATTGTGTGTACAGAACATTCTTTCTCTGTATATTTGTACTTAATATGAATGAATGAACATAGGATATGTGTATCTGTTCTATCCATAGAAAGCATTATGTAGGTAACATTATAATGTTAAAAGGTATGTCCATATAAACTTTTAGTATTGGGCTAGTAGCAACAAAATCTCAACCTCGCGATCAGGGTATAACTGCAGGGGTCTGGGCCCCCCTGAGAGATTGGAGGCAGGGCCCCTGAAACACCCTCCTCCTTTTCCCAAAGGTCCACGATCAGCTGATCACACCCATGGAGTAAATATACGCACAATCAGCTGTTTAAAAGACGCCACTGCCTGCAAGGTTCTTAGTTTTCAAAGCCGCTGGTTAGACATCTCAGCAGCCTTCCTTCCCTCTGCGTTCTTCTTCTTTTTAATGCTCGGAAGCTGCAGAAAGGGGCCGGACCAGCAGCAATGCCAGTGATTGGCCACTGTATTAAATTGCTAGCCTCTCAACAATTTAATATATCGGTTGCGGCTCTGGGTGAACAGCGAACTGCCACTAACACCTTCCATGGCCGAATATTGCATGGCTCCTTGTGGCGGCCGCGACTGATCGCTGACTGTTTCTTCGTCCGGCGAAAGAACAACCGGACAGGTCGGAAAATCACAACCAATCGTGCGGTCCTCTTTGGACCACACGATCGGTCGCTCCTAACTGTCGGACTAGGCTGCTTTTGCCACGACCAACCGTCCTTCCTCCTGGCCGACCGGTCGGAAGCCTCGAACGCTTCCAACCTAGCTTTAGGATTGTGCAACCCGCCAGATGTTTGAGAAGACAAATAGTGCTGATTCACACCAATAATAACCAGTGACATGTGTATGAAATGATACAATGGGTGTAACTGCTGTAACATCAATGTCTGATCTCAATGGAATGATGCAGTCAGCACTATGTATTACCAAAATAAACACTCACAAGGCAACAGGCTGCTCTCCCTCCCAATATAACCGTAGGATGATGGAGCACGCTCGCTTCATAGTCAGCAAACCAGAATATCTGCCTTGTCCAAATGTTTAATTATAAGTCTTAAAGGGCAACTATGCTTAAAGGATGACTTGCCTGCATACCTTTAATTTAGTACTTGTTTTACTCAGGCTGAGTATCCCCCCCTCCTGCTCTTAATCAACTCATCCTTCCATTTGACCTGACCTACTGTGAAGTCACGCATGCTCAGTAATCACTATGGGACAGCACTGGGAATTTCCCACCATGCAATTCACGCACACAGCAGAAGTGTTTGTTATGAACTATTTAATGTCTGTTCTGCAACTCTCCTGTGCGGTCATTTTAACTACTAACCGGTCATTAGGTTTAGCCAGGGCCACTGTGTCCATGAATTATGGCTCAGGGACTGAGATCTGATCTAATATAAGTAAATATCATGATATTGTATGAACATTGGATCGTGTATGGGGGATCGTCCATTTGTTGGAAAAATATTTTTTGCACCAATTCCGATCATATGATGGTGAGATTGTACAAATATCTGATAAAAAATCAGTCAGGGTTGCAGGACAATACATAACAAGTCACCAGTTTTTTGTTTTAAGGGTGAACTTGCCCTTTAAACCCAACACCCACAATTGACTTAAAGGATAAATATCGCGTGTATAAAGTTTTTTAAAAAACAGTTAAGATAAAAAATGCTTGGGACAGGGATACAGGACTGGTTATTCCTACCTCCCAATATTGTTTCTGTGAGGAGCACCAGCCCAAAGAAAACTGATTCTGCCAGTCTTCCTCCCGGCTTCAGTACTATATTTAATACAGGAATAGTCCAGGACCAACCTGGCAAATGATTTATAGTTATAGTATAGTTATCCTTTAATTGTTTCATTCTATAGGTTAGGATGGCGAAGCAGTGAGTTCTGTTCCTGGATAACTGGGTTCTAGTTTGTGAAGGTATCCGGACATCCAATAGACATGTTCCCTGGAGCCACATGCAGCGCAGTCCCTTTCAGGTGCAGTTGCCATACTGCTATTCCAATACCCATCTCATGGACTGTAGGTGGGCTTTGTTTAGATTACTCCAGCAGATTGTTTAGGTTTCTAGGGGGGTGGTCCTGAGCAACCAATACAATTTATAGCCCAAACAAACTGATAAGATGCCGGTGGCCAAGGTTACCCCAGAAAGACATTTGACTTCTGACCCCGAATGGGAAGTTTTGGAATGTTCGGAATCCTGTGACTCAACAAGATTTATTACAGCCGCTCTCCCTGCAGATTCCCCCATATAGCACATTGTTCCCCATTCTCCAGAGATTAATGTCCCTGCAAAGACCGCAATTGTTATAAACCCACACAGTATGGAACAAGGACAGGATTCAATAGACATAGACTGGAGCTTGGGGGTGGCTCCCTCCAGTTAAAGGGCTCATAGTGCGGCGCTCGCCCCGTATTATAACAATTAACGTCCCCACATCACGGTGACAAATTACAAAGCAAAGAAAACTAATTACACTTTCCATTGATTTTAAGGAAAGAAGGAAAAAAAGGGGGAACTTTTATCTAACTGAAACGTGTCATAAAACCGACACCAACGGCCATTTCTGTCCATGAAACTTGATAAATTTATCGACCTGAATTTATCGACCTGAATTCCTGTCTGCAATGAATTATCTGAGCAGGAAGAGAAGCTACAGCCGGACACTGGATAATTTCCTATTCGAGGGTTTGTCTGAGGATCATCTGTGTTCTATTTCAACTACCAGTAGTTATTATCTTCTCATTGGACGATAAAGACTGTGACTTTATCTATCTAAAGGCACCCAGTGTACCCCACACACCCTATCAGATACCCTGGTCTATAGCACCCAGTGTACCCCACACACCCTATCAGATACCCTGGTCTATAACACCCAGTGTACCCCACACACCCTTTCAGATACCCTGGTCTATAGCACCCAGTGTAGCTCACACACCCTTTCAGATACCCTGGTCTATAGCACCCAGTGTACCCCACACACCCTATCAGATACCCTGGTCTATAACACCCAGTGTACCCCACACACCCTATCAGATACCCTGGTGGGACCTTTTGAATAATCTGCTGGGACTCGGGACACCTTGATTCCATTCCATCCATCCATAGACATATATAAAAGACACATTCCCCCTGATATAGCATTGCAGGGACTTTCCCCAGTGCTGGCGAATGCATCTGTTTTTGTCTTTATCCCACATCTCATTTGTCTCGACTGCCTGGCAGCAGAACAACGAAATCCATTTAGAATGTTTTACTGATGCACAATCCAGGGGCCGGATTCCGCCTGTGTTCCAGGGCTGAAACCAGTGTCACCTCGTTACTTTGTATCAGATTTCTAGACGCAGGTTACAGGGGAGACGGGAAGAAAATAGAAACTCGGTTTTCTAAAGAAACGCTCCTGTCTGAACACCAGAGAGAAGCAACATGCATGTATCTGTGTATAGCTCTGAATTACACAATTAGAGATGGCGGAACTCACTGAAGTCTGTTCCGTTAGCAGATTCACAAGCGAACCCATTCAAGTCAATGAAGGTGTAAATAGCAATGGAATCTGAGTACGGTCCAGCTGAATAGATAATAGTACAATAAATATTTAATAATAAATAGGAGATCATAAGTAACCCACATAAATCAAAACAAAGATCAGCGACATAAGTATAAAAGAACAGTGTTGTAACTACAGCCTCCCCCGGGGGTCCCTGTACGGTAGGAAGGCCCGCCACAAGCCCTCAACCTCCTGTTTAAAAATAGTGAGCATGAATGAACCATACATGGGATCAGCTGTTTAAAAGACCTCTGGTTCGGGTCCGGTCTTTAAAACAGCTGATCACATGTATGGTTCGTTCATATGCATGATCAACTGTTTAAAAACAGCTGATCACATGTATGGTTCTTATATGCATATCAACTGTTTTAAAAAAACAGCTGACACATGTATCGGTTCGTTCATATGCATGATCAACTGTTTAAAAGCAGCTGATCACATGTATCGGTTCATTCATATGCATGATCAACTGTTTAAAAACAGCTGATCACATGTATCGGTTCATTCATATGCATGATCAACTGTTTAAAAACAGCTGATCACATGTATCGGTTCATTCATATGCATGATCAACTGTTTAAAAACAGCTGATCACATGTATGGTTCGTTCATATGCATGATCAACTGTTTAAAAACAGCTGATCACATGTATAGTTCGTTCATATGCATGATCAACTGTTTAAAAACAGCTGATCACATGTATCGGTTCTTTCATATGCATGATCAACTGTTTAAAAACAGCTGATCACATGTATCCGTTCTTTCATATGCATGATCAACTGTTTAAAAACAGCTGATCGTGGAGGGAAGAACGGGTGGATCATGATGATTAGATAATGATCTAAAGGTGTCACTTATAAAGTGCAGCAAGTGTCCATATAGTCTTCCCAATATTGAGTATAATATGCAACAAAGAGTCCAGGTGTCCTGTGGCTGTGATCTACTTCATCCAGTCTGGTAGCGTTTGATGTAAACTTGGTAGAAATTTGCTCCACGCTCGATGAGCACACATGGGATCAGTCCACAAGGACGGTTGGTCCTGCCAAAATTAGCCACGCCCACAGAGGACCGCACAATCGACCTTGGTTTTCCGACCTGTCCGATCTGACATTGGCCGCCCCAGGAAACTATCCATATAAAGTTTTAAAAATAAGTTATCATATAAATGATATATATGTACATTTTATGTGAATGGGGTGCCTTGACATATTAGAGTTGAGGTCCCTGACCCTAAGAGCTTACAATCTATGACAAAGTTTTTCAGCTGATTGTTCATTATAAATAAGAAATATAACCCTGGCATTGTAGCTACTGTTTAATTTCTATGTTATGTTTATTCAGAGAAGCATTTTTAATAATTAATGTTCCCAACAGGAGACAATATGTGACAGAATGCACGGGGGGAGCTATTGTGAGTTATTTCTAGAACAAGCTGACATTGTCCCTCTATAAAGTCAATATGGACAGAATTGATCTCCTAGGTAAACAAGCTGAAAGAAGTTAATGTTTAGTTCCAGACACATTTCATTTGTTTTCTGAGCAAATAGCCCTAATCTTCTTTTTATGGATCCAACAAAAGCAAATGTTACTGGTTTGGTTTAAACCGACGCTGGTAAACAATAAATTAATTGGTAAAAATAAAAATCGGATTCTGATAAAGCCGGGCGCCTTTCAGAAGCATTCACTGGCTAAATGGGGCATTTCCATACCACGTGACCAGAGATGGCCTAGAACTCGAACAGACTCGGACTTCTCAAACTATCCCGTATTTTTTCGGACTTTCGATAATTATCGAATTTGAAAATCGAGCGATCTTTGAATCGTTTATTGGATAATTATCGTAATGTTCGAATCGTTCATGGGATAATCATTGAAAATCGAACGCGAGAGCTCGAAAGTAGCGCGTGAAAGTAAAATTGATTTTTCGAAAGTCCTGGATATTGGAACGTGTTCCCCAGACCATTTCCCAGGTCCCACAGCCATTTACATTAAGTTACCGTTAATATTTTAATTGTATTTCATTCGAACTTTTCAAACTATTTAACTCCCATTGACTTTAATGGGTCGGTGTTCGAACTTTCGAACTTTCCATAAAGTTCTAAAACGGACCGAACTTTCGAAAGATGATGGGGCTAATACGCTAACTGAGCTAATGGTCAGAATATCTATTGCCACTGATATAATCCTCTCCTGGGTACAACCATCCATCACATTGCTTTCTGCCCAAAAGCCTCATTGTCATTGTGATACGTCGTTTGTTCTTACAGTCAGAGGAGCCAATCAAAATGTTTATTACCCCCCCAAAGCCTTTCACAATATTCACAGTTTCCAAAGATGCTCCTGAACTTTCTCACCTGACCGGGTCCCTCGCCGTCTAGGTGCCACCCCTCCTACTGTTTTAAGCTTGTTTCAAGCAAAAACAGGAGCAGGGGATTTCTGCGCTGACTGCCACTCTACTTCTTGGACGCGGCTGTCAGGCGATAGGGCATAACGTCGCGCCTTAACAGCCACAACCAGAGTAGGCAGAGTAGGAATGGCGAGGGACCGGGTCAGGTAAGGAAGTTCAGGAGCGTCCTTTGAAACTGTGAATATTGCGAAAGTGGGGTTTGGGGGTCATCTACATTTTAGAACAAAGTTTTTTTTTCCAATGGACACGCCCTTTAAACTTGCACATAATTACCATACGCCCATTAACATTCCGCGTACGATAGGTGCATTGAATCGAAACTTATTTTGTGCTACAGGTACATAGTGCAACTTAGTCCAGGACCGAAACGTCATCATTGCACTTTCACCTCTTGCCCAAAATAAATCAGTTTTGATTCAATCCCTGGATCTTACGTGGAATATATAATTATATATAAATGTGACTCTGCCGGTTTCCCTGCCACCACATTATCTATTGGCACCAACAGTAGTGAAACCTGTCCTATAAGTGATGGTATAAATCTGATACCCTGCCGTGCGCCGTCCTAGATAATACACCCAGCCTACATGTGTAGGAGTAGAAAGCGGGGGTTGTCGTATAAAATAATATCACAGACAGACCTGTAATGTAAAACCAAACGTTTATCTTTCTTTTGATTCGCTGCCGTTCACTGATACATTTCGCCTGATCTCCTTTCAGCAAATGGGAGACATAAAGGAAGCGTTCATTCCCAGCAGATAACGCTAATGGACGAGTCGTTAGCAGGATTCTCAGCTTTGGGGAGAGCTGGATTCTTTATCTTCCTGTTCCAGATTTGTACCTTGTTATCCGTCTCCAATCTCAGACACATCAAATCAATGAAATGGGTTTATAAATAATTAAAGGACAAACAGAAAAGAGGGAAAAACAAGACAAAGCTCTGAGATGTGAAGAAATTTCACTTCCCTGAGGACTTAAACCTCAACAAAGCCTTAAAACCACTAACAGGTGCCAATTCATTGTGCCGGATAAACCCCCCTTTGGAGAGTTGTACACACACATGCACTGTTCCCTTTTCAAACCATTTTGGAAGTGCAAATATTTTTCGCAGAGCTGAACAAACAACAAAGTTCACAATTAAAATGTGTCAGTCCCTACCCCCCTAACCAAATATAGTCCCTACCCCCCTAACCAAATATAGTCCCTACCCCCCGTAACCAAATATAGTCCCTACCCCCCTAACCAAATATAGTCCCTACCCCCCTAACCAAATATAATCCCTACCCCCCAACCAAATATAGTCCCTACCCCCCCTAACTAAATATAGTCCCTACCCCCCTAACCAAATATAGTCCCTACCCCCCTAACCCAAATATAGTCCCTACCCCCCTAACCAAATATAGTCCCTACCCCCTACCATTCCTACCCCCCCTAACCAAATATAGTCCCTACCCCCCTAACCAATATAGTCCCTACCCCCCTAATAAATATAGTCCCTACCCCTCTAACCAAATATAGTCCCTACCCCCCTAAATAAATATAGTCCCTACCCCCTAACCAATATAGGCCCCTACCCCCATAACAAATAAATCCCAAAAAAATAAAGCCCAAATTTTTTCGCGAGCTGAACAAAACAATTAAAATGTGTCAGTCCCTACCCCCCTAACCAAATATAGTCCCTACCCCCCTATCCAATATAGTCCCTACCCCTAACCCCAAATATAGTCCCTACCCCCCATACCAAATAAGTCCCTACCACCCCCTATCCCAATATAGTCCCTACCCCCTATCCCAATATAGTCCCTACCCCCCTAACCAAATATTCCCTAACCCCCCTAACCAAATAAAGTCCCTACCCCCTACCCAATTAGTCCCTACCCCCCCTATCCCAATATAGTCCCTACCCCCCTAACCAAAATATCCCTACCCCCCCTAACCAAATAAAGTCCCTACCCCCTACCCAATATAGTCCCTAACCCCCCCTAACCAAATATAGTCCCTACCCCCCCTAACCAAATATAGTCCCTACCCCCCTAACAAATCAAAACCCTTAAGCTCAATATAGCTTCTATCTACCCTCCACCCCAGTATAGTTCCTACCCACCCTACCAAATATAGTCCCTACCCCCCTATCCCAATATAGTCCCTACCCCCCTCTAACCAAATATAGTCCCTACCCCCCTAACCAAATATAGTCCCTACCCCCTATCCCAATATAGTCCCTACCCCCCCTAACCAAATAGTCCCTACCCCCCATACCAATAAAGTCCCTACCCCCTATCCCAATATAGTCCCTACCCCCCTATCCCAATATAGTCCCTACCCCCCTACCCCCCCCTAACCAATATATTCCCTACCCCTCCTACCCCCTAACCAAATAAAGTCCTACCCCCCTACCCATATAGTCCCTACCCCCCTATCCCAATAATATTCCCTACACCCCCCTAACCAAATATAGTCCCTACCCCCCCTAACCAAATAAAGTCCCTACCCCCTATCCCAATATAGTCCCTACCCCCCACCAAATATAGTCCCTACCCCCCCCCCTAACCAAATATAGTCCCTACCCCCCTAAACAAATCAAACCCTTAGCTCAATATATTTTCTCACCCCTCCACCCCAGTATAGTTCCTACCCCCCTAACCAAATATAGTCCCTACCCCCCTATCCCAATATAGTCCCCTACCCCCCTAACCAAATAAAGTCCCTACCCCCTACCTACCAAATATAGTCCCTACCCCCCTATCCCAATATATCCCTACCCCCCTAACCAAATATAGTCCCTACCCCCCTATCCCAATATAGTCCCTACCCCCCTAACCAAATATAGTCCCCTACCCCCCAACCAAATATAGTCCCTACCCCCTACCAAATATAGTCCCCCCCTAACCCAATATAGTCCCTACCCCCCTAAACAAATCAAACCCCTTAGCTCAATATAGTTTCTCCCTCCCCCCCCCGTATAGTCCCTACCCCCTTACAGTAATATAGTCTCTACCAACCCCCCCCACCCCAATATAGTCCCCTACCCCCCTTTCCCCAATATATTCCCTACCCTCCACCCAATATAGTCCCTACCCCCTTCCCCAATATATTCCCTACCCTCCACCCCAATCTAGTCCCTACCCCCTTTCCCCAATATATTCCCTACCCCCCCCCCCAATTCAGTCCCTACCCTCTTACCCCCCAATGTGTCAGTCCCTACCCCCCTAACCAAATATAGTCCCTACCCCCCCTAACCAAATATAGTCCCTACCCCATGTAACCAAATATAGTCCCTACCCCCCTTTCCCCAATAAAGTCTCTACCCCACCCCAATATAGTCCCTACCCCACTCCAGTATAGTCCCTCCCCTTACCCAATATTCCCTACCCCCTTACCCCAATATAGTCCATACACCCTTACTCCAATATAGTACTACCCCCCTTACCCCAATATAGTACCATCCCTTACCCCAATATAATACCTACCCCCTTACCCCCATATAGTACCTTCCCCCTTACCCCAATATACCTACCCCCCTAACCAATATAGTCCCCTACCCCCCTATCCCAATATAGTCCCTACCCCCTAACCAAATATAGTCCCTACCCCCCTATCCAATATAGTCCCTACCCCCCTAACCAAATTAGTCCCTACCCCCCTATCCCAATATAGTCCCTACACCCTAACCAAATATAGTCCCTACCCCCTAACCAAATATAGTTAAGTCCCTACCCCTCCCCTAACCAAATAAAGTCCCTTAGCCCAATATAGTCCCTACCCCCCTAAACAAATCAAACCCCTTAGACTCAATATAGTTTCTACCCTCCACCCCAGTATAGTCGCATACCCCTCAGTAATATAGTCTCTACCCCCCACCCCAATATAGTCCCTACCCCCTTTCCCCAATATAGTCCCTACCCCCACCCCAATATAGTCCCTACCCCCCTTTCCCAGATATTCCCTACCCTCCACCCCAATATGTCCACACCCCTTTCCCCCAATTATCCCTTACCCTCCCTACCCCCCCCCAATTCAGTCCCTACCCTCTATCCTACCACCCCAATGTGGTCATCCTGACCCCCAACCAAATATATCCCTACCCCCCCTACCAAAGTGCCCTACCGGTAAACAAAAAGTCCCTACCCCCAAAGTCATAGTCCCTACCCCTTCCCAATAAAGTCTCTACCACCACCCATTATAGTCCTACCCCTCACTCCAGTATGAGTACCGTACCCCGTACCCCAATATTTCCCTACCCCTTACCCCAATATAGTCCATACACCCTTACTCCATATAGTACCTACCCCCTTACCCATATAGTACCAATCCCTTACCCCAATATAATACCTACCCCCTTACCCCCATATAGTACCTTCCCCCTTACCCCAATATAGTACCGTACCCCCTACCCCAATATACTACCACCCTTACCCACATATAACACTACCCCCTTACCCCAATATAGTCCCTACCCCCTTACTCCAATATCGGTCAGCTGTGTGGCCATACACTGCACGATTGTATCATTCCATCATTCCCGATCGATTGAAGTGCCGACTACGGTCGTTCGCCAGCACTCTGATCAGTCGGAAAAAGCTCCTACACACGAAGGGTAATAGGTAAATCCCGTCTTTCTCCGAAAATATGAAAGGTTCTGTAAGATGGAGTAGAAGGAAAAATTTTCGCCTTTCCCAAACATTTTTTTGATTGGAGGATTGATAGCGATGAACACAGAAAAATGTCTTTGATATTCCGTTCAATTCGATTTGGCGCCTGGATTTCATTGCAGTAACTAATGACCATTTCCTAGTGTGTAAGGAATTGCACAGCCTGTAGGGGGTGCTCTGATAAAAGGCAACCTTTCGATTCCCTCCAAAATCCCAGTCTCCAGCTGTGCACTATTTCCTGGCTGCTCCACCCCACGATTTGGTGTCTTGGGTTTAACTTCTTCCAGCTCACCCCCTCTGCTAACAGTTAAATACATATAAAGGCAGGGGTGGTGATGGAAATGACCCTTTCCTTTGGATGACTTCTGTTTCTTTAGTCTTTATACTGAAAAATGCCAAACTTTGTCTCTGTAACTTATTACCAGATAAATGTACAAATGATGTCACTTCAATAATGATGTCACTTCAATAATGATGTCACTTCATTATGGATCACTATAAGACTAGTGCACTTCCACCCAACAGATCTACTTATTGATATTCCAGTTGTCAGTGACAGTCAGAGTAAAAGTATTTTCTGTTTTTCCGATTGAGCAGTTTATCGGAAAAACGAAAATGAAAATTCAACCAACCCTATCTTCAAGTCCAAGTCAGCCAATCTGATCGGAAGAGCATCTGCTTGTACCTAACCGTACTGGGGGGAATGGTTTGGGATTATCCTCCCCACCTTGCTATGCCAATCTTCCGTTGAGTTCAGCTTGAAAACTGCGAAATATAGCTTCTGGAAGATGGATAGTTGGGAAATTTTCCACCTTGCCCAACCTTTGTTTTTATGATAAACTCATTGGTCTATCTCCGATATTCCAATAAATTCTATCAATGCTGTGTATGGGGGACTTTGAGCTATGTATACGCAAGCCAGATCTATGGAGGATTCTTCGAAAATACGAGGATTCTGCGAAAATACGAAATCTGCGATTTCTCGTATTTTCCCGTATTTTTCCCGCGGTATTTTCGAAAATGCAAGAAATCTTTGTAATTTCGAAAGTTTTCGAAACGCGGTTCGGAAAAGTCCCGGAAGGGCGAAAAACCAGAAATCCACGATATCTGCCATTCGCAACGAGGTAAATCCCCGCAGATCCGGGTTCGGACTGCGAACTGGGCCATCACTAGCAATCGCTCATGACCCTGTCACCCAACACGGGACTATTGTACGATGTACAACCCAGCCATTGCTTATGGGCAGCTTGACCAAACCAGGACCGGGAGGGTTACTGCACAGACACCTCCTTGCTGATGGTAAATCCCGTGTTAAAATAACTAGCTATAGCAATGTAGTATGGCAACACTCGTCACATATCCCATGTATTACTAAGGGGAACAATGCTGCCGTGTGTATGTGTAGACTTACCGCAAAAAGAAAACAGCAGAACCAAGAAATGATTAACCCAAGATCTCACTGGAAACGATGGACATTCTCGCAGATGTTAAACCTTCTCCCAGCTGCTGTTAGTCTGAGGTGGATTTGAGAGGTTTTATACTCACTGCTGCACTGTGCTCATTATGGATTTCCCATTTTAACTGGAAAAGCAAATTCCTGTTTCTTTCATTTCTCCTTCTATTTGATTCCAGCTGTTGGACGGTGTCTCCTCGCAGTCTTTAGGGCACTTAACAGCTATTCCCTTGAATGGACATGTAGGTCCAAGTCCTCTTGATTACAGTCCCCAGTGTTTACAGGATGATCAAGTGATTAGCGCTCTCTTGATTACAGTCACCGCGTGATCTGATTACGTGATACTTTTGTGACAGGGTGATCAAGGCTGATTAGCGCTCTCTTGATTACATACCAGTTTACAGGGCTCAAGGCTGATTACGCTCTCTGATTACATACAGTGTTAACAGGTGATCAATGCTGTTAGGCCTCTCTTGATCAGTCAAGTGTACAGGGTGATCAGGCTATTAGCGCTCTCTTGATACATACCATGTTACTGGTGTCAGGCTGATTAGCGCCTCTTGTATACATTCACCAGGTTACAGGTGATCAAGGCTGATTAGCGCTCTCTGATTACATTTACCAGTGTTACAGGGTGATCAGGCTGATTTGCGCTCTCTCTTGATTAACATCCCCAGTGTTACAGGGTGATCAAGGCTGATTAGCGCTCTCTTGATACAGTCCCCAGTGTTACAGGGTGATCAGGCTTGATTACGCGCTCTCTTGATTACAGTCCCCAGTGTTACAGGGTGATCAAGGCTGATTAGCCGTCCTCCTTGATTACAGTCCCCAGTGTTACAGGGTGATCAAGGCTGATTAGCGTTCTCTTGATTACAGTCCCATTGTAACATGGTTATCAGGCTGATTAGGCGGAATTTTCG